>CM025780.1:43865357-43906861 GCA_014636745.2 Centella asiatica | reverse complement strand
TATATATATATATATATATATATATATATATATATATATATATATATCTATTCATTCAATTTTTATAAATTTCTATGCATCTATATATTTATATATTGTATTATTAATACAACACTAATCATTTTTAGTTGGTGTTGGTATCTCGATAAGTTGACTCAGTATATTTATTGAGTATATTAATTCAACCGAGTTATATACATATATTTAATTATTTTTAATTTTAAATATTTGATTTTAGTTTATCTATGTGTCTTTTAAATTATTTTTTATTTTTAAATTATTGACTTTATAATTTACTTAAGTGTCTTTTAGAGTTACTAGATAAATAGTAAATTTTTGGAATCTTTAGATGTGAATAATATTTTTAAAACTGATACAACAAAAACAAAACTCTGTTACATGAGCAAATAAAATTTTAAAATAAAAAAATCAACTAATGGAATTAACAAATTAGAAAAATAGAAAATGAGCACATCTCTAATACGAAAATCCTTTTCAAATAAATTAAATTATTTGTAATTAATTTTATGAATAAAGTAAACAAAATTTATTATAGGAAAAATTTTTATTCGTAGTTAATCATAAAATAAATTAAATTACAGTCTCATCTATTCAAACAAACTAAATTGAAAAATTACATTTTTAAAAAATATTATTAATAAAATTTTAAATACTTTTAAATATGTACTTGGTCAATTTGATATATAAATAGAATAAAATTTATTGTTTAATTTTTTATTATTATAAAATAATTAAAATATAAATATTTAACAAGTTTAAATAAAAAAATATTTTATTTAATATTATAAAATTTAGAAAAAAGATAATAAAATTATAATATAATAAAAATATTAGTTCTAAAAAATGCCCGTGTTGAATACGGACGGCGACTCTGGTATATATATATATTCTTTTACGCATTAATATATGATTTGTATAAAAACTGAAAACAGTCACACGAGTACGTACCTGCACAACAGTAGTTTGGTTGGGCGGGCCTGATCATCTGCTGAGATATATATTCTAAGGCGCGCAGCAAGCATGCATGTGTGCATAGTAACGTATGTATGCATATATATATGCATGTTATGTTGTACATATATGCAGTCAAAAGTCTGTTCTTGAGCTTATTTTTTCCAAACAGCCCTTTAAGGGTATCTCTGGTTTTCAATTCCCTTTTAGCCATGTATAGTAAATTATGAAAAAGCCAGTAAGACAAAGACATCATCCACCCAAGCATCAGCAATAGCTTCCTAGCTCATATCCTTCAATATATTAATATTGTTAATTTTCTAGATTCTTTAAATATTACTGAAGATTATAATGGTTTGCAATGATTTTTCACCTGTGAATCTTGATTTGGGGGCTGCATATCTATTTATTTAATTATTTTTTTTTATCATTAACTATATTAAAATACTCATCATATATATGTGTGTATATATATATACTTTCTATATATAACTATGCCTAGTGAAATTAACCTTTCTTATAGCATATATATTTAATTTTCCATATGGTCGTCTACTGGGAACCAAACAATTTTTTTTTCTTCATATGGTTGGCTAATTAATTACAGTCTCTTTATTTTTGGGACATGATAAAGTTAAGTTTCATACGGAGGAAACTTCTCACACCAGTTTCTCTATTGTAATTTGTCATTAACCAAATGTAAATATGCTAAACGTACAAGCAGTAGTGACCGCTATATATATATAAGGTACCTCGCTAATGATAAGGATGATTAATTAAGAATTAATATTGTAATTCACTTGTGATTGTTTGCTGCCACTACTCATGAGTACTGCTGTATCACAGCAGTATGATGCAAATGAAAATCATTGTAAATGTTTTAATAATGCATACCCTACTAGGCTACTTATAAATGAAACTATATATTAAAAAGTAATAGTTAGTGCATATATAGTGTCATATATGAGGGAAAAGAAAAAAGAAAATAGAAAAATGAGAGGGTGAAAGGTAAAGAGAAAAATTAAAGATAGAGAAATAGAAGAACAAAAGCACCTCTAAATAGGGTCGGTCCCATAACATGTCTCCTCATTAGACTCAAGATGTGATATTCATCTTTTCCTCCACTGCCACTACACTTGCCCACTTTTCTTTCACCTTCTCCATTTCTCCCCTCTTCAATTCCAATTCCCCCTATTCTTTTCCTTTCCTTCCCCTATCATATATTCCAAACAAATCAATTAAAATTGAAAATAGTATCGATCATGTCAAGTGATCAAAACCCTAAAGATTGTGCTCAAGGATCAACATCGAGATCCGATCCAGTTCAGCAGCAACAACAACAACAACAACAGTTATCATCAGTACCGGCTCCATTGAGCCGGTACGAGTCGCAAAAACGGAGAGATTGGAATACGTTTGGACAGTACTTGAAGAATCAGAGGCCGCCAGTTTCACTATCACAGTGTAACTGCAACCATGTACTTGAATTTCTGAGGTACTTGGATCAGTTCGGAAAGACTAAGGTTCATTTACTCGGATGTGTGTTTTATGGACAACCCGACCCTCCTGCACCTTGCACGTGTCCTCTCAGGCAAGCTTGGGGGAGTCTTGATGCGCTCATCGGACGGCTCAGAGCTGCTTATGAGGAGAACGGCGGGCCACAGGAGAAAAACCCGTTTGGAAATGGAGCTATTCGGGTCTATTTACGCGAAGTCAAGGAGTGTCAAGCTAAGGCTAGAGGGATTCCTTACAAGAAGAAAAAGAAAAGGAAGATTCAAAATAAGACTGCAAATGATCCTCCTCCTCATCATCAAGAAGTTAAGTTTTCCAAGCAATCCACTTAATTTCCAAGTCAGCTACCTCCTTCAACCTCCAATCTTCACGTAAATGGTAATTCTCTATTTTTTTAAACTATTCTTTTGTGATTAGATTTATAATTTGTTAATTTTGTTTGTAGAGATCCAGTTAAAAACCCTAATTCTTTAACCAAAAACCCTAATTTGCATGATCATTTTTAAATTTGAAGATAATAACAAGTGTAGAAACAGTAAAATATATATACGGAGTATTTAATTTCCCTTAAGTTTTCCTTTTCGACTCAATAAATAGAGGACATGATTATTTCTGTAATAGTATCTTTTCTCAACACACTCACACTCTCTCTCTCATATCATGCAAAACACTGTTCATTATTTAGTTATTTAAATAAATAATCTTGCTTAAATGCTTACTTTTCTCTTTGTTTTTGGCTCCTTGGGGATTCGCCATGATTTTTTGCTCCCCATGGATGACCATGTGATACATCATATATATATATATATACTTGCATACACATTAATATTATGTATACTATATCTTGCGGACTATGTTTCTCCGATACATTTTTCTTGTATGTTCTTTGCATGAGCTTTCGAAATGGTACAATTTTATTTTTATTTATTTAAGTTTTAGAATTATTTGTCATCCTTAACCAACTAACTTGCATTGTAGTCTACTTTAATGAATATATATGGGTACTAGAATAACATTCTTATATAATTATTTTATATAAGTGATGACAAATTCATTTCGTTAGGTACGTAAGCAGATAGCTATTTTCTAGATTGTCTGTCCAGAAATGTGCAACTGATCTTTTTTTTTTTTGATTGATATGTGCTCTCATATGTGTTTGTGTATATATATGTGATTACGTTTTTTTTTTTACTGTGCTTGTACTCTATATTTTATATAACTTTAAAGTTAAAAATGACTGTAATATTTCAATAGTAAATTATAAGTTTTATAATTAGTTTTGTGAACATTGATTTGGAACTCACATACTCATGTGCACAAGAGGTGATTATATGACTATTTTAGACCTACAAGTCATGTTCATTTCCTTTTGAATTATAAATATATATATATATATATAGAAGAATTTAAGACATGCCTTAGGTAAAATTGTTTAAGGCTACTTAATAAAAGAGCGTAGTTTTAATTTTGTATTATATATTTTTTAATTATAATATTTTTTAAAATAAGAAATAAAAACCCTATAAAAGACTATTAAACCTTAAATTACGTCGTTTTAATTAGTGGTTTTAGACAAGTTTGTCTAAAACATGCCTTATATTCCTTTTTTCATATATATATATATATATATGTATGTATGTATGTATGTATGTATGTATCTATGTGAAAATAAAATAATTTCTTTTGTAAGTCAGTTTAGACTAATGTTCAACTGAACTTAAAATGATCTCATTTAATTTTAGTTCAAATTATTATGAATACGTTTCAATCATTGAGAAAGTACGACTAGCTAGTTATAATATTTAACTATAAATTAAGGAACTCGAACCAAATCATGATAATTTTAGATTCTGAATGAAACAAGCTTGTCACATGATTCCCGACTCTTCATTATAGAAAACAAAGGTAAAGATAAAATTAGAAAATTTAGAGAGTGATTCCCCACGATTAATCAGACTTTAGATACGTTTTGTGTTTTGGACGTAAGAAAAGATGAGCAAGAGTAGAACATAACACTGAAAATTCTTTTATTAGGTACGTTGTTTATGAATTTGATAAAAGAAACCAATTCAAAACGAAATTTAAGTCAAATGTTAATTTATTGCGTTCATAATTCAAGGGTAATATTAACTTTACTAACATGTAGTGTCAATAAATATTTCATCAATTTCCTATCATTTCTGACAAAAAAAAAATTAGGAAAGGAAAGACCAAAAGTGTCTGTCCAAATTTTTATTTTTCTATTCCTTAAAATTAAGGTTAGTAACACAAGAAAAAGAAAATGATAGAAAACTGATTTTTCTTTTATCATTTCTAGCCAAAAAAAGGATTAGGGTAAAAGAGAATCGTTGATGATAGAGCTCAACAAGCTGAAAGGCCTAGGCTTTTAACGAAAAATAAATAGAGAATGATTAGATGACAATTGGTGATTTCCAGTGATTAAAGAGAAACATTTTTCGTATGGTGACATTTTGGTGCACCTTAGTTATATGACTTAGACACAATAAATAAATAAATAAATAAATATATATATATATATATATATATATATATTTATTTATTTATTTATTTAATTCTTTAACTATGGAGAATATATGATAGAGTATGAACTAGGATAATGATTACTGTAAAATTTGAAACGTCTCCGCTCCGCTCCGTTAGTCGAAACTAGTTTGTATGCGGTGCATAGCTTGAATATTTTTATTTTTTAGGTAATAATAAAAATATTATATTTTAGATTTTTTTATTTCTAATATTCTTGTATATGTGATTATATATATAAGGTAATATTTTTTTTAACTATTAACTTGTTCAAAGTAAAAACTAAATAGTATTTGTACTAAATATTAAAGCAGAAGTTCATTCAGAGTCAAACCACAGTATTTAAATTTAAGTCAATCAAAATTATTTTTAGTGGCAATAGGAAAAGAAGTAATAATTAAATTGATCAAGTCAATAATTCATTCAATAGAGTCAATTATATTCTGAAACATAGATTTTCAATTAATATATAGTAATAAATATCGATGGATAATAAAATGATGAAGTATTGATGCAACGCTAACCATTTTTCTCATTGGTCTAATTGTTTGACATCTACTATCTACTACTATATATTAATTAAAAGATTCAAAAAAGACATTTCATTCTTATCTATGTCAATTTTCTTCCTACTACATTTAGTTCATTTAATATTTAATTTTAAAATAAAAATTTAACCTTAGTTAATCCTATGATTCAGATCAGAATCAAGTACTCTTTTTAGTGTAATTCTTTGATAAATTATTGTTCAGGGTCAAAGTCGATTCTGCCAAATCAATTATTAACTCGGTTAATTTAATTATTCTTTCATTTTCTTATTATTATTAAAAATAATTTTAATTGATTCAAATCCAAACACTATTTAACTTGATTTTGAATGAATTTCTATTTTCATGTTTAGAACAAATATTATTTAGTTTTGAATTTGAACGAGTTAATAGTTAAAAAATTACCTTATACATATAATTACAAATATAAGAATATTAGAAATTAAAAAAATCTTAAAAATTATAATTATCTTTATATTACCTAAAAATAACTCTACTGTAATTTGACTAATTTAGATTAAAGGACGTGGACGGAACTTCATCAATATGAATCTTTTCCAATATGTACTTTTCTATTAATAAGGTTTAAACTCAATATCTTAAGAGAAAGAAGAATACCGTGGAGTATTGAAAATTGATCATCACTCTGAACATTTTTTACGCAGAAGAATATTTTACAACATTATATTTTGTTGGCACCAAAAAGTTAATAAATCTAATAATTAACTTATCATTTGAAAGATCGCTGATATATGTACCTAGTGGACACCCATATACTTTCTACTAATCCGCACAATTATTAATAAGAAAATCATGGAATCTCGTGTTAAAATCAAAAAATTATGCACTAATAGTCTCGTTTTTTTATTTGTATAACTTATTTTGTCTCTAAATAAGAAAGTTTGAGATTGTTGGTTAGCTTAAATAATTAGGAGCACTTTTTTGTGTTTTAGAAGTTAAAAAATCAAACCTCATAGGTGAGAATTGAATTAGTTGTAAAAATAGTAAGAATTAAATTAGTTGTAAGAATATTTCGTCGATAAAAACAAACAAATAAAAAAACTAAGAAAGTTTAATACATTGTTGAAGAGTTAATAGTCAACAGCTTCGAATTATTAGTCTTCAATCTACATGTTGGCTATATTTTTGTTTGTGTATATCAATTCAGAATTTATTATGGTATTAAATTAATTAAGTTTACAGATGTAGTTAAACACTGATGAAATGCTATTTAATCATCACTTTTTTGATATATATAAACACACACAAATATATATATATATGTATGTATGTATGTATGTATGTATGTATGTATGTATGTATATATGTATGTATGTATGTATGTATGTTAAACTACAAAAGCAAATTTCATTAAAAGAATTCAGCACAAAGTATAAGATACAAATGTCTGCAAGAATTGGACTGGATACAAAAATTATGCTAAGTCAGCACGTCAAAGCCATGTTTAGAAATTACTTATACCATTGAAATGTAGAATTACTAATACTAATTCACAAAAATGTAGTTGCATCAAGTCATTATTGAAAGTTATTAAGGATACTTAAATTACTAAATAAAATCTTAAGATTAATTTCCAAGATGTGGTAAGACACGGTTACCACAATTTTTGGTAACTGACAGCTGGTAATTCGAAATTTATTTGTAAATTATTAAGAACACAGAGTGTATTATTATTGGGAATAATCTCAAATTACTAGAGCATTGATATTCTAATATAGATTTTTCATACTTCTACAAGGGTCTCACAGTAATACAATTCTTAATACACATCATAAAGATCCACGTGAAAATATAAAAAGAATTTATAAAAATATCAATGCCCAAGTACATATAATGTTCCATACTTCCATCACAAATAGATATATATCACCGGTGTAACTTTCTTGTTGAAAGATTTACGGTAGGAGATGGCCAAACAGATTTTGAGAACTTATGTAACTTTAATACTGATAATCAGTGAAACACACACACACACACACATATATGATAATTAAAAAGGAATCCAAAAATGATAAAGCAGGGCGTTGAAAGCTAAGATTATTTATAGAATTGAACAGTATTCTTTTTGAAGGGTCAATTGTTAATTATATTCAGTATTGAACATTTTCGTGTGAAACATAATTTATTAAGAAGAAATGAAAATCTTTATTCATATATATATATGTGTGTGTGTGTGTGAGTGTGCGGGTGGTATTGTTGAGGATGACACTAAATTGAGGACGTAAATTATTTGCACCCTGTTAACTATTGTAAAAAGAGGAAAAATTAAATTATTCTTCACGCGTCTCACAAAATTAAAGGAATCGATAATAACTAGGAAAGATTTTATTTGGACATCTTAAGTTATATATTAGTCTGCGGAATGATCGGCGGTGGCTCATTCCATGTACATTAGTAGAGCAATTTGTTTAACTAAAACTTGTTCACGTAACACATTTTAATTTAATCATGAGTTACTTTTGTGAATTTGTTTACATGTATATAAATTCACTCCACAATTAGAAGAAAATCACTATTGTAAAAGGAACTAGTATAATTCATAAGACATAAAAAAAACCACAAACAGTTAATTTCTTTATAGAATATTTACATGATGCTGCAATGTAGTATGTAGCAGTTGATATTCTATCACTAAGAAAGAATTGTCTTGATGTAGGAATTCTTGCCTATCCTTTTCGATCTGGTGTTATCTACATTTTCTATAATGTGGATTGTTCATGATCTATTTACCTGCGAGGCTGCGACCCTCAAGAACCTTTACTTGGAAAGCTGATATTAATCCTTTAGTTCAATTCAGGCAATATTGTTTATAATATATAAAGCCAAGGGATCATAAAAAGGATACAAATTAATGAATAAGTGATATTCTTTTGTGCAGAAAGTTGTTTATTTGGGTGGAATTAAAAGAAAGTGTCTGTTCGGAAGGGTTATGCTTAATAATTGCCTTCAATTCATAATTACATGTTTTGTCTCCCATGACTAGTTGTCTATTTAGGACTCAGAGCGCCCCTCTTCCAAAGAAGTGCGTCCACACAAAAATATATATATTGAATAGTGGTATGAATATCAATTTATATATAAATAAATGTATACAAATTGATGTGACTAAATTTTATAAAGAATTAATAAAATGTAATGAACCTACAATTAAAAATTTAGTAGTAAATAATTTGCCACGTACATTTATTCCTTATTGCTATATATAATTAATTATCCTGTGGCTGATGGAATGAAATATTTTGGCAGGAGGATGGAGTATGATGCATTAATTAGGTCGAATGGATGCCTGCCAAGCTAGGTTTACACGAAGACCATATTTTCAGCTCCGACTATGCTTAATTTCTTCTCTCTCTCTCTCTCGACATAAAATTTAAGTAAGGATATAGCTAGCTAGCTAGCTACTTCTCTCGCGCAATAACAATAATATACACTACTCAATGCATATATACATATATATTATATATAATGGAAATTAATTATGGGAAGCTAGCCGGCTTCCACATGCATCTAGTCCTAGTATTATATAAGTAATTATTTTGAATATTTGCACTGTAGCTCGTTATATTAATTTATGTTATTAGCATTTAAATATTCGTGCAATTTTAGGAAAAATTAAGAAACTTAATTATAGTACTCGCATTTAGTGCAGGTCGATAGGAGTTTTTCTCTTCACACTAGTACTACGTACGTACCGTTGTAAATTAATTAATGCATTGAGCAGCTGTTAAGTCTAGACTTTTTGTATTGAATCCTAATTGATTTCAAGCCCTTTTTCATGTTTAAAAGATTTGTTTGTTACTAGATTATTGATTACCATGTATCCTTTTTGTCCTAATTCAATTCGTCGAAATACTCAAAAAAAACCTCATATCGCATCTACTCTCTTTCGTTCTGCCCATTAAACAAGAAAACTCAAAAGCACATACTTTTATTTTTTTACTTTTTTTTTCAATAATTTTTATTTTTTTGAAAATTTTGAGTTTCTTCGCCATTTTCTGGAAGTTCTGGCTGATTATGCTCAGCTCCGTAATTAGGAGGATGAAAGCTCATAGCAGTATGAGTTCATGCTTCTTTGTTTGAGTGCTCGAAATATAATTAGTGTTGGAAACCTGGGTTACAAATAGTATTTGAAACGGCTAAATTAAATAAGAAAAATTCGAAGCACGTGTGAACACGTTTTCCTTAAAACAGTTGATCTTTGGACTACTGTTTCTCAAGATACAACGGATTACAGAGACTGGACTTGACACAAAGCCTGTTTACTGGCGAACAAAAATAAGAAACTGTAATGAACACTTTAGAATTAGGAATGAAAGGTGAAAAGTTTCTGTATTTCAGTCTGATGGAATAATTCTCTATTTATAGGCAGGAGAAACCGTTTTAAGTAGGTCACGTTCCCATCCGTCGAGTTACAGGGTCATGTTCTCAACGGTCGAGATACAGGGTCATGTTCTCAACTGTCGAGATACAGGGTCACGTTCTCAACCGTCAAGATACACGGTCACATGCCACGTTCTCAACCGTCGACTTGACATCCCCTGACCCTGACGGGTACTCAGCATCCCCTACTTGGCATCCCCTGACCCTGACGGGTACTCGGCATCCCCTGACGCACAGTCTAAGTTTTTCATGAATAAAAGAATTAATTCTGAAAATAGTAAAAAGTACTATCCAGCATTCGCGTCCGCAAGTCGTGCATATGCATGAGTCAAGCCAAATTGACTTTTGAAAATTCTTGGATTTGCACCCCGTGGGCGAGCGTGGAGTATAGTATAGTCAATCACTTTGACTAGTTTATTTGTCTTTCCATATAAATGGTAAGCACTACTCCTTCCAACTTCCAATATGAGACTAAAATTCCTTCATATAACTCATCTCTACATCTTTTATTCCAAGTGAAAAACTTCTCAAATTAATGAGAACAATTCTTATTCAAATTTTTCATCAACTTCCAACAATTAGGACTCTCTCTCTCTCTGGGGCCATTTGTAGGAATTCATTTTGTTTTCATTATTCATCTTTTATACACTATCGTCCCGTTTATTTCGCTTTAAATTTTAGAAATCGTAAATTTTTATAACGTAATTTACATTACATTAATTTATAATATCTAAAATTTAAGTTAAAATAAACAGGATCTATGTTGGGGGCTTGGGGCCACTGATATTAATGGACAGAAAAATGAATTTGAAAGAACGTAAGAGTCAACAGATAGATGAGAAGGCTGAGAATCGAATCATATTTGAGTGAAACGGGAAAGTAATATACATTTGTATTTCTTATGAAAGTATCCACCATCACAAATATATGAACACGATTATATATATACTACATACGTGTATTGCGAATCCGTCATTTTGTATTTTTATTTTTTAAATTGGGAGTCCATAGGATTATGATATTCTCCTCTCTAGAAAGAAAGTATAATGTTAAAATGATAAAAATTCACAAAATTAAAGAGTGAAATGCTCTTCAATTATTCATTACTTTCAAAAGTGTTAAAAAGTATTACAAATTACCAATTTTTACGAATATTTAATTTATTTTAAAGCAACAGAAAAATGCCTTGAAGCAACAGAAAAATAATTTATTTTTATTTCTATATGAAAAATCATTAGATATTGATTTATTGCGTAATAACTTGAAGAGAATATTATCATAAAAAACTTATAAAAGTAAATCTAAAACTTTTGGACGTTGAACATATGGTAATTCGATCATCCATGCATTTTCTCTTAATTTGTATCCATATCTTTTTCAAAAGACTATTTTTTAAGAATTTACTATGAATAGTAAATATTTGTGTACTGTCAATAATCAAATTGGAACATTCTCACTTTGTTTTATTCGGGAAATACTACATTTATATATACATTTCATATATCAGTTTCATAGCATATGGTGAATGGAACTAGAATGACATAAATGAGAAATACGGAGTAATTACTCCGTATGTTTTTTTGTATTATATCTTCTTAGAATTTTAGGATTAGTATTTCCTGCCACCAGTTTTTTCTAACAAATATTTCCTAATTCATTCTATTTCTTTTAATCAATGTGAATACAGAATTATCGAAAAGTTAGATAAAAGCTGAGAATTAGAAAAAATATATCCCTATACGAGCGAGCATCGAAAGAAGAAACAATAAAAGGATAAATATATAACGTGGAAGGGAAATTGTATCTACTACTACGGAGCATCTACTTACATTTTCTGCTTTTTATGAATTGCAAAGATTAAAAATAAATGCTTTCAGAGCGTTTGAACTTTTAATATGCAACAATAAACTAGAAAATTTTATCAAGAGATTAATCCTTGCGATTAATATAGGTAGTAGACCAGTAGAAGAAGAGGAAATGTTAACTCGAGGACTCCCACTTAAATATACTTTATATTATTTTAAAATATAGACAATATTAAATGATAATTATTAATAAAATATTTAAATTAAACAGTAAAATAAAAACAACTCATGTCTTGCACAAGTTGGGAGCTAGTATATTTAAAAATTATCCACATAAATTTTGTATTTGAAAAAGAATTAATTTGATTTTAAATAGAATTAGTTTTGTATTTTCGAATGTCTATTTTCTCCTTGCACTTAATTCAAACTCGAAAGTTTTCTTAACTAGGATGATCCTGCAACTCAAACCAACAAAAGGACCAACAATATTTCATTTTTTTTATTTTTACTTCTTTAGCCTTTTCAGTTGATACAATAATTAATTACTTAGCAAAGGAAAAACATAGAATACGAAAAGAGTGAAATATTAAATACCAGTTAGTCTTAAATATATGGTATGGATCCATACTCCGGAGCAAGAACTCCTAAACACGGGCAAGGGACTCTTGAATACAATAAAATACTAATGTTTGCATGTGCAAGTACAATGCAGTAATGCAAACAAACAGGACGATAAGAGCATCATAGAATCGTCAACACAAACAGGGATTCACCATACCGTTTTTGTACAAGAAATTATTACTCCCTCTCTTTCAAATTTAGAGATACCAAAAAATGTAGACATATTGAACTTCAAAAATATGTAACCTACGCAAGTTTCAGATGCAATTATATTGTAGTCAAAAAATTTTATTACAAATCTTAAAATCATAATAGTTGTATCAACTATAATCAACTAAATTGACATTAATTTAAAATTTAATATGCCGCCGTTTGTTTTTAAAAGTCAAAACGTATTTTTAATTTTAGAATAGAAGATAGAATTAAGAAATAAAACGATAATCTATCTCGGCAGAGGATAGTATATTTCAACATGATTTACTGATGAATAGGACGGTGTCCATAACAAGATCAAACATCAGAACTTGGTGGCAGACTGAGATATCCGTAGCGTATCATGAATGATCAAACTACAAAACTTTCAGTACGCACCAGCAGAGCTATACACCATTAGTACGATATAATTAAAGGGCATTCTACTCTTAAGTAACAACAAAGTCAAGTTAGCGTATAGCAAAGAACTAATACCATAATATATCAAACACCATGTCTGCTTTGTTAATTTGCTTGTACGCAGCCTTAGTCACCAAAATCCTCTTCCGCATCAAATTATAAACAATATGCAATTCGCCAGGGTTAGTATACGTGCACCAAGGAGAATGACCACGCAAAACCTTGACCCACATGACTAGCTATATATATCTGAGTACAAAAAAGTTAACAACAGATATTAATTAATAAAAATTCGATCAAAACACAATCACCAGTGTACCGAAAATAAGAAATGACTGTAAGAGTGCATCACAGGTATCATGGGTTTGGAAAGAAAGAAAAATATTCAGGACCATGCCATCACGAGAAAAATATTCAGGACCATGCCATCACGGCACCATGTAACGTATTATATTTGTGGATCGATAATTGCCAATATACCCGGAGCAATTCTTTTAGAAGCAGATGTCAACAGAGAGAAGGTTTTCAACACTAGAAAGAAACTGAATAAAAAAAATTCTCTCCCTTTACTTCATTCAAACCTATACGATAAGTAAGAATATAACCAGAAAAAATGAAAAAAGGGAATATCTGGGGAAAGAACATTGATGAGTTCTTTCGTAGAAAAAATTCCTTCTGTGGTTGTACGGACTAAGAAGAGGCAAAAGAAAAGGCCCATTAATAATAAAAACAAAGACTTATCACTACAAATTGTAGAAGTAATCTAAAAAGAAGGAACAGAAAGCTGCAACACTACAATACTTTTCTCCCCTTGCAAAGTACTTCTCAAGACATTCAATATGAGCACCTAATAAATGGCATGGGAAAATGAAAACTTACCTGCCTTCTACCAGAAAAACATTTGATGACAGCATTATAAACCCAGGGTAAAGTTCCCTATATAAATTTCCTTGTCTAGTTGAGGGAACTAATAGGCAAAAAGTCATCGTAAAACTGCAAATACGAACCTTTAGCCCTTCATAATGCTTATTTGAGAAAACAATAAACTAGTTGACAACAATACCTAAATTAGAACATCACAATGCTTCCACAAAACCTCCCACCCCCCCACCCCGTGGCCGGGAAAAGGTACTTCTCAAAACAAATATAACACACTAATATAAGCTCCTTTTAAAAAATGGCAGGGGAAATGAAAGGGTAGCTGCCTTTTACCTGGAGCCTGGAAGAAACTCTATACATAGTAAAAGCTCAAGTTGCACGGAGTAAGGTCTTGGATGGAGTGTTATTTGATAATCCAAAACAAGAACTTATCAAATTGCAAATATTTTACACTTAAATGAAATGTCCAGCCAAACCTACTGGTTAGTGCAAAACCAAACACAACTAAAGAAAAATCGTATAAATAAATCTCAAACATATCTAACAGTACTAGATTGGGAATAATGCAAAATATCTAACAAGACTAGAATGGGATAAATGCAACAGCAACCATAATAGTGTCTTCAAATAAAAACTTAGTCCTAGAAGGTAGGTACCTAGATAGCTCGGTAGATAGCACTAAAATAATATCTTCAAACAATAAAAAATCTGAGTCCTGGGAGGAAGTTTGGAGGCTAAAACCAGCAGTAGAAAGGACTGTTGGAGGCTAAACATGTGAAATCTTATTAGTCAAATACAGCCCTTTTAACTCAGAGAAGTTTATGTCACTCACAAAAACAAGCTTATTGTACTCCAAAATGAATGAAAACAAATTCCTCATAAACGTATGTTGAATATGGAGGTCATGGCGAAATGTTCCAGTAAAACTTTAAGTTCTTTTGTCTAGGGCCTCTAGACCAACCAACAGCCACAAATAAATAACAATACACGGCTAATAATCATTCTCTTCAGCAAATTATAATATACTATATGGGTATGTAATAAGTATGGATAACACTGAAAAGTTGGAATAGCAACATAACATCTAAACATTCCTGGACTATCACTAAGGAGCACCCAGCCTTACAATGCATGCATCAAAGAGAAGTGAACATATTATAACCAAATCTGCCCATGGTGATACTTGTTCTGGTTTGCATCGTATTTTATTTGTACTAGAATTTTGAAATCTAAACTTCAAATTGGAAAGTTAATTTGTCATTTTACTTTGTTGAAATATCTATGTAGTTTGCAATATCAACCATTGCAAGAATCAAAACCATTTAGATTTTAATCAAATTCTTTGCGTGTGTTATTTGATTATAAACCATATGATATTTATAATCCATGGATTAGAGGGATCACATTTGGTTCTCTTTGTGATGATAAATAGCCTAGAATTATTGGGCGGAAGTGCTAGCGTGGACAATCACGTTTTTATAGTTTACACACTTTTCCAGGGCCAGAACTTCTTTCAAAAGATGAATTTGTAATTTTAAGATTTTGCAAATGCAACGGATAAAACTCAAATGTAACTCACAGAACTGCGGGAGAATAAACTTCACACACGAAACTAGAAAGGTTTCATTTTTAAAATATTCAAAGATGCTATTGTTAATAAACAATTAAAAACTAGCAACAAAAGTAGTTTAGCTTGGAAAATTGAAAGGATTTCTCACCATCAGACCCCGAACTCTTAGCTTGCTTGACCTTCTCCAGCTGAACCTGAGTATCCATAAGTAGCTGCATCCTTTGAACCTCCAAATCCTTGGCAAATTGCATCCTTTGCTTCTCCAATTCAATCACCTGCCTCTGTTTCTCCCCTTCCACTCTCTCATATATTTCTCCAAACCTCTCAATTGCCCTTGCCAAAAGCTTCATCCCCTCCACTTGCCCCTCCTTCTGCCCTCTGTCTTCATTCTCCTCGCTTGTCTCCAAATCCTCCGATTCCTCTTCGTCATCCGTCCCCCCTTCCTCTTCTGCAGCTGCAGCTGCTGCAGCAACAGCAGAATAATTCCTCCGAAAATATGAATCATCCACAACAGGTGACGGCCTCTTCTGTTGCAACACCACCGAATCATCCAAAGCCGGTGACCGCCTCTTATGCGGCAACACCACTGCAAAGGGCTGCACCACAGATGGCGGCGGCAGTGGTTTCCTGTACGGCAAAGGAACTGCCATCGGCGGCGAAGGCTTTTTAACGGCGGATCCGATCAAAACATCAAGCCGACAGAAAAAAGGCCAAGTACTAGTTACAGATCCATTAGAAACACAAACCCTAGCTTTCTCAATCTTGTATTTCTTCTTCAGAGTGTCGATTCGATTCTTGCATTGCACATCCGTGCGACGAGTTTTCTTCGTATGGCCGTGAAGTTCGTTGACGGCGTCAGCAACCTCCTGCCAGTCCTTCTGCCGGAGGTTCCCTCGATTAAGCTCGAGATAACGGCGGCCCCAGGCGTCGACGAGGGTCGATGTAGCTTCCTCAGTCCAGCAATCTTCACGGAACGGCAAAGGTCTTGACGGTGGCGCCGGTGGTGCGGACGAGGGTTCCGTCAAGTCAGCCATTAACGTCGTTAGAGGAGAGATAGAGATAATAGAGAGAAAGACGAAAGAGTGAATGACGAAGTAAAGCGAGATTCGAAAGAGAGATAATGTGCGGCGAAGCGCCGGTTGGCGAGGACTGATGACGCGTGACCAGCATGTGTAGCGCGTGGTGGAGAATCGGTGATACGAAACGCCGGAGGGGAGCGCGTGTCGGACGCGCGAGAGTGGGAATTTAATGGGGTTCGGTGACGAAGTTATGTCGTTGTTGTACTCTCCTCGTCCGATTAAAGCTTTGGTTTGTGTATCGGCCTACTACTAGTACGACTATCTTTTGGATATTAATTGGCGATTAACGGAACGGAAATGTGAAAACACGAGAACTGGTCAGAGATGGAAGGGCTCTCTGTCAGCCTTCCTCTTTTTGGGTTTCGAGAGGGTAAAAATTTTAATGGACTGATTTACCCACAGTCTTTAAGATAGTAGCATGATGAAGAGTTCAAAAAAAAAAAAAAAAGGAAAAATATAGCGTGGTCATAAAATAATTGTGAAAACAGTTAAAATTATCTATACTTTTGTAGTACATTAATTCTTCGGAGTGACTTTATCTACGAATATATTTTTAATAATTACACTTGTTTATTAATATAATTATAATTAAATTAGTAGCCAAAAAGAAATTAAAAAATATTATATTTTTATATCAATTCACCCTACTTTTTTCTCAATTCTCGTAGTGTCATGATCAACGTCACCTCACAATTGAAATCAATTATAAAAAGTCACTTTAGGATTAATTATATAAATTGTTATTTTTTTTGCATCAAATAATTTGTAACAATCTAATTTCCCAAATCTAAAAGCAATTTAAATTTTAGAAAATAATCACAATTACTAGTTGGTAGCTTTTATCGTTTAAACATACTCAAACTCAATAATAGTGACGATGTTCTTATCGTTACCATCACGAATAAATAAAAATAAAAAATTTATGGTGAAGATGTACACACATTGGAAGTATAAATTGGTGCACTAAAATAATTTCATGTGTCAATTGTAATTTACTTTAGTGATTTAAAAAGTTATTCCTCTATTTTTTTTACGTGTCGTTTTAGAAAAAAACATGTTTATTAAAAAGTAAATTAATTTTACTTTTAATTGACTAAAAAAGGTATAAAAGTTCAATATTATTTTTTGAAAGTTTATTGAAAATAACAAAAGTCAAATATGTTAATACTAAATGCAAGAGTAATATAAAAAATTAAGCAATTAATATTTCATTGAAACTTGAAAATGACATGTAAAACAGAATATATTTTCTTGTCTAAAAAACATGTAAATGTGAATAAAGGGAGTAAAATATAACATTCGTTCAAATAGATAATTAAAAAAATATTATCATATTCTTCGCAGGATTAACTATTCAGCTATGGATCGATTCACCAACATTGATTGTAAAAGCTTTAGTACAAAATCAATTCAAAATAATAAAAAAGAAAAACAAGGCATTTAATGGTTTATTAAAAAAAAAAAGGGCATTATGTGTAATTGTGTGCCCAATTCTATTTTTAGAGGACAACCTAGAGATCAATTCTGCCCACGTTGCATGGAATGATGTTGATTCTTGATGAAATAACATGTTCAACATTTCTTCTTGAGTTAAAAAAAAAGGGAAAAAAAGACGTAATTAATTTGAAAAGGTTAGATACAGAAAAAGAATGTGGAGAAAGTTGGTCTTTGTAATCGATCCAAAGAATGCAGCCGTTTGTAATAATTTTATGCTCGCTAACATTTTCCCTTTTCTGTTCCAGAGATCGAACACAATTTATTTATTTTTAATTTGTTTTAAAGTAACATAAAAAGAGTTTGATGAAAATGAAAAATGTCTTTTGGTTATATTAAACAGGAAATATCAAATAACTATTTTTTCTAAAAAATAAAAAAAAATTAGGGATTCAAGACTTATTGACTACAGTTATAAATGTGTGCGTGAATGTATTAGTTTAAACAGTGACCTCATTTGTAAATTAAAAATTAGGAGTTTATGGACTTGAGATTAAAAATCATATATGAAATAAATGAAAATATTAAATAGTTACAAAAGTTCGCCTAGGATAGCTAGGGATTATACGCCGGAGTAATAATTATTCCATCTATTTCACAAAAAAAAAATAACATTTAATTTTTTAACGATTATTAATTTTATATTTTTGACCAAGAATTAAATGTAAAAATCATAAGTTTTTTTCATAAAATTTATTATGAATCTCTAAGTTATAATGATATTTATGAGTTTGACATTAAAAGTTTTTTAATTTATCGTAAAATAACAAAAAAAATCTGTAACTCTTTTTTGGAATAAATTTTTTTTCTTCTAAATATAACTTCTTTTTTTTTGAAATGGAGGGAGTATATAATTAATATAACCAAAAATAATTATTTATATAACTAAAGCTACTAAGACATTGTACATAATTGATTATAAACTTGCTCAATGGTTTAGTAGCAACTTGTTTAAATTTTTCCATGTAGGCTCTTAATTCAAAACTCTTGGATAACTACATTTTCCTAGATTTTCTTCTTCTCTTTCTTCTTTTTTTAAAGTTCACTTCATGAGGTTCTTTGTCATTTAACAACATTGCCATTGTTACACCGAGAGGGTGATACTTGACATTTCAATCATGAGGCTAACTTCTATGTTTATATATTATTTAATTTTTCTATGTTTATAAAATTTTCTTTTAAAAAGAATTCGGGAGCTTTACCTCCGAACTCTCGTCATTTAAAATGCACCCATAAATTTATAATCCTAAATCCACCGCCATTAATTGCTGATGTTGTAAAGAAGGACTCATTTTTTTTAGAGTCCGTTGCCCCTTTGACAACTCTCTCTCTCGCTCGCTCGCTCTCTCTCCGCGTGAAATACCTCACTGTTTCTCCTCTATTTTGCAAACTTTCCTTCTAAAATACCATTCCTTGTAAACTGAGAGGATAACTCATTAGCACGCATATCTTCTCTTCGATCATGCTTCCATATTTTTTGGCAAAAAAAGAAACGGAGAATCTTTTAGACCCGTTGGGATGAGATTCTACCTACTTTTCAGATTATAATCTGATTTTAATTTATAAATCAGCTTTTTCCAAAAATGAGTTATAATTATTTTTTATTTTGTAATAATAAGACAGATCACAAATTGAGAGTGTTTGGCTTGAAAATAAACTTTTGAATTTTAATATTTTTGTATAGGACATAGTTAACGAATAAACTAAATTAAAAATAATAATAATAATTCTTACATCTGGAAGAATCTCGAGATATCCATCTCTATAACCTTCTAACCTTGCTATTTTATAAAAACTTTGACGTTCAACTAGAATTCAAAACTTTCAACCTTTCTTACTAATTCTCACTTTAACGGTAAATATATGTACTACGCGTGTGTTCGTGTGCATGGGGATGACTGGGTGCATGGATTTCTATGAATATGAAGGATGCACGATGCCACCAGGGGCGGATGGATGTTAAGTATGCTGCCCTTTTATGTTTGCTTTCGCTGATTTTGAAGCATAGGGCAGATATTAAAAATAATTCAATTACTCGGCAGAATTACAAAATCAAAAATAGCAAAATTAAGATTTTTGACAAATATTAATACTATATATTTAATTAAGAATACAATGTATAAATAATAAAAAAATTTTATGAAATTTGTTATGAATGTTTAATTAAAGATAAGATTAAAAGATTCTAATGACAATTTTTAAAAAAATGAAATTGTAACAAAAAATTATATAAATGTCACTCTCTTTTTTTAATAAATTTTATTACCAAATGTTGCTCTCTTTTTTTATAGAGGGAGTAGTTATTTCCGATTCTAATTTATTTATTCACCATTATAAACCTATGATTTATAAATAGAGAATATGCATCATTCACAAATTAGAACTTTCAACAATGGAAATTTATTTAATATTATAAAGGAAAGCTAGTGGATAATGATCCCACAATTCCTCTATTTTAATCAATTACTTTTATGATTTGTTTCAATGTATTTATGAGATTTTTTTACGGTTAAGGTTTATTGCTCCCGTTATTTTGTAATATCCTTTGTGAGATTTATATTACTTAAATTTAAAGATTTATAATTAGTAAGAGTTAGAGTTCACACGGTTCAACTAATATAATTAGTTAAATATAATGGTTAATAAAAAAATTTTAAAATCCACCCCTGCTGAGTATAATTCCTAGTTCCACCGCTGGATGCCACGATATATCAAGGAATTAGTTGGACTGCTAATTCTTTCATTTTATCACGTGTTTTATTTTTTCATAAATAAACAAGTGATATATTATTCAATTTTTTTAATTAAATTCTAAATCTTAAGAAAGTAGTTATTAGAAAAAATATAACAAACAATGAAATAAAACGAAATACTCCGTCTCGTTCTACCATTCGAAGCCTACACGTGTGTGTGTGTGTATATATATATAGGTAATAACTTTTTTGATCAGATATATGCCACTGGAATCATCGGCAATCAGATATATCTGTATTTCTATTAATAATTCACACACACACACATAGACACGTACAAATATAATGTCTCTATATCTATCAATCTTTTAAGAGGACAGAACCAAATGCTTAAAGTGGACAAGCCCACTTGTTGGTACAGGCTAGAGCTTGACTAATTATTCTATTGTTGAAAGCACTGTGGGGACAACATTGTTCCATGTATCTAACTCAAAGTAATTAAGTTACATCACGATTTTATTGAGTAATTAATCCATTTAATATAAAAACATTATTATAAAGTATTACCGCATACATACATAATAATGAAAGTTCCGTAAAAAGAACCAAAATCAAGATCTGCACGTCCGAAATGATCACTGTACGTACCTTCAACATTTTTTATATTTGAAAGTGATCTACATAATTACTCCTTATATATGTTTAATTCTTCGGCACCTACATATAATTAAGTTAACGAATGAATACAACTCATCAACATTTGTAGCCTTTGAAAAAAGGTGCGGATGAACATTATAATATTTGAATCAAGATATGGTTAACAATATTGCTCCAATATCATATAGAAAATATCATTAAAATAAAATGCCGGTTACATTAATTAATTATTAGTATAATATTTACGGTGATAAAGATATTCACCAACTTAAGACTCACATTGTTCCTGTGTTCCATAATTAAAAATACATTTTAATATTTTGAATCAAATAATGATGTATTAAACTTTAAAATATAGAAACTTAAGTAATTTATGAAAATTTTAAATGTTATATTGTGATAAAAAGATCTTGTTATAAAATGTAAAATTATAATAATTATAACAACTAAAATTACTTTATTTTAATACGCTACCGTCCAATTTAAAAGGTTAAATTATATTTCTAATTTTTTAATGAATGATGGTATTATTTTTCTATCTCCGTCATATTAGTTATCTTTAAGTAAATAATACTCAGTAAGTCCTTTAAATTAACTAGTACTTTTCAAAATCTGATGTCAAAGTTTCTTCTTTATCCTTTATTGGGGAGTTTTACTAATTTCCCTTATTGTGGTTCATGTGTACAGTGTATTTCTATATCTAAGTGAAACATGAGAATTAAGCATAATATTACTACATCAATCATTGCCGACACAAAATAGAGGGAACCAACAGCAGCAAAATTAGGAAATAAGTGAGTGAGTTGCTGGGTAATAATGGTCATTTAGATAAATTGCAATGGTGGTATGTTCACTTGACAATCACATTCAATCTTTTTCCAACACCACCACATGACACTAAATAAGTGGATGAGGGATCTCTCTCTCTCTCTCTCTCAATTTCATTCTCTCCCTAACATCACCCCCTTTATTTCAATTCCCATCTCAAATCAAGAAACATAAAATCTCTTTCCCCCTCCACATAATATAATATAATATAATATAATATATATATATGTGTGTGTGTGTGTGTGTACAGCTTCCTTGAATTCCGGATACCCTACCACATATAACTATTCCTCATAGTGACCAAAACAATCAATATTCAAATCATAACACACATCTAGCTTGGTAGCTAGTGTTAACACTTTGTTAGTCATTTATTTTCATCTACTATAATCATTACATTGAACTCCAAATGCTACATTCTATGTATAAAATACTGGTTGTATATCGAAATTAAGACTTTCACCACCAGTAATTAATTAAGATTAAGACTTTTCCTATTCTTTATTGTTTTAATTAGTACTAACATTTTTCACTGATATTAATATCAATTGTTATAAAATTCTTTTTGAATTCCACATACATTTAAAGAACCAAATTTATGTCCAACAAAATAAATATGAACTATATATGTAGCTAGCTTTTACATTTTATCATCTTTTTCTTCAAAATATTCTATATACAACCAACAAAGAAAAACCATGTTTTTTAAAGGCTCAATACTCAGTTTTAATGAACCCTAATTGATGAAAACTTTGAAAACAAACAATTAAAAAGAAGAAAAACAAATGAAAACCTACTACTATACAAATTATCATGCACTGATGGGCGACTCAGAAATACTCTGCAAATGAGGTCTCCACACTCCGGTTCGCCCTCTTCTCCGGTCTCTCTGATTCGAAACCTTCTCAGACAATATCTCGGCCAAGTACTGATCAGAAACAAGTAACTTATTAGGAACTACAGCCATATTATTAGTTTGATTGCTACTACTACTCATCACACATTGATCTCTCCTAGTAATCTTCTTTGTGGCCGTTGATGATCTCTTTTCTGTTGTAGTTGACGAGGAAGAACAAGGGACAGGCATGAGAAAGTAAATCTTGCCACGTTGGAGTTCTGCATCGGGAGGAACGATCACGATCTTCGGGCAATCGATCCTCCCTGACTCAGACGACGACGACGACGACGACGACGACGACGACGACGGATACTTGAGCACGTGGTTTGGGTGGTGTTTCATAACCTCAGTGGCCTGAATTGTGATCCTGCCGCTTATTTCTTCCACGTGGCCGTTGGTGTGAACTATTCGGATCACGTCGAACGCGCCGCATGGAAGAATGCAGGAGATGCAGCACTTGATTGTGCTTATCATTGTTGCTTAATTTTACATGAGGAGGGAGAATTAAGGAGAAGAAGAAAGTGGAAAGTTGTATAGTGAAGAGAAAGATATAATAAAAAGGGAGAGTGGAGTAGGAATCAATGACCTAGCTAGGGTATTAGTATATGTTTATGCGTATAATATAATATCAAATGATGATTTTATTATAGCTTTTTTGCGTGATGCGTTTACTTTTTAATTATATTATATGTAGCTTTTTGGTGAAAGAAGGGAATTCTTTTTTTTAATTTGATATGATAATAATCTATGGGATGAATAATTGGATACTAACTCTGTAGCTTGCCTTTTGGATCGATCCATCATAAATATTAGAGGGCCCTTTTTATCAGCTGATGAGCTCCTACTATTCCCTTAACCTTTTGTTTCTGATCAATAATTATAAACGAACATTGCCAGGTTGGGTTGGGTGTATATCAGAGTTTGGGGGTGAATTAAGTGAAGTGCCTCATGTTAGTCCATGATTTGGCATTGCCATGTGAGCATAAGCGGGACCCAGCAAATATCTAGGGGGCTGATTTTGACAAGTGTTTGCATTAAAAATGGACAAGTGTGTGAGTTCGGGATGACCAAGTTCGAGTTGGTAAAAGGCGCAAACAATTACTATTACAAATCGGATCTGATCGGTCGATTCGATCAATTTAATCACGAATCGACCATAACTCTGATTGATTTAATTAAAATTAACGGTTCAAAAAAAAATAGGACAAAAACCGGTCAAACCAGTGAACCGATTAGAATCAAATTTTCTCCTTTTGTGAACCAGTGAACTGGTTTAATAAATTTTTAGAATATTTGATGAAGTTATTTTGATTATTAAAAATTTAAGACTTATATTTGATAATTTATAAAAATATTTATGATTTATATAATATTTTTTCTAAAAAAATAATAGTTCGGTTGGAACACCAATTGAACCCGGTTGTACCAATTGAACTATGAACCAATAATTTCACCGATTTAATGTTCGATCCGATTATGATAACATTGCTAATACTTTAGAGGAGATTATTTTACCTATACTTGCGACATGCCTTTTTTATGTGAAACTTAATGTGTGTTATATATTTTAAATATTTTTAAAATTTTTCATAGTATTAACATTTATCTATTATATGATTATTTTATAACTTTATTAAATTAAATAATATATTATATTTAAAAATATGTAGAAAAGTAAACTCAGATATTTTTTTGAAAACAGGAGGAGTATCATTTTTAATAAACTGATGAATTTAAATAAATAATAACTAAGTTTAAGAGATAGTTCTCTCAATCTCCTAACTAATTACACCAAGTTGAACCATGATGTTCCATTAATGATATTACAATTATGAACTATCGAACAATCCCTTAGCCTTTTCGTAATATTTTTAATACGTGTCAACTTTTCTATTTAAAATCTATTTACAGAGTTGCATTTGCTACATTTTTATATTCCCTTTGGGTCTATCCGTGAACAATCAAAAGCTAGATCATGACGCAGAGAAAATGGTTAATAGGCATCGATCCAAACATTTGGTAAAAGAGTGTTTGAATGGCCATACGGATTTTTTTTTTTGCCCATTGGGGGCATAATTAAATGGGAGCCAACTTGTCCGTATAAATGTCTAATTAATTTCATGTTACATATATTAAAAAATTAATAAATATTTATTTTTAAAAAAATTTTATAAGTAAAAACTAAAACGTTATTTGAGAGGGAAATTCTTAATGGATTTGAGCAGGAATGAAACCGGATTCCTAATTAAATGTAGAATTTTGCTAAAAGAAAACAGATTGGATTAAAGCTTTAATGTAGGTAATTGATTTGCTTGTTAATTTTTGTCATGATGTCCCATCCAAAAGGTGGTCCATGCATTATAATTTTTAGATGTAGATGTAGTGGGTACATGTGAGGTTATGAGCCGGGTGGGTCCAATAAGTAATATTTCATTCCTTTTAAAAAACAGCAATATTTAAGATTTTAACGATTATTAATATTTTATCTTTGATCAATAATTAAATATATAAATAATAATTTTTTTCTTATAAAATCTGTTATAAATCTTTAAATTATGATAAAATTTATAAATTTATAATTAAAAGTTTTTTAATTTATAATAAAATAACAACGAAAAATTTCAAATGTAACTCTTTTTTGAAATAATTTTTTTTTGAGAACTGAGGGAGTATGATTTTTTATTCCATTATTTTTACTATTATTGTTTTTACTTTTAGTTTTCTGTTTGGAGTAGAATCCCTGTAAGAATGATGTAAAATACCTCGTTAATATGCCCGTGAGTCATTATTATCAAAATATGTAAAAAGAAATTACTTAACATCAGAAGTACTTAATTTTTTTCCACCTCTACCTTGAGAATAACGAGCATCTCTTGATATACAATACAACTTTTAAAACTCTTGCACAACAAAGATAATTTAATGATTATTAATTTGAGTTTAATTATTTTAGTTAGAATAAATTAATTTAGCCAATAAATAATATTATATTTATCAGTTATTATAAATTATGATTTACAATTTAGTTTTTAAATAGGCTCAATTTTAATTAGCTCATTTTGTGAGCGGCTCTTGTGAATAATGAATTAACATATTATAATATAGTATAAATAGATACTCTAAATACCAAATCCTCCCTTCATCTCAAATTTTTGTGAGTCTGGGGTGGGGGAAACTTAGAATGCTTAATGCAATTAGTTACTCTTTTTCTGGATAAAATATAAGTTTTAATTTTCTTTTGTAAGTGTAAACTATGTAAGTGTTCGTTGTCATTATTTGTAAATAATTTTGGATGCTTGATTTAGATTAATATTTATTGTCAAACAATAACAATTTTATTGATATACTAAACTATTAATACAAGTATAACCACATAAACTTGATAATTTTCTTTCACAATATTAATAATAACATCATTATTCATTTTTCTTTAAAATTTTAGTAAATAGTAATATTGTTAATTTTTGTTTCAATATATTTTATGTAAGTATGTTTAGGGTTATTTTTGTATGCTTAATGAGTTTTTTTTCACATAATTTTTCTTGATGATTTAATTAAATTTAATTAGAGTAAAAAGTTAAAAGATTAATTTGTATTAAGTACGAATTGTAGTTGTAGTTGGTTGATGAGGATAAGTGATGTTAAATGAAAGACGCGTTCTCTGCACTTTTCTTTTGTTATTTTTTTTATTTTTTATTTTTTTTGGCTGGTGTTGGGTGGGGTGGGGGGGGGGGGGGGGGGGGGGGGGGAGGGAGGGAGGAGAGGAGGTTGTGTGGAAGAGATGCACCTTGTTTTCACTTATCACTCCGTCTCACTCCAGTATTCATCAGGGTTATACATGGACCTTAGTTCAATCCTCTTCCTATTAGAATACGGAAATCCACACCTTGTTAAATCATCCTATAATTTGCTGCTTCTTCGTCATCATCGGCAGCAGACGACACTATTTCATTGTTAGTAGTAAGGTGCGTGTGCCTCCCAGTAGGGTCTAAATCGAGATTCGAGAAAATCAATGTCTGCTGCAGGGGAAAGCAGTATCCCTCGCTTACTAGGGCATCGACTAAGACAGGAAGATGAGATTTTAGCGCATTTGGCATATTCTGATGGACTGTCTTCGGATGATCAGCCCGAGCTCTATATCGAATTTCGTGTTCGATACTATAATAGGATGTTCCAACAGCAGCAGCAGCAAAGCCATGATCATGATCAATATATAAATCGGATGGTCGACTTTGGCAAGCTGGGCTTCTTCGCGTCTATCGGTCTTATAGAGGAGATTGTTCGACTCCATCAAAGATATCTATCTAGCATGGAGCTCTCGATACAATACCAGGAACAGCTACTAATTCCCGCCATCAGAAACTATGCAGTCCATATTGCCAATGATCTTCTTCAAGTTGCAGATGATCGCAGTTGGGTTAGCATGGTTGTTGAGATTGATATCTTGACCACTCCAGAACATGAGAACATCTCAAGGGTTTGGAGGGGAGTTTCAAGGGGATTGCCGCATTGGAGAAAACTTCCCTCAGGGACGTATCATCTGGAAAAGCTAAGAGTAGCAGCGGAGGCGGAGGAGGATAATGTGTGCGCCATTTGTCTGGAAAAGCTTACATATACATATATAGAGTCCCCAGAGATTTGTCGCTTGCCGTGCAACCATACTTATCATTGGCTTTGCACTGTTCAATGGCTCTACAAGAGTGATTCATGTCCCTTGTGCCGCCAGTCTTCCACCTAATTATTGCTAGTTGCTAATAGTTTGCATTTGGATTATGGTAATTAACCTAGCTAGTAGTCACCCACTTACCCAGATATTATACCACAACCCATGGGATACACCTCAAGTCAAGTTGGTTTCCTAGTTCTTTCATCAGTTTTATCTATTAATACTATAATTATGTCATAACTTGCTTTATAACTTCTCCTGTTATAACTGTGCCAAGATTAAACTGAACGTCAAATTTCGTCGAATTTGTTTACATTTTATGTGATGTTATTTTGACTATAAATTTGTGAAAGATATAAATTTGGTAAATGCGACCATATAACTTGACAAATATGGAATTTATAAACCAGTTAAATTCTCATATATATATATATATATATATATATATATAAATGTTGCAAAGACCCATTCCAATAGCATGGAAAAAATAACTAAATAATGAATAATTAGAAATACTAACCACATCCAAAGAATAGCAAACACAAAATACTTATGCCTTCAACAAAAAAGTGAACTGAATCTTCAATCAGCTGGCGCCGATGCACTTTAATCATCTATATGGTGGCCGGGGGTTCTTATCATGCCAAACATGAGTGGCATAATTTACTCCTGGCTGTTTTCTATCTAGTCCACATTCTGCAATACCCATCTCAATGTTTTCGAAGCACTCAAGTCCTATTACTTCTTTGGATCTTCCTTAGTTCCATATAAGGATACCCATACCCTTAACCGTTAGTCCTTAGACAACCAAACAGAAAAACTTGGTTCATGCTATAGACTACAGGCCAATAAAATACAAGAACATTAAATAAAACTTTCAAGCATATTTTAATCCAGAAACTTTAGTCTCTATGATGCTATCCAGATCATACCAATCGCTTTTTGTGATAGCAAAATGATTGCAGAAAATTATCATTATCAACATATTCCCCCAAATCTTAAATTAACTTTCAGTAACAAGAAAATTCATACACCCCACCCACCCCGCCCTCGCCGCCCACTTCAAGATCACACCAATTGCTTTTTACAGCAATTTGATTGCAGAAAATTATCATTATCCAACATATTTTCCCGAATTTGAATTAACTTTTAGCATTAAGTTAAAGATGCTTCATACCCCCACCCCAATCTACTGTTTAACACATACAGCAACCAGGGGAAGCTTTTCCTTCTTCCTTGCCCCTATCATCAGGTTGTTTAAAGGACGTCATATTGGCCAGAGTGCCAGACAAGGGACAAAGGTTCCACTTCTCTATTCTATACCAATATTGATCCTGATCTTAAATTTCTCCAAGCCATTCCTCTTCTGTGATGTTCCATCTCTCAAATTTCTCTATTCTATCCAACTGCATTATCTAACCAGTGAAGGAAACTAAAGACACCCTGCACCGTGAAATAAAGCAGATGACAACAACTTTGGATTTCGCTTAAATCTAAGGTTTGTAAAAGTACAACACTAGCACTTCACAGTATAGAACATGGTACATTCTATCCAAAGACAATTAGATTCTGACATCTCATACTAATTCAAAAAAGTAACCATTGTCCGATCAGTATAGACAACGATATACTACTAGCGCATTAACAAAGTAAAAGTGGAGGTTGATATTCTTGAGAGAAGCCTCTGTATCTTAAGAAGAAAATGAAAAGGCCTCCTTTCACGAGCACAAGATTCAAAACACACAAGACAATTCACATTTAAGGAACATCCAATATCAATGTTATTTTTCAAGTGACTTATCAATGTCATTAACATCATACAAGTTCCAGTGATTTCACACAATAACAACTACAACAAGAACTATACTTTTATACTATGACATCAGAAGTTCCTTGTCCGTCCTAATAATGTAATTCTAAAACAAGAGTAAAATAACAAAATGAAGAGTTGAAAGAACTCGCCCTTCTCATGGCGCTCTCGGGTCTGTCCCGTGCTGCCAAACATAAACAAGCTCATCCCAGCCTGTACTAGCCATAAGCCCCTCAACAAGCACACTCATATCAACACCAACTGCAAACTCAGTATGATGATCATACCTCCCAACAAGTGCATCCTCCACCATATAATCCCACAAACACACAGTCATATCATAAGAACAAGACACAAGCAAACTCCCCCTATGCGGCGAAAACTTCACCTTCCTAACAGCATATCCATGTCCATTCAAAACTGATAATGGCACCCTATAATTTCTCACATCCCAAATCTTGATACTCTTATCCACAGACCCAGTTGCCAAAATGCAATCATCATACTTATTCCAGTCAATCGACAATATCTCAAATTCATGAGCTGGGATGATCATAGTTGACCCAGGTTCCCGAACATCCCAAACCCGGGCTGTACAGTCGCCGGAGGCAGAAGCAAATACATCCGCGTGGCGCGGATTCCAAGAGGAGGAGTAGACACAGTAAGCGTGCTCTTTGAAGGTACGGACACTGGTGGGTCGATCGAGGGTCCATAGCTTGACGGTGTCGTCCCATGAGGAGGACACAAAGGAATCTCGTCGGGTCGGGTTGTAGTCAATTGAGTGGGTTTCACGGGTGTGTTCGTGAAGAGAGCGAATGGGGTTGGAAGTTGGGGGAAGAGAGAGGTCGTAGAGCTTAATGGAGCCGTCGGCGATGGCGGCGAGGATGAGGGAGTCGTGGGATTCGGACCAGGTGAGGTCGTAGACGCCGTCGGCGGTGTCAAAAGAGGCGAATTCGGTGATGGGTCCAGAAGGAGAGAGGTCGAGGATGTGGAGACGGCCGTTGCCGAGGATGCCAAAGTTTTGGGCGGTGGCGACGGCGAGACGATGCTCGTAAAATGGGCTGAATTTGACGGAATACCCGTTAAAAGGGGTTTTGAAAACCGGCATGATGGTGATGGTGATGGTGGTGGTGGTAGAGTTTGGGGATTTCGGATTTGGGACTACTACGTCTTTTCCACGAGTTTTGTTACCTTGGGAACTGCGGTGGCAGCCGATCAGCAATCAGTGGACTATAAGGCCATGTTTGGGAAACGTGAAATTTCTGTCAACAGATTATTTAGTGAAAATAATAGATAAAGTAGATTAATGCTCTCACTATTCTGACGTGAATTGTATACTAGTGTATCCGATGTAACCCCGGAAAATGACATTATTTTTAATTTTTTTTTTTGACCTTTTCTGATAATTAACCCTTTTTGATAATTAGAAAATAATGCAGACAAAGTGCATCTGGTAGTTCTGTACTGGTTTTTTTATGCTTTGTTTTTTCAAAGTATAAACTCGAGAACGAGTTCTGCTTTTCCTTTTGATATATGAAAAATTAAGAATGTTGACAAAAGCAAATTTTTACATGTATATATATATAATCTATTGTATTGTTAAATTACAGATACGATACATGAGGTTTGGGAGTACAATGGTAAGAATCTGGTCTAATCTATTATATTGTATACATGATCTTATTAATAAATGCATATTATACGTACTCTCTCAATTTCAAATTTCAAAATTAGAGATAAAAATTTTATAATTTCATTTGTGATATGAATTTGTAAAATTTTATAATTTCATTTATATTTAAGATTATTGTATGAATTATGATGTTTCACTTCAAATTTATTAATAGTAAAAAATTTCACTTTAATTTTAAATTATATAATTCACAAACTTATTTTGTGTGAATTAAAATGTATAAATATAATTTTGGAATCGAGGGAATGGTGGTTATATTTCTACAATGGAACTTTTTCTGTTCCCTAACGTGGAGTTTAATTGATTGTGAAACTTTGCTTCCTTTAGTGTAGAGTTCAATTGATAGTGTAGCTTGTCAAGAAATCATAATAGTTCATATGTCGTGTTATATTTCAAAATGTGACATGAAAAAGATGAAATAGTTGACTCTATGCATTGAAACATGTAAGCTTATTTTTTATATTTTATTTTAAATTTATATACCAATTAGTAATATGTGTGTACATTCCTAAAATAACTTGTTCAATGGGACGGTGACAAATGTTATGTTCTATACAATGCGAAATCATTTAAGTTTGTTTTGGTGGCAAGCAAATTTGGGGAGGCAATTAATCAAGGTGTTATACACGTACAACATATGTTAGTGGTTGGAACCTATGCATTACCGTTTAAAGAAACACCATTCGCTAGTTTGCTTCAAATTTTATTCAGATAGGCAAAGTTTGCCAAGTACAAGGATTGGAATCAAAGCCTGAATTTATTTTCCATCCATCCACAGTAGACTTGATCTCAATATTCAATCTAACTACAAATTTCAGATGCTTTTTAACAAGGCCAACTAGTGTTGACAGAGGGCAGACCTAAAGGATGTACAATTACTTGTGTTTAACCAAAAAGGGTAGATTACAGGCAGCATCCTTTCTGCGTTTAGTCCTGAATCTCTAAACGAAACAAGAGTTAGAAAAGAACTGCAGCAGCTCGTGGCTGATAGCCTAATGCAACTGCATAGCCATGAAACTATATCGGAGGAAAAGAAGAGTCAACACAATGGCAAGCAGTCCATAATTTCCCCAGAGTGTCCAAGAACTTTTATTGTGGCCTTAGGCAGAACTCATTATCAAATCAGCATAGTGTATACTCACAACTGACTAGACGTGACAGGATTTCTTCACAGCTAGGTCGTTGTTCTGGTTCTGACCAACAATCTGTGATGATAATAAATATTCTCTAGGATGTAAGTTCTCAGTAATAACAAATAATGGAAGATAAATGATTATGTACAATTTATAGACCTGCAATGAGCTTGCCTAAAGGACCTTCGGGAATTTCTAGTCGTAATCCATCATTAGCAACTGCATATACAACCTATATGATAGTAGAAATAGTCAACTTGGAATCATTGTGACAACTAGCAAGATTTTCTAATTTTCATCTTTGTCTAGCCTTTTAAAAGCATAATCAATACTCACCTGAGCTGATGGTACACCTTCCCACGGTCTATTAAGAGTACATAGCTCCCATAATATGACACCAAGGCTGAAAATATCACATTTCTCTGTAAATGGTTCATTACGAATGAGTTCTGGGGCCATCCATTCAGGAGTTCCTGCAGATGAAGAATCTCTCATCGGTATGGTAGTCAGTACACGTGAGAGCCCGAAATCACAGATCTTGACTGTCCAATGCTTATTCACTAAGCAGTTAGCACTTTTTAAATCACGGTGTGCTACTTTCATCCTATGTATGCACATCAGACCCCTTAATTATCATAAGAAAATACACTCAATTAGGATAGCTCAACATAAAACTATGACCCAAAAAAAAAAAATGATTGTGATGCTGTGAGTCTTGGTATATCGAAGTAAAAGGTGATAATTACTGGTAACCATTATACTGCTGGCATCAGTATTCTGGCAGGAGGAGACTAGAAAGTACGTTGAAGAAAAGGGACTAGTAAACAGATATGGACAGATGAAGGAAAGAGAGTATCATGGAAAATGGAGAAATGAACAGAATAAAGGGCACTAAAAAAGAAAGTAGTATCATCTTATTTGAGCATTATGTTATCTGCAATTTACGCAATAATTATGTAAGAGGGACTATAAATAAGTATCACATGTTCTCACAAACAACCTTAAGATATGTCAACGTATCATATTAAAAATAATTCATAGAACGTTTTATCATTGGCGACTCACTTGAGCTCTTTTCAGAGCATGCTTTTGGAAGAAGAGGCTTCACTAGTGAAAGATGATGGTATGATTTGGTGTAAATAAATATAGAGTTCATAAAGATCACTAAAGATTATTCACTTTTTTACTTTTACTATTCTTTCACTTACATGTTCATCGAAATGTCAAATTAACTATTTTTAAGTACAAAACTAATTTGCTAATATTCTAAACCAATACAAACTTAATATAAGTCATGAGATTTAATAGTAACTTAAGTAATCACATCAAATTGACATATAGTTTGAAACGGATGAAGTATACGTAAAATTTACCTTCAAAAATAAATAATATTGGAGTTCCATGTGAGAATGAAGAGACATCATATCGGAGTTCCATATGATAATACTAATCTATACATATTGGAGTTCCATGTGAAAATGAAGAGATATCATACCAAGGTTGAATTCGAATTAGAATTTAGGGTTCAATTTCAGAAAACACCAATTAAGTTTGATTGTAAGCTCATTAATATAGTGATTGAATATGCTTCATCATGAGATAGAACAGATATTATCAATTGCTATATCATCTGTTTGTACAAGATGTGTGTGTATATCGGTTTTTATGTCCTTGTTATAATGGAAAATATAATTGAAACATGCTAGTTTAGGGAAGCAAAACAATGTTAAAGCATTTGCAGCGGGATTGCTTCACCCTCAAAACATACAAAAGGAACTTACTTGCATATATCACATAGCATTTTGAGTCTCCTGCGCCAGCTGAGTCTCTTTTTCTGTCCACTGACATGGATCAGATAATATAGTGATCCCATTTCCATATATTCAGTAACCATGGACAATCGAGGAGGCATTGTGCAAGCACCAAGGAATGAAATAACTGAAAAAGGACAGGAATTTCTTGCTTAAAAAATAGATTATTAATGTTTTTTCTACTAATACACACACACACACACACACACTAAAGTACTTCTTCCATCCCAGATTAAGATTCAAAATTTTCTTTAAAGAATCACAAAATTAGAATATAATTTAAAAACAAGTACATGGAATTTGTCTATATTTCCCTCCATACCACAAAAAGAGTCTCATACCAATTTTGATAGTATAAAACACAATAATCTCTTAAAAGCTCAACGTTAGTGTAACAATGGAATTATCATGTCACTACTACACAAGTAACCACTGATAATTTGGGACAAATAAGGAAGTTGATAAAATTATAAATGCTAGCAAACTTTTCAAATGGACTATTTGTGGAATGGAGAAACTATACAGATTAATTTAAACTTCGGTTGCTGAAGTCATAGTCTTAATAAACCTTTGACACTTGCAAAGTGCAATTTCATCTTGGATGGAAGGAGTATTTCTCTGCCATGTTTTATGGCTGTTAGATTGAGCAAGAAATATTATAAGAAAGATGCTAATCTATAAGCACATACAAGTTCAGGAAATTACCATTTGGGTGACGGAGACGGCTGAAGAATAAAAGATAAGTTAGCTGATGGACAGAGAATGACAACGGGAGGCGGTTAATATAGAAGGCAACATACTATATGAAAATACTGTGTAAAATATATCTTTTTCAAGTATGCATTTTGTAAAACTCAAGAATTGTGTGTTTGTGTGTGAGAGAGAGAGAGAGAGTTCATTGAAAATACACCTCAGAATAGATATTTCATTGCAGAAATCTTCAGTATTTTCAACAGATAGCTCTTGCTCAAGTAAGACTTTGATTGCAACCTCTGTTCCATTCCAATTACCACGAAAAACTTCCCCAAAGAAACCTAGCAAGAAATATCTCTTAAACTCTTTAAAACCAGAACATATGATCCACTTTAATTCATTAGGTCTATATATGCCACAGTTCAGTTTACTTGGCTACAAGGGTCTGTTGCATCTAACGTTTTGTTTAATTATCTTAACCTATGGTTTGGAAGAATTGATACTGATAATTCATCAATCAGCTCTAACTTTGATGGCATCCCTCTGATCATTGTCACAAATTCCATATCACATCAGGAACATAGATTTAATAAATATCCAATAATTTATAGAAGCCATCACCTAGATATGGAAATTTAGTATTGTCATCTAATAACAAAAAAGTTACAATTTTGGGATCTATTGGAATGAACATAAACTCATAGCCTTAATAAACACAATTGGAGAAAATGGATCGCCACTTAAACTATTTCTTAAAAGCCAATCAAAGACGAACAATCCAAATAGGATCATGGATCAATAATGACACTCCATACAGAATAAAATGCATGGAAGTATACGTATTGCTTTGATTGACCATAGCATATCCATGCAAACCCCATTACATTATGTTTGATCTCATTGACATGAAGGATTCAACTATAGGTCTAATTCCCTTCACGACAATGACAAAGTCAGAATCAAATAGCCATAATTTGAAAAACACGAGCTTACCGATTCCAATACGAGAACCAAAAGTTAACTCAGAGAACTCAATGTTCCATTCTGGATACGGTAAGAGTGGCTTATTCAAGATCTTCGATGATTCAATCACTTTATTCCATGTCGATGTCATATCAGTACTTCCCACATGCTTTGCAGCTCCACACCCGGAAGAAGTAGGAACACTATATTTGTGAGGAGATGAAGGCAATGAGATAGCCTTCTGATGACCAATCTTCTTTATGTGGAGATTAGCTCTGGGTTTTTCACTAGGTATCTCATCCTGATTATCTGGGTGGAAATCTGAGCCCTGACAAAAGATGAGGAACTTAATCAAGATAATGGCTCTATAAGAGGCAATAAATTTAATTGACTGCAGTAATTTAATAGGATATGTGCTAATCAAGGGTAATTTGACAAGTCCAACACTGTTATTCAATTTTATTTTTTTTTAAATCTTATAAACCAAAATGAAAATGTCTACCACCCACATACCCTTATCCAAGTGTTGAAGTGTAAATAGATTAATGTGCATCTTTGTGACTTCCCTGTTTCAAATAGATTTCGTTGTTATAACCCAAAAATTAAAATAAAAGAATTCTTTTGTCAACATCATTAAAGCTTCTTTTCTTTTTTTGCATTTTTTTCATATTCAAAGTTTTTGATGAAATTTCTGTCTATCTATAATACCACCTCCGTGCCTCAAATGTTTACATTTCATGCTTTTAAGGAGTTTGTTGAGATAATGGTATGCTGTATTTTTGTGTAAAAAGAAAAATTGAAGGCAAATGATGTCAAGTTGCGTTCAAATTTTGAAAACTTTATGGTTGTGAAATGATAGTGGGCCTCTATTTTGAATAGTAGTAAGAGAGTATTGGGGATGAAGAAATGTCGAAGGTAATTGTATCAATGAACCTTGCTTACTTTGCCAGATATAGAATTTGTTACAAATAATTTGGGACATCTAAATAAGGAAACGGTTTCAATTATAAAGGGTCAGAAGCAGTATATACACTAGTGTGAGGTCCTCGTGGTTTTCTCTGGATAGATAACTGTGTTGCACCAGTTTAAAAAACAGTCATTCTATCTATTTGAAGCAATCCTACTACTAGAAGATTCTGTAGCTGAACAATACAGTTCATTACCTTAACTAAAGATATAGCTAATATCAATATAATAACACTGCCTTCATATTCTGAGTAAATGTGGTAGCAAAACAAAATAGACAGGAAAATGATCGTTTCAGTCAACAGTTATTTATATTTATTTCTCCTTGGGACCCTTGGGTATATCATATAAGAGATATGCTTATACTAAAACGAATAATCCTTGACTCAACTTCAACCTGTCAACTTTCTTTGAGAATCATCTTTCATCCCTTAAGTATATTATCCACTGGTTTGTACATTTAGTCATTTATATGTTCGCTTCAGCCTCTTACTTGTCATTAAATTGGATCTGACAACTCAGGCTACTATACAAGTGCTTTCATTATTCTTGTGGTACAAAATACAGGCAAACATTTTGTGCAGACATGGAAACACTGGTTAAAAGCTGTAGATCATGGCATCGTTGTGGTTGTTAGGTTCTTGTTAGAAAAGTCGGATGAAGCATGAATGGAGTAGCAGATTAATATGAACATTTTCTCCGGGGCGACCGTTGTAACATAATCAACTGGTAGAGATGAATATGTAACTATGAGCAACAGAATCAGTTCTTGCTGTGGTAATAGAAGTCTAGAAGCATTATTACCTTTGACAACTAAGCTACACCACCAAGCCATGACAGAAGCAACAGATTGTTGATCTGAAGGAATAGTAGCTAGTCAAGTGATTGTGTTCAAATTTAGTAGATCACAGTGCAGCTCTATGCAATTCACTAATATATCTTAGCAATTAAGGTCAACGTTCTACACATAAGTCTGCTAGCCCAAAAATTGGGTAATCTTTGGACATTGATAAGCAATGAAGTTATAAAAGTTTTTGAGTATTGTTTCCTTCCTTTTTTCTTTTCTTTGAACCAAGATAGCTAATCTGAAAATGGAACGTTTATGGTCCTTTGCACCCATTACTAGATAGATGTAAAGACATACATCTAATACTCTAAACTACCAACAAAAGCAAACTTGTATAACATGTAACATGAGCTTTCGGGTTTTACTATAACACGTAACATGAATTTATCTGAAAAATGCATTATTGTTTCAAGAAAAGTTCGTTGAAACCTCGAAGTATATGTCAAGGATCACTTAATATTACCTATTTCAGTCTTAAAAAAGAACAGATTTTTATTATGTTTACTCTCCTGAAGCCAATAAGAGAAGACACATATTTACTTGTGGATCAGAATCGTTGTGATCTTCACCAGCAGAAGAAATACTTAGTCCATCAATTTCCTTTGGAAGCTGCTTCAAGGTCTCATTCATTGCTCGCACAACCCTACATCATCATTTAAAAACACTTGTGAGACTCAACATGCCAATATTCAGGAGGTGTTTACGCATACATATATGTTCAAAATATTAGGGCAAATATTCAGGAGTTTACACATACATATTTGTTCAAAATATTAGTGGAGTAGAGAAAATAGTATTTGTACAAGGTCTCTCTCTCTCTCTCTCTCACACACACACACACACACATACAGTTTACCCATTTCTTTGACCTTAAAATTTGGATACTGTAGCTTTTTTTTTTGCTCCAATCCCTTCTCAGTTTTGTTTGTTGGGGTTCTACTGACTATTTAAACAGCTGAAGTACCCTGATTAACTGCCAGATTCACTTATTTAAAGTCTCTGAAGGAAGAAAGATGTGAAGATACTGTATCTAGGCTAACTAATATGCAGAAATTTGGAATTAAAAGACTAAACCACAAAACCTGGGTTCTAAAAAATCATAGAAACTTCATAACCTAAATGGTAAGTCAATACTTAAGATGAATAACTCAAATAATTATAAACAAAGCAAATAGAAAGAAAAGGAAAGGTCTGACTCACAGTTGAGTATGAATTATACTACTCCCTCCGTCTTCAAAGATGTCTTAAGGACACCAAAAAGTGTTCCAAAAGGATGTCCAAAGATACAATTTTTTTCTTAAAAAAAGTCGAGTGTTTTTTTACCTTTTATTTTCTCTCTTTTACTTTAACTAGTGGACCCCATTTTTTCTTAATTCTAAACCACACACTCAAATGTCATGCGAAGGGAAAAAAAGAGATAAATGTACTATTATTTCTTCACCTTAATATAGATGTTTGGGTGTCCTTCAGACTCTCTTTTGGGGACGGGGGACGGAGGGAGTATATAAGTATATACAAAGAAGAATCATGGAAGAAAACTGGACCAACCTTACAATATCATCACTAATCTCTGGAATCATGCTAATACAACGTCGCCGTCTACGATGTTTCATAGGTGAAGCACCAGCGGACCTGCTTACACATGTATCATGTATGCATGTAAAATTAAAATTAATATTGACATAACTTAAAATAAGAAGCATCTTATCATAAAACGAAAAAACAATGAAAAATAATTTAAAGATTAAAACAGACTCTGCTTTCCCTGTAGACATGATTCCAAAGATAACAAAATTCTGTCTACATAAGAAAATAACAAACTTAGGAGCAACTACATCCTAGATAGTTGCCTATCCATCCATGAATAGTGCTGCCTATCCATCCATGACAACTAAAATCTAAAGGTTTAGGGGGGTTATCATTAAATGAAATTGAAAATAAGTGAAAAAAGAAAAAAAAAAAAACAAGCGTGATCAAACACAAAAATATTCACTATCCCTAGGGATTATCAACTGCATCTGCAGAAGTGATTGATCTTAACTGAAAAAATAAAAATAATAGCCAATAGATTCTATTCCATAGATACTGTAAACTACTTCACTATTTATTGCAAATTAATTTAAATGCATAAATGCTACTCAAGTAATAACAGAGCTTACTGAATAATTGGACCTAATATTACCCTAAAATAATAAAGTCTGATCATTTGAAGTCTAAACATATGACTACTAATAATAACTCATAGCAAATTTATTTGTCCCTAATTTAATTTAAAAAAAAAAAAAAGCCAATCTTTTGGCTATTGATTTGTGGTTCACATAAACAAGGAGTCCACCAACCCTTTAATAAATGAATAAAAAGGAACACTCAGAAAGTAAAATTTTCAAAGTCTACCATAAGATATAACAAAATACCCCTAACATGATAGCACTCCATGTAGAAACAAGAAAAAATTCCTAAATAGGAACAAAGAAAGAGAATAACTTTATCCAAAAAAAAAAATGAAAAAAGGATTATGATCATTCCAAATTCCCAACGCGAAAGGTCGCATGCTTCTAAAGTTATTACAAGTACCTTCATATCTATAACAACATCATTTTGGTGAATGAAAGAAGTAACTACACATAGCACAAAGCAAGAATTTCATTAACATTCAAAACCACGAGTATACATACTGAAAGCATCACTTCACAATAAGAATAATACGGTAACATAAAAGGAAAATATTTGCAGACCATCAAATAGTTAAAATCTTTCTTCATACTGATAGAAAATTGAGCATAGAGAGAAACACACACTAACATTCTCACAGAAATAACAATTTTGAAGTTAACAAATAGGGAGAAAACCTTGGCGCTGTTTCAAACTCCATAAATGGATCTCTATCACGACCAAGAATAGATCTTCCATGTCCTTGCATCAAAGAATGTTCTGGACTAGAAGTGCTAATATCACAAAATTAACAAAGAAATAAATGAGCTAATATCACAAAATTAACAAAGAAATAAATGATAAAACAAATATGTATATAAATAAGAACTAGAGCATAAACAAACATCATCGAGCAGGAGTACTTGTTGAAAATTTTAGGTATAAACTTCAAACATTTTACAATCAGTTGGTTCATGTTAAGGAATTATCGTATTAAATTGAGCATATTAAACAATCTTATGCAGGAAGTTTCCATATTTTCAATATTGGCAAAAAGAACCAAAAAACAGGCTCACTGAAAATTTTATACAGAAGCTTTAGAACTCATGGAAGGAGAGAGATGGGCATCGGGCGTAATGTTAGAAATAGTAGCAATTATTTGACACTTTATCTTCTCACGTTCCACAGTTAAATTGTCTGAAATTACGAATTTCCATTCTGTTTCCTAGAATTACTGAACAAATGTTATTTGCTAAGTTAACTATGTAATCGCACCTGATGGCTTGTCTGGGTGAAGGTAGAAATGCAGGATCACAGTTTGCAGTCCTCCCAATCCAAACCCACCAACCCCCCCCCCCCCCCCCACCTCACCATCTCCACCCAAAAAAAAAAAAGAAAAAATTATATGGTTCCTATTATCATACTTTCTTCCTATCTTTTTTCTATATCAGAGTATCAGTTTAAATTGAATCAAGGACCCAACATGATAGGGTATTAATAATTATAAACACTCTGAGGTAGAGAGACCTTGAACTTGATGTCCTTTGTTCAGCAATGGCAGTCCTCCTGCTGCGCCCCCAGAACACATTTGGTACATAGGGCTCACTGTGAGACAAGCTGGAATAATGGAAAGTCAAATAAAAATATTCAGAACAATATGA
>CM025780.1:43841808-43865347 GCA_014636745.2 Centella asiatica | reverse complement strand
AAGCTGGAATAATGGAAAGTCAAATAAAAATATTCAGAACAATATGAATATATTGAACTTGGATAAAGCCTAAAAAGGGAAATCCATAAGGAAAAAGGAAATTAGTGGCAAATGAAGGCAAGCATGACAGGACGAGTTGTACTCATATATACTTAACAAAGTAATAAGCATCGTTACTTTAGTTTTCCCTTCATCATCGTCTTTGACATCATGTTCCTCATAGATGGACCAGATATAGCTACAGCTGCTTCTAGTCTACGCCGATATGAGGTCTGAGGACTCTCATCATTCTCAGTACTGCAGATATTCCGGGGTGGTAGGGCGGGGAAGAAGCAAATTAGGAAAACAAAAACTGCAACTCCGGAGATATTTCACTCAAATTACTGATTAATATTGAAATCTGAGATTCAAGATAAACTTAAAAAAGAATCTAACTGAATAAAGTTCAATATCCCGGTTCTCCCTTATTTTTATTCAAGGGAAATGAACTGTATCTTCTTGCCTTTCAACATCTACATGGTCTGAAAAGCTACAATGAGGACTCGTTGGTTCAAGAGGGGAATCACATGAGTCATTCTCTGGAGAATCGCACCCTCCAGCAACAAAAATGTGAGACATAAAGATCGCTTTGGTTGAACATGGTACCAGCTGGCCTGGATGACGCACAAGGTCAACTAATGTTTCCACTGAATTTAACACCACCAACACAGACATATGCCTATATGAGTCCGTTCTCTCCATTACACCTTCCCTGGGTAAACCCTGGCACAATAAAAGTGTAAAAAAGAATTAGAGAAGTAGAGAGAGTGCGTGCACAGGGGAGGTGGGGATGGGTATGGGCCAGTTCAAAAGTGAAAACAGAAGATATCTAAATAAAAGAAAATGCAGAACTCCGTCTACCTAATTAAGGACTTACAACAACAAGTGTAGTATCAATGCCTACTGCATCTGCAAGAACTTTAAATAAGATTGCATGTGGATGACAAGAGCCATGCCTCATTTGACCCACCATCTGAATACCTTGATTACTCAAGGCATCAGATCCTTCGACCATTGCATCTTTCAGATTTGGTGGTTTATAAAAATCAGAAACCTGCACGGGGATATAGTTGATCAATAACAAAAATAAGTAGAATATATGGCATAAAGTTTTACAGATAGGGCATATATACATATATACTATTGAATTAATTGGAGACCTGAAATCAAGCAAGAAAAGCCACTTTATCCAGAAAGAATAAATATTTAATTAATCAATCAAAAAATTAATTGAAATAATCACTGTTCACTCTCAACAAAATGCCATAAAGATATATCTTTGTGTCTATTTTGCTTGGAACTAAGCTGAATGAAATAACAAAATTTCCCTCCATCGCTCTGCTATATCTCTCTCTAATTCTACATTCTCTCTCTAGATTATCTTGTAATCTCTTCTCTCTAGTTGTTTAACCTAATGGGGCCATCTCAAGCCTGACAAATTGGTATCAGAGCCTTCCCAATCCGTGGAACTTTCTTCTTCCTCAAAAATTGTTCAATCTCTACAATTCTTCCTTCTCCCACAATTCATCTAGCTTCCTTTGATTTCTCTTCTTAATCACCTCCTCCGGTCTCTAACATCAAGAGAAGAAGCTCAAGAGAGGCGAATGTAGCTTATAATGGAACAAGCATGAAGATGAGAAGTTACTCTCTTTTGAATATTGGACAAACACCACATTTTCCTTATCTCCAAATCCAAATAAAAAATGCCTCAGATTGTGAATAGTCTAACAAATTTATTCTCAGGTTGACTTTAAGAAGGAAAAAAGTTTTCCTTAATAAAGAATAATATAAACAAAGTAATTTCCTTCTTATCCATTCTCCATTGTCGAATACTAGGAGACTATATCAAGGGATCTGGCAGAATTGCAAATAATAACAAATTCATGATGTATGAAGCAATAACAACACATGAAACATCCCAAGTTCCCAACAACAATTAAATGCTCACTGAAAGTCCTAGAATGGTTCAAATGTTGACAATTAGAGATCAACTAAATTCTCATCAATATATCTCTTCAAATTGGTACTTCAAAACCAATTTTACCAAACGGTCAAACCTTACTCTCTGAGTCTCTCTCAAGTATCACTAGCAAAATCTCACTTGGTAACAGCAACATCCTTTCATGCTTATGTTGCCTCATCAATTGTTCTCTCATATACAGCTGGACAACTGACTCATCTAACTCGGGATTTATCAAGATGTTCCACACCATATACACCTATAAGCATTACATCTGTAGCAAGTCAAAGAGATCTATACCATATATTGTAGCAAAATTAACTATCTCAAGCAAAAATCGATATTCTTCGTATCGGTGAAAAGTACAAACAAATGTATTCTATCAATGCCACATTCCAATAAATACATAAAAATACGTATTAACTTAAGAGGGAAAAATGTACTATTGGACCAAAATGTGAGGGAAAAATATAGGATCAAATGACATCAACTAGAATGACTGCTAAAAGCCTCATGCTACTACAAAATTTACTGATACTGAAATAAGAGGTTAGTCTAACACACCAATCTGGCAATCTTTTTTATCACTGCAACAGGGTTTGAATATATTCCTTTAACCAACATCAACGTCAGATGCCTTAACATAGAAAGCTTTTTATCTTTACGCATGTCAACAATAACAACCTCAAGCCCAACACCCTTTGACTCCATAGCATAAAGCTCCTCAAGAGAAGGAATAACATCAAAAAGCTCCTTCAGTCTTCTTTCCTGCACATAATCAAAGAAAAATTACTTTTGGTATCCTCCCCAAACTCTTTAAAAATATAAACAGCAAATAAATTAATTAAAATTTGCAAAAACCTCATATATATGGATCTACCCTACAGCAAATAATTAATTAAAATTTGCAAGAACCTCATATATATGGATCTACCCTTAAACTATAAGAATCAAGAACCATGACTGGGTCAACAAACTTCTTACTAGAACAAGCCCTTTTCAGCCATTATGTACATTATTGGAATCCCAAGCATGTAGTATCAATAAGAAAAAAAGGAAAAGTTGAAAAATATATTGCAATCATTCCAGATATTCAATATGTAAACCACTCACCAAAAGAATAGAATAGAAACCATTAGGAATAGGTTCAGAGAGCTTTCCATGGGCCCAAAGAGTTTGTGATGCACTTCGTGCTGCCAAGCCCTCCAAATCATGCTCACTTTTTGAGTCTTTACATATTGAGGCTTCGTCTGATGTAACCTGAGACACCATTGGCCATTTTTTTGTTAAGTCTGAATTACACATTGTGGAAATAGAAGCCACTGGTTTGTCAACCTTGATATGATTTCGTGTCTCCTCCATTCACTTGATGATAAAAATTCTGAGATCATTTTACTGCAATTCCCAGCCCATTAAATATGTAATCTATGCCTAAAAGGTTGGTGGAGTGTGGCATTTACAACTTCAATATCTGGTAAAAGGTATGACCTGCAATAATTTGGAGACAAGAGTATTTTGACAACTGAAAACTACTGAGAACTTATTAACGAACATCTCTTTTCTAAGAAATTATGCAATGCATGTTCTCTGATTCACAAGGGGTCTAAATATTAAAAAATGCACAACTAGAATTTGGAGGAAATTTCTTGAATAAAAATAACAATTTGCAACAATTAAAGAGAGATGGGCTACAAAAATGGAACAGAAAATAGGGAACATTCTTTGAAAGTGACTCTCCACTATCTGCAAAAGGATAGATATCACGTATCTCTAAAGCCAAGCATTAAACTTATTAGGAATTTTCCAGCAAACAAAAGAATGTTGCAAGCTTCTAAAAGCAGGATGCCACTCCCTCCAACTGAACAAAGGGTCTTCCCTCCAAAACCTAATAACTGATTAACTGAATGGCAACATTCCCTGATGAAGCCCCTAAAAAACGGAACCCACTTCCTTCCCCAACACCATTGTTATGACCAGATAACAAGGATAATCAAGTGAGTGTCTAACTTATTGTGTCTACACATAATGATAACTTTTTGGGGTAAAGCACCCGTGAGAATTGTTGTCAATTAGTTAATCAGTTTGTATTGGTTTTGATTTAATGTCATGTAGTATGCCGAAAGATTACCCGAGTATGTGATACACGTTCATCAAGTCCATAACAAGTGCAAGCAAAAGGAAATAGGACAAAAATCTTTGAAGTGTTCAATGTCATAATTGCCAGCAACAGAGCTTAACACATCACTACTCAGTGCTTCCCCTATGAAGTGGCTAGTTAGGAATCCTTTTGGAACCATTCATATGGAGGCTTGAGTTTGTAAGCCAACATTCTAAGCTTCTATTGCTCAAGTAATATATAATGCATAACAGCAGAGCAGAAATAAAAATATATAGTAATAAGACATACAAAGGCACATTGGAGTTTCTTTTTCCAATTTTCTAACGAACCAGTAAAAGGTACACTAAAACTCTTTGATGTCTGATGGAATTCTAATCCTTCAGTGTTTTTCTGCCTAAGAAGAGCACAACAATGATATATGAAATCTCTTTCACTGCTTCTTATTCAGGCTTTTAATTTTTCCCTAGTGTTTACTATTTAATAGCCATTGCACCCACGATTGCGCATCTTCTTGACACATGTTCTACATTTAAATGGTGTGCTTGCTCAAATCTTTTCTCTTGTGTATTCAGTGAATGACACTTATTCATAACACCCTCCAGACATGCAATTCCTATTTAATCCATTCTAGATTCATATATATACATTTCTAATTTCATACAGTAGATTAACAAGAACTCCTACTTACTATGTGAATATTTATTACAAGTGGATTTAGTATTATCATGTGATCATCATTTCATATCAATCTAATATCAATGATAAACATGGAAAATTAAATTATCCTGTCATTACATAATTGTAGCTCTAATTTTGATCTGGATTATAATACATGATATCTAACTGAGTATCTCTCAAATATCACAAAAGTTCCTCACTCCACTCATTAAAATAAAAATAAAAAAGCTTACAGAATTCGAGTGCATAGTAATTCAAATCTCAATCCGGTGAAGCTCAAGCATCAATCACACACACAACAAACACAAACTTATTTAAAAATTAACAATTACAAAAAGAAAATATAGCATAGAAAAGAGAGAAATCGAAAATTACCAAATGGATCTGAGCATTTGAATCTGAAGTCGAAACATATAAAGCTACCCATAATTCATCAAATTGTTTTTGCACTATCGTTTGTATCAACAGATGAATTTATTGTGCGAGAACGAGAGAGAAAATGGAAAGTAGGAAGTTGGTACTTTGGTTTGCGTATATAGATCAATAGATCAATGTACATGTATAGCAGTTATACGGTAATGATCGCTGAATCGGACTGTAACTACAATCCGGAGATCTATCGGATTATCCATCTATAAACGGTCACAAGATCATTCCAACGTTGCATTTTTTTTTATTATTATTTTTTATTTTTTTCCAAATATAAGGCCGCTTATTTCATTGAAATTTGCATTTGTGAATCACAAATTTATATTTATAAAATTATGTTATTTATATAAAAATAATGATGAGATAAATTTATAATAATAAAAAAAAAAATTGGTTACACATTAGGTTATACAGTATATATAGAAATTAACTCGTAGAAACTCATTTTCCTACACGCTTTATCAATTACATTGCATAATTTTTTATTAGAATAAATTTTAGGTCAAATTGGGTATATACCCCTCTAAACTTTGTTTATTAGATATTTATCCATACAAACATTAAATTATGATATTTACCCATGAGTTCTTTGTTCCCTTATATATTTGCCCAAAAAAATTATTTTTAATCAATAAAAACAAATTTCACTTAATAAAAAAAGTTATTAATTTGGAATAACAGATTTACCCTTCATTTGTTTCCCTCCAAATGAAGTATATTATTTCTAAACCTTGCTTGTTTTCCCTCCTTCAACAATTTATATGCTTATATAAAAACACAACTCAACATAAATGGCACTGAAATATACGACAATCATTAAATAAAAAAAACCTGGTATGATTAAAAAAGAGTTGATTTTAAAAATGTGAGCTGAGCAACATCTTTTTAATTATACCATGTCTTTTTTATTGAATGATTGTCATATATTTTAGTACCATTTATGTTGAGTTGTGTTTTTATATAAGCATATAAATTATTGAAGGAGGGAAACAATCAAGGTTTAGAAAGGATATACTTCATTTTGAGGGAAACAAATGAAGGAGAGAAACAAATGAAGGGTAAATCTGTCATTTCAAATTAATAGATTTTTTTATTAAGTGAAATTTATTTTTATTGATTAAAAATAATTTTTTTGACAAATATATAAGGAAACAAAGAACTCATGGGTAAATACTATAATTTAATGTTTGTATGAGTAAATACCTAATAATGAAGGTTTAGAATGGTATGTACTCAATTTGGCCTAAATTTTATAATTATAACATGATAATATAAAAATATTATGCAAAATGTATTTTTCTTTTGGAGAAATGTGTTTTTTTTTTTTTAAATATAACTAACTTTATGACTAGTCAGTGTTAACTACGCTCATGAGCTTCTTCTTTTTTCCTTTTTATTTTTTCAGTACACATTTGTTAATAACTTTTTTGTAAGGACTTGAACATAATCGAAACATTCTATGTGAATCATAATATTTAAAGAATATATAATAGGTGGAGGAGTCAAAATCCTTTTTGTGGAAGGCAAAACCCCTCCTTTTGTTTTTTTGTTTGTTTGGAATAAACCTCTAATAAAATAAAAAAATTTACTACATCTTGGTGCTGTATGTAGTTAATTGTAACGGAATGAATTACATGAATCTAATATAAATTGATTGGGAAGGATTATAGAAAATAAAAACATTAAAAATTCTAACAAAAAGGAGTGAATTTTAAGACCTGAAATATCCCTGATCATAATTGGAATGAGCTAATTACCGTGGAAGGTAAGAATTGAAATCATATTTAAATTTGTTTTTTTTGAAATGAACTAGGAAATAAATTTGATGGATTCAGTTAATATATAGATTTCTACTCCAATTCTTTATTGAGGATAAAGATATATTATTGAACGTTTTGATATGAGACTAGTTTTTTTTTGACATTCTCCAATACATCTATTGTATCAGGTCTTTTTAGAGTTTTCACCACCATAATAAAGTTTTAATTATATTCAATAAAATTTTAGTTCTATTTAATTAAAAAAAACTATAAAAGAACGTTTAAAATAATTTAAATATATGTTATATACGATGATAAATGTTATACAGATATAACCTACTACCGTACTACAGAAGTATAGTGAAACAAAAGGTGTACGCAGTAGGCTATATGTTTATCATAAGTTTTGGGTTGCCTGGTCCATGTAGACTTACAAGGCCTTACCATTTTACGATGGGTATAAACAACCATAATTATCGGTAACTGGGCCATCTTCTACAAGCAAGCTTACTGTCTATTTGTTTAAATCATCTTATGTGTCTGATTATGGAATTAGATTTTGCTAAAAGTTCATTTTTTGAAAAAATTAATTTGTTATATAATTTGTTAGACTAGGAAGTAAAAATAAAAAAATAAAAAAAAAGAGAAATGTTTGATGTTGAAGGTGTATTATATTTAGAAAAAATGTAACAAGATTTTCACGTTTTCGTTTTTGGGTGCGTATCTCCATCAATAGGATTTATGAAGATATTAAATGTGATAAGTCAAAAGTCAAATCAACCACCAAAACAATTTGGTACACCCGAATTTACTATAGGCCATGGCATGGGTTCAACTTGCATATTCCCGTTATATATTTTATTTCATATTACACTAAGGACACGAGTGTAGATGGAGTAAATGAAATGAAAAAAAATAATATATTAAAAATTAAAAAGAATTTAGAGTGAATATAACGTGAGGAAGACTCTTTTATAATAATTAATGGATCAAATTTATTCTCTCTCAATTTAAATCCAGGTATAGTGAAAATTGATTACTATTTTTATTTTTTTTAGTTTTCTAATAAGTAGAATATAAAAGTCATATTTAAGATAGATCGACTCTTAATGAATTGGAACAAGAAATATTGTATGCGTAGGCAAACATCTCCTCATTGGAACTTTTTGTACGAGGCCGAAGCAAAAAGGATCTAGTATCCTATTAACAATATTGAAAAAAAATTATCAGAAAAATATATTGAAAAAGAAAAGGACAGTGCCCAAAAAATGAGTTGAAAAAAGATAATAGTTTTGATATGGAGCTCAAGAAATTTGTTAGGGAACAAACCATCCGTCTATCAAGGGCCGCGAGAACTGAAGAATATCTTCGGTTGTCTTTTCAATCTTTTACTCGCAATTTTTTCCTTCTGCAGTGGCCCAGGTGCCATTTATATATATTATTGACAAACTAAAATTTTAGACTAATTGACTATTTGGTAGGTAATGGCAGACAACTAAATTCTTAACTAGAAAATCTAGTTGATACTCCACATGTTTTACCAGGAAAATTGAAAAAAGAATAATGATCATACCGTCACATATACGAGGAATAAAGATGTGCCAATTAAGGAAGAAGAAGAAGAAGAAGAAATCTTGAAGAGTAAATTTAACATCATTACGGAGAATTTAATTTCCTAATAATGCCGTTCTTTTAGTTTCTTTGTACTTGGATAAAGATTTTTCATAATAAATTTTTGCCTTTGCTAAATAAAAAATAATAATAATTCCTTTCTTCAAATAGATGAAGGGAAAGCACTGCGATACAATATTTTGTCAAACATCCGCTTTGCAATGAGAATTGTACACTACTAAAATTTTTCCTAGTATTTTAATTGGCCACAAGGTGCATATTGTTAGCTTTTTGAATTTATGAAACAGGACTCATTGTTATCTAACAGATTCACGTATTTTTTGCATGTATCTAATGGGCTTGATGAATATATGGAGGTTCAACTTGAAAATACAGTCCCATTCGTGAGTATGTTTTATGAATGCACCTCTAGTTGATTCACATATACAATTACAAATAACTTTCAAAATTTTGTATATTGTACCATCTTTGATCAACAATAATAACGATATTTTGTATAACTAAAACCTCGAAATCAACATAATACAATTGGATTTTTAAGAGTACTTCACAATTGGATCCAATAGTGTGAGAATTCTCCAATGTTCTCAAATAATAATAGTTTAAGTCCGTCCCATAATATTTGGTGGCGGTCTTTGTCTCATTCTTATGCACGAACAATATAATTATTTGCATTGACTTCGGTGAAATCTTAAATTTCGGCTCAACATAAGTGCAATAGAGTTAACAAACCATCTAGTATTTGATATTTCATTTGGACTCCGACTAATTTAAATTTGAGCCGGATCAGACTCTATACAAAAGAAAATTTTTCCAATATTCATCTTTTCTATTCACAATGTTCGAATTAGAGATATTATATAAAGAGAACAAACTCCTTATCACATCAAGAATGTCCGTTTGTCCTACATTTTTATGTGGTGAACATTTAGTTATGAATGTCCTATAAATTCGGAAGGGAGAAAAAAGAAACTACAGTTCCGTAGTACCAAATGTATTTATAACGTCCACTAAAAAAAGAGAGAAAAAAGAAATCCACTGAAAAAGGGAAGCTGAAGACAGTGGGAGAGCTAATAAATGAATACAGGGACTTTGTTAGAAGAAGCGGGTAATAAGGGTCCCGTTGTCTACAAAACATGCCCGCGAATTGAAGTTAGTGAATACCCATTTTTCTTTCTTTCCTCAAAACTGTATCTCTCGTAGTTCTTCTTCAAACGGTTTGTCTGTGCAAATTCCCACAAATATCCCCCAGACAAAAAGGCCAGAGATTTAATCATATCTTCTCCTAACTTTGAACCCCACCAATTCCAAAAGCCAAAAATGAAAAACCCTCCTATTCCCATTCTCTCTCTACACTAAACAACCTTTGCTGCATATTTTCTACACTCTCCCCTCAACTCACGCCATCATTCAAGGCTACTGACCAACCATCTCTGTCACTGGTAAGCAATGCATCATTTTTCTAGATTTTCTCTTGGGCTTTCATTTTAGTCACCTTCTCATGGGATTTTTTTTTCGTTACTATTTTTTGAGGGGGTGGGGGTTATAAATTTCATCTTCTTTCTGAATAATGCCACGTTCTTGCTTTATTTAAATGGGTTCTTGAATTTCTTGTTTTACTTTTATACAGAACTAATTAGTGGGGTGACATTTTATAATTCAAGAAAGTTGTTAGCTTGCAATTCGTGGCGATTCTGTGATGCCCATTTGAAGATTCGGTTATGAGTTTTACATTTTCTCTTCGTATTCAAAGTTATGAAGATCTAACATAAAACTGGGTACTTGTTCAGCCTAATCTGGAAATTAAGGGTTCATTTTCTTGCTTAATATTTTTTTTCCTGTTTTTAGATTTTTGGTACCACATTTATGTTTTTTATGGAAATCATTTTGAGCATAAATATACTAAGGGTGGTGTGTGTAATCAGTTTTTCTTCAAATTGGAATATTATTTCTATTCATAGTCTAATATTATATGAACTCTTTCGAAAGGGTTTCTTTTCCTTTTTGGTTCCTAGAAATTACCAGAATGAGTTACAGGAATCTTTGTTGCTTAGATGACCAGCTAGTGAACTGAGGGAGAGGAATAGGGGTAAAAAAAAGATACAATAAAAAGAAGAAAAACATTGAGACTCGTATATCATATAAAACGCGGTTATAAGCATCAATCTACAGAAAGGAACTTGATACTCAGTTTTCCAATTCCAAGAGCTTCTATGTAATTGATTATACTCATAACATGGTATCAGGATAATGTATCAAGACAGAGAACTTAAAATATTCAGTTATGCCTATCCTCTGTCTTTTGTCAGACATCAATAGAGAATAATTCATATAATACAATTATACGATGAGAAATTTAAATGCTTGTTGCATCATCATGGTTTTGCTTAGTTCCAATTTATCTGATATGTATTTGAAAAAAGTTCTCAACTCTCTTCAAGATTATATCTTTATTCCAATTTTGAGCAAATACTTTTGTTTTAGTGATTTAGTTACTGAGTGAAATGAAACACAACAAAGTTAACCATTATGTTTTGTTTTTCTCTTTTTTGCCTTTCGCGTTCTTTGATTTTGTAGGTGAAGAACCTTGGTTGAATAGGGAACTTGGTCGGAAGTAAGACCTGATGGAAGGAAAGAAACTAAATTTTAATGCACCACTTCTGTCTGTTCGAGTGAACAGGAAGATAAAAGAAGCACCAAGGCCAGCCAGGCACCTTTCTCTTCCTCCACAGAAATCAGACGGGGAATTCACTGAGGTGGCAAAACCAGCGGCAGTTCCTTTTGAGTGGGAACAAACCCCAGGAAGACCCAAAGATGGAAGTGCAAGTCGCTCTTCATCTCCACAATCAATTACTCCAAGATTTCCTCCAGGACGGATATTTGACAATGTAAAGCGTGTTTCAGGTGAACAATTCGAAGATCGAACTGTGTGTAAGCCTCACACTGAAGTATCTTCTTTGGAAGAAAATTTAAAGGATATAAAAACAAATATGAACACTGGTTCACAGAGCGATGATGAGGAGTTTGCTGATGCGCTTGATACATTGCTAGCTTCTGATTCATTTTCTTGGAACTGCAGTGTCAGTGGCTTCAGCGGTTACGATGGTCCATATGTAAAATCATCGAGAACTTTCACTGCAGACCCAAAAACTAGAGAATTTATGATGACTCGCTTCTTACCTGCAGCAAGAGCTATGGTTATAGAGACACCACAACATGCTCCTAGGAAAACACCTGAGGTAAACGAACAGCCTAGACAGGTTAAAAAGGTTCTCAGTGGAGAACTAAGACCTCTTCTTGAAAAATATGGGGCTAACACTGTGTCACCTTATGGTCAATACAAAGGGAGTGTAGCAAGTGAAGATGAATATGATAATTATGACAATGGCAGCAGAAAATCTTTTAAAGCTTGTGGATTGTTGCCTCGGTTATGTGTAAAGAATTCATTGTGTCTCTTAGATCCAGTGCCAGGTATGAAATCCAGGGCCCAAAGTCCAATTTCTTCTGGTCGTGAGGTTAGACGAATGGCCAGAACTGCTTATAGTGGACCTTTGCCTCAAATTCAGCACGAGAAGGTAAGCTTGTAATGTTTTCTAACTTCTGACTTAATTGGTAATTAGAGATACATTTTTAGAACTAAACTTTAAATGATTATCTTATTATATCAAACATATCTCTAACATTACATAGAAAATTACTACCTCCGTCCCCAAAACCATGACCTAAGTACACCAATAAAGTTGTCTCCAAAAACACGTCTAAAAGTACACATTTTACATTCATTTTCCCTCTACTTTTTTGGGTCACTCTCTTTCCTCTCCTTAATATGCTTGAGTGTACTTAGGTCACCCTTTCGGGGACGGAGGGAGTAATTTAGAATAGGACATGATATGCTCAATCTGTTCAAATATAATGACTCTTTGGCAATTCATGTCACTCTGCAGTCTGATATTAGGAATATTTCTTTCGTATTATGCGCTGTGAAGAGAAAATTATATCTTCATTTTTGGAACAAAAGTATTACTTCTTTAACATGTTTGATTGGCATTGATAGTTATGATCTTGTATTTTCGCAGCATGATTGGAATGTCATATATTGGAAAAATATTAAGAGTGGAGTTCAATCGCGAGGGCTTGTTGAAAATAAGTTGACCAGTATCTCGGATCAGTTCAATCGCTCCAGAGACTTCCGCACCACAGATATATCTCCTCATATACGTTCAAGGGCTGGTGGCATATCTCCCTATCGAAGTGAAAAGACTCAGTCCCCCTTTCGTGATGGGAGAAGGTTTCTTGGTATACCTAAGATCGTCAAGGATGACGAGCCTAATGAGTTCAATTCAATAAACAAAGGATCTGATAAGTTTAGAGACGTTTCATCCCGTCAGATATGTGAAGGGTCAGGCTCATTTGGTACTTTAGTTGAGAAAACAGTGTACATAGATTCTCAAAGTAGTGTAAAAATGCCAATGTTGGATTCAGCCTTTTCAAAAATTGAAGGAGGCAAAAAGGTCAAGGAGACGGTGGATAGCAGAGTGACAGAAAAACTTTATACCCCTAAATCTCTGACAGCGAGAGAGAAAATTGTGAAGCCTAAAGCCATTAGGTCACTGGATGCAGATCTACCTTCTTCTCCTCACAATTCTATTCTTAAAGGTCGAGGAGACAGCACTGAGGACCTGAAAAGTGGGCATTATATTGATCAGAAAGATTTCGCGAAGAAGTATGGAAATACTACAAAAGTGAGTGATCAAGGGAATTCAAATGTTGGCTCTTTGCCATCACCTCAACCCCCACCGCTACCAAAATCACCTTCAGAATCTTGGCTTTGGCGTACTGTACCTTCTGTTTCCATACGGAATCCATTTTCACAAGCTCAAACTAAGAAGCAGGGTCCGAAGACTTCCACAAATGTTCCAAAGTGGGAGACCATTGTGAAAACTTCTCATTTACATCCTGAGCACTTGTGTTATTCTGAGGTAATAGAGAATTATAGGAATCCACATTCTTTTCAATTATCAAATTCTCACGATGGTTACTGATTTGATAAAAGAGAATTTATACGAATTGACATTGTTTTTCGATTATGGCAGGAACTAATTTCTCATGTCCCGCGGCACTCCAAAGCTTAGAACTGGATGGATCAGCTACAAAACATCATCCATTCAATAATTTCAAGATTCATATAGATAATTCAAAGTAACCACTTCTAATTTTCGTTTGTATTTTGATCATGATCTAGTTGGTGAGTGCCTGATTGGGGTTTGGTGTGAACTGTAAACAGTTTTGATCTCAGATTAAGACGATTAAGTCTTATGAAAAAAAGCTTAGAGTTTTAGTTAGTGATATGTACTGGAGTGCTGGATTATTTGTTCATTTTTAGCGCTTGTGGTGTATATGGACAAACATAGCTCAATCTCTCGTTTATGAAGAGGGATGGAAGCTTTCTTCCTGAGTATTTACTTACTATTAAAGTGTTTTGATCTTGAGTTACTGTCCATCAGCTTTCTTCCATATTTATCGCAAGGACACAAACTACTTGGACGTGATCTTTTCAGCTCAATGTATGAAGCAAAAATTTATATTTATATGGTACATATCTAAAGTTGTACATCACAACAGAAACCACTGGATCACTAAGCTCAAAATCTTCGTCCTTGACCTTTTTTACACGTCTCTCTGGGGTTCTTTTCCTGTGTAACTTGATGTGTACACGTGAATCTTGGAGATTAAAGCAACTCTTTTTGTTGTTGTTGGGAAATTCCATCATTATTATACGGTATTAATTTTGAAGTTCCGTTTTATAACAAGTATATTTTAGCTATTTGTACATAAAATTAAACTAACATTTTGATAACTTAATATTTTTACCTTTTATTAAAATTATACAACGGCGAAGTGTATAAATGGAGAGAGTGACACAAATATAGAAAAAAAAAAAGAGAGAGTAATTGTTTTAATTATTTTAATAATTAATTCAAAGATAATTTAAAAAGTATAAACCATAAATTTTTAAAAATACATAAAAAACCAATTATTATAAAAAAATTTAAAGTGTCACTTTTTATACATCGGATGGAGTGTTTTTTTTTTTTAATCTCCATACTTCAATCTTGTAGTTGGCTTTTCTCGAAGTGTGTGTTGTTTGGTGGGTGATGACCACCTTGTTTACCCAGTTCCTACCCCAGTATAATTGCAATTTACATAGCAAGTTGAAAATAACATGGATTGCTGAATGCAGTTGTGGGCCGGCAAAAACATGCTCCAACCACCAGTTTCTACTTTTGGACCATCCCCTGCCTCGTACACGACCATCTCTCTTTGCTTGTTGGGTAATATAATATGATAATAATAATATGATGTATGCTAATAAATAATACAAGATGAACCAATGTTTCCAGTAGGTGAATTTGAGAAAATTCGTAAATTTAAAACTGAAATTATTTAGAATTTGGACTTTAATGAATCTGTAACTTCGTAATTATGCTTCTAGAAATTTAGTGCTCTAAGTATATAGTCGGGGAAATTATGGCTAAGTTAACGTTAACAGCCAAAATTAAGAAAAACCAACTAATTGTTTACTCTACTCATTTCTCATTGTGTTTGCAACTAACTGATCGTTCTATTCAGTTGGCCAAAAAGGAACCACCAGAAGAATTCATTACTAATTGTTGCGGTAGTTTTACTTTGCTTGGTTTCTAAAAGTTTCATAGTTAACCTAACTTGGTGTGAAGGGTACTTCATTATAAAGCTGCCATTCGTAGCAATATTTCTCAATCATCCTCTGCACGTAAATTTGCTCTTTTAACCTTTTTTTTTTTGTTCTACAAAGTATGAAAGAAAACAACACCACAACACCACGACACCACATATCATTAAATATCATCATTTTATATATGCGTTGATCCAAATATCTTTGTCCCATTAATTTTTAACAAACCTACCAAAAAGCAAAAAATATATTCTATAGAAAAAATTCTGCTTACCCCATAGTGAAAAGTGAGGGAAAAATTGAAAGAAAAGTTTCGCATAAAAACAAAGAAAGCTTAAGATCGAAGCTTATATTTTGTATATGGTACAAGTATGGTACTTAATTAACATGTGTTTAACTGAAAAACAAGAAAAGATTTTTGCATGATGATGTGAAGACAAATGTAATAGCAAGGCTCCTCGCATGAGAGATACGATCTTAACAAGACACTGCGGATATAACAAAAATATTTTATTCTTCTCTTCAATTCTAGTCAAAGCCCCGAAGAGGCAAATATCCTCCTTTTTGTTTTGTTTTCCCTTCTTTTTTTTTTTTTTTATAACAAAATCGTACTTTACACAAGAAAAGATAGATTGGTGAACATATGTCCACGAAATATTCACTCTATGAAACTTGATCATTTTGTCTTCACTTGCAAACTCTTATGGTAGTTTTTATTGGTCCAATATTATTAAATTTTTAAATAATTGAAGCATGCCCAATGTATGTTGATCACATATTGTTCAATGTATGTTACTCACATATATGACGTGCACAGAAAACAAAATTTAGTAGTTAATCATGCCTTAAACTTTAAAGTCTCCAGATATTCATTTTAGGGCGGAGATTAATATGTGAACTACTTTTATTTTTAGGGAGAATAGATTATGAATTAAATAATTAATACTCATGCATATAGATACCGGTAGAGAATTTATTTCATCACGTTTCCTATCTAAGTAAACTACTTAATTATTATTATTTTTTATTTTAATAATTAATTAAATCTCCAAAAATAGGATGTAATTGATGTGGAAATGTAAATAAGAAGATGGTTTATGCTTTTCTTTTTTGATTATTAACATTACTTTAGTTGAGTAGGTTTTGCACTTCAAAGAAATACATAAAACACTGCAAAATGACTTAATCACGTGCTTGTTTATGTGAAAGAGATAAATTATATATATTAGTGGATATTAAAGTGCAAAAATAAAATAATTCAATTCCTCTTCCTTTTTACCACTTAAAGTCTAAGTAGTATTTTCCCGCAGAGCAAAGGCATACTTTAAAACAAATTTAATGTAAATTTATATCATCTGATTAGTAAAAGGTGTTGAATGGATCTCGTCAAATATTTATGACCTTTGATATTACGGAGTAATTTATCAGAACTATTATCACGAAATTCGTTTAAATTGTGAGTAAAACTGAGTTATTGATACATTAATGCGTTATAGGTACGTTTGTTCACTATATTTTTTATAAAATTATTTATGTACATAAATATTATTAAATAGAATGTCTAAATTGCGTTTATGTAAAACTGGATTATCAAATTACACATCAGTTGCGCTAAAAATTTCAAGTGCGAGTTAATATAGATTTAGAAGTATTTATTATTATACAACTAATTTTCAAAATGTCAAACGGTCCACACAATAACGCTTCTACCAATTAAAATGGTACCTTTTCATGTACTTTCTTTGTAAATTTCGTCACCTGAAATATTAATAACAAAATTTAAATAAGTCAAATACATATAGAATACGTAGCGACAAAACTTAGAAAGAGTCATCAATAATACGACCTTGTGATAAAATAATGAAGAATAAGGTTGGTATTTGGTAGTCGAGGATTAGAGGCAGGCACGAATATTAAGAGGAATATTATGCATCGGTCAACCGACGCAAAATCCGCTCACCGGACTCCTCGTCGATACTCAAAAACCCCGCGGGTTTTAATCGCCGGCGAGGACCATTAACCGGCATCAATCATCGTCAATCTTACGTGGCTTGTGGGTCCACTTACAAACAAGGCAAGTAGGTACAGTAACAATGCAGGGCAAATAAAAATAAAGTTAATAATAAAGAATGGGTGGGATATGAAATAATTCAATGTTGACAAAAGAAATGGAAACTTAGAGAAAAAACAGAAAATAGATTTTGTGGGGGAAGGTTACCGCCTGGTATGAGGGGGTTAGAGAGAGAAAGCAAAAACAAGCAACAAAAATTTGTAGAGAGAGAAAGCTGATTCTTCTAATTGTTCCTCCCTCCTTCAGAGAAGATGGTAGGAGAAGGGTTCCTCCTCTGAGATCATCTGAAAAGGGCAGTTAAGAAATCAATACATAATTCTTTAGTTTACAATTTTTTTTTATTTAATAAAGAAAAATTATTTCTTAGCTGCCTCTTCAAGTCTCAACAACAAAAAGAAATTATTCTCATAATATCTCACCGTCTTTCCCCAACAACTGCATTTTTCATTAAACCCAGGAATTACGTTTGCCATTTTCACCCCCACCCTCCGAGAATTCACATTTACCAACAGTAAGAACAAGGTTATTGTTTCTTTGGCTGCCTTTTTTGCCCCTCCTTTCGGGTAAATTTACTGTCTTTTCCTTCACATTTCATACCCTTTTTGCTCTTTGTTAGATTGCTTGTTTCCACGGGTATTCTTATGCTTAATTCCTCTTTTTTTTTTTAATGGGTTTTGCTTTCCAAATAGGCAAATACACTTTCACCATTGCTTCACTTATGACTTATTTTAGTTTTTTGAATTTCAGATGCAACTATTGACAGAGGAAAAAGAGGAAATTCTAATAAAATTTGTGACAAAGAACCAAAGAATGAGGGATTATATTGGTTCATTAGGTTCAAGAGGGCTGATGATTTTTTTCTATATTGGAATTTTGTTTGTGGCAGTAGCTTTTTGTTTCAGATAAAAAAATTGTTGGTTTTTTGTACTTTGTACAAATTGCTGCTGTTGTTGCTAATCACACTGTCCGAGTAATCTTCAACTCGGAGGGGTGGTTAGTACGAGAAAGCTGGCGATTTGTTTAGCAGCTTGTATAGCGTCCTGGTTGTTGGCAGAAACTATCACTGCCTCCACCACTGTGCCATATGGTGTTCCGAGCAATGGGGCGTAGATGGAACTCTTTTGGAATCCATTTATCTTGTTTTGGGGTTTTGATTCTTGTGTTGGAAACTCATGGGCATTGTTTACTGAATTCTGAAGGTAGCTAATGCTTGGTGGACAGTGTTGCTAATTTCATCAAATATATATTTATATATATGATGGATTTAACTGGTCTTCTTCATTATGATCGATATGGAAATACAGGATTGGCATTATTGGAATTTCGTGCTAGAGTGGAATTGGATCCATATGGAGCTTTTTCGGATTGGAATCCTAATGACTGCAGCCCATGCATGTGGTCCGGTGTTCATTGTGTCGACAGTAAAGTACAAATGCTGTAAGTTCCATTTATGTTTCTCACAGAACATTATATTTACATATGTAGAAGAAAGAAGTAAAATCATTGGTTAGTGTTCAGTTCCCTCAGTTGATAAATTATGTCTTGAACTATAGTGGACTTACATTAAATTGCATTGTCTTTAAACTCTAGTATTTGTAATTATAGTTGAGTTTTGTTGATCAGCACTGAAGGAAGAATTGTATATGCTTTGGAGAATAAACTTTTCAATCTTTTTTAAATGTATTTCTGTTTTTCATGCAAAGGGATCTCAATGGGCTCTCTTTGGAAGGAGTACTGGCACCAGATCTTGGAAAATTGACTCACTTGAAAATTCTGTAAGTTTTAACTTTGGTTCAAGACTTTGTTGTCAAAATTTAGTTGAGATTTTTTTCTATAAAAATTTTCACTCAAGTTCAAAATTTTGATTCATATGGTGGTTTATTTCAAAGTCCAGCTAGCCTGTTGTTTAATGTATATGGTGCCATGGCAAGCAACCAATATGGGACTGCCTAAAGAGATAGTATTCAGCATTATAAAGTGTTTGATTATATGGGAATATATAATACTTATGTCAAAAATGGAACCATTTAAAGAGAGGAATAAACAATTGAAGAGGAGAATTGAAGTATGAAGGTCAATCCCTGTCCATTTATATATGGGGCCCCATCCACAATAATTGTCTGCAGAAAAACTTCCGAAGCCCATTTTTGAACTAGCATTTGCTCCACTAAATGGCGTAAGTTTGCTCAAATGGCTTTCGCTACAACTAGTAGTGAAGTTTTGCTGCAACAACAGTTGCTATAGAGTATCTCCATATCTATAGCCTATTAAACCCTTTTTGATCTTTATACTCAATGATGGTCACCATCAATTGTTTACTCTTTTATGAATATCAAGGATGTACTTAATCTTCAAGGTCATTATTCTTTATGACAATTTTTAAATATGGACCATGTAAGGACGAACCTGCTGGCTAGAATGTTAAATAGTGTGTTTTGTTTGAGTTTGATTTTAGCTATATACTTAAATAGAATTTTCTTGATGCCCCGAACTGATTAGGACTAAGACTTTGTTGAATGGAGCTATATAGTATTTTCTTGCTCCCTGATTTGCCATTTGCATTGACAGTGTACTCTCTCAGAACCAGTTTTCTGGTGCTATCCCTAAAGAATTTGGTGGGCTTGCAATGCTGGAAGTATTGGATTTGAGAAATAATAGTTTAAATGGAACTATTCCATCAGAATTAGGAGGAATTCATTCGCTAAAGCGCTTGTAAGAATATTATATTATCTGATATAGTCGATTCTAAGATTCATATTGTAAGTTCCATGTACTTGAACTGAAACTCCATCTTACACCAGGTTGCTTTATAATAATAACTTTGAACACGGCAGTTCTTTGCAACATGGGAACCTTGTCTCCAGTGCTGCTGCTGGAATTCTTTGTGTAAATAGAAAGATTGGAAATTGGTAAGGAAATACTATATATCTTTAAAACTCCTTCTGCGTGTCCTGGTAGTTTCATAATGTTTGGGCCTTTTGGCCCTCACTATAAATGAATACCCACCCCTGGAATGGCACAAAGAGATTCCCCACTCAATGTTGATTTTTCCAAAACTCCAAATTACAGGAGTAGCAAGATTTTATATGTTACCAAACTAATTCATGTAATTTTCTTGGTTTTAATATATTTCGTGGTGCAATATTTTGTTCATCTTCTGGTTGCTACTCGTTTTCTGCTTGGTTGGCTGTCTCAGTTGCATCAAATCTCTTTGTGTGAAATTTGGTTGCAATTATATATAATTATTGGTTTTATCACGTTTATGATAATAGGACACACACAGACGCACAAACACACACAAGACAAACATATTAATATCGCATGCATATATAATGTATGTGTTTATTGTTTGCCTCACATGTGGTTCAGATGTTCGGTGAGTTCAATCCATATGACTGTGGGCTAAAGCATGTATTAGGTTGTAATAAAGTAGGAAATGTATTAACTCATTACTAAATGCAACAAGGACGCAAGATTGAAAACTAAACTAGGAATCTTTGTAGATTTTTTTGCCTTTGAATTGACTCTGTTCATCACATTAAAATGAGAGGTCTTTTCTTAGTGAGCCAAATACTCCATATTAGTAGGCAACACAATGATATTGCAGCATGAAACAAACTGTTTAAAGAGCACATTTCAATGACTCATAACCTACTCATAACAGGTTATTATATGACACCCAAATGATATTAAGTGAACCAAACCTTAGTTAAGTTCATATAAATGTTTTAAACATATGTATATCTGAGTGACCTGCTTTTCAAATCTTCTCCGTATATTGTGACAGCATCTCACATGTTGGTTTGACATCACTGAAGAAATCAGAATCATATGTCGTACCTATCAAAAGAACACTCATTCGTTATCTGAATCTGTTCCCAATGTAAGTATTAGAAATGTTTTGCATACTACTACTTTTTATCTAGGCCTCCTATAATATATCAGTCCCCAAATTTTGGTCAACTCTTAATTATGTTTGAAGGTTCAAGTTTGCAGAAGGCTCCCCTGGCAATAATGCAGGCTGTAGCAATCTACCTAGTAAGTATGGACATTACTCATTGTTAAGGCCTCAAACAAAAAATTATGTGTTTTAGATTACTTACATTTTGTTTTTCGACATTCAACAGGTACTTCTGAACCATGTGTACTGAATGTCGTTAATGTTGTACGTCGTAAACTGGCTGAACAGTCTAGTAACCTGGCTGCTGCCCCAGCAAGTGGCATTTCACCGATGGAACCTATTATTGCTTTTCCTAGTGCCAGAAGCAGTGGATCATTCCCTGCTGTACCAAAGGAAAAGAAAAACCAATCTCCTCCTCCTGCGGCCTCACCTTCTATAGACAAGACTCGTGAAGACGCATCAAATCCTGTTCATCAATCTAAACTTCCTATTGAGCAAGCTAGTGGACATTCTGGAAATATGTGGAAATATATCGTTGGAATTTTAAGTGCAGTTTTGGTAACATTTGTTGCTGCAGGCTTATTCATTGTCTGCCGCACCCGAGCCGTGACCACAATAGGTCCTTGGAGGACTGGACTGAGTGGACAGCTGCAGAAAGCATTTGTAACAGGTAATTTTTTTTGACATCTAAGCAGTACAAAGGTTCTACATTTTCATTTTCAAACTGATACGACCTGCCAACTAAACCGTCGAGTTACCTTTTAGAGATAAACAAATATTACCGAGACATCAACAAAGTCCAGAACAGGATACATGTTGAAGAGAAACAAACATAACAGGAAAGCTTTAATAATCAAGAACTGTAACGAAATTCTTCAATTCTTCTATTTATCCAAAAAAGGGGGAAAAAATAAGAAAAATTTCTTGTTTAGATATTATTTTAGCCAATTTTCGTCCTTAAGCTTATTCTTGAAATCTTTTTAAATTGTTTTTTCAATAGTCCATGAGTATTACACAAAATTGTGTCTTTCTCAGAAGCTTTTATAGAATCTGTTTGCATTATAAGATTTGAAACCTCAAAACTGATTAATTAGCATCAGTTGTGTGATCAGCGGCTCTCTATTTTTCAGTGTTATAAATATCATGGGATGGATTGTCACTTTAATATGCTCAGCACGCATTGGACCTACTTATTTATTAATGTTGATGAACAATCTCCAATGAATGAAGTAATTAACTATTGAAACATCATTAGCTAATTTGAATTGACTTTCCTTCAATCCTTCTTACTTCTTTGCTGACTAGCCATTTTTGTTTGTTAATATAGCATTCTTCAATCCTATACTGAAAAAGAAGGGTGCTTGATTGATTTATTTGAAGTAATCCTATAATCACTTCCTTGGCTCAACAAGAAATACGATACTGTAATCTAGTTGTTATTTGGTATTTAAGTTCAAAACTCATTAAAACATATTAGTTTATCACTATATGTTGTTTTTGGAGATATCCAAGAATATCCCAAATCCCATGCATAATCAATTTAATGAGTAGTATTAAGTTTTGATTAAGAACATTAGGGGCATTAGCCCCCAGACAAGAAAACTAAGCATTACAGTCACGTTCAAATAAAACTCCAATCGAATCACCGTATAAGTTACTGTTAATATTTGAAATTTTCATAACATGGTTGTATGTTTTATAGCAAGAAAGTATCATTTGATTCTATGGCAAGTTGACGTCAATATTACTGGTAAAATGAAAGTGGAAACTGGTTAACAATGTTTTAAACCGATGCAGGTGTACCCAAGCTGAACCGCAGTGAGCTAGAAACAGCTTGTGAGGATTTCAGCAACATAATTGAAACTCAGAATTGCTGCACTATGTATAAGGGAACGTTATCTAGCGGAGTTGAGATTGCTGTTGTCTCAACTTCGATAAAGAGCCTTACAGAATGGTCAAAACGTTCAGAAATAGTCTTCCGGAAGAAGGTTTGTTAGTTACATCGCTGGCACCTGAAGATTTGCTATGAGGGAATGCAAAATTTCATTTGATTTAAAGTTGTTGAGCAATACTTTTATAACTATGTATAGTTAAAGTTATTTATATTATAACTATGCTTATATGTAGATAGTGTAAAATGTAACTATCTTGTACATATTCAAGTTGTATGATAAAATCACGAATTTTCATGTACCTTGCACCGAAAAATGGTGCAATGCCTCGTACCCTCATTCGCCC
>CM025780.1:43650194-43841708 GCA_014636745.2 Centella asiatica | reverse complement strand
CCCCCCCCCCCCCCCCCCCCCCCCCATTATTGCTTATTATTTGCTCCTCCTTCACAAAATCTAAAACTTACATGGATCTTACTGTTTTGGACATTTTTCTATAGATTGATACACTCTCTCGGGTGAACCACAAGAATTTTGTTAATCTTATTGGGTACTGTGAGGAGAATGAACCTTTTTCTAGGATGATGGTGTTCGAGTATGCTCCTAATGGGTCCCTTTTCGAGCATCTGCATGGTACAATTAGTTCATATCCACTAAATATATGGTTCATATTATAAAGACTCATGTTTCTGTTTATGCTTTCAGTTAAGGAACTGGAACATCTCGACTGGAATGCAAGGATGAGGATTATAATGGGAACAGCTTATTGTCTCCAACACTTGCACGACTTGAATCCCCCCCTGCCACATTGCAATCTGAACTCCAATGCTATATTTCTGACGGATGATTATGCTGCAAAAGTATGCATCATGTGCATGCACCCGCAAACATACACATACACATACACACACACACCAGCAAACATTCCCAGACAAACACTTGCACTCCGAAATTTCAGTTCTTGAAATTTGAAATTTGGTTCTGTTTTTCTGTTTTTGAATTTTATCTTTCTGTAATTAATATATCTACAGTTGCTTTCTCAGATTGCGGAGATCGATTTCTGGAAAGAAATATCACACAAGTCAAGGGTATCGACGGAAAAAGAATCAGAGCATTGTGAATTACCACCGCTTGCAGATATTGAAACAAATGTCTACAGTTTTGGTGTTTTATTGCTTGAAATTATTTCAGGGAAGCTCCCTTATTCAGAAGAGCAAGGGCATCTTGTGAATTGGGTAATTTTCCAAACTTCATTAAACTGACTAGTACTACCCTGTTTATACTTTGTAATGAGATTAATTAAAACAAAGTTTTTAAAGACAAATTTAGTTTTAAATATATGTATCTGCCAAAACAAGATCTAAATGAGTAGTGCTCTAGTGGTTATGTTTTTTCATTTTACAACTAGAAATACATCAAAGACGTGTATTAGCTAAATCTTTAAATAGAGTAATACCCATTTTCTGATCACTGAAATTTTTAGGCTGCTCAATATCTGAATGACAACCGAAGCATCAGTTATATCATAGATCCAACCTTAAAGTCGTTCGAAAATGATGAGCTAGATATTGTGTGTGAAGTAATCCAAGAATGCATTCAAGAGAATGCTAGGAAGCGCCCAACGCTCAAAGAAATTATTTCGAAATTGAGACAAGTGATCGATGTATCACCGGATGCAGCTGTTCCGAGACTCTCTCCCCTCTGGTGGGCGGAGCTTGAGATCTTGTCAGCAGAGGCAAATTAAATTTCACTCCCTTTGATGTTGTAAGTCACCATCTCCCTTTTAACAAAGAAAAAAAATTTCTATGTTTACCCGATACGTCATTTTAAAATCTGCTTACTGTGTTTCTTTATAATCCCATTCCGGTGATTCGTTGTAAACTTCAATTTTCCCCCGTTTCACCATTGAAAGAAAGGAAATAGTAGGTCTCCTAGGTGGGGTTCCTGACCCTAAGCTATACCTGAGTATTTGTAAATTGTGATTGAAAATTGAGTATGTGAAGTATGTGATTCAACTGGGGATTTTGTACTGTGATGAAAGTTTGTACAACTTTTTTGAAACATTTTTGTTGTGTATAGGAAGGTTTTGAATATTGTAGTTTTTGCGTTTGGTATTGTTGGTTGTCAAGATTTTTTTGAAAATGTTGCTCTGTATTAATACTTTGGAAAGGAAATAGTATGTAACCGAAAAAATAAAGTGTGATTTAGTACACAACGAAACAAAAGATATGAAAATGCAGAGAACAAAACGTTGGACACGACCTCACGAAACTCCAATCCCCGGGCTTGAGACTGGCGAGTAATGATATGATGGTTAAATGTATTGTTTTAAAATGGAAAATGTTAAATGAACCAATAAATATACGAGTCTAAATGTGAGATGTTGCGAATATATTGATGCACTGAAAATTTTGAATTTTCATTTGAACAAAAAAGTTTTTATCGTTCAATCTTGATACGAAGATGTGCAACAGATTTAAGAGTATGTACAATTAGGTTTATTTATCCTAAAGTAAGTTGTAGATTTGCATAATATTATTTTTTTGAAATTGTGAGAATCAACTTTTGTAAGCCATTTACGGGATTTAGTGTTTTAAGCTTGTACCAAAATTGATATTTAAAAACGGAGTATTTGATTTCAAATATTTAAGGTCTTGTCTTGGAGTTTTTAATAAGTAACTAAATAGGTAGCTAGGGTGCACGATGATGGTCCTGACGACGGAGCCGGTTCTTTCTTCCTACCCCAAACCGGCATTACACAACGCAAGCTTCTTTCCTGCAGCCAAAAACTCCTCAGCTTGAAACGGCTTCAACATATTTATTATCTCCTTGGTGGTGGAAAGTCTCAACAAATCAGCTTCCGCCATCGCCCGCTGGTTTTGCTCGATAGCCAAATCCACTTCCTCAGTCAACTCACACTGACATATCCCATTTCTTGGCCTCCTCCGCAAACGGATGGTCCGCCATGTCTTCCTCCAAACTAGCTTTCCTTGTTGCTATTCTCTCCTCTTCTCTGATGGTCTTCCTTCGTTTTGTGTCCAACACGGAGAATTGTTGCGGGGAAAGCGCACCAAGTTTTTTCTCTCCGATCCGGTTAACAAACTCAGCTGCTTCTGATGACGACGACGACAGGTCTCTAGGCCGCAGAGAGCGTAGATAACGGATCGGTTGTATTATAAATCGCTCTCACCTTTTCGATAGAGGACGAGCCAACAGCTCAAAAGGAAAAATAATAACGATTGCTTTCTCGATAAGCGTGATGCGCCCCTTTCAAATTGCAATCTAAAAACTTACAAATGGACTCAAAAAGTAAAGGATTCAAATCATTAAAAACATGAGATTCATATATGAGCTGTATTCTAAAATTCTAGATTACTCATAATAGAAATGTTAGATTTTCGTAAGGATGCAAGAGACTTGATTTGCATCAAAGTTTATTGCTAAAATTTTCAAGCAACATAGATTTTACAAAAATGGATAAAATGATGACTTGTATTATCTTGTCAGTTGATTCTACATATATTTATTCTCTCATTCTTTTCCATCACTCTTTTTAATACTATTTCTAACTAAATTTTAATATATTTTCTCTCTCATCCTCTTTTCTCAATCCGAACATAGCATAACGATTCTTAGCCATGAATTATAGCTAGGGTCATATATCCTTAAGCAACATAGTCTTATTTCCAATTTAATATCCCGTTAAAACCTCTTATTCACAAAAATATCCCCCAATAAAAACTGTCAGAACCAGATTCTGTTTTTTTTATCGCGCGTTTTTATTATTATTATTTTTTAATCTTTCTTTTCCGGTGGATTACTACTTTTGGTTCATTTATTTAAAGAAATAAAAATAAAATTCAAAACTTATATAGCAGTTTATAAGGCACAAACCGTAAGGCTAACATTTTTCCCTTTCTATATTTAGTTAGCTGAGTTGTATTTTAAATCCAGTCGAGAACTTGTTGTATGAGACTGACTTGGTTGTACGTACAGATGTTGGCCGAGAAATCATTGACAATTAGTTAATTATTAGGGGGGCTACATCAAATAAATAACTCTATACATACCACTTGATTTTGCCTCACCCTCAAGCTAGGAGACAGATTATTAATCCCTGTCAGGGACAAGTTTTCGGAGCCCTTGTCCCTTCTTCCTCTGCAATGTTCTATAACAACCTAATTACATCCCTCGCTGTTTCACGAAATATATCCTAAAATGCATTGATTTAAGATCGAGTTTTGCGTTCTTTCTTTCTCCATCACACATTTAATCCGTTAAGTTATCCGGGCTAACAACAATTAAAATGGAGAAAAAAGGGACGGTGCTGATTCAAAAATATGAACTCGGAAGATTGTTAGGACAAGGGACATTCGCCAAGGTGTACCATGCCCGAAACATTCACACCGGACACGCCATTGCTCTTAAGATTATTGACAAAGATAAGGTGGTTAAGATTGGTTTAATTGATCAAATCAAGCGCGAAATCTCAATCATGAGACTTGTCAAACACCCCAATGTCGTCCAGCTCTACGAGGTTATGGCTACCAAGACCAAGATTTATTTGGCCATGGAATTTGTTAAAGGTGGTGAGCTTTTCAACAAGGTTGCTAAAGGTAGGCTCAAAGAATCCGCTGCACGCAAGTATTTTCAACAACTAATCGGGGCCGTTGATTTTTGTCATAGCCGAGGTGTGTACCACCGTGATCTAAAACCCGAAAATCTGTTGCTCGATCAATCTGGTAATCTCAAAGTTACGGATTTCGGGTTGAGTGCATTGCTTGAATCCAAGGGACAAGACGGGTTGCTCCATACCACTTGTGGGACCCCGGCTTACGTGGCACCCGAGGTGATCAACAACAAAGGTTATGATGGAGAAAAGGCTGACATATGGTCGTGCGGTGTTGTTCTTTATGTTTTGCTAACGGGTCATCTTCCATTTCATGATCCTAATTTGATGGAGATGTATAGAAAAATTAATCGGGCCGAGTTCAAATGCCCCACGTGGTTGCCTTCGGATGTTAAGAAGCTTCTGTTGAGAATACTTGACCCGAATCCAGCCACACGTATGACCATGTCGAAGCTTGGGGAAAATTCTTGGTTTTTGAAAGATTTTAAACCAATTGAAACTCCTAGTCCTGATTTAGATGAAGATGAGGGAACGTTGCAAGTAGACGACGCCAAGTATTTAGATTTGGAGGGGGAGGAACAAAGACAATGTTGTAGTAATTATTCGATGAAACCGACTACATTAAATGCTTTCGACATAATTTCGCTTTCGCCGGGTTTTGATTTATCGGGATTGTTCGAGAAAGATATGAAAGAGAAACAGAAGGATCGGTTTTTCACGACGCAAGAACCAGCATCGAAAATCGTGTCGAGATTGGAACAAGTGGCGATGACGGTGAGTTTTATGGTGAAGAAGAAAAAACATGGGAATAAGGTGAAACTGCAGGGGAACAGACAAGGGAGGAAAGGACAATTGGCAATTGATGCGGAAATATTCCAAGTAACGCCATCGTTTCACGTCCTGGAGGTGAAGAAAGCGGCGGGTGATACGATGGAGTATCGGAATTTTTGTAATCAAGATTTGAAGCCTTCTTTGAAGGACATTGTGTGGACTTGGGAAGGTGGTGACCAGCAAAACTCTCCAAATTTAGTGAAATAAACATGTCACAAAAAGTAGAGGTAGGGTTGTTTATATTACAGTAATTCTGTGCCTAGATGTTATGACTATATACTACTTTGATTTCATATCATTATTTTGTGTTTTCTGCTTTCAACTGACTAGTCTTGCCCAAGTGACCGTCGTCAGTGATTTTTTCTTCTTTTTTATACCATTAAAAATTATTATTTATGATTATTGGGAATATGTTATTTATTAAATACGTCGAGTCGAGTCGAACATGTATTATTTAATTAACGAACAAATATTGTGTTCGAAATCGACTCAATTAAGTGATTGAGTCGAGTTAAACACGAGTCAGACAGTATAAATTAATCGAGTCGAGTCACGTTTTTCGAGTCCAAGCCAAGTCAAATCAAACCTAAATTATTAAACGAACTAGAAAATCATGTTTGAGCTCGACTAGTTTAATAATTCAAGTCGAGTCGAATTTTAAACGAATCGAGTTAAATCAAACAAATGAATGGTTGAATTTGTTTACAACTTCAATCGAAACATTAATCAATAGTGAGGAAAGATGAACTTTTTCCTTCCAACATAATGTTCAAGCTATCCAACGATGAATGTTTGTAAAGATAAACACATCCTTAGTTGTTTACATTCGAAATCTTGTAAGGCCATAATCAAGAGAAAGTGCTTTTCCACTAAGAATAGAGGCCTAAATGATTTTTCGATCGAAATACAACATTCTCATTGTATTATCATGTCACCAATTCTCCACAAATTATTACTCCACAGCTTTATCGATATGAAAGAAAGAAAATATAATCTTCGTGTGATATTTTTCTTTATGGCTGATGATATTTCCCGACAAAAATAACTCTCAGATGATAACTATCATTAAAAGTGTAAAAGATATTTGACTCTTATATCATTTATTTTTTTTCTTTTCTTTATCTTAATCACACCTTGAAGCTCTATTTAACTTTCATGAAAAAAGTTTTGAGTGTTACTTTTAGGGACCAGAGGAATTATTGTTTTTAAGCGGCGCTTACTATATATATATATATAATTGATGATTGTGATAGTGATGGACCAGGCAACAGAAGAAAAGCAGGATTATTATTCATAAATTTTGATTAAATCAATCAAATCAAAGCGCATTATCAAAATTAAATATACACTTTTGTGTGCATTGTAGTAGAGCGGCAGGTATATCTTCCATTAGAATAGAGTACGTAAGCTATCACTTCCGATATTGATAATGGCTTGTACTTTTTTTTGTTTGTCAAGTGGAAAATTAATAGACTATATGTATCACATAACAACCGCATAATTTAATAGATACTCTGTTTAGACAAGTATGTATTAGCAAGAGAAAATGACGATTGAGTTTGAGATGTTGAAATTAATGCAAATCAAATGTATTTTCATGACGACTTAGAATCAGAATAACAACAAAAAATAATAATTCTTTTATTTCGTAGTACTCCGTAACAGTTAAGGTCTGAAATTTTGTGTTAACATGTTTTACTTACTAATATTAGTTAATTCCCCTCAATTAACTTAAATATGTACTTTAAAATATAAATTTTAAAATTTCACAAATATCTTGGATTATAATTAAAACTTAACTCCTTTTCCAAGCCAAAACGTCAGAAGACCAAGTCAAATCACGCATTATCTTTTCTCAAATGTTGCTATGGCTATTATCACGGATCTTCTGAAATCCGTTTCATCGGATGAAATTGAATGACATACGAATAAAAATATAGTGATTATAAAATTATGAGTAGTGTATGAGAATAAAAAAATATTGGATTATATATAAAATTTTAGTTGCGATGAAATTGATAATATCCATCTAAGAAAGTTAATTTAAACATAATTTTGCGAGAAAAATTAAAATAATAAATAGACTTTACATATGAAAGTAAAAAATTTATTGCATTCCATCAAACTAAACATAGCATAAAACTAGTGTGATAACAATTTATTAATACACAAAATGTAATGTTTTTTTTCTAAGAAAAACTTTCTGTTGGGGACATAGCGTAATACTATTACAATGAAACAATTTCTTATCATAGTTTAAGCCTTAGAATATGCAAGTTTGGAGCATATTAAGAAAGAAAACTATTCCCTCCATCGCTCCATTCTTGCGAGAGTTACATTTCACATTCATTTGTCCCTAATATATTTGTGAAATCATGAAATTCCATTGGTTTCGATTTGCATGTAATTTGATTGTGAACTATTTTAAAATCCTAATTAAATTTAGATTTAGTGACTTACAAGTTTTTTATTTAAATCATAAGATTTCATTCTTTTAATACAAACTCAATTGCAACTTAATTGTATAGGATGGAGGGGATGTATATCACTCTAGACAGTTTAAGAAAGAGACTAATACTATATCGATCACTTTCGCATGAAAACAAAGTTGTGGATTGTCAATGGCCCCTTGTGACATCCACCTAAAAGAAAAGAAAAATAACACACCTTTTAATAATAAAGCAGTTGTGGGAATGGAAAGTTACCTCCACAACTGCTGGTGGTAGGCTAAGGAAACAGACGTACAGAAACTAAGCACTATATCTAATTGAGTTCTGCCAAGAACTGCACTGCACAAGGCTCAATATTCTCCAAAAGATAGTACTAGTAGTTATTTTGTTCTTTGTTAATTGTCATATGCTCAAATGATTGAAAGTACAACATTATTATAACAAGGCATATTTAAGCATATGCCGTACTCTCTTTCCTGATGTATTGTTCCCTCAGAATCACAGGCTACAACTGCCTTAAACTAATGCATAATTAATACAAAAATAAATAACTAACTAATGAATAATTAGGATATGATTCATTTTATGCATAAGCAGGACGTGCCTCTGGACAATAAACACCAAAAATGACTACAGTTCGGAAAATGGAGATCATACCTTGTGGGAAACATTATGTCTACATAGATAAAAGCAAAATAGAGAAGAAACCTAGTCATGCATTCAACTCTTGTCACATAAATCAATTCATAACAAAAATTCATAAAAATACGTAAATACAAAAGAAATAGCTACACTCCACTAAAAATGACGAAATAAGAAAATTTCACAAAAATACGTAAATACAAATAAAATAGCTACATCCCACTAAAAAGGATGAAATAAAATAATAAAATTATCTATGTATTAAATTTTGATCAATTTTGCGAATTCTATTCGTTTGTATGATTGACCTATTAGCCTATTAGCAAGGTTTTGAACAAAATAAAAGATATGGGATTGTCTTATCACCATATGTTGGTTTTAAGCGGTCCAATCAAAACCAGCATAATCAAGTATGTGAACTAAAAAATGTATGCTACTTTAACTACACATCACATGAGAGTAACATCTGCGACACCAGCTAAGGAAGAATAATTGCATCTTCCACTAACAAAAGAATCAAAACCTAGGAGCGAACAAATCACAAATATTTGTAAGAATATCTGTTGACAGATACAACGAACTGTTTTAGAAGGTTTAACTGAAACCATGCAAGAGTTGGAGCAAGAAAACCAACTTTCTATATATAGTGAACTTTTCAACGCCTTGCTCTAATAGAATTCACTTCACTATTTCTTGATCAGCTTTAAGCATCCTCAAGAAATATCTGAACTCGGTCTGGAAAAAGGACAAACATTTCTATTTTGATTGATGCTTGTTACATTTCTCATTCAGCCATTCGAATCTTTCTGCTCGAAGCAGTTCGGTAAAGACAGATTGAATGCAGATAGTTAGCAGCATCTGCTTAGTCCAGCCAGTCTGATTATCCAAAACAATCGAACAATACAAAATTAGGGAGAATACAAGTATTTTCTAAATGTTGTGCCCAAAATTGACAGATGGGTTAAAGGACTTATTCAGATTACATGGAAAATTACTGAATACTAATAATCCTATCAGGTGCAATTACTGTGGCGTCTTAAAAATTAAAATTGGAACCTTTATCCGTTACAAATCCTTCCTTTGCCTGGTCTTCTCTAATAAGCAGTAGTAGCGGTAGTACTGATTAGAAGAATAAGCAGGAATTCTTATTGCTAAACTGCATGAAGAGTTGGAGACATAGGCATTACCTTGAACAAGATGCTATGCTATTCTCCCCCACCCCCTCTCAGTTGTATTAATATGCACGAGAGTTTCTATAGGAGAGTGAGTTTTACACTTTTACTTCAATATAGTCTAGTGAAAAAGTACAAAATGGAAGATTTACTGGCTTCTAAAGTCTAAGGCTCTCAGAAGTCAGAATGAAGCAGAACAAACATCAACAGTGTAAATGTGTAATTATATTCCAATTTGAGAAATCTTCTAAGAATTCATCATCTCTTCTAGTGTATATTGTGTCTAATTCGGAACGTGCTAGACACCATGTAGAACAAAATGGGCATTACCAGGAACTGAATTCCATGTCATTAAAAGTTTTGAACATATAAATTGCAAAAATGCCTTTCCCAAAATCAGAAACTCCTTAGAGATCTCACAAGTAAAGGCAAAGCAGCAAATTTAATTTTGAAAAATCAGATCATATATTGTTTTCCAAAATCACAAGGCACCTGTAGAATGAAAATATAGCTAAATTTCAATTTTGTTTGCAGAAAACTATTTGTTAGGTTCACTTGCGTTCTCGTGTCAGCAAAAGTAGTAATGTTATACTAATAAGCAAAGTTCCTATTCAACATTCAAAACCGTTGGCCTAATTCAGTATGGTTATATTTTAACTTTTGACAGCTACATTTTTAAAAAGTTCTGTTTTTCCACACCTGGAAAATGCAAATTTAGATGAAACCACCAAAAAGGACCTCACGGCCTCACTACTTAATGCCATATCCCGTGCCACACTTTTGGTCCTAATTTCCTCCTCAACTTTCCCTCTCCTACAATAGTCCAATTGATTGACGAACTTCCCTAATCATGTGGAGTGAAATGTAACTTAATTTTTTGGCGAATCCCCCACAACACTTTGTCTTGATCGGGGATTCTTTTTACCACTCTTCCTTCCCCCACAACAGAAATAAAGTGGATTATTATTGTTTTGCAAGAAAAAATGTAAAATTTGATGCGGGCGAGTTAATGTTCAATTACAGAGATATAACAATAGGTAATTATGACTTTGTGAAAAAGTTTTGAACTATTTTTCACGTGATCCACATACAAACATGACAAAAGAAAAATTGATCATCCACCAAGAAACAAACATAGATAGAAAATATATTCCGTTTTACAGTAAATTAGTGCAGTTTTGTTTTTGAAACATGAGGAGAAAACACAAAATACAAGAACATATGAAGTTTCATCCGTGCATCAAAACACCGGAAGCAAAGATGCTAACAATAAAAATGACAAAAAATTAAGTTTATCATACTAAAAACCACAAATGAAGAACAGAATGACTGAGAAAAGACATACCCTTCTCCCTCCCTTTATTCCCCTATTCAGTATCTGAAGGCAACTCTGAAGATTCAGCAGACTCCATCAACATGAGATTCTGCAATCCGGGCCTCAATTCACGATTACAAAATTCCTCATACTCTCCTTGGTCGCCTCCCTTCTTCTTTACCTCTACCACCCTTAGTGATGGTGTTAGTTCAAATATCTCTGCACCTATAGTCAACGGCCCCTTAACACCTTCCCTGGACCCTTCCAAACTCACACTACAATCCTTCTTCCTCACCGTGAAACTAACCACCTTCGCAATCTCCTCCAATTTGGATATAATTTTCGACACCGGTGCCCCTGAAACAAACCTAGAGTGCTCCCCTCTCTCCTCAAACAACCCTGATAAATCAAACCCTGATGACATCGAAATTATATCGAAGGCATTCAAGCTAGCCGGTCTAGGCAGACTACTTTGCCGCCTCCTCATCTCCATCTCCGACTCTGATTCAGAGACAGAGGTATCTGAAGAATAGTCAATACCATCATCAACATCATCCTCAACATTACACAACTTATCATCCTCAACATAAAACTTAATATGTTTAAACCCCTTTTTAAACCACCTATTGTTCATAATTTCTGGAATAGTGATTCGGGTTTTAGGATTAGTATCAAGAAGACGAGACAACAACTTAGTTAACTCAGGCGAAAACCATCTGGGACATCGAAATTCTCCTCTATAAATCTTCTTATACATAACCATTATGTTCTGATCATGAAATGGTAAGTACCCAGCCATCAAAACAAACAAAATAATTCCACAAGACCACAAATCAACCTTTGCAGCGTCGTACCCTTTTCGCCCCAAAACTTCGGGCGCAACATAAGCCGGCGTGCCACAAAAAGTATGAAACAATCCATCCCCACGAATCTGCTCAGAAATAGCACTAAGCCCAAAATCTGAAACTTTGAGGTCCCCATCTTCATCAAGTAAGATGTTCTCGGGTTTGAGATCCCGATGAAAAACCCCACGAGCGTGACAGAATCCGACAGCTGAAATTAGCTGCTGGAAGTATTTCCTGGCGGTTTCTTCCTTTAATCTCCCTTTGGCGACTTTACTGAAGAGTTCACCGCCTTTGACATATTCCATCACGAAGAAAATCTTCGATTTGGTCGCCATAACCTCGAACAATTGTACAATGTTTGGGTGTCGTACTCGTCGGAGGATTGAGATCTCGCGCTTGATGTGGGCAATTAATCCGCCTTTTAGAATCTGTTCCTTGTCGATGACTTTAATCGCAACGTTTTCGTTGGTTTTGATGTTCCGGGCAACGTAGACTTTAGCGAAGGTGCCATGGCCGAGGAGTTTTCCGATTTCATATCGGCCGAGTAATAGCCCCTGGCTTTCCTTTCTGGTTGTGTTTCTGTCGGCGGAGGCGGAGGAGGACTTGGTGGTGGCGACAGCGGCGGCGGTGGCAGCCATTGGCTTGAACTTTTAGGAATTTGAAAATTTTAGGGGTTTGATGATGTGTGCTTTAGAGCTGCGGCCATGGAAACGTTTGGTCCTTTTTTTCCCCTTTCAGTGGTGATTTGTTGGTGGTGGAGAAGGTCTGCAAAGTAAGACAAATCATTGGAGGTTAAATATTTATAAGGGAGGTCTTAACGGAGACTTAACAGCGTTTGTTACAGTTGCTGTGAGCTATTTGGGGGTTATAAACGGCTATCTGTTTTTTTTGGCTACTTGTTTCAAAATTTGGACTATATGGGGCACTAGCTTTCCTTTTTTCTTCAAGATTTTTTTTTTAATTTTATTTCGTATTCCGGATGTTTTTCATTCTTTAGAATGTTTATCATTATTAGCCTGAATCACTTTTATCTTTCCAAAGAATTTACTCTGATAATATTGAATATTTAAATAATCTCCCAAATATGTATATTTTTCATATTTGAAGAGGTATAATGATGTTTTATACGCAGTATTATATATATGTGCAATTTTCAATAGTTGTTATTAGCTCAACATAGTTAATATCAGCCAGAAGTATCATACCTTTAAAATGAGCATATTCTAAAGTCTAAACATAGTAATTATTTCATCCTAATATATCAATTTTTTATAAATGTGACGCTGAGCAGTAGCAATTAACTCTCCAAAGATGGAAGTAGACTTGACTTATCTCCATTACACTATTTCTCAAATTTTTCTTTATGCACTTAATAATTTTAAATGTAATTTGTTATTTGTAATTTTTTTCCTTCCTAATATCTCACAAACACACTCGGACATTGTTCTGTGTTCTATGTAGTACTTTTTCATATTTATGTTATAGATGGGTTACTATCTAATAACTCGCACACACACTTATCAACTATAATTTATGCACGCACTCATCTACTTTGCAAGAATTTTTATTAGTCTGCAAGATTTAAAACTTAAAATTATCACTGGGCATGTTAACGAAACGTGTATGAGACAAGGGAACCGTTCTCAAATTCTACATGTTAAATATGTATAGTATCTCAAATCCACACCACTCAGTTAATACTTTTAACAAACTCGCCATGTCTTCGCCCCATTATCTTGATTATTTTTAAAATTTTGATTTATTTCTTTTTCCCTTTGTTTTTTTTATATTTTTCTCTTACAATTTTTTTAAAATCATTAAAAAATAATATACAAGAGGGTCAAAATTGGGATTAAATAGGGTGAAATGATAAATCTCATACCCTACTCTAACCCTATAAAGTTTAAATAATCAAATCTCATTAAGGTTAGAGTGAGCGGAATATTAACGGGTTAAGTAAAATTGTCACCCGTAACCATCACGTTTGAAATTAGGTAATCGATTACTAATTAGACTAGTGGACATCGTTTGTTTAAAGTAATTTCAATCGTACGAATAAATAAAATATAAAAAAAATGAGTGAGTAATTGTATAAAAATATTTACTTGTTTTTCATGTTCTATTATTCATTTATGCGAGTTGTCATTTTGTATGAAATAATGTTATCACTAAATTTATATTAATTTTAAAATATAAGATATTACAAAAAAAAAAAAAAAGGTTTAAAGTTAAGTATATCTTTAATCTAATAGTTACAAAAAAAATCATTCGCATGATAATTTTCTTTTTTTCATTTTTCTCTTGTGTTGAGAAGGGAGGGAGTAGGGCAATAAATGATAATCGAAATATCCAATATTTGTTTGCATTTATTTTTTGAAAAAATAAATAATATTCGTATTCGATTTAAAGCGAATACGAATATCAATATATGCATATTTGTATATGAAATATCTGTTATCGATTATATCAGTTATTTATAATATATTTTATTCAATATTTGTGTTATTTACATGTATAAATTTTTTTTTTAATCTATACAATTATTTATAGCAAAAACTAACTTAAAATATATAAAAATTAATATTATTATAATATAATATTTTATTTATATTTTTCAAGTGAAATTTATTTAATATGCATCATATAAATTATTAAAAATTATTTTATTTAAATAATAATAAATAATTTATATTCTTATTTAAATTTAATTTAATTAAACGAATATTATTTATATTTATATCACGAATATGATATAACATATGGCTGACCACTAAAATGAGCGTTGGCAGGTAGTTAAAGTGATGACGTGTACTTGTGTGTATTGTGCCCCACGCGTCACGTCTTGTTGACAGATGGAGTGGGTTTAGTGGTAAGTGTCTCTTGCGTAGGCCCAACAACAGTACCTTATCGATTGCCACGTGTATTTCGTAAGGGAGCTTTTTAAATAAACAAGTCAACTTGTCCTTCCACTATATCAGAAATCCTTTTCTTTTAATATATTAGCTCTTCTAATTAAAAGAAAAATTCTGGTATTCTAAACTTAAATTTAGTAGCTTGAATGTATTCTGACTTAAATTTAATATCTAGAATTTTCTATTTTTCCAAGATTTATCTTATATTACCAAAAAAAAAAAAGATTTATCTTAATTTTCAATGTTTCTGTTGTAATACTAATTATCATTTGAATCATAGAAAAATAAGACATGTTGGAATATTTTTCTTAGTTCAAATTTATAAATAATTACTCTCTCACGTTCATAATATGACTTTCAAATATTTACGTACAAATATTTATTTTGATATTAATTTCATTATAAAAAAATAAATTTACTCGTATATTATAAACGTAATATAAGAATAATATGAGAGAACATTGTAATTAATATGGATAAATTGACTCGTAATTATATATGTCTTCCTAGAATATGACAATCAAATTAAACTGATTAATGTATTGTTGGAGTATTAATTATAAAATTTTATTTCAATATTATCTTTATATTTAATAGAAAACAGCGCGCTTACTTTGAATATTAAAGAGAACATATAAAAGATATTTTTAAAAATTTTATTTTTACTAAACGAGAAAAGATTACAAAAAAAGGGAAGAAACCTCGTAACGTCAGCTAAAAAAAACAGAGAAAAAGTACGACGATACTACAATTATACCCCAAGCGGACCCTCATAACGTCAGCTAGAAAAAGGAAAAAGGAGGGAGTGGTACAATTATACCCCCCACAAGTCCCTTAAATTGGAAAAAATAAATAAGAGATGTCTCCTTCTAAAAAGAATTGACCCACTGACCCTGCCTGTTTTGGACGGCTGGACAAGTCAACACCTATAATAGTCGGTGCTGTTTTTAATTATAATTTTATGTTTTTCGTGAAAATAATTAATGCTGCTTTTAGAAATATACAGTACTAATCAAATTGTAGATACATTCTTGATTCTTTCGGTGTAAAAATGAAAGTCTGCGACAAGTACAGATACTATATTGAATAATTAAAGTTAAAAACAGCTTGGTTACCTTAGAAAAATGATTATACACGCATAAACAAATTAATTAATGACTTTGTTTATTGGTGGAAATGAATGTAGTACAGCGTTTTAATAATGTACGAGTAAATAATATTTCCGCGTACAAAGTTGATGACCAGAAACTAAGACAGAGGTGGTCAACCACATTTTGTATAATTAATAAACGACGTATTTTTTTAAAAAACAAATATAATGATCAGTTTCTTCTTCTTCTTCTTCTTCTTGTTTTTTTTTTCTTTTTGCGAAAAGTACTATTCACATGTGTGTGTGTATATCACCTTGTATACAAATGCTACCTATATCATTTGAATTATTATTGACTTAAAGATTGTATTAATATAGAACCCCATGTAAAAATATTAAAAAGTCATGCGAGAATTTTATTTAAAAAAAGAGGTTTGTATGTGAAAATATCTATTTCTTTTAAAGTAGGATTTGTGCAGCATTATTGCTGTTAGATATCAAGAGCACAAAAAGTCAGATAATGTAATTAATTGCTTTTGAAAGAAAATAAAAAGAAAGAGTAAGAAAATAAACAAATACATTCTCAGTCCAAATCATTACACCCATCAAGATATTTTGAGGAAGGCAATAAATGATGAAGATTTAAATCCACCCATATCAACACAATTAAATTTTAAATGTTTTCACAGCCCCTTTTTTGATTCTACCATTCAACCATCATCAATTTTCATTTGATATGAAATTCTGCATATAACATCCTTAAGAATTTGTTCCAAACCTTTTTCAATCTTGTTTATACTGTATATGAAGGTTGGGTTGGTGAGGGTGAACCGAATCCATAACTAGATGGATAAACATTCAAGTGAAATAAATTTAAAAAAAAAAAAAAAAAGACAATAAGATGAATCAAATGTACTGTATAATCTATACAAGCCCACCACAACTGACATGGTTTAGTCGATCCATATAAATAAATTAAAATTTGCTTTTAACATCATCATCCACTCCAAAACTGTTCCAAATAAATATGAAACATGAAACGACCAATAAAGTAGTAGGCTTCAATCGTTCGAGGCAGGCCCAGTACCAAATTTTAGCGTTGTACCATGAGTCAAGCCCACATTGTTGATATTATCTTGATTCCATGCATTACATGACTGCTATATATATATATATATGGAGTATGTTGTAAATCCAATGAATCATCCTTCAACTGGAATCAAATACTGAATTCTAACAAAATTTTGATTTTATGGATTTTTCAAAATCCATTTTTATTCAATTTTAAAGTTCCGAGTTAAGTTGCAAACACAGTAGTAAAGTATTTTTGCATGATCTTTTTGGTTTGTAATTTATAGATTCTAATCAAATATTAATTATATAGTTCCCCACAATATCTCAAACTCGAGGCAAAATTGATTTCTACTGTGATAATTTGAGCTGAATTTTAGTAAGTTCACCAAAATATAATTAAAACAAAAAGGTAAATACGTGATTGTTTTCATCAACACTAATTTATTCACAATTATTTTGAGATAAATTTTTTCTTCTCACTTTCTATATCAAATTAATTTTTGCAATTGTTTTCATCGACATTCACTTACATCTCGCAGTTTCTCAGACTTTCTATATCAAATTAATTTTTGCAATTGTTTTCATCGACATTCACTTACATCTCGCAGTTTCTCAGTTTCTATAATTAATTACTTCGACAAACTTTTTATGTAGATAAATTTAGAATGATAGTTAACAAACAACCCATGCGTTTTATTTTGTAGCCCCTTCACTCATGCAGTCACCTCTCACACCTTACATTTCAGGAATATGTTATTCACACACCAGCGAGTAGTTTTTTTTTGGGTACAATTAAGAAATTCTTAACTATTACAATGAGGAAGGGAGATTTGAACCCTTATCAATGAGAGAAAAATATGAGCTTTTACCAATGGGGCAAGTGCCCAAACTCACATTGTTATCACATATATTTAAAAACACACTCTACGTTCCAAAATAAAAGATAAAAATAGTAACAAAAAAAAAATTATATAGAGTGTTATTAAGCTAAATTGATAAGATAAATATTCTACAACCATTTAAATTTTTAAGTTAAGAATCACTATAAGTTTTTTAACTCACTATCTAGTGATTTTCCACTTTGATTAGTTTCGTTTATTTGTACTTTTTGTCATCGATCTCTCGATACAAATTGTGCTGTAATTAAATTGAATTCATCTTGAAATTTATAGGCTAATATCTTAATTAAACGTAACTAAGTTGTTTCTAGGTGAATAATCATTTTTTTCTGTTGATCCTATAATTTATTCTAGTTATTTGTTTTGAAACACCAAATAATAATAAGTTTATTGACCTTAGGTAGATGGTTCCACTTGTTTTCCTGAGTGGAGAAGATGCTAAACAAGTTATCACATAATACTTCTTAGTTGGTAATTGAATTAATAAATAAATTATTCTATATGAGTAAGATTATGGGCTTACCTTTTAGGTAGGGTTTTGGTATATTATAAAAAAACCAATCAATATCTTAGTTGTCATTCAATTTGGAAGTTTTGCTTTTGTATTCATGTTAGATACGGGGGATTAGGTGAGTGAGTCAGTGGCCACACATTACCTTGCGCTTCACATAATTTGGAACCATATGGATTTTACGATTCATATAAACAAGAGGAGATAAACCATGATATATATTATATATGGTATTATCATTTATTTCAAAATTAGATATATATTTTGATTTTTTAAACTCAAATGATGATATATTAAATTTTAAATTTAATATTAATTTAGTTGATTGGTTGATTTAATTATTATAATCTTATAATTTATAACAAATTTTTTAATCATAATATAATTTGCATTTCAGATTTTCATTAATTATTAATTATACTAAATTTAAGGTTTGTTATCTTGTCGTTTAATTTAAAAAATTAAAAATATATATCCATAACTTTGAAATGAATGGAATATTACATTAAAGTTAGGTCATGTGGGGCAGTTGAAATTACCCCGATGAATATGAAAATTATGGATTAAGTTGCCTGCTAGTTTCCAAATCCATCGAATTTTTTAGGTTTTAAATGACATATTATTATATGTTTTAATCGCTTAGGTACAAGAGAATGAGTTTGAGTGACTCCCTTGGATCATTATATATCATTTGATGAAATTTTATACGGCTGAAATAACCAACGTGAAAATAGGCAAGGAGTGTCGTGATCTTATCATGTGACATCTCAAGTCAAAAGTTTCATAGTAAGCTTAAAGTCATATAATATTCAGGATATTTATAATACTTCAATATATATTATTGTAGATATTTATTTTAATGTGGTTTCCAGGTTAATTTTATTGGTATCCATAATTCATGGATTAGTATGTAAAATTCCATCCGCATATTACAAACAATATATGTCATACATCGGATTATAATTGACTCAAATAGTTAGAGCACAATTTTTATAATTTTGAAATCAGAATATCAAACCTCGTTAGAGACGACAATTGAGTTAGTTTTAACAATAATTTCGCTTATTAATAAAAAATACCTAAGTAAAATTGTACATAATTTATTATTTATAGACGTGAATAAAATCCATCTATTTAATAGCACTTTAGAATGGCATAACTTTAATATTAAGGGCGAGGTTTCTAACGAGAAAAGATAACATAGCTTTATTGAATGTTACAATCATAAACTTATAACATTCTAAATTAATTGATGGTACATTTATAGGAATATATGAATAGTCAATTATTATTTATACTTATTGTGTTTTGGAGTTTAAATTGTGACACACCAATTGAACTTGGGTAGTCGTCGTGGTATGAAATATCAAATTCACTTTTATCCTGTATTCCAATTTTAATTAAAAAGGAGAGAAAATAAAATAAAAGAAAGGAAAAAAGGGATTAAATGTGTGATTGATCTTTTCTAAAGAAGAGAACGAAAAAATAGTACACCGCCGTCTAATTTTTTTTTTTTGTCACAATTTGATTTTGAAAAGTCTTTTCGATTTATTTTAAAACTTATAATTTAACAAATATATTTTATATTAAAAAAATTTAAAAATTGACTTTGATAGTAAATTCAATTTATTTTCTCATGGTAATAGTTGTATGTCTTATCTAGTAAATATAAGAAGATATTTTAATTTTAAATTTGATCAGAAAAAATCAAATTATAACAATTAAATATGGACATGGTGACTATCATTATGTATAAAAAAGAAGATTGTTAGACGGAGAAAAGAGATAATTATCTTATTCAAAATATGTTCTTCTCATTTTTTAGAAAAAAATAGAGAGAAAATAATTTTTTTAAAACTTTTTCCCTTTCTTTCTCTCTTATTATTATTATTATTATTTTTAAAAACTCGAAGACAAAAGCATTAGTTAGTTTAAAAGAAGATTCTTATTTGATATTTATACGAGGGAGACCTAAAGATGTGACTAACCAATTAGTACTACAAACTATAGAGTCACCTTAAGATTGACTAGGGCAAATTGCATGGAGGTTGTAGTCAAAGTCTTTATATTCATGATTATAGATTTTTTTCATGCATGACTTTTAGACGCGGCCTTCGTGTGTACCATATTACATTTTTCCAACTATTTGTCAAAAAGCTACAAAAATTTGAATGCTCTTTCCTTTGATTTGTATACGATTTTCAATGGTAAAGTGTCAGAAATTTGGCGAATATGATAAATTTATAAATCATGTAGTGGAGGTTCGTAACAATACTTTACTACCAAGTAGCTTTTGATAAAGAGAATATACTTAGCTAGGTTATGATTAATTAATTAATATTATTAACTTATCATTACCCAAAATATTCTTTAAGCTTTCCATGAAAGTTTGCTGTTTATTAATAATAATTTATTTGGTGTTGAAGGTTTCATATCCACACTTACCGCTCATCGAACGAATTAAATGAATAGGCTCAACTCCAAAGACGTAAATGATTCCAGCCTTCAGGGTCATCCACATTATTATTACTTCAATTTCATAAAAAAAAATTACATTTCATTTGAATAAATATTCCAAATAAACTATTTCACTAGAGAAACTCACAAAAATGCATTAAATAAAATTTAATTGACCCTAATTAAGAAAGAAAGAGAAGAATAAATTTATTCACATATCACATTTTAATTGATTTGTGAGTTTTTCTTATGATTTTGTTTGTTAAAATTTTAAAGTATTTTATAATGTTAATAATTTATAATTAAAATCAATCAAGTTTTAATTAAAATTTAATCTTAAACTTTGTAAAAATATTAGACAACTTTTTAAATTTTAATTTTTTTGGATGAATGGGGTATTATGTTTTGAGACATTACTATGACAATTTGGTTCTTACTATGACTTAAGGAAATTTTATATATCTCGATTTAATTGGATAAAAATGATTTCCATGGTTAAATGAAAAACTAAGTCTAACAAAAATAAGATTGCTTTCAATTAGAAAACCAACCCTTTAGTCCATAACTTTTGAGGAGAAAAAACATATTTTTTAAAATGTATCATTACAATATTTTTATATGTTTTGGACTTTTATAACAAGTTATATAATCTTTTTTATTATTTAACACATAAATTTCAATTAAACATATCATATTCTTTAAAAACTAAAATATAACTCTTTATCTAAAATGGGTGGAGTGTTATTTTCCAAGGACAAGATGTAATCTTTTCCTCCCATATTCGTGAAATAAAATTTAGAAAGAGTAAAAACTTGAACAATTTATATTGTTGCGACGAAATTAAAGCTGCGCATACATTTATGATGAAGCAATGTGAAGGGTACGTACTGTCGCTGTTCAGTAAATACTTACTGACTTTATAACAACATTTCAAATTTTTATGGAAGTCTATGTTAAAATTACTTGATTTTAATTATAAAATACATTAAAACTCTAACAAAATAAAATCTTTATTATATTAAAATATTGTTAAATTCTTGTGTTAATTTGAATTTTGAAAATTTACAACTCAGTAGAAATTTTATATATATATATGCTTTTTTTAGGAGGAGGGAATACCAAATACTGTTGGCATACGAAGGGGTGTGATTACTATTAATAAGTGTTGTGTGCCGTGGAATTTAATCAAGGGTGTAAATGTGCGGGACAGGTTGGTCCTTTAGTCCATAGTTACTCCCAACTAATACTGGGCCCCAACCCTTTTCCCTCCTTTATGAGGGCAATGAATTGAGGTCGTGTTTGTATATTGAATCCATCTGTTTCCGATTTAGGGTCGGTCATATTTCTTATTTCTCGTTTTTCTGTAACCAAATAATAATGATAATGAGAATGATAATAATAATAACAAAGGATTACGGAAAATAAGCTGTAATTTATTTTTTAATTTTTAGTTGTAGTAAATTTTTTATATTGTGAAATATTTTTATAAAATTTAACCATATGTATAAAAACAAACTTAAAAAATAATAAAGTATGCAAAGTTTCAGAAAGTTTTATGATGTGTATCATAATTTTTTTAACGATGCAATTTTAACAAATTTTCATGAGTAAACTTTTGTATAATTTTATATAATTATAAAAATTATTCTGTGTATCACAAAAAATATAAAAATTTGCACATCTTCATGTTTTTTTATGTTCTATTCAACTATAAGGTTGAATTTCTTTAAAATATTGCGAGATACATAAAAAAATTACTACAATCCATTTTTTAAAAATAGACCGTAGCCTATTTCCAATTTTCACTAATAATAATATATGTTAAATTCGTCAAAATTTCCTTCACTTTCGTTATCGTTTTTTGTTAGGTTTATACTTCGTAGTACTCACAAAGTTTTTTATGTATATTAATATTTCATATTTGATCAACAACTTTTTGTTCAAATAAAAAAAAATCAAGAAATTTGTTATATATGCTTAATTAATAATAAAAAAATTATTATAATGTAATTTTTTTTAAAATATATCATCATAATAAAAGGATTGTACAATTATAATTATTTTTTATAATAAATTTTATTTTCAATAATGACTTTTATCATAGAATGGATGGTGTACTATTTATTTTCTTTGTACCTAAAGGAGACTATTTTAAATAGAAAAAGATACTACTAACATACTTCTTATCTAGAGGATCTAGCTAAAGTGCGATTTCAAATAACCTAGTTGAAAATTCAGTTCGTAGGATTATAGTCCCAAGGTGATATTTCCTCCACTTTTAAATTATAGATATATTTATAATATAATTTTTATAATTTTATTTGTGTTATAAACTTGTTAAAAGGTAAAAGTTTAAAAGCATGTAACTAAAAGTAATATTCGTGGAGACATGATATTTTATTTTAAAATTATTAAAATTAAAATATTTTACTTTAATATAAAATTATATAAAAATATCACAAATTTATTTTATAAATATATCGTGAAAGACAAATAATACGGTAGGAGCGGTAAAATTGTGTATTCGTTGGACTTAGATTGGGGTATTAGTACTACTTCTTATCCTTATAGTCTTGAAAAATGTCAAGTAGATTTTATGTTGAAACCGAAATTATCTCCCTGAAAGCAACATTGATGCAAGACTTTCAAAAGGGAAGATATTTCATCCATTTTAAAAAAGAACAATTCTTTTTCAGTTTTTTTTGTCTTGTGTTTGATAGCCAATTAAACATAGGTTAATCTGGTGTAGAGTTTCAATTAGATTTATAAAAGGAAAACTTTCTAAAATATTGTATTCTCTATTTACAAAATTCAAAGTTGAAACTTAAAAAAAATAAAATAAAAATATTTAATAATAAAATTTATTTTAAAAAATAAATTATATTTATATAATTCTTCATTATAATATTATATTTTTAAAATTTTATCAATACAATTTTTTTATCTTAACTTTAATTAAATAATCATAACAAATTTTATTTTAAAAGTTATTATTTATAAATATAGTTGTTAGTTAAATATGTAAGATTAATATTTGTTAAAAGTTAAATATATCTTTTTTTATGAATTGGACTGTATGTAATTAAGTTACATAGGTAAACAAATAAAAATGTGAATTTTCATATTTATATTTGAAAAGGGTGATTACATACAATCCTTTCTAAAAGTATGACTCCCAAGAGCAAGAGAAAACAGCGTCAATAGTCAGACTCGGTGGTTGACAAACCAAAAACAATACCACTCCAACATCCCTCACCAATTCCAACTCCACCTCCTTTTCGAGCTTTCTCCCTCCATAAACTCTTTTCTTCCCCTCTATATTATACTGCTGCATAATAATATATGTGCACATCTGCACACACACACACATATATATATATATTCATTTATTTGAGTACCAAGAAAGTGCCTTGAGCAGAAACTGCTCCATGTTTTCAATAAAGAAATCCATGGGAGGCAAAACTAGTTGCAGAAGTTAAGGGGGAATTAAAGAAGAGCGATGGAGATGTTCTTGAAATGTTTGCTTTTACTCTCACTGCTAGCTATTGCAGAATCTGCATGCAACACAACAGACCAAGAGTTTGTCACCAAGGCCTTCAGCTCAGTCTCAAACTTCAACTCCTCTTGGTTCAAATCCTCTGTTTTGAACTGCACAAACCCACCCATCACAAAATTAAATCTTTCATCTAGAAAACTCATTGGCTCCATGTCTTGGAGATTTCTCAGAAACTTATCTCACCTTCACACCATTGATCTCTCCAACAATTCCCTCAAAGGCTCTATCCCTAGCTGGTTTTGGTCCATCCCTACCCTAGTTGAACTCAATCTCTCCAAGAACCGACTAGGTGGCACTATTGGGTTCGGACCCGGGTCAGATTTGGGACCATTTTCATCAATCCAAGTCCTCAATTTGTCGGAAAATAGGTTCACAAACTTGGCTCGTCTTTCTGGTTTCCCAAACCTCACAAGTCTTGACCTTTCGCATAATGATATCAAAGTCTTGCCTTTTGGTTTCACAAATTTAAGCAAGCTTCAACATCTTGACATTTCAAGTTGTAACATTTCTGGAAGCTCAAAGCAAATTTCAGTTTTCAACTCATTGGAATACTTGGATGTTTCAAGAAATCACATGAATGGTACATTTCCTTCTGATTTTCCTCCACTTTCTGGTCTAAAATTCTTGAATATCTCATTCAACAATTTCACTGGCCAGTTAGCCACGGATAAAGTCCTAAAATTTGGTCACTCTGCTTTCATTCATGCCGGAAAATTCAACTCCTCTTCTTCAAGAAACACCCAAAATCTTCACGTTAAACCTCATCAAATTCCATCCCCACCTCACAAAAAGCCCCAAAATCAAAAACCCATCAAGATTTATAAACCCAAAACCAAAATGAAAAACACCCATTTGATCTTAGCCACATCACTTGCATCAGCAACTATAATCTTGGCCATGTTTGTATGTATATTTTATATGTATAGAAAGAGAAAAATGGCCAAGCAAAACAAATGGGCAATATCCAAACCAATCCAAATACCATTCAAGATAGAGAAATCAGGGCCATTTTCATTTGAAACAGAGTCAGGAACGTCATGGGTGGCTGACATAAAGGAACCATCAACTGCACCAGTGGTGATGTTTGAGAAGCCATTGATGAACTACCTCACATTCAAGGACCTGATAGCTGCCACGTCACACTTCGGGAAAGAGTCCTTGCTAGCAGAAGGGAGGTGTGGGCCCGTCTACAGAGCCGTGCTGCCAGGTGAGCTCCACGTGGCAATCAAAGTACTGGAAAGTGCAAAAGACATGGATTGTGACGAAGCTAAAGCCATGTTTGAAGAAATGTCAAGGCTTAAGCATCCAAATCTGTTGCCCATTGCAGGGTACTGCATTGCAGGTAAGTTGTTTGTATATACGACTGTATGATGTATGATGTATGTATGTAGGTACATTTGTATTTTTCCATTTTTGTGTAGACTGTTTATTTCTTGCCCTGTTTTTTAGTTCAGAAATTTTAGCAGCTGTTTGACTTACCTCATTAATTTGGTTCACGGGGTTCAATAAAAGAGAGTGAGAAGTGAGTATAATGTACAGGAGTAGCTAACTAGCTATAATTGCTACATGTTTTTATGATTATTTGGATGCTAGTAATTTTAAAAATTTTGAACTTTGACGCAACGTACTCACGGACATGGTTTTTCAAGAATTGGGATTTGAATTTATTAACAAATTTTAATGTCGCATAGTGTTTGGTTAAATGGAGTATTATACACTACATGTTTTAAGATCTAATGGGATTTAACAATCAATTTTTATGACATGCACATGAACAATTGCGTGTATAGGAACAACATTTACAATTTCGTGTAGGTTTGAGTTGTCATTCTGTTTTTACGTGGCATGAAAATCTGAAAATACTCCTTGCTTGATTCAAGCTTCTAATGATATTGGCGTCAAATTCTGCACAAGATATCACATAAATTAGACGTGTTGTTTAAGTTTATATTTAACTATCTATGTTTTTTGTGATTCCAATACATGTATTATTGGCTATTGCCTTTCAACTTTGAGACAATTATCACACTACCTAGGTGACCTAACGACCTTTTGTAGTAATTTTAGACTTTTAGTATTCTATTCATACCTAATATACCACCAAATCTTCTGTTTTACATTAGGAGTTAGGAAAATTATAGGAATGACACTTCTAGCAATTTGTTAAAGATTAGTTGCGGATTTGGATTCTTTATCTATTTACATGGTCATTTGCTCTAGAAAAATCAATGTAACGGTAGTGATAGGTAATATTCTACTATCATTTGTTCTAAAATTAAACATATATTTTAATTTTTTTAAATCAAATGACGACATATAAACTTCAAATCAATGTCAATATAATTGATTTTAGTTAATATAATTATTATAAACTTGTAGTTTAAAAAAGGCTTTTAATTAAAACATAATTTGCATTTAAAATTTTCATAAATTATATTAATTTTGATATTTAATATGTCGTCATTTGATTTAAAAAAGTCAAAATGTATATTTAATTTTAGAACGTATGGAGTAAAACCGTAACAGGATTAAGTCCTTTTAATTTACTAGGCGTCAAGTTAATCCGTCCTACTGCATATTTGAAAATTAAGCATAATTATTTGTCAAATGTTACATATATAATTTGCATAAAGAATAATTAGTCGTACTTAATTAGTCAATGAATTGTTTCTGTTAATTGCAGGCAAGGAGAAGTTAGTATTGTACGAGTTTATGGCCAACGGTGATCTCCATCAATGGCTTCACGAGCTCCCAACCGGAGAAACCAACGTAGAGGATTGGAGCACTGACACGTGGGAGCACTCTAATGATATTGAAAATAAGGCTCACGTTTTATCCCCCGAAATTATGGAGTGGCGCACGCGCCACCGCATTGCGGTGGGAATTTCCCGTGGACTTGCCTACCTCCACCACGGGCAATCCAAACCGGTGGTGCACGGCCATCTTGTCCCGTCCAATATTTTGCTTTCAGAGAATCTGGAGCCCCGAATTGCGGATTTTGGACTGAGTGAAGACCGAGTTGGTGGGTCCACTGAGGCTGACGTGTATAGCTTTGGAATGGTGTTGGTCGAGCTGTTGACGGGTCGACCCAGCTCGGAGGAAACGGTCGGGTGGATGAGGGGTTTGGTCAGGGAGGGGAGAGCGGTGAATGCATTGGACTCGAGGTTGAGACTCGGTGGTGACTCAGTGAGTGAGATGGTGGAGAGTCTCCGAGTTGGGTACTTGTGTACGGCGGAGGCACCTCGGAAAAGACCCACGATGCAGCAAGTTTTGGGTCAGCTAAAAGATATACATCCCGTCACATCGGATTATTTGAACTAGAAAAGTGAATTTTAGATTTTGTGTTTCGATTGATTTGAGTTCTTTCAACTTTCTAGGTCCCTACAATTTAATGTTGGGTTCAAAAGTACATAATGCCTTCCACTTCAGAGTTCAACATTTTTTCTGACTCGGTGAAATATTTCGGGATCATATTTGGGTTTCCCAAAAAATATCCTTTTGAATTATAGCAAAATGTTAAATTTTGTTTTACGTAAAACTTAATTTATTTCTTCGTCATATAACTAACATAATACTCCCTTCATTTTCTTTTAGTTATCTTTTGACATTTTTATACTGTGAATTTTTACACACTAAAATTTTAATTTGATTTTAAAAAAAATTAATAAGAAAAAATATTTTAAATGAAGTTTATTATGAATAAAGAATTAAAATAAAATAAAATACTTAACATATATAAAAATTTACTTAAAATTACGTGTAAAAAATTTTAGTTGTCTTTTGACTTTTTTATACTTAATTTTAGGTGAATTTTTACACGTCTTAAAATTTTAATTTGATTTTTAAAAATAATAATAATTAAAAATATTTTAAATGAAGTTTATTATGAATAAAGAATTAAAATAAAATAAAATACTTAACATATATAAAAATTTACTTAAAATTATGTGAACAAAATTTAGAAGACAACAAAAAAAAGAAAAAAGAAAAGAAAGAAAGGAGGGAATATTTTAGAGTCCTAAGAATACAAATATTACTTTCACTTTGTTATAAAATTAAAAATACATATTTCTTTTTTATTATTCTAAAATTAGAGATATATATATTTTTTTAAACTATAAAAACTGCAAAAATGCATGAAATTTTTTTAATGTCATTTCACTATTTCAACTAACTTCATTAATTAGTGGTCCTTACCATAACTATCGCTATTATTATTTTAAATAATATAATAATAGTGGTATGAACATAAAAATTGTCTTTAAAATCGTCGTATTAAAAATGTATTTTTAATTTTAGAACTGTCAAATTATTTCATTAAAATATATTATGACTTTTATCTCTCCGTTTTTTATTTTTTCCTAGTGGAGGTGGGGAATGGGGACTGATGTCTTAAATCTTTAATTCCTGGATCTTGACTCTATATACAAGACATACATATAATGGTAGGATAGTACACAAAGAAACATGGTCCATCGAAAAACATTTTTCCGGTACAAGTAGAAGAAGAAATAACACAGTATAAGACTTCTATCAAAACTTAGTTATGGCATGAAGAAAAACTTTTGGCATTAAAATACTGATATATTATCAAATAGTCCATTTCATTTAGGTAGGATTAAATGGTTTGTACTTTAAAAAAAAATTTTAATATAATGTGGTATACGAAGTTTTTTTATAGAAGCAAAAGAGAAAAGGCCTGGACAGAGGAGAGTGGGCGATTTAAGGGGGGAGACGGTGAGATTGTCATTGGAGTGCAAAAGAGAGGACAGAGAATCTCACTAATTGTTTGTCTCTTCTAAGAGGATTTTCAATCATCAACTCCTTTATTTTACTTTTTCCTGGTTTCTACATCGTGTTGTTCTTTATTTTGCTTAATTAATTTCTTTGCTTTATTGCTTTCTTTTCTAAATATTCTCTCTTTTTTCTTGGATCGAATAATTTTTAAAAGCTGATGCGAAAATTTTATTTTAAAAACTCACAAAGTACAATATAACCAATAGTAAAGAAAGAATTTGGCGGGAAAATTTACCTTAAGTTTATTTTTAACTGGGGAAAAAAGAAGAAGTGCTTATTGAATTTATATAGGAAAAAAAGAATTTATATATTTTAGCGGTTGCGATTGCTAGATAGGAAAGTGCTTATTAAAAAAAGTGTTGGAAGTTATGAGGATTTGAATGAGAATTGATTTTCATTTGGAGTAGGAGATGTGAAAAATGAGTTAAGTGAATGAAACTTTGTCCCACATTGAAACTTAAAAGGAGAATTACTTGCCTTTTATATGAGAATGCAAACTAACTAGTTAAAATCAATTAGCTTTGAACCGGGTCATGGACTAAATGGCGAACCGTCGGAGATTGCAAAGTTTGTACTTATCTTTTAGGTCTTCAAAATTTGGTTGCATTTCATACGGGGAACTGTAATATAAGTCTAAAAGATGGAGAACATGTGTTTATTTATCACTGATATGACAGACCCTTTAAATATTGGTATATATTACAAATATCCTTAGTCATAAAAATAGAATACGTGACAAATTCAAAATTGACTATAATTAATTTTAAAATTACAGAAGTTCAAGATGAAACAATCGCTACAAAATTAAATACTGTAAAATAACTTTAAAGTTTTCGGCACTCCAAAGCACTCATAAATATTTTACTATTGTAACTAACTCTTCGAATCCAAATCTAAGGCTCCGATAGAATCTTTAAAATTGTTGAACAAACATTAATTAATAATCAAAACTTTCACCGTAATGTAGAGACGAAAGATGTGCGCCTTGAACAAAAACGAAATTAAGATCACTATCATCTGCTGGATTTGGCAATAATTTTTTAAATTAACTCTCTGAATTTTTGTTGGTCAACACAGAAAATTCCAGGTTGGTGATAGATGTGGTTGGAATATGCTAATAATAAAGAGTACCCACGTACTTTGGTCCAAAAGCAAATAATGTATCCATCAATCTGTGTCTTGCTAGTTATGTCCAATTTTACTAGTGGAGAACAATTGACAGAGAAGAGATAATAGATGTGACAAATAATGTAATACAATCCAAATTCTTGTATCGTACACAAAAGCACACGTGTATTACAAGTATTTATCACCTTTGTTACTTGCTTCTTGGCTTATTCTCCATCATTGAAAAAAACAAACCTAAAACATTTTAAGAGAAAAATTAGATTTCTATTCCCCCACACTTGTAGATTAACTGATTATTGTATTAAAAAAAAGTTCAATATTTATGAAACTACTCCGGTTACTCCCTGTTTTTTGGGTTTAATAGTGACCGTAAGTCAAAAAAACACAAGAAAACCAAATACAAACTAGAAATACATATAGGGATGATTGGATCAACTAGATCGATACAAATGATATTCATCCCGTATTTCAAATTTTTAGAAAGTGACAAATTGAATTTCCATTTTTTAATACAGGGAGGTAAAAAAGAAACAAATTATTTGTGTGACAATTTTATAGGCGTATCAAGAGATGTTACTGTAGGTGATTTAAAAAAATTCATCCCATATATACATACTCATGCTAAGCAAAGTCTCCACGCCTCGTAAAACTTTAGAAAATTAAGAATAATTGACTTCACTTTCAATAGTCTTAAAACACGCACATATATATTTTTTTCTAATCAAATCAAGAAGCCATCGAATTATTAATTTTATATCACATTGATATCACATTTTCTTTCAAACAATAATTATTCCAAAATGTTATACTCCCTAAATAAATTAATAAAATTACAAACTTTCATACTTGTGTAGGTGCAGCGTAAACATGTTGAGAGTTGTATTTACAAATGCCAAAGGAAATTTCATTTATTCAGCCGATATAGAAACATGAGAGTTAACGTACTTCTAGCCCAATATACGTCCGTTAAAATCTGAAACGGATACCGCAATCCTTTCAAGATCTCATCTCGAAAGCTTGGATGCGAACATACCATATCAAGGGCTTGTTGAAGATAACTTTTTTAATTATAAAATTAATTTTTAAATTCAGATTTAAAATTAGTGCATGCTAAAGCTGTAGACTGAAAAACCATTCCGCATCGGTCTCTACATAAAGTACAAACTAATTTAAAATATTTGGTTAATAATGACATTTTAATTATAAATAAATTATGAAATCATTAATATATACATTAGAATAGAAATCAAGATTACTCATCAAAGGTATGAGGGGTTATATTATCTTTACTGTTGGTCGAATTTAATTATTAGAAATATTTAAAAATATTTATTTTTTAGATATAATAAATTCTTATTTCTCACCTTTTTAATAAAAAATTAAGTATAGAAAAGAAACAAACACCTAAATAGTCTTATTGTTTTAAAAAATACTTTTTAGAAGAAGTATTTTGATTTATAAAAATAAAATAAAAATCTCGACTCGTTAGTTTTCTTGAACGAGTCGGTCGGTCACGGCCATTACTAGCTCTAGTTTCATGTATGTTTTCCCAATACATGCATCAAATTGCAAACTACTATAAAAAGAATTGCAGATTGGCATAAGAGAATCGAGCTTCTAAATGAGAAGATCGTAAACCCTAAAACCTAGTGCATATGGCGTCGAAGGAACAAACATACGAAGGCATCTCCCTTCTTTCAATATATGGCGACGACGATGACGACGACGTGAAACAAGAAAAAGACGATTTCCACCGCCCTGAGTTATGTCTGCATATAGATATTTTCAGAATAATTTAATTTAATGTTATCTGTAATTATTATTGTCAATTGAATTGATTGGGGGTGTTTTGCGTCCGGTCCATATGGAATATTCAATTTCAGTGTTTGTCATTGTTAAGTTAGTGCTTTGTTTGGGTTTGTTTTGTCTGTGTGTGTACGTATGTACGTGTTTTATTATTTCTTTTGAATGTAGTATCATTCTCGCTCCAGATTCTTTGATATTACATCATGGTTCTAAGTCGAGGTATCGAACAACGTATGAGACATTTTTAACCATGTATTACATACTCCGTATTTCTTCTAGGTTACAAAAAAAGTTGCATTTCAATTTTTGTGGTGTGCATTTGCGGTATCCTAAAGTGCAAATTTCATGTGAATTAGTATAACTTTAAGGAACTTAAAAGTCAATGTGGTGAACTACTATCTTTGAATAGTACTATTTTTATCCCAGAAAGAGTGATGAGCAATCACTGCGGCACGTAGTTTATGGTTAAGTTTTGGTACATATTGTATATTTTATACGGAGTATAATATAAATTTAATTTTTAATCCAACCTACATATTAAAAGTTTTAGTTTATAATAAAGTAATTAGTAAAATAACTTATATGTGCCAAAGCTTACATGAAAATACGTGCAGAAGTCGGCTCCGGCTCCCTCGTTCTTTTTGGAACGGAGGGTGTATTTCTAAGCACTCGTGTTTCATATTTTAAAGATATAACAAGTTTATATCATGCTTTGAGTGAGCTTTTGTAGAAGAGTGTCTTACTAAATGCATCTGTTCTTGCGGCCAAATGTTTAATTGCAGGAGAGAGAAATGGTAGGCATTGGTCATGCCATGTTCGATATGGACTGTAAAGTTATATAACACTTATATTTTGACAGCTCTTGCTTTAAACTTCGTTAAATATTCTCAACAACGTAATTGAATCTTGATAGGTCTATCATATAAGGGGTATGCTTGGACATAACGATATATCGGCAGTAAATTGATCCAGCATTTTATACTTAATTAGTGATGGCAAATGAAGCTGTCTATTATCTATATATTTGTCTGCTTAAATTGTTGCCTCTCATAGTATCAGGCACTAATACCGGTTAATTTTACTTCCCATGCAATTATTATTTATGTTGCAGGGAATGTTGATCATATAAAATAGATTAGCCCTGTTTGTTTCGGCTTAAAATTGTGAGATTTTAAATTCTGATAGTGTAAACTACATTGCAATGGTGATCTTGCAATTGCTCTGGGTTCGCAGATTTTTGGTAGCTAAATTTAGGAAATCTGTTAATGCATGAAATTTTTTTCAGCTCGTCATCTATTATTTAATAAAAGATTGAATAAGGTACATTTGTAGCTGATAGAGTAATTATAGCAGGTGAATTTCTAGAAACGACACCGCAAGGAACTCTCTTAACACCAACTGCTCAAGCAAATCCTCCTCAATCATCTCAACAGGACAGTTTATTACAGCTTGAGCCAATGCAAAACAGTGTCACTGTACTAACAAAGGTTGAGGAAAATGCTGAAGTTTACCTTGAAGAGCCTAAAGATGTTGATCCTTTGGACAAGTTTCTTCCACCTTTACCGAAGACAAAATGCTCTGACAAATGTCAAGTAAGTGCGAAATGCCCTATGAAATTTTGAACTGGTTTTGGGAAGCTTAGTAAGTGCCTCTGAATACTTATAATGAAAATGAAGTACTTCTATGCACATATTGAGTTCAGATCATTGGATTTGGAAATTATTACTTTAACTCAACAAGTTTATTTATTTCCTTACTACTAATAGTAAAAGACCTAGAGTAGTACTCATATGTGAAGTTACATGGTATTGCAGAGTGATAACCTACTTCAGTGAAGAATCTATTACTTTTCCTAATATGAATTGAAGTCAAAAGTCGAGAGAGGTAAAAAGGACTTGTAAAATCACTTGTCTAGAAGATTGGTAGATAGATGATGTGGGTTTATATAGTACATCCCCTTCGTCAGCTCTTTGATCGGGATACTATTACCTAGGTTCCTAAACTTGGAATGGATGGCGGAGTATAGGTGGCAAGCAGTTATATGGATACGGTGCTTTACCCGTAAACGCTTCTCTAGCTCACGCAAGAATTGTATGGGAGTCGTTTGGATGTATTATGATACTTATCATGGTTTTTAATACAAAGAGCTTTCTGTTCTCTTGATATTAGTATTCTGAACGGAAAGAAACGAGTACTTCCAAAGAATGACTGAAAGGAGGTAGGGAGGTAGCGCATATGTACAGACTGACAATTGAGAACAATAATAGAACTATCGACTCCTAGCTGACATACATCCAAAACATAATCACTTCATGCTCCAAAGGCTCCCTAATATACATCATTCTGCCATAAATATAGAAGGCTAAAACTAAGATTGAATTGGACAATGGACTTCCCTTTAAGTTGATGTATTTGCTCTTCTATTAATTTGTACTCTTCTGTGATGTATCCTATCACTGGGGGAATAAGTATCCTATCATTCACAGTTCTCTCATTGTTGTCGTACTAAAGTTTATTCTTACGAACCGCCTTTTACAAAGATATAGCATGATAATTTCATATAGTCTTTTTGAACTTTTAATGGATATCAATGAAATTTTAATGACATGTTTCTTTCCATTATATATCATATCCTTCTTATTTAGTATTTGTTGAGATCTTTTCTGCAGGAAAAGATAGTTAAATTTCTTTCTCCGAAGAAGACAACTGGAAGAAGCTTAATGGAGAAGTGCTCGGAAAGATTATCGCAATCCTGACTTCTTGCTGCATGCTGTAACGTATCAAGACATTGATCAGATAGGAACCTGTTTCAGGAAAGATGTGTTTGACCCTCATGGATATGAAAAAAGTGACTACTATGATGGAAAAGGTCGCTAGCATTTCCTTGTACTCTACTTTTTCTCTCTTCCTATCTATTTGTCCCTGCATTCATACACAAACTTACATGCACACAAATGCGTATTTATTTATATTTATATTTTGATTTTAATATATTATAATTAATATGTATGTCTTTTCTATTCATATTTTATATGATTTATGCACAAAATAAATATATCTCTTTGTATTTTGCCATGTATTCTTCACATTAGCTAGGTTTTTTGCCTTCAAATGATTTCCATAATGGTTAAGTTGAATTGTTTTTGAACCTCGTTATTGTGGATATGAAAAAAATATATAATAGACTTACAAATCTTTTTGCTAGTTGTGAAAATCTTGATCCATCCAATCAGGTTACTGACAAGAGAATTCGGAAAAGATCCTGATTCATTCAAGTTACTGACAAGAAGTTTGAGAGAAGATTTTGATCTATACAGATATTGACGGAAAAACTGTCATGCCAACAGCACATAATCGGCAATACGTATAGCACAGATTTGGTATACTACTAATCATATAACTTCGTTCTGATTAACAATTCATGTCTCTGTAGCTGATCTAATCTAAGAATAGTAGTTTCCATTTCCAAATTTACTAATGGTTACTTCATGTCCACTGTTCCTCGTTGGGGTTGATCTAAACGTAGCTGTATTCCTGTATCACTTAACATAGAAAATGACTGTAAATAGCAAATATTAGAAATTCCGTATATTGAATTGAAATATTCTTCAAAGTTTTCTGTTTTGGCATATTTGTTATGGTTGAATATTGCATGTTGGAGAAATGGTAGGCCAAATTATGTGAGAGCAAATGAATAATCACATGCTATTATGCTACCTCTGTATTAAGAAAGTGAAGCTCTTGCTCGTCAAGGTTCTCACCTCCTTTTTAGCTGTAACCTGGACCCTGTTTATGGACATATATAAGCCAAAACAAAGACATCCTCATACAACCCCTCAACAATGATGACCTCTTTTAAAAGCCATCTTTTTGAGCAAATTTCTTTATTGGAGTTGTCTCTTTATTGTCAAAATTCATCCCTTGATGTACGTAAATCTCCGGATCCCAGCCGAAAGAGAATCACTTGTAACAAAATAATTCAAAAAGAAGAGATGGGATGGGATGAGATAGACTTATCTTTCTTCTTTGTCATCCCCATCTCACTTCTCGTAGTTCGCTTTTTTCCTTTTCTCTAGTTTGGCAAAATTGCATTTAACTTAAGGAAATCTACTTGTATTGGTTATTTATTCTTCTTAATGATGCAAATTCTACTAGGATATGGACCCATATCGTCTTGCGAATGGCTTGGTCAGCATCAAAGGTTTCCCTGCCCATTGGACAAATCTTTTTTGCCTCCACTCATCAGCCATCACTTTCTCTAAGTGATAAGACTCCAGTAATTAATTCTTAGCATTAAATTATGCCTTCAAAAGCAGCACTATCAATGCAGTTGTTTATACCTTTTTCACCCGTGAACCATGTCAATTGTTTTTTTATTTTATTTAAATTATTGTGCTAAATAGAGTTGTATTTTCTCTTTTAACTGAAATCTATTTTATCAAATGCACCGGTACCCTCGTAAATAATCCTTATGCGCCCTCTCTCAGTGCTTGCACGCACTTCCATTTACATCTGCGTTATATGTTTTTTGGAAGCCTTCCATTTAGTTGCTTTATTCCCCTTTTATTCATCATATCGGGATGCAGTTGTTACTAGTAGATCTATTTTCGCGATGTGTGCGCATACACAACCATCTCAACACAGAACGTTGAAAGAGACTCCAAATTGATCTAGGCAATAATTTGCATTTTGCAAGCTGTATCATTGGAAGCTTTTGGAGATCTCATTCCTTTCTAGTTTTTATAGATTAATGACTTATTTATTTCGGTTTAAGTTTTAGATATTTTAAATTTTGAGAAAAGAGGAGTGCGCAGCTGTGGTTTTTCCATTGTCCGTAAGCACCCATTGCTTTGTATGTTTGGGCAATTAAAGTGTGTTTGATTTACTGGGCCAATGGAGTGGTCTCTTCTTATTCCTTTCTAAATCTGTTGTCAGTTGTTAGAAAATAAAATTTTGACAAATATCAAATTACAAGCCGTAAACAAAGAGATAATTCAATTACAGAAAAAAAACACAAAAATTTATCCTGGTTCATCTAAATTCGGGTTATGTCTAGCCCGTTTGAATATTATTATTATTGATCCAAGTTTTTCACAAGATACAATTATGGTCACATTATGCTAATTTACCTTACAAATTCTCAATAGTTACATAATATTCTCACTCCTTGTAAGAGACTCTTACAAAAAACTAAATATTATGATTTAGTTGATCTATACATAAACACAATAAATCATTGTATTTATAAAGTTAATAGAAAATAAAACACATTCCAATAAGAAATATGAAAACTTATTTTTAATTGAAAAAAAATAATGTTAAAGTATGATTCAACTCTAACACCTATATATAGAAATGAGATCTACGACTAAGGATCTTCTGTATTATCTAAAATTGAAGTCAAAATGTATCAGGTCTAAATAGTAAAATATTATTGGGGATAGAATTTTATTTTTTACTTTGTAGATTTGAACTTTTACTTCAAATCGCAACTAATCCGGAACAATTTCTACATCGACTCATTTTCAAACTAGTCTATGGTGTCACCTCTGGACTGATACTACTCAGTAATCAAAGTATGATAGATAAATGTACTAATTGACATTGCACGGAAGAAGTAAAAACTAAAGTAGGTAGATAATTGTTGTAAAACGGTAGTAGTAAATTTTAGTCGTATTGTATCGTATGCTGTATATTTTTGGTTGTGTTATATTTTGGAAGAAATCTATGTTGGTTGTCGTCAGATTGAAATAGAGACGTTGAAAATTTGTATTTTCGACTGCTCATTTGCACGTGGAATTGAAGTACTACATGACTCAGCTCTTACTGTACCTTCCCCATTTGGCTTGCTTATTTTGTAGCAGAACTGCAGAACAGATTTGGTCACCATCCACCGCTGCTAAGACAACTACGTTACAAATACTATATATCTAATTTTATATACACAAAACTCCAAAAGACATTTCAGGGACTTTAAAAAATATTTCTTTTAATTTTTATTTTTTAAATTTTGGATTGTCTCTCTTTAAAGTTTTTGTTTGGGGGTGGGGAAGAGCAAGGGGCAGTGGCCATTGGCCGGTGGGCAGTCGGGGGATGGGGTGGGGTTGTGGGGTTTGGTGAATGAAGTTTGGTTTCAAATTTACTGCTAAAGTCATTTAATATAAAGAGAGATACATATTCCCTTTACATTTTGACATTTTTAAGTTGATTGTACTTATTTCTAGATTTAGAATAAATTACGATTAGTCGAATAGTATAAGCCGATACAATACAATTATAAAAGTTAATTGCAAGTATTATTATTTTAAAATTTAAATAAACTAAATCAATTTTAAAATATTTAAATTGAATGAACTTTAAAATATATATTTCAATTTCATAGCAAATTGTAACATTTATAAATTGTAATATGTGTGTATAGGGATGATATTCACCCGAATATGTTATTACTTCGTCCTACTTCGACCATAATATGATCTGATTATTTGAATCTTATAAGGTTGGAGTGGAGTATGTGATCTACTCTCCCAACCCATCTCAACCCGACTCCGACCCATTTATATATAAAACATAATTTTTATTGATTTTGTACGAAAAAAATATAAAAATCGAAGGAAAAAAAAGAAATAAATCAAATTTTTAAAAAATTAAAAAATAAATTCGGAATAATAGGGCGAGAGTAGGATAGGTTTGGTGTAAATATTAGCGGGATAAAACGAGTTTAAAAAATTATACATTTTTAACCAGTAAAATTTAGAAACGATTCCCCCATTTTATAACCATCCCGTTTTCATACCTTATGTGTACATCTTTTAATTGTGTCAATAGTTGTTACTCTAGGGAAGGAGATGATTACTTTATTTGTTCAACTTTACTGATGACTCTCTTCCAAAAACAATGCTAAAAGCTTTCGGTCCTAGTCAGAGCACCACTATGCTTAATATTTTGTTGACATTCAAATATTATATATAGTTTAAAACACTAAGACGATATGATTAACCTGAGATTTTGATAGACTTGGAAGCGAATAAAATACAAATGCTTATATATTCACAATACTAATCGATTTAGTTTAAAATTATATTTTAATTGATACATTCTTATAATCTAAGCAAATGAATAAAAAAATTTACTATATTATCATTATTTAGTCTTTATGAGGAACATGTAAACTAATTGAAAAAAGTGATAATTTGACTAATTATTGTAAGGATAATATTGTAATTTAGAGCAATACTGAATCATCAATCTAACTAATAAATGTACTTCCTAATAATATTTGTAAATTCACGTAAATGATTATTATTATGAATTGGAGAGAGTATAATAAAATATGAAACATTTTTAACATTATAAGAACATTTGATATAATTATAATGGTTCTTGATCGTGTGGTCATATTCCTTGAAATTTTTATACGGAGTATTTTTTAAAACAAATCCACAATCTCCATTGAACATATAATGCTTATTTTATCAGTCCCCGCAATGAAAGTTTTGATTTAGCCAAGTCAAAGTTATTAAATCTGTGAAGTATAATGAGATACACATTTATAGAACCACTATTGAAAAAAATGTTTTGTTACATTTTTGTAAGTACTCCATCCACGTAAATTTTGAAATTTTTATGTGAGAGTAGTCTTTATAAATGTGCCAAAAATATATTTGTTCGGTATTCATGTTTAAGACGGATGGTTGCAGAAATGATTTGTGTCTTCTTTATTAATTTGTGAGTTTGAAGGAGCACTTTTCACACCAATAGCGACTTCATCTATACATGTAGATTTTAGTTTGCCCCTTACTTGTTTTATTATGATTGAGTTATTCAAATAAATATTAATATGATGTAATTAATTGCTTTTAAATCTGTCTCATCTATGTGTTGCACGCTACAAAATTTTCAAATGTGAATGTGTAGTCTTAGGCCAATTCAAACGTATTCCTTTCACTCATTCGATAGGTAAATAACACTTTACACATATTTTCTTAACTTTTTTTTAAAAAATTAATTCTATCAGATTCCTTACTTTACATATTTATAAAATTAAAATAATAATTTCATATACTTTATACAATTTTTTGTTATATTATTTTAATTAGTCAATAAAATTACTTACGATTACTAATTGTACAATTGCATTTGAAGTATTATATATTATATAGTAGATAATATTATTTAATTATATAATTATTTTATAACATATTAATTAGGTTAAATTTCATATCTTGTATAATATAATATAACATTATATTATATAAATTATTATAGAAAAGTAAATTATATTATATATACTTATATTATAGTTTATATATTACGTAAAATAATAACGTTACTTAATATATTATATAATTATTTAAAAAATCAAAATCATAACATAATACATCAAATACAATTGTATATAAATAAATATTATAATTATATATATTATATGTGTTTTTGTATATTATATAAAAATAAATATCATAATCATACATAATATATATATATATATATATATATATATATATATTATGATATAGTATATGATTATAAATTATATTTTATTATATAGATACTATTATATATTATAACATAGTGTATATATTATAATATAATATATAAATTATTAGTATGACAATTTTAGATTTTATTATATATTGTGTATTTATTATATATATATATATATTACATAATAAATATTGAATATAATTAATATTGATACAATTATTGTATATTATATATATTACTAATATTACATTACATATATTGAAATTATATTATACATACACACACACAAACACACACACACACACATATATATATATATTAAAATTATGTTGAAAGATTAAAAAGTGGTAGATTCAAATAAATATTTCCATATTTTGTTAACAAAAAGAAAGTGAACAGTAGATATTTAAATATAAGAAATCACTGTTCAATACTTTCCCCTAAAATATAAATGATTCTATTATGGGGTATCTATTAGAATAAAGTTTTTATTTAATTTCTTCATTTTATTCCCTAAAATACAGACATACTTAATTAAATTAAGGAATTGACTGCAAGTGCTCTTATACCGTGTACAACATTACTCTTTCGAAAAGAAAAGGTAAAATTAAAAATTAAAAACAACATAGGATATTGACAATACATGAGTCCGACGATATTTCTGGTTGATAATTGGAGGAATAAAATGGAGAAAAGAACAAACTGAGAGTGATACCTCTAATTTTCTATGCATAGAGAGAAGGATCTATCATCCCTTTAGAAAAGAAAAGAAAATGGCCTTATGGCCAATATGCATCACTTTTTTTTTTTTCTTTTTCCTTTCTCTACTTTTAAGGTTAAAATTTTAAGTATATGCAAAGTTAAACGAAGCTTCCTATTCTAACAATTCTTTCAATTATCCTCATTTAAAAAATATCCCTCGATTTTGGTTATATATTACTCCGTGGAGTTATACTTATTCTTCTCACGCTGTAAAGGCACAAGAAACAATTTTGGAGGTTAAAAGACAATTTTGGAGGTTAAAAGACAATATACTATGTTTTAGTTCAGCCAAAAATTAATATTAAAATTTGATATTGTCACACTCGTTTATGTTAATTCACACTAATAAAAATGTAATATACATTATTTAGGTTCTTTACAAGTATCCCCTGAAATGTAAAATCTAGGCATGACAACGGGGTGGGTATGAGACGGGAGAACTGTTCCCAAACCCTACCCGCTAAACTTACATAGTCTCCCAAATTCGCCCCGCCCCGTTAACGATTCTACCAAACCCGTCCCGCCCCGTTACCTAAAATTATTATTATTATTTAATTTATTTATTTTATTTCTTTATTTTTTTATATTATTCTCTTACAAAATCTTCTAAAATCATTATAAAATATGTTTTATATATAAACGGGTCGGAGTTAAATGGGATGAGATGGTAAATCCTATACCCTACCCTAACCCTATAGACTTCAACTAATCGGGTTCTATTAAGATCGGAGTTGGGTAAAAAATTAACGGATCGGGTAAAATTGTTATCTCTAACAAAACCTAGATGATTATATGATCTGGTAATATCAAATATAAGTACCGACCTGATATTAAGGGAAAAAATAAATTTTAATGGCTCGGGTGTAAGAACAACAAAAATAATTTTATAAATTACGGTTCCCTAAAATTAAGGTTGAGTTGTACTACATCCTGCATAAGAAAATATATATACATGCCCATAAAAGACTACATGGTGGACTAACGGTAACATCCGGTTTGGAGGTTACTTGGGGGCCATTTTCGGGAATATCAGAAAAGTTAACGGAAAACTTACAATCAGAGAATTAAACTAAAGGAAAAAAAAAAGAGGACCTGGGAGAGTGGGAAGCAAGTGAAGTGCATATATGTTCCACTCTCTCCTTGACTTGTGCTCCCTCTCTCTCTTTACCCTTTTCTTCAGTCTCTTTTGCTTCCTTCAATTGATCAACTTTCTTTTTCCTGCTTTTCTCCATTTTTTGATTCTTCTTCAGCTTTAGTTTTCTTGGAGTTTTCTATTTTTCTTATCTCATTGATTCACTCAACCCCATTTGCACTTCTTTTCTATCTATCTAGTATCCATCTATTATCTATTGATCCATTTGTAAAAAATACTGAATAGTGAATACCCATTTGGGATTATAGTGAAAAGGAAGGCATTTTAGTAAGTTTTTGAGTGAGTCTTGGGTAGCTATGGAAGCTCCGAAACCAGACGAGATAAGCCACCCTCCAATGGACCAACTTCAAGGCTTAGAATATTGTATTGATTCCAATCCTTCATGGGGTATGTTTTTTTTCAATCTTTTGTTCAAACCCATGTATTTTCAGTTATTAATGAGACTTTTTTTTTTTTTGAAAGTTTTGTGAATGACTTTATTTTTCAATCTTTTCGAGTTTTTCCAAGTTTGAATTTTTTCATTACATTTTCTTGTTGAAACAGGGGAAGCTGTAGCTTTGGGTTTCCAACATTACATATTGGCTTTAGGGACTGCAGTGATGATCCCCACATTTCTGGTTCCTTTGATGGGTGGAACTGATGTGAGAAAATTAATGAACTATCCACTACTTGATTTGTTTGTCTCTTGCCAAATTTGAAGGGCAATGAGTTCTTGTTAATAGAATTCTATATTGTTTTATTATATTATAGAAATGGAGTACTAACTTTATAATTATCTGAAATGTGCTATATTAAACTTAAATTACAGAAAATCAAAGTCTTGTTTCTTTTGAATGTACTTTATTGAAATGTTTGTTAATTTGAATTCTGTTTATTGTGAGCAGAATGATAAGGTGAGGGTAGTACAAACTCTGCTGTTTGTTGGAGGACTTAACACACTGGTACAAACTTTATTTGGGACCCGATTGCCAACTGTGATAGGAGGTTCTTGGGCATTTATGGTCCCCATAATATCAATAATCCATGACTCCTCCCTGACAGCAATCCCCGACCCTCATGTGGTGAGTGAAGTTCTTGATTCTTATTAAACTAACTTTCTCATGCGGCTACTGCTCTGTAATCCCTCCGCCCTATAAAAATCGCAATGTTTGTGGTTTGATGCATTTGTTGTAATATTGAAAATTTTGTCATTATGAAACTCAAAAGGTGGCAAATTCTCTTTCTGTCACAATGAAATTGATTTTCTTTTATGTGGACCAATTAAGGCAACTTAAAATCATTTGTCTTGAGACATGCTAACTTAATCATTTTTGTTACAAATGTGGAGATATCAACAGAAAAAAGAGTTGTGGGACGGGAGGGAAGGACTATGCAACATCTGTTATAGTTCTTCTCTTAAATGTGCCACAAATTTGACTATGCGCCAAGGAAAGAAATTATTTTGATCGATATAATTCTGAATTCTGATAAGGTCAAAATGGCTTACTCGAAAATCTTATTTGGATAAACAGTAACTGCACTTGAGGATCTCCTCAAATGCTGGCTTTAATACGGTGCATCTATCTAATCTCTACCATATTATATTTTAGATTATGATGAGGGTTGTTAAATTGTTACCTAGAAAAAGATATAAACATTGACATAGATGTTGGACTATGCAATAGGGTAGGTAAATCATACACTAGAAAAAGTTGAGACATCGTCATTGGCAATGGTCTTTAATTGGATTCTTGTTTTCTCTGGTCCTAGGGTGGTTTATTTTTGCACGATAAACAAAGGGAAACGGACGAAATAAAGTTGAACTTTTTACCACTTCAGCTTTAATATATGTATTTGTAAAATGGGTAAATTCACAATAGACTCTTCACTGGTTCTGCACAGAATTTTCACCTGGGACAAACAATAAAAAAGAGTGTAATATGTATGAAATACACAACTCATTATCAAACTTAATACTTAACAGCAACGGTGATAGCTTTATTCTATACATAATGCATAAATTGATGCTTCAATTTTGAAAAACATTACCATACATTTTTGTTTTCTTTCTTTAACTTGGTTAGATGTTATATAGGTCTAATATTCATTACACTCAAAATAATAATGATGGCTACTTTCCACTTGCAGAGATTTCTCAGTACCATGAGGGCAATACAGGGTGCTGTAATAGTAGGATCAAGCGTGCAGATTATTTTGGGTTATAGTCAGCTGTGGGCTATTTTTTCCAGGTACATTTTATAACTTGAACTGAAGAATTTTATTCTTGTTCATAAATCAATTTCTCAATAAAATGGTTGCTATTCAGGTTTTTCAGCCCACTTGGAATGGTGCCTGTAGTTGCATTGGTGGGGTTTGGTTTGTTTGATAGAGGCTTCCCTGTGGTACAATAGCAACTTCATTTTATCAGGATCATTATGGTTAATCATCAAAACAAACTTTCAATTAAATTTAACCTATGTAATTTTTGAATTTTCATTAGGTGGGAAGATGCGTGGAGATAGGTGTTCCTATGCTCATCTTATTTGTTGCATTCTCCCAGGTGTTTATTTGTTCTTTAATTCATTAATATAACATTTAACATGAAAATCAGTATGTTGCTAAAGTTGGTTAATTAGGTCAGAGGTTTGCTGTTGTGATCTCTTGGATTGTTGAAGAGATCAATATGATCTATCTCCTACTTTGCTTGGTGTTATCAATGTTTATTACAAAAATGTACGAAGAAACTGAGGATGTTTCTTCTGATTTCTTGTTGTCTTGGTTCACAGTACTTGAAACAATTTCAGACAAAACAAATTCCAATATTGGAGAGGTTTGCTCTTCTATTATCTGTAACCGTTATATGGGCATATGCACACCTACTGACAGCCAGTGGTGCTTACAAACATCATCCAGCGCAAACTCAGATGAACTGCCGCACTGACAAAGCCAATCTTATTTCATCTGCGCCATGGTCAGTATGTTATTCCAGGCTATCTTAATATTAATTTCATCGAAGACCCTTCTGAGAAATATCTGGTCAACATCCCAAACAGAATAAAACACTTTTTCTATGGTTTGCTATGGACGCCACTAACTGATTGTTGTGCAGGATAAAAATTCCATATCCACTTCAGTGGGGTGCACCTACTTTTGATGCTGGTCATGCTTTTGCCATGATGGCTGCTGTATTAGTATCCCTTATAGAGGTATACCTCACAGTTGAAATTCAATTGGAAAAAAAAAAACTTTTAGATCAAAATTTTAAATTTTTTTGGTACAGTCTACAGGAGCATATAAGGCAGCAGCTCGTCTGGCTAGTGCTACACCACCTCCAGCTCATGTTCTCAGCCGTGGTATTGGCTGGCAGGTCTGCGTACATTATGTTATTGACATTAACAATGTATAGAATCTAAATGAGCAATATAGTGGGAAGAAAATGCAGAATGTTAAATTTGCAGCTGGAAAAGATATTTTCCAAACTGAAGTACTGTAAACTGATACAAATGGGAATTCAATATGTAGGGAATTGGGATCCTCTTGGATGGACTCTTTGGAACACTTACTGGTTCTACAGTATCTGTGTAAGCTCTACCACCCTTTTCAGCCTTTTACGATCATGGAATTCGGTTGGTGTTTCGATGAAATTTACCAAATTATGTTACAAACAGGGAAAATGTGGGACTCCTTGGGAGCACTAGAGTTGGTAGCCGCAGAGTTATTCAGATATCAGCTGGATTTATGATATTCTTCTCAATTTTAGGTGAGAAAAACAATCTCTATAATAAGCTGAAACTAGAATCTCATGAATTCTCTACTTGAAATATGTAACCTTTTTTATAATGCAAACTTATAGGAAAATTTGGAGCATTGTTTGCTTCAATACCCTTCACGGTATTTGCTGCTATATATTGTGTTCTCTTTGGCCTAGTTGGTAAGTTTCTAAATCTCACATTATTCTCGTCTACACTTCATAAAGAAGGTTCACTATTTTTCAGATCATATAATCATCTGTTGATATTTCCAGCTTCTGTGGGGTTGTCATTTTTACAATTCACAAACATGAATTCCATGAGAAACCTGTTCATTGTTGGTGTATCCTTCTTCCTTGGTTTGTCCATACCCGAATACTTCAGAGAGTACACGGCTGCTGCTCTTCACGGTCCTGCTCATAGCAATGCCGGATGGGTACCTTTTTCACATTTTATCTTGTTTCTGTTATTATTTATTAAGGTAGTAGGGCATTTTTCATTTATATTTTGCTTTCCTGAATATAAAAACCAATCTTTGTTTATTCTTTGGTGCAGTTCAATGATTTCCTAAATACCATCTTCTTGTCATCTCCAACTGTTGCCTTAATTGTTGCGGTTTTCCTTGACAATACCCTTGAATTTAAAGAAAGCGCCAGAGACAGGGGAATGCCATGGTGGGCAAAATTCAGAGCATTCAAAGGTGACAGTCGAAACGAAGAATTTTACACCCTTCCTTTCAATCTCAACCGCTTCTTTCCTCCATCCTAGTTATGATGGGGCATGATCATCAGTGAAGACACAAATTCAAAGGCAATATCATCATTATTAGAATGATGGTCTTCTAGTAAAGAAGAGTAAGACAGAGATTGGTATGTTTTTGAATCATGAGGGAATGATACCTTTTGCCTTTCTCTGTCACTCTCTCTTCAATAGGATTTTATTTATTTTAGCTCGGGTTATTCGGGTTTAATCCAAATAAAACAAATTCATTTTTTCTTCAATCCCTGTATTATATTATCAGTCTGCATTTTTTTTTGTTTGAAGAGGTGAAGAAGTTCCCTCACAGTAATGCAACAACAACAGCGCCAAGGAAAAAAAAAGAAAAAAAACTTTGCTCCAGGGAAAATAACATGCTGCTTTCAGGTTCAGTTGCTCAAAGAAGTACGGAGTCAAACCCATTCCTTTGAAATGGAAGTTACACCAAGGTGAGGAGTTTATGATGTATGTAACAAAACCAGAAAATATGTACACATAGGATGTGTACATATTATGAACTATGACTTACATTATTTGCCTCAAATTGTAAAATTCCAAAAAATGAAGTATGAGGGGAAAAAGTTTAAATTTACGTTCCCAAATAAAAACCATCACTACTATGCAGCAAATGAGACTAGTACAGATATCTCTCTCGTCTGCAATCAGGACCATCAGGTTCAGTAAGCCGTGGGCAGCATTTGTCAGCAATACTGACCCTCAATAAAATAATCTCAAATGGAAATTAAAACTGACACTCAAAAGATAATAGCCAGCCAAGGCCATAACTTACTGCTGAGACTTGCACATGCATTCTTTGCACCTAGGTTGTCGATAAATGCTCCGACCAGAACCCCTCGTGCGCACTCTTTGATTTTCCTCGATCATCTTCCTTACTCTATCTTCAAAACGGTTCCACGATATGCTTTTACTCTCCAGCAAAATTGCTGCAAGTCTGCTCTTGCTAGGCCTCAATGAAGGAGCACTTCCACCACCATAATACATTCGGAGGCCAGATACCAGAGATGACAATTGACTTCCCGAGTCTGTCATGGCAAATACATCAGCAGTAGCACACGCAATAAAGTCCAGTGCTGCCAGCTGCATCCACAGAGAAAAAAATTAAGAAAAATATATACAGAGTGCTACAATAGAAAAGAAGACTACTAGAATAGAAATGTGATTACCTGGGACGAAAAATTCTTGAATGGTGCAAGTTCATTGGGAGTGAGAAAATCTTCTTTTGTGACCAAGTTTGGATAGAGGGTAGTCAAGGGATGCATTCTTGATTGGCCCCCATATATTTTTGAACCAGCAAGATATATGAGAGTATCACGCTTGAAACCAAGACCAGCAAGAACAAGTGCAGCTTCTTCTGGTGTAAGAGGACATTTTCCTGTCTTTCTTAACTCTTCTGGGGAAACAGGCCTGCAGCCATCCGCACAAAAGAATGCATTTGAAAAATATTGAATCGCCAAAAAAAGAAGAAGAAAAAATATGAAATGCTCCAGTACATACTTCAAAGCTTTCAACCGCTCAATGAGAAGAGGAAAATGAGTCTCTCTGTATGCCTTTAGTTCCCTTTTCTCGTTTTCTCCGCCTCCAAATTCACATAGTGAGTAAGCCACCATATCAATTTCAAATCTCAAGTGCAAAGCAAGATACTTTGGAGGTTTTCTTACAGTATCATGAGCATTTGCAATGAAGTTTCCTAGCAATTCTTTATCCAACATGTTCATTGAGACATCAGACTTTCTTATCCTCTTAATCAATAACGAGCCTACCTCTTGAATTTTTGGCACAAACTTTAAAGCATGGAAGTTACATTTGCATCTTAATCTCTGCAATAAAAGCATCATCAACCTGTATTATCCACATGGAAGGATTTCTGTATGAGTTTAACTTAATTGGTATACGCGTCACATTTTTCAGTGGGTGTGTGTGTGTGATTTCCCACAAGTTGAATTGAGTTAAATTTAACACTTCAGCCAAAAAAAAAAAGAAAGAAATTGGTGAAATGTTTTTCTGGGGCCTTAAATTCATCTTGAAATAAATTTAAATCAGAGTGTAATGGTCTCGACCTGAAGTTCAGAAGGCAACGGGTCAAAGCCTAGTCGGTTTCCATATCCAAGAAAGTGTACTACTCCATTCTTCAGCAGACGAGGAAGAACAATGGTCAGATATTCATGAACTGTTGCTTCCTTGGAAATATCAGAATCAGTAATCTGAAAAGCAAGACGAAAGAGATTATACATGATCATCCAATCATGGTTAAATTTTACGAGACGAAGATATGGAAAAGGTAATTACACACCAGACTACCAGTTGCTTCGAAATTTATTGATTCTAGATGAGGAGGGACCTCCTTTACAATCTCTACTCCATCCTTTAAAATGTTCATGAAATGTTCCTCTTGATAAATATCACCAAACTGGCTGAAATTTCAGTAAAAGAAGACCATGTATGTAAGCTTCAGTTGGCACTACTACATTAAATGCACAACTTATAATCATTATCTGTAAGGAAACCACAACTTACTAATAAACGGAGTACATCCTAAAGATTAAAAATATGTAACTGAATGGTGATTGATCTAGCAAAACATTTTACAGATATTGGAAATTAAAAGATAATGATAGAAACAACTACAGAGCCAGATCCGTATCTGTCTAATTTTGTGCATACAATTCAAAAAAGTATGGCAACAAATTGGTATCCCCACAAATGAAAAACTGCAAAAGTAATTGAGACTTGTAAACTGTCACAGAAACAGACCTGGGATCATTCCAAACATTGCTGTAAAGAAACTTGGGAATAACTAGTGTTGCATTTAGTAAAGCCGCCACCGCAACAGCATTGCATACCTGCAGGTGAAAAAATTGACATGTTATATGATGGATCAGTGAAAGACGTTAAAGTAGCAGATGTGGCCTTTAATCTTTCTATCAGGATCTGTTAGCTTAAATATATGAAGGGAAAAAATCAAAAAAGGAAAAGAAGAAGAAAACTTGAACTGCAGCCACTCAGCTCCAAAATTTCATAACTAAATGATGTGTAAACAATGCCATACTCACAGCAACTCGCTGTTGATTAAGACCTCCATTTGCACTAACCAAAATATAACCGGTGCTGTTCCCTGGTTTACCTGCCAAAAAAAAATCGCAATATTACTGGCAATTTCAAAGAGTAGATTAATTACACTAGTTCTCCATGCGTAAAAATGAAACAGATGCAATATGTAGAAGAGAAATACTCAACCCAAAAGCAAAATGAACTTGTACGTTTTGCTATCTTTTTATCAGCACAAGGTTTCCATAGAGATGCTGGAGAAGGTTCTTCCCAAAACTTTGTAGCATCTTGCTTAAACTGTCTCTGTAGCGCATTCATTTCACAAACCAAAGATAAGCAAATTAGTGCATATATAGCATTGATATATTATGAATGTTTATGCACATTATGCTACTATGCATGGAGTGAACCAGATGTATGATGAGTCAAACCTCTGCACGAGCACTATGAGCCAGATTTAAAAGACGGTCATACATCAGGACTGGTGCTTTCTCTTCATTATCGTAAGAAGCCTTACTCTCCTTCAAAAACAAAAAAATCAAGGTTCACTAATTTGGTAAGATTAACATGAATAATTACAGGCACCATAAATGGTCTAAAAAGAGGTTGTTCAAGTCCTTATAAAGTGGTTCTCTAGAATTTGGCGTTAACTCCACTGGTGTGCCACTTGCTCCACACAAAAAAGAAAAGAAAAAAAGAGAGTTGTTTCTAATTGTAGTTATTAAGAACTCATTGACACTTAGACCTAGCAATTTAGGTTCAAACCCAAATGATCAACCCATTTAACTAGATTTATGCGGGTTGGTTATCTATATTATCAAAAACAGGTGTGACAATATCTTGATCTATATTTTACTTAGTAAATATGGGTCAGACCCAGATACCTACCTATATTTGATCACTATCTCATATAACTTTAGGCGGATTCGACTTTCATTCGCAAAGTCATTTTTCCTAAATGAATACGTGTAATAATATTACATGTAATAATACTGACTACATTATATGTGCCTACGTGGAGCAAAGACAATAGCAATACCTTTGCCCCAACTGATTGACTTGGAGTTCGATTTTGAACAATTGTGGGATCAAACATGGAAAAGATACAGAAATCAAAACGAAATACAAAACCCATCAGCAGAACCGTGAAAACAATCAACCAAACAAGCCGGCGAAACCACATGTGCTTCGTCACTCATAAACTCTTCTACTTAGCCCCTTGTCTCAACTACATCGTTTGTCTAAGCGCCAACAGCTAGCTCCTAAGTGTTTCGCACCAAACTTAATATCTGTCAAAACCTTAAACTGATGATGACTGATGATACTTGAAAAAGGGAAACCGTTTCACAAAAATCTCTGATCGAAAGTACTAAGAACGAAGAAATCTTAGTCACCTAAAATAGATTTATCAGGTTTTACTATATTTTATTGGAAACAAACTGAAAAAAAAATGACGGGGAGGGTGAAGTCAAGAAAATGTGATTAAGATGACGAATAAAATACATAAGCATGTGTACTGCCAATATATATATATATATTCAAATAAACAGATATTAAAGAGCTGACCTTGCTTGGGTTGCGGGTCAAATAATAACATATATATGAACTAACAATTACCTTAATTAGTAGTACCAAACAGGGCAGGGTCTAGAAAAATTGTGCTTCTTATATTTATTTACTGAATCCAAGAGGTGAGCTGGGAAATTAAGATAGAATGATACCCCTTATAACTAACTTGCCATGAAATATGCAAATCTGTTCGGGAAAAAGCCAAAACTGAACGCTTTCAAGTTCCCGGCTTTTTCATACACATACGACTGAGCCACTGAGGTGTTTATGTATTATCCATGCAGGAGTTGCTTAGCATTATTCAATATTACAAGTAGCCTTTTTTAGGTATTTTTGTTGAGGAAATTTAAATTATGAGGGTCACCAAAATAATATTAGAGAAAACATATTTTAGGCTCCATTTGTTTCGTTTTAAATTTTAAAAATTATAGATTTTATTAATACAATTTATATTATTAAAATCTAGAATATTTAAAATGTAAGTCGAAAGAAAAGGGGGTGAATATTATTTTGAGACATAAAAACTGTTTCTGAATAATATGTACAGAAGAAATTGTCGTAAACGACTAAGCAAATGATTGGTATACAATAGCTGACTTAGACAGTTATACACTTATACTGTACATACAATCAGAAGAGTAAGAAAATGAAGATAGATACCTTTGTAACAACAGATTTTCTTGGAGCTGAATAACTCTGAAGAACTGATGGATTAAAAATAGAAACCAACATTGAATCCAAAAGAAACAAAAATCCCATCAACCCAAGTGTTAACAAGATGGAGCTCACATTCTTACGCAGCAGCCAAATAGTTGGCCTTTTTCCAGCAATGTAACCTCCCTTACAAGCCTTGAATTTCACAGAATCATTCTTTAAACTATGAAGCGGAGCATCTCTGTTCCATTGGTATTCTCCCCATGACATTCTCCTCCCAATAAACTTCTCACCACCATATTGCAATAATTCTGCAGGCTTAAATCCAAATGACGAATTAGGATTCGGGTTCTCCGGATGCGGACTTTTCGGGGAGCCTTGCTTTCCCATTACTTCATAATTTATGTCACAGGCTGATGATCATATATACATTTTTTGGGAATGAACGTGCTAAAAAATGGTGCAGATTACAATGTAAAAGCTTTGTCTTTGTTCCCAACATATATTCATTAGGTGGTTTGAGAAAATTTTGATGAGTTTGGTGGGAAAGAACGAATGGAATTGAAGAAACTGAATGAAAAGGAAACATGGAAGTCTAGATTGGAAGTGAAGTTAAGTGAACAAGTTGGTGAAACTGATATATATGCAAACAACAGTTTATACATGTGTCAGTTAATGTGTTCATCTATAGGACTAGATGTATATATACTAATGAGTGAAATGTAAGTTAAATACTAGTATATCAGAATATGTATCTACCTAAATATGCATATATAAATATGTAAAGTGACCTCTTCTTTGTAATGCAGATGAAGAATCACATCTTTAACAGAACCTCTCTACCAAACAGAGAGGTTGTTCATTGATAGTTTTGACTTGGAACCCTTTCTCAACCAAATTTTCACCCAACAGTTAGACTAATACTCCCTTTTTTCTAAAATATGAAGAACTATTCTTCAAAATCAAAAAGACAGTATATTGAATGAATAAATTTATTTTATTACAGTTGAGACAATATTAACATTATATAGCATATAGCAGAAATGATTAAATCATCAAATTTTCTTGAGTCGTACAAGTTCTGAAGGCTAGAATGCTGATCATGCGACGTTTTATCGAGCACTACAGCAACAATTTCTTCAAGAGTCAAAGGGCCGTTGCCATTCCAACATCATCGGCAATGCACTTATTTATTTCAAAATTGAATATTATATATTACTCTATTTATTTTAAAAAAGAATTACTCATTTAACCTTGAATTATAAAAGCGCTTATATATATTGTAGTTAAATTAAATACTACAGTATAGCAAAACAAAAACAAATTTTGGTTTAAACAATTAAAACTAGTAAAATTTATTTCAGTAGAAGATAAAGAAAAGAGGTTATGACCTTTTTTCCAGAAAGATATCATACGGTACAGCAGTAAGTTAGAACTAAAAGCACAACTTTTTCTTTTTCTAGTTACACACAAGCTTTTTTTTGAGTAATACTCCGTAAAACACAAGCTCAATACTCCCTATAATTACTTAATCTATAATTATTCGATGCAATCACTGTTACGAATGGTATTACGACTCAATTTAGGGGGGGAAAAGTTATAAATTAGTTGATATAATATCCTTTTGTAACAGCTGATTGGATTTCCCAAAATTGATCCTTATTTTTCCATGGCTAGCGAGACCAACCGTCATAACCTCCAACGCGCGTCCTGTCAACAACCGTCGCATCCACCATCACCGCCTCCATGTCATTGAGCCCTCATCATTTGAAGAAGGATGGTGTACGGCGATGGCGGCACGAAGGAAAAGGTGGAATGGGTTGAGAGATTGAGAATGAAGAAGATGGGGGCATGTTAATCCCTGGATTTATCTATCTGGTAACAATAATATCTCGATCTGGTGTTATATCCGTATCGATCTTTTCGATCAGAACGTATTATATGAAGCTTTAAGTGGTGCCCCGGAGTTAATGCAAGTCCCGCCATGCAAATTAACAAGTTCTTCCCATGAGATCATATCATGGAGGATCAAGGAGAATGTTGTATATGTTAGTGCAGAAAAAACATAGACAACGAAGCGGAAGCATGAAAAATAGCAATTTAAAATTTTTCTGCAATCCTAGGAATCACCTTATACGATATTATTAATTAAGGAAGGATTAAAATCATACCGTTGTAAATTCGACGACGTTGATGTAGAATATTTACGCGAATTAACACCACAATCTTTATCCTTCACGCTCCAGTCGATCCCCTTGATCCGTCTTGCAATTTATTCCACGTTCTTGATTGTTCCACTGGATCTAACGTTTACTACTCAAGTGTGTAGTACTCTAAAGGTGATCCGAGAATTTTGATTATGAAGAATATTGGATTTCTCTCACAATATTTTGGTGACAAATATTATGGAGGCTACCAATTATTATTTCAGTTAGGGTTTAATCTATTATAAGTCTCCTTATATAGACAACTCCTAAACTAATTCCTAAACCATTTAGGAATTGGATTCTTTATTAAATAATAATAAAACTCCATTATCTAATTCCTAAACCATTTAGAAATTGGATTCTTTATTATTAAATAATAATACCACTTTCTAATCTAATTCCTAGACTACTTAGGAATTGGATTATTTGTTAAATAATAATAATATAAGAATAATTCTTATTTATTTATAATTAGTATTTCTAAAATACTAAATTATAAATATTAAGCCATTTAATTTATTCCACCATGGTATAAATTAAATTACTTAATTATTATTATTTCCCAATATCTTCATAATTTATTATTTCCCTTTTATGGTGTGACCCTTTAGGTTCAATATTAAGCCGGTTGTAGAAATAAATTAAATTAGAACTATTCTAATTTTATTTATACGAATTAAACACTTTAATTCATTAAATATAATTAATTATATTAATTATACTTATTCTACATCATGAGGGATACCTCTCAGCATATCATGACTATCCGGATAATATGAAATCAACGTTTAATCACAAAGAACCTATTCAATGAATAGTTACCGTACAATTCAATCCTTCTACCACACAATGTCCCGATTAAATATAAAACATGGAATTACTGTCAAGTCTTATTTTATTTAATCATATGCATTCCGATTCATAGATTCACAACTCCATATAATGTCAATTAGAAACACATTCTAATTATCATTTCACTCTGGCCAGAGATTCCCGAGTTGTCACTAATGGAATCGCATAGGACATTCTCTCCCTTTACTGGAAGCGGTAGATCCTTTGTTGATCATTCACTTATCTCCATGTACACTTTATTATACCCGAACATACACTTATATACACTGCTTGAGTTAAGATATATGACAAAGTATAATTTAGTGTACACAAGATAACCGCAACGATCTCAAGTCTAAGGATCACTTGTACAACTATCACTAGATGAACTCCTATTGACAAGCAGGTAAAACTCCATTAGGTGTTCATTTAAGCGAGTCACGTTCAGTGAACTTATTCTCTAATAAGCACCTACATACTTGTTTTAATGTCGTCACACAAATGATTATGAGATCAATCACCCTCTTGTTAAGAGCAAGCACAGTATGTACTAATCTTTCCGGATTCACTAACACCCTTATTAGTGATCCTACGATTAGGAATATTTTTTAGTTTTGAGTTAACATATTTTAGATCTCATTAGCATGATCTCATCATGATCCTAAAACATAACTCTAAACTATGGGTTAATATATTTAACAACTTAAACATATAAATAAACGCCTTTGAATAAATAATTCTTTTATTAATAAATGAATAAGATTACAAAATAAATACTCCATCACGTCTAACGTGATTGGCTTGAGGACTTTCAGTATATGCTTCTATTTGGTTGGTCACTGCAGCAGCAGCAGCAGCAGCAATGCTTGCTTGCTTTAATTGGTATCTGCATTATAGTTGTAAAGACTCTGCATTGAAGGAGAAGAAGTCCCATACCAGGGGAACTTTTGGAGAACTTTTGGAGGCAACTCAAGATTTATTCAGTGAAAGCAATTAGCTAGCTTGGTGTGGGAATTAAGCTTTGGCTCTGTTTACTGTTTACAAAGCCAGATTTACAGATGGATTAACTATGGCCTTAAAAGGTATATATTCGATGAATTTGCAACAAGAAGCGAAGGTGCAAGCATTCAGGAGTTAGTTTAATTTTGATAGAGACTGAAATTCTGCGCAACAGGAACCTCAACAATGTCATCAACCAATCTTGAGTTCAAAGCCTTGAAAGATATATGGGCTTGTACTCTCCCAACCATTTCTGCATAGACGTCCTCCACAGATTACACATAATGATGCATGTGGCTTCTTCATTGTGATGTAAAACCAAGCAGTGTACTACTACTACTAGGTGAAGGTACGTATGGTAGCACTTGTAACTGATTAACTTGGCATGTATGTCGAGTTTCTTAGCTACATTTGGGGGTGCGGGGGGTGGGGGGGGGGGGGGGGGGTGAAACTTACCACTCTACAAACTCAGACTTTACCCACACTAATTAGGTTATATTAATTGCAACGGTGATACTGATGCTTCTCAGTAAGTTAAAGTTTTTATATCTTCAGTTTTTTCCTTTCTGTTATTTCATTCAGGATGACATTTTATCATGTATCATGGCATTGACCGGAGTTGCTCTCCGAAATTACCTGAGAAAAGAAGTAACACGACAGATGTTCTAGCTTCTCTCAAAAGAAGTCACTTAGCCACACGACTTAATTGGATGCAATCATCCATCCATTTGCACTCCCCCAAAACATGCAACTCAATTGATTAATAAGTTTCACGTCTATACAAAATGTATATTCTTACATATTTTATTAGATATAGAATGTATATATGACAACCATACAGTAGTCCGTCCATATGTATGATTGGAATAGTACTGTTGAAGATATATATATATATAAACCAAGAATGCCACTAGGATTCTAAAGATGCTCTGTTACTTTACTCGATGTAAGCCCTTCTCTTCTGAGTAGTTACTACTTTAGCATTAAATTTTATCTTGATACTTTATGTGAAATTTGTTGTTCGACAACCACAATGTTTGAACGTCCCCACACCAGCCAATACAGGGTGTTATTGGTCCCATAAATTGATTTATAGGATAGGGTTACACCATTTAGTGCCTGATGTTGATTGCACATACTGACATACATACATACTAAGTGAGTGGAAGTCTACCAGATTGGCCATTAAATGTTTAGAGTATTTCTAAATATTTGATCATCAATGGCTTCTAATCAACAAAATGTTGATGCTAGCACAAGGATTTGTGGTTTATCCAAAATTTCAGCCTAATTAATTTTCAAGGTCTCGAACCTTGAGATTTTGCATAGAGTGATGTAGTGCAAATCAATTGTTCTTCATGACATGCAAGTTACCTTAAACATTTGTTCCAACACTGCAATTATTAGAATTTTTGGCAGCCAAAAGTTGGGCTTTTCCAGTAAATGTCATGAGCTAATATGAGTTTATTTGCCTAATGTCATCAAGCAAACGTTAATTTTTAAGGCTTTTAAACTTAGGCCAGCTCTGATTTACCAAAAAGGAAAAAAATCTCAAGGCGTGTTTGGATACTTTCATTTGGAATTCAATTGGAATTGAAAAACACTAATATTATAATTCAATGAATTCTAATACTAAATCATCACAATACAAATGTTTGGATATCAAGTTAATTTTTTATCGTATTTCACTCGAATACTAAATCCATTGTTTGGATAAGAAAATTTATCATTTGGTTTTGAAATAGACCAAATAGTTTCTCATCTCTAAAGTAATAAAAATGTACAAAAATATAGACAATCAATAAAAATAAAAATGATAATAGCAAAAGGTAAACAAAAGAAAGAAAAACAAAAATTCAACACTAATTTCAATCTTTCATTGTAACATGTATATATATCATGGCTCACTTTCCCCCACAATCCCAAAAGTGTTGGAATCAAGTGTTTTAGCAACAAAAAGCTTTTGCCAAACTCCGTCACTAATTTCCTTTGTTACCTTCTCCATAACTTATTGCCCATAGTAAGAAAGATAGAGTATAGCCATGGCGACCAGGAATAACAAGGTCTTTGGTCAGACAGAGGGGGGGTTTGGAATTCGATAACGTTCTTGAAATCTTTTATATTACTATGGTATTGATTTTAAGGAATTGATCAACACTAAAATTCTAATTCAAGATGAATACCATATTCAGAATAGGTACACAAATGATAAAATTTGGTATTTGAACCTCCGATACCAATTCCACTGCATTGGATCCATGTACACAAACAGGCCCTCAGGCAAGTTCTATGGTTATTGGACATATCACATATACATATTTCTTGTTTTTTATTTTCGTTGCAATTGCACATGGTTACTTTACTAGTCACGGCGAAAATTGTCATCTCTCTCTCTCTCTCTCTCTCTCTCTACCAAAAAGCTTCCGATCGCTTGTTTTTTTCTTTTTTGGGTTGGGGGGCGTAGTGTTGGGGTGGGTGGGGGGAAATGGGTGGCTTGTTTCTCCGGAGTCCCACACTAATATGTATCCAACGTTTCGTATTAGATCATAGGACTACAGTATGCACTTTGTACTATTGACCGAAACCTTGATTTTCATTTGTAGGTTTATGAATGCTGTACGCCGTCGTTGTAACCTCAAAAAAAAGTTGGATTTACTTTTTAACATAGGGAAGTATTATTTTCATAGATAAATAAAAGAAAATTGACAGTTCCATAGCTTCATATCTTGGGCATAAACTATTTGTATTATTTCTATTTATATTATATATATACATCAAAATTGTATTGAAGTTGAATCTCGTATAGAAATTAATGTAATACTCCTCAATTCATCAATAATAGGCTTTTTTAGAATTTTTTTTATAAAATAAGGAGAGTGTTAATTGAACTAGCTACTTGTTAATGTTTTATTCTACGTTACCACTATTAATTACTTGTTTTAAGGAGTCTGTGTATTTGGAAAAAAAAAAGTCATATCGTATTTATCAAAGATAAAATAAGAAATAAATGGGAGACAATTTTTTTAAAATAGAGACTAAGTCACTTAGAAATTTTGACAAAATTTTCAAAATGACTATTATTTGACCAACGGAGGTAGTAACATATTTTCAACAATAATTTTTATACATATATAAAATGAGCAACTAAAATTTTCATGTCTATAAGGTGTGCAACTAGCAAACGTTAATGTCCTATTTTTTACTAAGGTGAAATAATTTAAAATGGCAACCAAGAAGTCAGTGGTCAAAAGATTGAACAGCTTCAGTAGTAACCTAGTAGTCTATGTTGACATTTTGATAAGAACAGTAAACTATATCTCACATTTAAATCTTTACATACGAATTAATTAAAATTTATTGCAAGTAGAATTATTTTCTTTCTTCCTTTGAACCGATTGAAGAGATGAAGCCTCCTCTGGTTGGGAGCCGAGGAATTGTATTCATTCCAATACGCCATCTCTTATTTTTACTCAAAATAAATTCAGAACTTTGAAAATAATATATTTTTCTTGCAATTGCTGCAAGTTTATTGGACCACCAAAGTTTGACTAAAATTGCATGTATCCATTAGAATATGTTCGATCTCTAGCTGATCTATACATTTTGTTAAAAATGTAAAAATGAGTATTAGTATTTACCAAAACTGCCAATTAGTGAAAGAATTTATTAGTTAATTATTGTATTTTTTTTTCTCAAGTTTACGTAAATAGTTGTTGCTAATCATTTTTCGTACAATAATGTTAGCCTCACGTCATCACTTGGTTTTTTGTTTCAGAATTATATACGAGCAACAATTTTTAAGTTATGATATCTTTATTATATACTACCTCCGTCCTAAATTAAGTAATTTAGTCATTATAGCGACACACATTTTTATTTTAAATTTATTACATATTAGATATTTAAAATAAATTTATTTTTTCAATGATATTAATCTTAGTATTCCAAATTTATATTTCATTAATTTTATAAAATAAAATAAAATATCTAATATATATTAAAATTCCACTTAAAACTACGTGTAAAAAGTGTGTTAAGTTATTTAATATGAGATGGAGTATATATATGTATATATATATATATATATATTGACCAACTGAATGCATGAAAGCACATTATGTTAAGTTGAAGCTGAGAGAGATCGAGTCTGACTTTTTTTTTTCTTTTTTTCCAATCATCAAAGTGTTAAGTCTCCCAAACAATGAGAGTTCGAGACTTTTCCATAAAATTTGGTGGTGGCCCTGATATAGGTGGGATGAAGGTTTCAAATTTTCGACCCAATATAAGTGCAGTAAAAGTGTTAACATATATAAATCCTAAGAGACGATAAATAATGTGAATACTAGATTCCCAGGCCGAAGATAGGCGAATACCCTAGGTCCTTCCCGGAATTTTTGAACCAAAAAAAAAGAGTCTTGACTTTTTCTTGAATAGGAGGAGCACTGCACATGAAATTCAATCCAATCATGAAGTTTGTGGTATACAAAAAATCTTTACAAAGATCATGTGCAAAATATATCAACCAGCACTCATCTCAAAACAACTCAATCAACAAAACAGTAAAGTTTTACAGTTCTGTTAATTAAATTCCATTTTTTTATTTGTATAAATTGGTTAAATAAAGAAGAAGACATAAAAAATACCATACAAAAAATGTCGAGGGAAAGTAAAATATACTCAAGCCATTCACTTGTTATCGTGCTTAAATGTCCAACATATCGGCTATTTTTTTTATAAATAAAATATGCATCCTAGATTCCCAGATGATACAAGAAATAATAAATCGTACGTCCACTTGAGTGGAATTCATAAATCATCACTATTTTCTTTCTTGTAAAAGCAATAAAACAACCTCTTTCTGTTACAGAAAGCAAAAGGAATTTTGTTATGCCCATTTTTTCATTCACCGCTTCCTTGCCACGAATAATGGGAAAATAGGGAAAAAGAAAAGGAAGAAACGAGAATTAACTAAACTTTACGTTCCATTATCTCTCCTATGTTGTTGGCTATAAACTTTTAAGGAATTCTTTAGTAATTATTATTATAATAATAACTATATCCGAGGACGAAAAAAGAAGTTGTTATTATTATTATAACATATGGTATGGAAGCACGGAAGCGAAAAGTTCAATATTTCATTCTAAAAATTCAAGACCTAACATGGGATTTCCTGTCTTATCCGTCTAATTTAACCAAAACAAAGCCCATCAAATTGACTATAAGACATTGTTTCATGGCTATTTATGAGACTTTCAAGCCAAATTATACTTTTACCTATTCTTTAGCTTATAGTTTTACGTAAGTTTATTTTAATAAAGAACTAATTCAATTATCACCGGAGATTACGAAATTGAGCACATTACCGCATATATTATTTGGAGCTGGGGCCTAGGGCTTCTTCCGGAATTATTAGAGGGTGTTTGGTTTAGTAGAATGAAAATGGAAATGTATAGAAATTTATTTATTTAATGGTTTGGGTAATTAATAAGGATTGAAATCGATTTTTAGCAGAATGCTTTCGTGGATGGATGTGTTGTTGTATTTGATTACTCGTTGGAATAAAGATAAAAATGAATAGACTTAAAGAAAGGAAAAAAAAATGGTAGAAGAGAATAATGACAGAAAATAGAGAAAAATTAAAATGAAAAATATGATAAATATTGGAATAATCATTCTTTGCTTTATAGATAATATTACCAATTTCAACTCGTAATTCTCGTTCTAAGCTCCTTCCACTTTTTGTTATTTCACTCTTTTTATCATTGATTTTTTTTAATTTAATTATATTCTAATGAGTAATGAAGTGGAGTATAAATTTTGGGTGGTCGGTTGCTCCCAAAAAAACTACGGAGTAAAAAAGAAACAAGTTTTTATTGTTTTATTTTTATTGAGTTGGTTGAAATTAAGCTCTAAATCACCTGCTTAATTAGAGTACGAACCAGATTACTTACTGTTTGTCTAACATTATTTTTACCCAAATAGAAAGCAGCCAAATTTATACTCCGAATGGACCGTATCCTCCATAATTTGAATGGGGGAAAAAGTCAGTGATTGAGGTAGTGGGTGTAATTATATGTAGCGGTAGGGGCATTAACGTATTCTCTGTCACCAGAGAGACAGAGACAAAGACAGGGAAAGGGGTTAGTGAGAGAGAGAGAAAGACCAAAAGAGGAAGAGCTGGAATCACATGGGAGTTGTTTGGCTGATGGGGCCATCTCTCATTTCTCCTCCTCCTCCTCCTTCCGCCCGACAATTATGAGCTGAACCAAGAAAAGTCTTTGTTTTTCTGCTCATTTCAAGAATTTTCTTTTTCATAATCAAAATCAAATCAATTAAGTAGGAGAAATATATATACAATATATATTCCGAATCTTTTCTTTCTCCCATTTCTCGCCGGAGAGAAATCATGGCCGATGATAAGGTAAGATCTTTTCACATTTCCCGAGAAATTTGTTTTGATGTTTCTTAATCTAGTTTTGGTTGTTTGTTAGTTTCTTTCCTTTGATCTTGAAATTGACGAAGAAAGAGTCTTTGTTGGAGAGAAAAAAAAGGAGTTATGGATCTTGAAACATGACCCTTTATCTTTAAAAAAATATGATCAAGAATTTTGTTATATTTCCTTGTAGTTTTGTTTGTTTTTCTTGATAACTTTACATGAATTTCTGGATTAGGTTTTCTTTGATTAAGGATGATTCTTTATTTTGGGTATTTCTGTTGTGATTTAGATTTTGTTCTAATCTCTGTAAGAATATAACCTTCATTTAAGCTAAATCTCGTTAGATCTTTGCAAGATTTTTGTGGATTTGGGCGATTTCATATAATCCAATTTTTCTTAAAGTTCGTCATGTTATTGTGCTTTCCTCATACCCACCAACCATATGAACAGTTATGCAGAAACTTTTGGTGTCCGTCATCAATTTAAGTCATCTAGAAGAGTTTTTTACTTCAATTTTCATCTTCTATTATTTGGATACTAATTTCTCTTGGTCAGTCACTTTTCTCTCTAAATAATTTATATTCTCTCTAGTGATATAATTTTCTTTAAAATTTATAATTGGAGCTTTGGTTTATTTCTGATGTGTTTTCCAGTATATTAAATTTGGGTGTAGATTTTCCTGAGTTGTTTGTAAATTCTTATATGAAGCATCTATGAAAGGACTGTCTGACATCGTAATTTCATATTTGTTGCAGGAGATGTCTGCTTCTGTTGTTGACGGAAATGATGCTGTCACTGGTCATATCATATCCACAACCATAGGAGGCAAAAATGGCGAGCCCAAACAGGTATTCTGCACAATATCTGATTGCTCACTGTCTACACTTTTGTTCCGTTGAGAAGTTTTTTAGTTCATTAGTAATTTTTTTACTTCCTTTTCTTCTACCGCCCTTATCTTTTTTTCAATAAGTTCTATTGAATTGCGTATTATTGATTTAAAAGATGCTATGTGTATCATACGAGCTTCAGTATTCTTACTTTCATGGTGGTGCTGTTTCTATTTAGTTATTTTCAAAATTTGTGTTTGATGCTCCTTGTAGACCGTCAGTTACATGGCGGAGCGTGTTGTGGGGACTGGTTCATTTGGAGTTGTTTTTCAGGTATGCTAATTATAAAAAAAATACTGAATTTGCTGCTACCTTGGTAGAGTATATGCCTCTAAAATTTTCTGGTGCCCTGTACTCACTCTAGGCAAAGTGCCTTGAGACCGGAGAAACCGTGGCTATAAAGAAGGTTTTGCAAGACAGAAGATACAAGAATCGTGAACTGCAGTTAATGCGCACAATGGATCATCCAAATGTTGTTGGTCTAAAGCATTGTTTCTTTTCAACCACTAGCAAAGATGAGCTGTTTCTTAACCTAGTAATGGAATATGTGCCTGAGACCATGTATCGGGTACTGAAGCACTATAGCAATGCAAACCAGAGAATGCCGCTCCTATATGTTAAACTCTATACATACCAGGTTTGTGGAGCTTTTGCCTGTGAACTGTTACTTTTTTTGTATCTCCTACTTGCCTTAATTTGGGAATTATTTTTCCAGATTTTCAGGGGGCTGGCATATATGCATGCTGTGCCTGGAGTATGCCATAGGGACTTGAAGCCTCAGAATGTCCTGGTATGTGTCTCTCATCCTTATGAATCCAGATTAATCCTATTAGTGGATGAATTGCTATTTCTTGATGTGGCATTTTGCTTTTCCACAGGTTGATCCTCTCTCACACCAGGTCAAAATTTGTGATTTTGGGAGTGCAAAAATGCTAGTATGTTCCTGCGTTTCACTTTTATTGCTTAAGAAACGGCTTTTTGCTTAAAGAGTTTTCAGCAACATATAGTAGAGCCATTTATCTTTACAAGCTACTGAACCCACTTTCCATTGTCTATGCCAATTTGGGAATTAGTGTTATTGCAATCATTTTTTCATGCAGTGTCGCCATCCATGCCTTCTGAGATGAGCAATAAAAAACTGCCTTCTCATTATGGGAGTTGTTTTGAGTTACAAATTGACAATAATCCACATGCTTAGATGATTCAGAGTATGGATTATGAACAAGAATGAGAGAATGGCACTACAATTTTAATTTCCTACAATGATGGGCATAATGTATTTGAGCACAGCCGCATATATAATGCAATCAAAACTGAAGTACTCCAAATCTCGTATTATATTTTAAAGCAGACTACTGAGAATTTCTCGATAGAAATGCTTCTCCTCTACGGGTTACAACTATAGGCACAAACAGGATTCAAATGAAAACTAATCATATTAAATAGGCATCTTAATGTATCCAACATAAGTTTGGGAAGGGTATGTCTTTGTTATCTCTCTTCAGTTTTTTGGGTCGTGACTGTACTAATTTTTCAGATTACCCTGAAAGAGTTCATAGCTGATTTAATCAGATGTGGTGGGCAACAAATTTCGTATCCATATTTCACCATGAGTTACCATGCAGGTGAAGGGTGAAGCAAATATTTCATACATTTGTTCACGATTCTATCGCGCTCCAGAACTTATATTTGGTGCGACAGAGTATACAACATCTATTGATATATGGTCAGCTGGTTGTGTTTTGGCAGAGCTTCTTTTAGGCCAGGTTGGCAGCCTTTTGTAGTTTTCAGCACTTTGAACTGTTCTCCTATGTTTGATGGCATTTGCTGTGTTTATACTTATCTGATCCCGTCATTCAAAAACTGTTGTAGCCGTTGTTTCCTGGAGAAAATGCTGTTGGGCAGCTGGTAGAGATTATCAAGGTGTGATAATTGATACATGAATAAGTATTTATAGATTGCATTTCAAATTGGAGTTTCTAATATTCCATCTTCCAGGTTCTTGGCACACCAACTCGAGAAGAAATTCGCTGTATGAATCCAAATTATACAGATTTTAGGTTTCCCCAGATTAAGGCACACCCATGGCACAAGGTATACTTCTAATCCTTTTGAGTGGTATCCCAGTAGCTTACTTCTGTATGCTAGTAGCCCAGTCATTTCTCACTATTCATAAGGCTTTAATTTTGTTGTATGGACCAGATTCTACTTTTGTTGTTTAATTTCTAGAACTGGTAATATTCTAAATCACAAAAGCAGACATACTTACAAACTCTTTAGTACCAGTGGTTGACCAGACAGTCTAAAGTTCGCTTAAGCTTGTACTTGGTGCGATATCTAATTTCTCCCCCTTTTATGTGATACTCCTTGAAGTCTCAAACTTATGGACTGCATTTTTTAACCAGTTATTCAGTTGGCAGATGACCGTTCTGATGACTTGTTTGTGCATTAAACTTTTTAGGGGTTTTCCCATTTTACTTGGATTTGGTTGTTTATTCCTTATTGACTTGGTTTCAGGTTTTCCACAAAAGAATGCCTCCGGAAGCAATTGATCTTGCTTCCCGACTCCTGCAATACTCACCAAGTCTTCGTTGCAGTGCTGTGAGTTTTCATCATTTTTTATTCTTTATTTATATCTCTTGTTGCAATTGGATAACTATCATCTGTGGGTGCTTTAGGAATTAGATATGTTCACTCATTTTAATTTGTCTGAAGCTTTTGTGGAGCTAAATTATATTTCTTTTTTCCTTTGGCTTTTGACTGGGTAGCTATTTTATCCAGTTCTCCCCTTTTTTGACTATGGTTCTTCTGATTGCAGCTAGAAGCATGTGCACATCCTTTCTTTGATGAGCTCCGAGAGCCCAATGCTCGATTACCTAATGGTCGTCCGTTACCACCACTTTTTGACTTTAAGCAAGAGGTCTGCACTATGTTCGATAGGATGCTTAAATATTTTATTCATTTCTATGCTTGAACTAATTATATATTTAAATAATGGTGCTAGGAGGCTAGGTGCATCTATATTTCCTCTCCTTTTAATACGTTTCTGATATTTTGGTGATCATATAATGTGTTACAAGAAAATTTTAACCGGAGATGTATGGTAGTAATTGTGGATTAGTGACTCAACTAGTCATGTCCATATATATAGATATAACTCAGGCATTGAAGAATGTATCATGTGTTTTATGTGCGGTTTAGTCTTAAACATCGTAATAAGTAGGTTCCATTCATTTGCATGCAACCCCATCAGTTCAGGGTAAATGAATTTTGAGTCAAGGATTAGAAGTTTCTAGATATTGGGTTTGACATGGCTTTCTTTGTCAAATTTTTGAATCCCGTTTTATGCACTAATTGTTTGAAATTAGGTATCTGGTGTTTGGGTGTTTCTATTGGGTGCCTGATTATTCTTTAATTATTTGTCAATCATTGCTGGTGGTATTTATCGATATTCTGTAACTGCAGTTGGCGGGAGCATCACCGGACCTTGTTAACAGACTGATACCAGATCATGTGAAGCGGCAAATGGGTCTTCAGTTTTTGCATCCAACAGGGACATAGTAGTTTATCGGTGAGAATGGGAAATCAAGTTCAGCTTATTAAGTTAGACAGGAAGGGATCTATATAGCGTCCCTTTTCAGGGCTTGCCTTAGCAGCTTCAATTCTTGGTCTCTGTGGACTAGTACAGATCACTGCAGCTGGATGGTAGCCCTCTGCCTTTTACGTGATGCTTTTCAGTTGCTATTGTTCGCACTTTTAACATCTTTCTCAGTCTATCTCAACAACCATTGTCACCACCAAGAAAGAACAGAAAAGGAGTTCTTTTTTTTTTTTGTATATTTTTGGTTGTACTAATCCGAAAGCTTTTTGCACAAGTAAAAATTAGGTGTACAAATAGCTCAAAAATCGCCCCAGAAAGAAAAGTTGGACTAGAGGGGATTTGGGGTGCGTTGGTTGTTGATTTTGTATTACTTATGTTCTATATTTACTTGGTGTTTGTTATTGTCCGACTTGTGTTCAATGCAAAAGAATGCTGTTTGCGTGCTCAAAAATTTTTCTGGTCTCGCGTTGGTTGTCTATGCCATGTTTGGATCCTCTATGTGTGTGTATACATTCATTTGCTGCTATTTCATGAAATACGGAATTTTCTTTTTCTTTGAAAATTCATGTACATCTTGTTTGAAATTTTGTCGGGTTTAATTTTCCTCTTAAAATTGTGGGGGAGATCAAAAAAGTGGCAGCGACATGACGCAAGCTACTTGCTCTAAGGACTGTTGTCACATTGTTAAAATCATTGTTGTTCATTACACGGAAGGTAGTTTTAATTTTCTGTCAACATGTAGGTGGAAGAACATTTGATGTATACCAACCCACCCAAGGCTAATTATACCAAAACCACTATCGTGGGTTTGGTATTTGGTTAGCCCCATTTAACGGATAATACATCAAATCTCGGAACACACCATTTGGAATCTTCCGTTCAAATGCATCCACCGGTATGAAGTATTTTTTAAAGAGATTTGGGATGGGATGAATTTGATATTCAATTTAAAGTTATATATATATATATATATATATATATATATATATTTGTAAAAGTTCTATAAATTAAATAAGCAGAATTTGAGTAAAATAAGTATTTTCTCTGTTTAACTTTTCTTACTGATTCTTTTCTTTTTTAATCTAGAAAAATTTAGTAACACAAGAATTAGATTTAAAAAAAAATAAAAAATTTCTAACCACTTCTTTTCTTTTCTATCCTTCAAAAAAAACTCGCTAACATAGTGTAAAGAATGATAAGTGCTCTCACTTGGTCACTCTGGGATTGTAAACTTTACTCGCATTCTTTTCAATACATTTTTAGTATTTTACGTTACTCTCGTCTCTCACCATCGGCAACAAAGAACGAGGATTCCCAGGTGGGGACCTAATTAAGATCTGGATAATCCACAACTATTTTGTTAGTAAGGCTGCGTTTGATAAAATTGAATGATTAAGTTCGAATAATTATGATTTTTATATGGTATAAAACCTCTAAATTAAAAAGTCTGTTTGATAATAAAATTATTTTGATCATCGTAATTAGACTAAAACTAAAATTAAGAGGATAATTATCAAAGCAAAATTAAATTTTAAATTAATTTATGTAATAAAACTTGTAAAATAATATTTTTACAAATTTAATGATAATATCTTTATTAAAATTCTCATTAAAAAATATTTTTTAATTAATTAACATAAGTTTATTCTCTCAACAATTTAGAGACATTAAGATATCATAACATTTTTTTATCAAATAACATCTATCTCTTGTCGATTAAGAGATTTAGCTATTAAGAAGTATTAAGAGAGACAATCGAACACGGTCTAAATTGATCCCACCATATTCAATCAGGAGTCAGGACCATTTAATAATTTAGCCCATCAATTATAATATATAATGAACCTGAAAAGAATCACGTACCGAGTACAAAAAAACTTTTTTTTTCCTTTTCCATAAAAAAGAGTGATTTTTAAACTTTTGATAATTTTTAATTTTATATATTTAACTAAAAATTACATATAAAAATAATAAGTTATTCTCGTTAAATTTGTTATGAATGTCTAATTAAAAATCATATAAGAAGATTGTAACTACAAATTTTGAAAAATATGACATTATGATAAAAATATTATACAAATGTTGCTTTTATGAATAAATTTTATTCTCAAATGTTATTATTTTTTTGGAACGAAAGAGTATCTTTTTTTTAATACCAAAAATAAAGTCTATATTGTACGGATTATAAATTTAAAGTGTTTGTATTTATCAAAATGAAAAGCCTTTTATTCAAACAATAATGATTAGTACCATTATTGATTGCCACATATGCGATAAAATAACCAATATATAGTTTCCCTAACAAAAAAGTTCATACCGTAAAAAAAGTTTATTACGAAAGTATTGACAGACCAAAACTATTCACTTTGACTTATTTATAAGTTACCTTAGAAATTTGTATATAAGCGCGCTGCATATTGGATCTCGATAACTTATAAATATATTATTATCATTGGTTCTGAAACTAAATATATATTTTGATTTTTTAAATTAAATAATAATTATTAAACTTTAAATTAATGTCAATTTAATTGATTATTATTAACACAATTATTATAATATTTTTTGAATTATAATAAAGTTTACATTTAAAACGTTTATAAATTATATAAATTTAAATTTAATATGTTGCCTTTTGACTCAACATTATTAAAATATATAACTAATTTTGTAATTGACAAAAAAATTTTAAAATACATATAATTTTGAAACTGAAGTAGTATAAAATTGTTGGCCATATAATATTTATTTTAACAACTTATAGATATATAACGATCAAATATTGATGCAATTCAAATCCTGTTACTGTTTATATACTGAAACCCGTTCAAACGTAAGACAAGGGGACAATCTCTGTCATTTTCGCAAATCTCCAGAAACTTTCCCGCTCTCCCATTCAAGACTTTCCCCAAATTTTTTTTACAATTTTCCCACTTATTCTCATTAATTATTTTCAACGTTTTGAGCTACCCAATGCCAATTAGATTCCAATTTTTATTTCGTATTTTATCTCTCAAAGAACGTCTCATCAGCTCCTTTCCGAAACTCCATTTGTAGTCTGCAATTTCCACTGTGCTAAGGGCACAGTTTATTTTGTAAGTTTTGCCCCAGAAAACCCATGCACGAGTTTTTCAATTTTGTGGAACTTTCAAGTTGCAATTTTTATCATACCTGTACTGTTGTAAATTGTTCAAACCCATTTTATATTGGGGTTATCTTTTTTATAATGATAATAATACGGAGTATTTTCTTTTTGACCAGGACAAAAGAAGGCAGCTTTTTAGCTCGGATGCGTCTGATTGTTACTTTTTATAGTGTGATGATGCATATAAAGGTCATTTCTTGGATTCTTTCTTTATGGGTTGTTGTTGGTCTAGCTTCTGATACGCTTCTATCTCCAAAAGGAGTTAACTATGAAGGTGAGATATAGGCTCCTGGCTAGACTTGCTATTTGACCATAATTTTCTTTATTTATTATCATTGTCAAATTTGATTTCATTTATTGGAATTTGTACAGTGGCTGCATTAATGTCTATGAAGATGAAAATGATTGATGAATATCATGTACTTGATGGATGGGATATCAATTCTGTTGATCCTTGTACTTGGAACTTGGTGGGATGTTCTTCAGAGGGATTTGTTGTTTCTCTGTGAGTGGGATTAAAAGCAATTTGGTTTTAATTGTTTTAGTGGATCAAAGATTTCTTAGAATTACCTCAAGGCTTATATGTTTTCATATTATATTAAGCATTTTGTGGCAACTTTTCCACAGTGAAATGGCTAGTACTGGATTGTCAGGGTCACTTTCACCAAGTATTGGAAATTTGAGTCACCTTCGCACAATGTGAGTTATTTACAAGTACTTTGCATGTTTTCATGATTTGTACATACTACTCAAATTTTACCAAATGAGTTCTCTTCAAGATTTCAAACTGTTGATGTTTCGAAATGTTTTATATAGTTTTAAACTCATTATGAGTGAATTTGGATACCACTCGTATATTCTTACCGTTATCCAAAGATTTATACTTTGTACGATTACATCTGAGAGCTCCGTTATATTGTAGTTGTAGTCTTCCTGACAACCAAATGACAATACTCCAGGATGTTCATCATACCATTCTCTGTAGCTTAGGAAGACTAGTGGGAAACGGCAAAATTGTTTTGAGCATTTTAATGAGCGCCTTAAGTGTGCCGGGAACGGTGGGGTACGGTGGATGGAGAATATATAAGTTATGACTATCTATCTACTTAAACCTAACCTTAAGGTGTGCACCAAATTTACTGTGTTACAGTACTGGTTCCACTAACCAGAACTATCTCCACAAAGATGATACAAAAGTGAAGAGTATCCTCTTCTATATGCTTCTTGATATGTCTTAACAACCTGATTGGAATTGACCAGGTAGCACCTCTTGACTATGCTATATTTTTTAGGTTATTGCAGAATAATCAGTTATTTGGTCCTGTTCCAGCTGAAATTGGAAAGCTTTCAGAACTACAGACTCTTGACTTGTCGGGTAATCGGTTTATTGGTGAAATCCCAAGCTCTTTGGGTTACTTGAGTCATCTGAGTTACTTGTGAGTGTACCCTGAAAGTTTATTCGTGATCCAACTTTCTGTATACCCATGATAAGTTGGTCTTGCTTCAGCCATTAGTTTGTTTCTCTAATTTTATGCCTCAACAAGTTTTCAGGAGGCTTAGCAGAAACAAGTTGTGCGGACAAATTCCTAACCGTGTGGCGAATCTTTCAGGTCTTTCATTCTTGTATGTGTTCTAGTTTCAGTCAAACATGTTATCTGTTGATGATGGTGTAATGGAAAATTGAGAACTATCCCTGCGATTGTTTTGTAGGGATTTATCATTCAATAACCTTAGTGGTTCAACACCAAAAATACTAGCTAAAGACTACAGGTGAGAGATTTTAAGATGAGATTGTCTTGCCAATAAAATATTAAAATGACAGTTTTAGGGAATTTATGTTATGCTTCCGGCTCTCTCTCCATCCCTCTATCTCCCTAGTTCTTGTTCCAGTAGTTTGAAGGTATTCAATATTTGCTTAATTGCAGCATTGCTGGGAACAGTTATCTATGCTCTTCGCCATCTTCACAAATTTGCATTGGTGTTCCAACTCCATCAAATGGTGATAAAGTTACACCGTTTTACAATTATTAAACTAAGACCCTAGTCTTGCAGCTAAAAACATCATTTTGCTATACTGCAGCCACTACTTCATATAGGAAAATTGGCAGTCATCATCAATGGGTTGTTTCCGTTGTCATAGGTGTCAGCTGCACATTTGTGGTTTCAGTATTGCTGATATTTTGTTGGGTGCATTGGTACCGTTCTGGTATTTTAGCTACATCCTATGGTATTTCCTAATTCACATTATCATCTCAACATTGTAAGGATTTATATTACAAATAGGAATCAGTCAACTTAAATCATATGCATATGCAGTGCAGCAGGATTGCGAATTTGATATTGGCCATCTGAGGAGGTTTTCTTTTCGTGAACTGCAAACTGCTACCAGCAATTTCAGCTCCAAAAACATTCTTGGACAAGGTGGATTTGGGGTTGTCTATAAAGGCTATCTGCCAAATAGGATTGTGGTGGCAGTTAAGAGGCTTAAAGATCCAAATTTCTCTGGGGAAGTTCAGTTTCAAACTGAAGTTGAGATGATAAGCCTAGCTTTGCACAGGAACCTTTTACGTTTATATGGATTTTGTTTGACTTCGAATGAGAGGTTACTTGTTTATCCTTACATGCCAAATGGTAGTGTTGCTGACCGCTTGAGAGGTTTGCTCTTTATTGCCCTATGCGATTTTTCCAATTTTACAGATTTTGGAATCTCAGATTTTATGCAACAATTAGCATGATTATATCTAAGACATTTATTCAACATACTTATATTATAATAGTCCAATGGCAGATTCTTACATGTTTGTATTTTGCATGGTAAAGATAACAAACTTTGCCTTTTGACGTATTAGACTGTAGTAATCTTTAACTCTTATACTAGAATGTCTTTTTAAAGAAAGATTGTCTTATCTTCTTCCACATTCTGATTTAGATTTCATCGCTGCAGAAACTCGTCGAGAAAGTCCATCTCTGGACTGGAACAAACGCATGCACATAGCCCTTGGGGCTGCCCGTGGACTTTATTACTTGCACGAGCAATGTAATCCTAAAATTATTCACAGAGACGTTAAAGCTGCAAACATTTTGCTCGATGAAAGTTTTGAAGCAGTTGTTGGGGATTTTGGTCTTGCTAAACTGCTAGATCGTAGAGAGTCACATGTCACAACTGCAGTCCGTGGTACTATAGGACATATTGCCCCTGAATATCTCTCAACTGGACAATCATCCGAGAAAACTGATGTATTTGGATTTGGCATACTACTTTTGGAACTCATAACAGGGCAAAAGGCCTTAGATGCTGGAAATGGTCAGGTTCAGAAGGGCATGATTCTTGATTGGGTAAGTGAATCCCCACCACGTTGGCTCTAACTAGAAGTTTATATTCGTGAAAACTCTCAATATTCATATCAGGAAAAACGAAATTTATAAGTTAATAACAGCAGGTAATTAGTTGTATTATGCATCAGCATTCAGCTTCTACTTGAATTGCCTTCACTCTAGATTAGCAGATAAATCTCCCTCGTACGACATGTTTTTTCCTCGAATTCTACTAATTGTTTTCTGCATATTCTTTCAACTTACAATATTCTTTACATTTATTTTTGAACTCAGACTTAGTATGTCATTATGAACTCCCTCTGTATCTATCTCACAGCTTTGAGTTTTTCGTGGCTGTAGAGAAACGTGGTTGTGCAGTTCATGAACTTAACCGTCTATTTTGTTATGCAGGTTAAAACATTGTACGAGGAGAAAAGGCTGGAAGTGCTTGTAGATAGGGATCTGAAGGGTTGTTACAATGCCGAGGAGCTGGAGAAAACTGTTGAAGTGTCTTTGCTTTGTACTCAATCACAACCAAATCTCCGGCCAAAGATGTCAGAAGTGTTGAAAGTGTTGGAAAGCATCACCGGACAGCCGGCACTAACAGAGGAATCACAAGGTGGAACAAATCCATGCGAGGTAAGAACTTGTAGTTTCTCTAGGAATTACAGTGATGGCCATGGAGAATATTCATTCATCATTGAAGCGATGGAGCTTTCGGGGCCTCGGTGATGGAATTCAGTATTTTGTTAATATCCACGTTGTAAGTAAGATTAATCAAAACTTATATTAATGTTTCCAAAAAAATTGTATGGAGCTGGCATGTGCTTAAGGTGATCACAGCCACCACTTGTGTCATTTCTTAAAGATTGAGTGATCAGAATTTTGAATTCTAAAGGTCGTATAAAAGTAATATTGCAAAATAGCGAATTTTTAGACTGCGGCCGATGGGTTCATATATGTCCACATTAGAAAAATAAGTAAAAACTAGTTATGATTTTTTCAGAAAATATTTTGGGAAAGATGATGCGTATTGATGGATAAACAAAAGGTTCATGGCTGTCATTTTGTTACCATTTTGATGGGAAAGATGGTACACTTTGAAAATTCCCAAGTAAAATGACATCATTAGTAGCATTTTCAAGTAGTCAAGCTTACTATTTAATTTTCTTACCTTATTCAAACTTACTCCTTTTATGTATGATTCACGAGTCATGACTAGATAATAACCATCAATTTATAATATTGTACAATACAGTCACTTGTATGTAAGTAAAATTATCACGGAAGAAAAAAAACAATCAAATAAGTGATTTCTATATGTAGTTTGATGTAGCACAACGGCTCAATATAAGTCATTACTAACCAGAATGGATAAATAAATAGATGAACATGTAATCTGACAAATTCAATTTGAACAAATTGAGCACGATTATTAATATTTCTAATCAAAATGACAATATAGGCCTAACTTACTCATTCCTACGAAGTCATCTACGGAGTACTATCTTGTTTAACTTCAGAATTTTGTACACTTAAACTTGAACGATAATTAAACAAAATATATTTTAAAATAAGTTTAAAGACATAGTTTTGCCAACTCATAAAGCTATATATATATATATATATATGATTTGACCAATGTTATCATAATCGGATTGAACATCGAATCGGTAAAACTATTGATTCATGGTTTAATTATGTTCAACCGAATTATTATTTTTTTTAGAAAAATATTATATAAATAGTATGTTATTATAAATTCATCAAATATAAATTTTAAATTTTTAATAATCAAATATTCTAAAAATCCATTAAACCGGTTCACAAAAGAATAAAAGAAATAGTTTTAAAAAACAAAAGATAAAAATCCAATTAGCAAAAAAAAAGGGGGGGGGGGGGGGGGGGGGGTGAGAAAACCTGGTTCTAACCGGTTCCCGGTTTTTTTTTTTGTTCGACCAATTTTTTTTCGATTTTTTTCTGAACCGCTAATTTTAATCAAACCGACCGAACCCATGACCGATTTATAGTTAAACTAATCGAACTATCCAGTCCGAGACTGATTTTAATAACATTGAATTTGACTAAAAATAAACATATTTGCTACGCGGCTAATTATTACTTCAAATCAATTTTCGCCGATATTTCATTTTATATTGTATTAAGGCGGATTAGATCTAACAAACTTTTTAACAATCTTTAGGAGAGAGTATTTTTAACATGAAAAACAAGTAGACGTGTGACCATATTGTTATAAAAACGGTAATACATATTATTATCTCGCCCAAAAATAATTATTGGTATACATATTTTTAAGTAATATTTAGTATATGTTATATATTTTATATAATTTTAATTTTTTAGCTATATAAAATTTTGCTTAAAAATATAAATATTTTAAATATATAAAAGATCACTTAAAAATATGTGGACAACCATAATTATTTTTGGATGGAGCGAGTATTTCGTTGTAGGTCCTAATATTTATTTATGTGTTAAGTTAATTACTCGGTGGTCAATTTACTATTTTCCCTCTAATCAACTGTTACAAGTTTGTCGAATCGTGATTGGTCAATCTAAGAAAATGAAGTAATGGATGATGAGAACATCAACTAGTTTACTTTATCATAACAAGGCTCGTAGCTTCAAGGGCGTTAATATTTTGTAGCCATTGATTCGATGCTTTGAAGTAACATTTAATTTAAGTTGTTGATTCGATACTTTAAAGCCAAGGTGCTTTCTTAAGTTAAAGAGATGTGTATTATGTTTGATCGCCAGGTGTTTGTTTAATTGAGTGAAAGAGCAATGGAACAGGACAATTTTGCCGGTGGCTCGGTGAATGAACGGAGTGGTTCAGTTAATATTCGAGCTGCCATGGAGATGGAAATTGTGATAAGATTAGACGAGGACGAAAACGGGTGTGGGGTTGGCGGAGAAAACAGGGATGTGATTCATTCGGATGTGGTGAGTATGGTTTTGGAGGATGAGGTGAAAGTGAAGGAGTTGGATGGTAAGAGGCAGTTATCTTGTGTGGTTGATGTGATGCGCGATGAGAATGAGAGTGAGGGAAAACATGTGGAGAATTCGAATTGGGAACGGGCGTGTAGGATATGTCATTTGGGTTGTGATCAATCAGTTGAAGGTAGTAGCAGTGAAAGGGAACTGATTCAGCTTGGTTGTGGTTGTAAGAATGAGCTTGGGATTGCGCATTCTTATTGTGCTGAAGCATGGTTCAAGCTTAAAGGAAACAGGTACTTGTATCTCCATATTTCTTTTGCTACTGTCATGGGCATCACTTGCATTAGGACTCAAGACTCTGTTTGATTTCTTAGCTTTGTGTATATGTATACACACACGCGCACACACATATATATATTGCAGCCTTTTCTTGTAATTGTTTTTATAAAATTTATTACATCATGACCCTTCTTCTCGCACCAACAGAATCACCAAGACTCAACTATTGCAGTATTTTGCTTGTCCCTAATGATTTCTTAGGGGGTCAATCTTTTGTATTTCGGTCGATGTTTAGACTTCTAGATTTGTTGGCTGATGAAATATGAAGTAGTGTTTGTGCAGATTATTAATCTTTTCAAAGATTCTAAAAGCGTATGGGTATCTTGGTGAGGCAAAATTCCTGATAAATCGTTTTCAATCAGTTATCTCTTTCAATGTATCACATGTAATGGTGGTTCTGGTGTTAGTTGCTGCATGACTGACTTTCTCTTTATCAACAAAAACTGAAAATGAATAATAAATGAAAAGTAAACACTGCTTGGCATATATCTCTTTCTTGTTTTATCTCTGAACAACTTCATGAATAAGGACAACAATCATTAAACATTATTGATATTTGCATTTCCAAGTTATGTATATGCTTTCCTTCTGATCTTTATATTAATATTATGCAGGAGGTGTGAAATTTGTGGCGAGACTGCAAAAAATATTAAAGGGGTTGAGGATAATAGATTCATGGAAGACTGGAATGAGAGGAGATCAAGAAGTAATGGGTTTCATTCATCAGAAAGGAGAGCAGAATGTTGGGGGGGACAACCATTATGTAACTTCTTAACGGCGTGCATGGTGATAGCTTTTGTCCTCCCTTGGTTTTTGCGTGTAAATATGTTTTAACGAAGACGACTTTTCTGTTTTTTCGAAACAAAAAAAGTTTTTTTTTACTACAATCCCGTCATATTCAACTTCAATTTCAGAAATTTAAAATTTTAATAGTATAATTTTTATACTAGAACATAAAATCTATAAAATTTTAAGGTGAAACAAATATGGCTTTGATGGGTTGCAGCATATTGATTGTGAAATGGCTTATGTATATTTATTGGCTTCAGCAGTAGGCAATGGACTCTTATTGATTGCATGTTTCAGAACTCTCTATTTGGAATAAAGGTTGCATTTTTACAAGAGTGTTTTTATGAGCTTCCTTGAATATGACGACAGTATTAGCGAATTGGGTACGCAATTAGCTACGCCCAGATAAATTTGTGGTGGTTTTATTTCGTGTTTATGTATGAATTTAGGGGCAGTGCTGAACTAGTGATCTTGTCACATATAAACCAGTTGAAGTGGCCGATCAAAAAATAAAAAAATAAAAAACCAGTTGAAGTGATGAGTGACGAGGTGAAGCCGTTAATTTTTGGCTATCCCGGCTTTAAAAATGAAAAGGACAACTTGCATGCACAATCGTTGAGGTTAAATACTCATCACGAAGATCTCATCAGTATTGGAACTTTATAACTCCATCAATTTAATGCACAATCAATTCTCCACTAAGTCGTATTAATGGTCCTAATATTTATTTTTTGTCTACTTTTCTATTAAAATCAATTCACCATATTTTTCTTATAGTACCCTACAACTACTTTTACCAACTTTATGTCACTATCAAACAAGTAGAAACTAGACGGGTTAATGAAATTGTCATAACAAATATGTCCTGATTCATAATAATAATCGCATATCAATCAAAACTAGAAGGTTAATGAAATTGTCATAACAATTACGTCCTAATTCATAATAATAATCGCATATTAATCGAGTGATATAAATTCCTTAATGTTTTTTGAAGAAATGCTTTTTCATATTCATGCAAATACGAGAACTATTCAAAATATCTATGTTAAACTTAGTTCGAGTTCAAACTTTTTAAATTATTTAAACTTGATCTGACTTGAAAACTAATATATCTTTCATCACGATCAAATCCGTTGTAGTCTAGTTGGTTAGGATACTCGGCTCTCACCCGAGAGACCCGGGTTCAAGTCCCGGCAACGGAATATTTTTATATATATACGGAGTATAAACTTTCTATTTTTCAGGATCTTTGGATCAGCTTCTAGAAATAATGATGGCGTCAATAAATTTATCATTTTGAAGACAAGGCAGTGACATGACATGCCTTTTCCCTTTGTTTTTCCTTTTGCAAGAAGCTACATACTCCATGTGGTTCTGATATAAGATCATGCCATCATTATATTTAGTACCAACCCAACAACCTTAAACAATATATCCTATTATAATCCATAGCTGCCCTGCAAACTCTATGTTTTATTAAAAAGCAGAAATGGAATAAAAATAATTCCGTCAGCATAGAAGGGTTACATTCAAAACCCAACATAATCCATTACGATCGACACTAAAATCAGAGTACCGAGTCATAGACAATTCAATTAGTGAAAAATGTAGACAAATTTGAGGAGTGTGTTTAATTCTTCAAAGTACTCATTCTCGATTGTACCATATATAATGGAGAACTCGATCATGTAACATGATTCAGAAATTCAAAACGATGGACTAAGGCAACAGAGAGGCCTGGAATGGATCGCGGATGTCTTGCAAAGTCAAACTTTTTCATCTCATACATTTAGCTGATGTCACTCTCTAGACCATTAGGAGTGTAAGCATATTTATACACAACAAATACTAAATGGTGAATTGTGATTGACAAGCACTGATATATGAGCCATAGAAAATTAACCCTTTTGGAAGTAACAACTAGTAATGCAACTTCAACCTTACATATATAGAAAAGCAAAGCTCAAGTACAAAACCTACAAAGAGATGAAATAATGAGCAAATGTGCAGTAAAGTAAAATCTTACATATGAAGAAAAATAGATACACTACTAAACCATCAACACAAGTTTTAACATCCATATCCACTTTTCTCAACAATGGTTAATTTAATCATACAACACCACAGGCTCACAAGTAGTCATCCATTCCACATGGAAAATAAGCAACTGTTATTTCTTCTCTCTTTTCCTCGTTGTGTGTAGTCTTTCGTATAGATAAACGTTTAATTTTTGAACACATATTCCTCTTAAGGGGAAACTTTTATTTCTATGATCCACAACATCTGGAGAGCAGAACCAAGAAAATAATAAGGAATACTATTGATGAAAGCCCAATAGCCACGCCAAGAACAACCTTACTTGGACCATGATGTTCATGACCGTTCCGATCAGAACTTTCTCCATCACCGTCATCATCGCCATAATCAGAGCTTGGGCTGTTATCACCATCACCACTAGGTGAGTCCTTAGCCGGAGGAGGTTGAATTGGCAATCCATGTTTATCACAACGAGCAATCCCAATCTTCACTTTTGAAGAAAGTGATGTATGATTATAACACAGATCACTATTTCCGCCTATTCTAAACACAGTCAGTCTCTTGATAAATGATCCATTAAATGGCATCACGCCGCGGAAATTGTTCTTCTCAAGATTTAAGTACTTCAAATTCTTCATCTCTGAGATGAACTTTGGGACTGTCCCATTAAGCTGATTTGAGCTAAGATCAAGGTGTGATAGTGCTGGCATTTCAGAAATTGAATCAGGGATTGGCCCAGAAAGTGAATTTGATGCCAATGACATGTTCTGGAGAGACAATAAATTCCCAATTGAAATGGGTATAGTTCCATTGAGGGAATTTGAAGAAAGATTCAAGCTTTTGAGATTTTCGAGGAGCATTAGTGAAGAGGGTATTCTTCCTTTGAGATTATTGCCTGATAAATCAATGTGGGTAAGGTTCAAATGCCAGTGTTTTGGAAGAAACCCAGTAAGATTTGTGCGAGAAATGGAGACAGACCGCAGAGTTTTCATGGGATCGAGGATGATAGAAGGGCCACTGGCGTTAATGGCGACTCCGGTGACGGTTAAGTCAGTGAGGTTCTGTAAGCGGCTGAGAAAAACTCCGGTGAGTTTTTGGAGGCTGTTAATGCAAGAAAAAGAGCGAAGATTGGAGGTGAGTTGGGGTGGGAAGTGAGTAGGGGGAATGGGGCAGTTGAGGAAGGAGAGTGAGGTGAGGGTGGAGAGAGATTTGAGGGCGGTTTCGGAGATTTCTAGGTCGTCGGAGCAGTTGGCAAGGAGAAGGGAGAGGAGGTGGCGGAAGGGGGTGGAGGAATCGCAGGTGGTGGTTGGGGGAGCGGTGGAGTTGGGGGGTTGAGAGCTGCAGGGATCTTTGGAGGTGGGAATGTTGAGGGATTGAAGGGCTCTTAGTTGTTTTGGGTCAAGAGTGGAAGAGGGTGGTTTGACGGCGGTGACGGGCGGCGGGGAGAGAGCGGAGGTGCTGGTGATAGTCAGGAAGAGGAGGAGAGAGAAAACGGTGAGAGGGTATATTGGCAATGGTGGGTCTGGTTCCATACTGAAGAGTTGGAGAGAGGGAGAGAGAGAGAGAGAGAGATGGGATTATAGGAGTATAGGGAGTTGGGAAGTGAAGGTGAGAGACCGTGGAGTGAGAACAAAGTAGAGAGTGTGAGGTTTTGGAGTATGTGTATGTGTATGTGTAAGAGTAAGAGGAAGGCAGTTGCGAGTGCTGTGGACTTCCAGCACTAGACTCAAGAACGAGCTGTCAATTGTTGTGAATTTCCTGAATTTCAAAAATATAATCCATCAAAAACTTTATTTATTGATAGCAATCCATTATAAATATATTGAGATACTCTACGATTTTATTATGACCAATCCAAAATTGTTATTAGCAACTCGTATCATGGCACATATGTGGGGGAAGTGTAAAATTATATTTTCTTAGTGAATAGTGAGTGTTAACACTTGCGGAGTATTTTTTAACTAAAGATGATGTTATATTATTTCGTTTTATTTTATTTGATAAAAATAAAAAACAAAATATTTTAACTAAAAAATAAAATTATATAAAAATACAACTTTTATATTTAGAATTGCTTTTAAATACAACTTCTACTTTGTTGTTGCTGTTGCCATCAATTTTTAAGTTTAGATTTAGAATTGTGAGCTTTCCTTCAATATTGCGTTTTAATTAATCGTCAAATTAACCGATGTTGCTTTTACCAGGAAAAGAATAGTATTCTATAACGGGAAAAGTTACTTTAGCGAAGATAGTCTGCAAATCTCTCTGCCATTTTCATCTTTCCGATTCTTTCTAGCTACCGCATCACTTTTGAACACGCCAAGTGCACGGTGATACTTCTACAGCCCAAGTGGATGGCCCAACCCATTACTCTTCTTTAATCTTTAATAAGAAGTTAAGGCTTCAAGAAAAGAAGGCCCATCCTGTCCAAAACTAAACCATTATAATTTGGGAAAATGACAGCCGTTAAGGTAACCTTAACGAGCCAAAATGACATTGTAATTTTCTCTTCTTTTTTTCACATTCCAACCAAGTTTTTTAGAATTATAATTGGTCACTTTTACCCTTATTGATTATAATATCTTTCCTCCCTCTCCGACATCTCTCTCTCTATTTTCTCTATCGACTGTTTTCTATTTATCTCTTCCAATTTCTCTTTCTCTCTCTTCCTCCTCCACTTCCACCACCATTCACGTCGTCGATCGTTGTTGATGTCACCGCCTACTGGCAACTGACGACGATGATGGTCGACGACAATTGGCAACAATGGTTGACGATCAACGACGACCGACAACTGACAATCGGCGACGACCAGGTGGTGATTGTAATATATGTTTAATTAATAACAATAATTAAAATATTTCATAAGGGTAAATTTGGAGAGAAAAAAATGATAAAAAGTACTTGAATAAAATGATTAAAAAATGACATAACTTATATGTCATTTTGTCTCCATATTGTAACCTAACTGGCATTCTTCTTTATAATTTCCAACAAAAATGGGTAACAATATAAAAAAATCTAGATTGTTTTCGCATCGAGACGGTCATTAATATTATAACATTCTCTTATTTTCAAGATTGTATTCTACTCTTACCCTACAATTAACATATTTTTCTAAAATGATTAAATATTTAATATAAATATAAATTTTGTGTTGGAAATATGATCATCTGATGTTTTCTTAAAAGGAAATAAATATATCAATAAGAAAATCTCCTCCTTCCAAAATAAAATTAAAAAATAATAAAACATAAAAATTGAAGAAAAATTCAAAATAAAGAAAAAAAAATATCCATAAAGTCAGTTTGGACTCATACGCTATGCATAATTATAAATCAGATAAATTATGCACCAAACACTATAATCACATCGTAAGATGATTGGACATAGACAGTGAACAATAACACTACTACTTTTTAATCATTCGATTGGATATCCGGTAATCCGTTCATATTTTAATTTAAATTGACTCTAATCTTCACAAACGAAAGAAAGAGCTCCACAAAGGAAAATGGAGAGAATATTCACAATGGAGAGAAGACTTTACAAATGAGAGATAGAGATTTACGGAAGGGAGAAAAAACTCTTTAGAAAGAGAATTATTTATTAGATAAAAATATATAAAGTAATAAAGAGAACGAGATTGCGAATGAATCCTTCAGAAAAAGAGAAACTCTTCACGTATGTAAACAATTTTTTATTTTTTTTTAGAGTTTAGGGTTTTGTTGAGAGAAAAAGAGGGGAAGAGGTAGATGTTTTCTAAAATGAGGAGAGGTTTTGTGAAGATGTTAAGAGAAAAATAGATTTTTGTTTTCTCTTTATATAAAAATTCTGGTTTCTCATTTCCCTTCATCTTCCTTTGAACGTAAGAATATTTATAATTCTTGAAGTTGCACTATAGCATTTGATCGAGCACATTCCAGATGTGTAGTTCTCCGTAAAAGATCGAATAGTTTCTTATGAATGTTTATGTATCAATATCGCATAAACAGTTTTTGGACATTGTACAGCTCTAAATATTCTATCGTTAAAATCTTTGAAAACGTTTGAATTCTTGCCATTCTTTTCCTTTCGACATAGTATATAGCTCTAAAAAGATTTCGGAGATGACTATCAAAGTTGTATAAAATTAGAACTAGAGAAATCGTAACCAAAATAAATTGATAAAAAGAACATCGAGTGCTATAAATATTAATTCCAATAAATAGTTGTCTTCCACACATCTTTCACTGTCATAAACATTCACCGATTAATAACGCATACCAAACATAAAAACTAATATGATCCGTATTAGTCTTGCTGATTATTTTGAAACCTTTTATATTTAATACCAACACTTAGCTACCTTCTTCCTAGTACAATAATTAAAACCAGATAAAAGAAAAAAAAACATCAAATAATTGTGGAATCTCATAAAGGTCAACCAAACAATTTTCATTAGAAATATTAATTGAATTGTTAATATTTTTTTTAAAAAACAAACAAACATATATAGCTCCTTTATTCCCGCGGATAGCAATACATATACTCTTTGTCACATTATATGTTCCTCTTTTTAATGTGCACTAGAGATGTTTAAAATTCTTAAAGTTAAATTTAATTTGCTTAACTGAAAAATGCAACAAAAAAAAAAAAAAAACCTTATGCATCTTCTGTCCATACACGCACAATACATATACGCACACACATAAACACACACTATGCAATTGAATATAAGTTGCAATTATATTCATAACGAAATCAAAATTAAAGCTCGTTTCAAAATAGTTATATTTGAATTTTTGACCGAATATTAATATTACGTGTTTAAAAAAATTCATAAAGTTTGTTATAAATATTTAAATGAGGAAGAAACAAAAATTTTATGACAAATTTCAGAAAATATACATTTTTTTGTAAAACAAAACTCATTTACAAAGACAATTGGTTTTGTGAAACGAATAGAGTATCACATATCGAAAAGGAAATATAGTATTTTTATTTTTATTTATAATATAGTCTTTTCACATTAATAAAGTTTATTTCACCTGAGCAATAGTAACGATATCACTATGTTTGTAACGAAGAATTAATTATGCTGATTATGTAGATTACATAATTTAGCACCAAAATATCAAAGCTGACATAAAAATGCAACTAGAGATCGAGATGAGTATCATATACTATCAAACAGCGGTGTCATGACAATGACTGCTCATTAATAACAAATGAATTTTAAAATGTGATAAGATTTGATCTGGGAAGAGTAAATATTATTGGAAAGAAAAGTAAAACACGTCATGACATCATCAAATTAAGAAACGTTCAATGAGCATAAAACTTATTAGCCATATTTGAAAATGTCATTAATTTTACTCCTCCATTGCAGCAAAGTCTATGCGAAATGAATATAATAAAGTAGCTTTTTTTAAAAATTTATTTTCAGAAGTCAATATTGTGAGCAAATACTCGTCTCTCATTTATTGGGACATTCTTTTGAAATTATACCCTATTGGGTCCGCAGTTTTATTGAAATGTAATTAAAGAACATAACTACAAATATGCAAATCATTACGTTACACTTATCCGTTATCTTTCCTTGTTATTTTGTTCTTTTATTATTGTTATTATTATGTACGGAGTAATTTTTTTTGTTTTTTGTGTAGTTTTAAAAGAAGATATATATGCACCGAAGCCGCCCAATATGAATTCTGCTGGTAGTTTGAGTTGTACACACACATACACACACATATATATATACACGGTTGATTGAGAAATGCTTTTGATAAAGAGTAACTCTAGAAGTAGGTGATAATAATAAATAACAACAATAACAATAATAATTCTATTTGTTCTCCTAGATATTAATAATGATAATAATTCAGATAATAATAATAATCAAAACTATAGTAATAAATAAAGAGATGGAAGAACCTTAGCTGATTCATGCTCTCTCTCTCTCTCTCGTGTTTATGTATATCTGAGCGTCTCCTATTACTACGTTTAATCTATTTTTCAACTGATAATTTTTATTATTTTTTGTCTTCTAATTCACTTTTTTTCATGCTCAACTCATATCGATCTACACAGTAATAATAAACAACCAAACTATCATTAGAAATTTCATTATTAATCTTCACTCTCAGATGTGTATAATTAATTAATTCTATTATTACAATCCCAAAACCAGCTGGCAACTTTTAATATAATGAAATGCATAATTAGAATGGATTAAGTTATCAATTGAGAATAATTAATTAATGAGGACAAGAAGGAAATTTCACAGTTTCACAAGGGAGAAGGATAATCTATTAACTAATCCATATACAAGTGCCTGTAAAAATCTAAAAGTTTGTAGATTAGAATATTCAAAAATCAACTTTGAGATGCCTTTCACACAATAATATAATATTATATGTAATCAGATTATATATATGAAATTTGCAATTGCACGTCCTCTATAATTAATCAATTAAACTATATTTCTTATATATTGCTCATCTGTCAGCGTTAACTAGGTCCCTTTTAAAAAGAACCACCCCTACTCCTTCAGCACTTTCCTCCCATATATTCAATCTTCTCTCTCTCTCGACACCCACACCCACACACACACGCTTAAACTAGTGCTTCAAGCTAGAGAAGATCGATCACCATCATATAGTATATATCTATATATATAAATATATAGATATATTGCTATATTTGTATATTTGTCATCAACCTCTGGTACCGATTTATCACATCTCAATTTCATGGACGGCAGAATCAACCCTTTTGTCCACGACCATGAAGACTACGAAAACTCACCGGAAAACAGCGAAGATTCACCGCCTTCCGCCATGTTCACTGACACCAAGACAACTTCCACCACCTCCTCCCCCAAAACAAGGCATGTTAATTGGTCACAAAACACTATATATATATATATATATATCCTAAATTCAATACGGTGCCCGAAAATTTTGATAGGCGAGTCAAATTTAATCATACTGAGTCAAATTTTCAGGCACCGTAATGTTTATTTAAATTATTATTAGAAGGAATTAAGTTTGATAAGATTATATTATACTCCGTATTGATTGATGTTATTGACATATATGGATATATTGATTTGTTTTAGTAAGAGAGGTGCACAGAAGAGAGTGGTGTACGTGCCAATCAAAGACGTTGAAGGGTGCCGTCTTAAAGGGGAGATGAGTAGTCCACCGTCAGATTCGTGGGCTTGGAGAAAATATGGCCAAAAACCCATTAAAGGCTCTCCATACCCCAGGTGAGAATATATAATATTAATCTTCCATTTCAATATATGAAATAAACAAAGATTAATTGAAAATATTATGTTCATTCATTTAATGCTTAATTAATATGTTGTATTATGTGTTCTTATTTGGTACTAAATCAAGAACTGGTGTTACTTGCCATGACAGGGGTTACTATAGATGTAGTAGTTCAAAAGGTTGTCCAGCAAGAAAACAAGTCGAGCGGAGCCGAACAGATCCCACAACGCTTATGGTAACTTATTCTTGTGACCACAATCATCCATGGCCAGCTTCTAAAAACATTCGTATTCACAACCGCAATCACAGTCAAAATATTATAACATCAAGTTCCACGAGTACCGTTACTACCTCATCCCCGGAGGTCGTGATTTCGGGTTCTGATCACGAAGATGATCTGAACCCGACAGTTTTCCAAATTGATGAGAAGTTCACAAATTTTGAGGGGTCTTTAGTGACGGAATTCGGGTGGTTCTCCGATTTTGAGTCCACCTCTGCCACCATGCTAGAGAGTCCAATGTTAGCTCGAGACCACATTGAAGATGCTGACGTGGCAACAATTTTTTCGATGGGCGAGGAGGACGAGTCATTGTTTGCCGATCTCGGAGAGCTGCCTGAGTGTTCCGTGGTTTTCCGGCGAGGAATGATGGAGAAGGAGGAGGAGCTGCGGCGGTGTAGCTTGGCACCACCCTTGTAGTTCATATTGGACACTTGGTGGCCGCCACATTTGTCTTTATCTACAAATTGTTGCACCGCTACAAATAAAAGTACGTATCTATCTTTCGCCTTAATTAAGAGACAAAATTAAATTAACATTTCTACATTATATATATATATTCTTGGAATGTGCCTAGATTTCATTGTAGATGAGTAACAACTGAAAAATGGTTTTTAATTAGGATTGTTTCTTGATCGTGATTTAGACTTTATCGGTTATGTACATACACCTAAGTATCCGTTTTCTACAATGTTAAATGTTATTTTCTTTTTCTCTGGCATCTTTTAACTCCAGGATGAATAAATAATATTATCTCGTTGAAACAAAGTAATGTGCATTAAATTCGTAAATTATCTACAAAGTTCACGAATTACTTTAATTTAGCACTTCAAAACAAAAAACCAAAAAAAAAAAAAAATACTGAATGAGTTTTGAGCTTGAAAATTACTTAAATTGACTTTGCATGTAATTTAGGATAAGTGAACTACAATAATTGTATCTTTTTTTTTAGAAATGAAAAGGCGCACATCCAATTGCAATTTGGACCCTCGTGTTTTACCTATGCCAAGTTTTTCTTCCTCTATTTTCTATTTTTCTTATATTAGTTCTTATAATTGTAAAATTAATCTAGGCCCTCTGTTCACATAGACACATTCTAAGCTAATTTTTACCGAAAAAGAAGAAAGAATAAATCTAGTTACACACTCAAATTCACATATATTCTCACAAACGATGATAAATTGTCATTTTGTTAATACGGTTCACTAAAAATTATTATTTTTTAAAATTAAGATTTTAAATTTGTTCAAATGAGAACCATGAAAACGACATAATTCATCGGTGTTCATAAAAATAAATGTGAATTTAGTTGTATATATATATATATATATGTCCAAGAAAAAAGACCAAGATGTCAACCACAAAGCCCAATTCCCCCTATCCCCTCCACCCAACTTCCTTTTAAATCTATCTTTCCAGGTTCTTTTCTTTGTTTGTTTTGTATTATTGTTTTCCTACCTAATATAAGAGACTATGCGCTAATAAGAAAGTGGAGTAAAATTTGAGAAGTCTGACTTTCTTTACTGCATTAACAATGATCCAAAAAGTCAAATTAACGAATAAGACTGACTTTTAAACAATAATGCCTTTCTGTCTTTTTGAGAATTTTTTTTTTTTTTTGAAAAATTAAACAAAACAAAAGGAACTGGGAAACAAAATGCTTAGTATCAATAATTTTGTTAGGTATTCATAAATTCTACTTAATAGCCACCAACTGGACTCGCTTACCTTAACGATCATAAGAGATATTTAAATTCAAGTGGGACCCACTTAACAACTCAATTATTAACATCATAATTCGATGATTATTAGTAGTATTAATATCGAATAAAACTAACTACTATTTGAAGTTTCAACAAGTAGTAGTTTTTTTAGTAGCAAAAAAACAATCAAGTAGCAGTGGGGGTGCAAGAAATGCGCAAAACGTCGTGTTACACGTGCACGTTGCGTCTCATACGAATATGCTAAAACGATTAACAACTTTTCAAGTGTAATCATCCTGATGTGGGATGGGTGACTTGGTATTGGATGATGGATATTTTTCTTCGCAGTTTTCATCATTAGAACAAAGGCTTTTCTGTTTATTTATGTACTTTCAAATTAGATTTCACATTTCGCATATAAAACTGAAAGCAGCCCACGTGCCATTATAAACGAATAGCATTGTCCCTTCAAATATCATAAAGTCCGAAGAATTCTGCAACACAATGCATTTTACCTTTATTTCCTCCGATGGATTCCACTTAATTCGTGTTTATAAAATCGAAAAGGATATTAACTAAATTCCAAATGTCATTACGTGGGAAACTTCTTTCGGCAGATTTGAGTAAATGTTGTCTTCATAATAATAAGAATATTTTAGTTACACAATTTTTGTGAAAATCATCCTATTATGAATGTTTCCGGACAAAGGAAGTTGCATTTCCTGTTTGTTCCCTCCCGACTCATAAAACAGAACAAGTGGCCATCCCGAGAGACTTGATGAAACAAGTTAAAAGATCACATGCAAAGGACATAATGGCACTAATAAAGGTTCTAACTACAAGTAATTCGAACATTTGTCAGACTACTTAAAAGTCAGACCAGGAAGCAATAATCAATAATCTAATTTACCGATCTAGAAAGCTTTTCTTTTTCTTTTGCTTTTTCTAAGCCAGAATCTAACAAGCTTAGTTTCAGAAACGACCATACTTCTGAACTATTTAAAAAGAATTCACACAGAAAAAAGAAACCAAAGAACTTATCATCTAGGGTGTATGTAGGCGCTGCGAATATTTTAAAAAAAGACGGCGTCAGTAAATCAGAGTTATATCAAAACAAAGCAGCCACATCCCTTTAAACTCAACTAAGATGCCTTCAGATCCTACGTTGAACAGCACCCAACTTTCTTCATAGCACTAACATCCTTACCGACATCAATTTTCTCTCCTATGGGAACGGTAGAAGAAGTTCCATTTTCAGCACTCTCCATGGCCTTCTTGCTCACAATTCGATAAATCTCAGTAAGAACCTCGGCAAATGCATTGTCAACATTAGTAGCTTCCAATGCAGAAGTCTCCATGAAGTAAAGTGATTCCCTCTCTGCAAAGGATTTCCCATCCTCTGTTGTCACTGCCACAAGGTGGCGAAGATCTGATTTGTTGCCAAGTAGCATAACTACGATGTTGGGATCTGTGTGATCTCTCAACTCCCTTAACCACCTTTCAACATTTTCAAATGTTGAATGCCTAGTTACGTCATACACGAGCAGGGCACCCACAGCACCTCGATAATAGGCACTAGTGATGGCACGGTACCTACATATGTATCATGGGAAGAAGTAATAAACTGTGAAATTGCAGATAATAGATTGGAGAAAACATGCCCATAACAAAAATCCAAATATCGTACGGCAACAAAAAGTAAAGATTCTGTTAACACCGCAAGTTTATCCCAGATTAATACCCTAAATATGTAAAAGATTGTATTCTTCAACTGCTGGACAACTTTAAATATATCGAGATACAGTAGTTTAATTTCTCTCATGATTTGCCATTTGGCCATTTTATTCCATCTCCAGTCCACATAGTCGCATATTGTCTCTTATCCTTTTGGAATTTAAAGACCAAAAGTACAATATTTATTATAACCGTATTGGCTAAATTGTCACCTCAAAATTCAGTAAATTTGCAACGACCCATGTTCATCCTTTTGATTATTCAACTAATGTTCCACACGTGGGCATCCTTTAGACTTGAAATAATGTTTAAACAGCGGAAACTGTCTTCAGGTTGACTGGCAATCCAGTTTCAAAGGTTTCAACCACATAGCACATGAATCACAAGTTAATGAAGAAACATAAAAAGTAGGCTATACCAAGACAACCTAGCCATACAAGAATTTTGCTAGAGTTCTGAGAACAAATCGGTAGCTGGCAGCCAGCAGGTGAAGGAAATGTTGTGGCCAAAACTAGTCACGGATTCCACACATAAGGGGAAGTTGAAGCTGTTAAGGTGTTCAGACTTGTATAAGGTGATAAATGGGATAATAAAACACATCCCCATTTATTCAAGCACTTCCACTATATATAAAATAAAACCAGAAAGACCCAAAAGGAATGGCTGGACTAAGCTAAAGTTACCAAATGAAATGTCTAACACACAGGAAGAAAGAAATACAGCACCAGCCTTTCGCATTAATTTGAAGCTCTGTTAATATAAAAAGGAATTTTCTTTTACTCATAATTACCTTTTCATATCCCCTCCTACATTTTCTATCATCATAGGGGTTTGACTTAGGGAAGCTTGCAAGGGATTGTAAACTCTAAGATGTGAAGAATGTACATAACGGCAACTGGCTCCGTTAAAGGCTTAGATTAGGTTGTTAAGAGTACTATGCAAATTGGACATCGAGAAGATGTACAATCACATGTTCTTGGATTTCCCAGGGTATGTTTTGGAGAGAAATCATATGTAGAAGAAGATGTTCCAGTCTTGAACAATCATACATCGAGAAGATGAACAATCATATGTTCCAGGGTATGTTTTTGATTTTCAAGGACTTTCATTTAGAGCTTGCAGTCTTGCACATTGCTATAAAGTTTTTTATGAAGAGTGCAAGATTTTTGCTGGTCTTGTTATTAGCTACAAAGGTTGTGTGGTGTGATCTCTGCTCTTCTTGCCGATAACACCTATGCAGGAAGTAAAGAATGTTGCTGGGAAAGACAGCTAAGCTTGATTCAGGACATGAGGATGGATATGCACGTGAGGTTGGATATGCATGAAGGAAGAAATAAAAATGCTAAAAGAGAAATGACCGGGAATGGAAAGAACAAAAGCATTAAGCTTGAATTCAAAATTCTTATTCAAAAATTTTCAAATAGAGGTAATATGATTAATATCATATATAAGGAAGAAAATATCCCTAATATAATAAGCAATTAACTCAGAGTAATTGTGTTTACTGTTATCAATTACCTAAATACCTAATATGGTTTACTAGAATAAATCAAGTACAATTACCTTTTACATAAATCACACCATATTTTCTCGCACCCTAAAATAGTTGATCGATTAATTATAATTTTGTATCCTACAAAACATGCTCCTTATCCAGATCACTTGGACATGACCTCATGACTGTTTCACCATTTTCAATTTATGTAGGGAATCTCTGATTCCTGAAAAGCTATCATGACTTCATTTACAATCTCAAATTCCAAACTCACTTTAACCATCGAGTGGACAATGTTATGGCCAATGGATATCAAAGAAATTCTCATGTGTCTCAATTGACACAATGAATAGGTTGATAAGCATAAATGTGTAATGATGGGTTTAAATAACCATCATTACATGAATGACTTGCATATTTAGTACCAAATATTTTCCAACTCGGACAGATTCTATTTATAATTTTAATCATTTCAAATTGTAGTGCATGGCATCTTAGTGGCATCGGATTACATGTTTTATTTACAATATCCATGCTTGTTAGGTTTGAACTTAACATATCCCCAACATTTCTAAAAACTAAGAGAAAGTACTTCATTTACTGGCATAGCCACTGTTGATCTTTGATCATGAACCCAGTCAATTATTCTCTAAATATATCTTTCAGGTGCTAGTCTACTAGGTATATCACAAGGTATTTGTTTCAAGCATGTCATGGTTATTTTCCACACACCATCAAACCACTTATAATATGCCTCGTTGCTGTGATAATACTGAAATTACTCAAGTAGCATGATTTTGCCTATTTTTCTTAGATGTAAATTTGAAGTTCCAGAATCCCGTGTACTCTTATACAATCACAATTCAACTACTGCCTAATGCATGTTGATTTCTTATGAATAATAATGGTTATGAATCAATGATGGTTGCAACAGAGAGGGTAATGGGGATAGGTATTACTTCATCCTTCTAAAGTAAGAGATAGTAACAACCTTTAGACAATGTTTTCAAGAAATGGAATATTTATAAAATGGTATGCTCAATCAACTTAGAATATAAGGTTTGACATATAGGTAACTTCAAGCAAATATGTCTAAAAAAAAGAACCTCTAATTTCAGACTTACCAGAAAAGGAATATATTTCACTAATTTTGAAACAAATAAAGTACTTTGGAACCATTGGTGTTTGTGGAGGGAAGGTTTATCCTCCCCTTTGTGGTCTACTTTGGATATGTAACAGATCCGAGACCAGGAAGTATTTGTAATTCGTTTATGTTAATAAAATATTTGGATGGACCTAAAACTTGTACCTATGACCCAAAGTCACCTTAAGTATATCACTAGCACAACAATATGAACTTGGCCAATAATTAATTCCGATGAAACTGCATCCGGATCACATCAATACATACCCAAAATACCAACTTTAATTATATCACTCGAGGAATTGTCCAAAAATTTCCGGAACAAACTTAAATCCACAAGAAGTCATATCTTCATAATCGCACGTAATAACAAATTCTACTAGTAGATCAGAAAAGGACAAGTCTATCGTGTCATTTTCCTGTCTTTCAAATCATAAAATCATATGTACCCATCCCAACAAACAAAGAAGAAATCAAAACCCTACAGCAAAAAAGATACCACAAAAGGCAAATCTAACTTAACAAACAGGGAAATTCAACACAATCAATGCGAACCCAGATCGGAAAACTTGTAAAATCAAAAAAGATCTAACCTTTCTTGTCCAGCAGTGTCCCAAATCTGAGCCTTAATGACCTTACCATCAACATTCAAGCTTCTTGTAGCAAACTCCACACCGATTGTAGACTTGGACTCGAGGCTAAACTCGTTTCTAGTAAACCTCGAAAGCAAATTGGACTTGCCAACACCAGAATCTCCGATCAAAACCACCTTGAAAAGGTAATCATAGTCATCTTCAGCTCTATAACCAGCCATTACTCCGAAAACTAACAGCAACCCACTTTATTTCTTCTTGTTTCTTTCACTTCTCACGGCCCAATTTGTGGGAAAAAAGAAGGAAGAAGAAATGGGTATGCAAGATTGAAGTATATTTTGAACTCTAAAACCGGGTTTTGGGATTTGTTGACTCTTACTCGAAGAATTGGAAATGGGAGAGACTGGTGTCCGCGAGGTGGCTTTTTGAAAGGGCAGTCCAGTGATAAGTAGTATTACGATAATGACCAAGAGGACCATTGTTTGAACTTGTTAAGTGTTTATTATGATCATGTTCTCCCACTTTTGGTGCTTTTCGGCGTGAATTATGGACTTATGTTATAGTCAGCATTTGTGGTCGAAAAGGACTTAAATTCATATATTCTGGATTATATATATTTTTTACCAAATAATTTTTCGGCTCGTGTTTAAATTGTTATGATTAATATGAATTGTATTTCAATTATCTATATTTTACTTTCTTTTTCTTTTTAACAATATCTTATATTCTTTACTTCTACATATTATGTAGAATATTAATATTTTCATAGGTTTCCTCATGGAGTCGTGGTGGCACCAGAGTCCTTCTCACCCATCTCGTGTTACGAATTGGATTTCATTAATAGCTTAAATAGTTGAAACATTATAACATATACTAACCGAAATTCAGAAAAAGGAAAAAAACAATGAAGAATACAGAATAAAGAATAAAAATGAATTATGTAGTCGTGAATTTAAGAATTCTAGCCATTATGATTCAATAAGAGATTTAGTTTGTAGAGTAAATTTATAGTAGCCACAAAACACTCAAAAAGTTATGAATTTTGTTCACATAAGTTCGTTTAATTCCACTTAAATTTTACGAGTTATAATCATCTACTTCCTTTACAATCCACTTTCTTTGATTATACCAATATTAAAATTTTATGTTAACAAAAAGATATACCAAATATTATGTTACAAGTTTGTCATATTCCTTGAATCTATCTGTTCGAGTTGCAGGCGATTGTATAGCCCTATGAATTATGCTCACAACTCTTGAGTGTATTTATCGTCTTAATTGTACCTTCTAATTTAAAATATAAAAATTGATAACTACAATTAGATTAATTCATTTAACTAATTTTGGGCTGATCAGATTAACTCGAAAGTCCTCCAACTTAACTATAACAACTGCAGCAGCCTCCTTATACTATAGCATGTAGTACAGATGGTATAGAATATGCATGCAATGTCGCAATAGCCAATATAACTATGCACTTATAAACCAAAAAAAAAAAAAATTAAAAAATTAAAAAGAATTGAAGGGATGGGCTAACATCGAAAACTAGCCATGACGGCCCGCTAAAGTTGTACAAGCCAAGACAAGTTGACCAGTGGCTTATCTAGAATTAGAAGATAGAGAAGCCGAGCTTTGGGCTCAACGTCCACGGTTTTTGCCAACAAACAAATTACTTCGAATTATTTAAGCCCCGTTTGAATTTTTATTCATTTTCGTTTTTTTCTTTTTACAAATAACGAAAACGAAAAGTGTTTTCGTTTTCATTTTTTTTGAAAACAAAAAAATGTTTGGTTAGAACTTTTTATTTTCAAAAATTTTGAAAACTAAAAACAAAAATGCGTTTAGTTGAAACAATTCTTGTTCGTTTATATCATTTATTTTTGAAATAAAGTATAATTAATTGGTTGCAAGATTGTATATTTTTCATGTTTCTAATAATTTAATAAATAGATAACAAAGTATGTATAACAGATGTGTTAGTAGAAAGATGTAGTGGTATTCATAATTAATCAAATTTTAGAAATTTTACCTGTATAATAGAGTGTGTATAATAATATTTACTTGTACAATTTTTTTAGAAAATGAAACAAATGAACAATCAATACCTGTTAAGAATTACAGCATTTGATGATGATGTATAAACACTTAAGCCCTGTTTGAATTCTTATTCATCGGAGACTAAGTTTTTGGCCTATCGGAGACTAAGTTTTTGGCCTATCGGAGACTAAGTTTTTGGCCTATCGAAGATTAAGTTTTTGGCCTCAAGACTAAGTTTTTGGTCATTAGAGACTAATGTTGAAGCAACCAAAGACTATAGCAAAGACACTCCAATGCATTAAAGTAGCCTTGGGAAGATTTGACCATCGCCAAACTCAAAATGACATATGACTGATAAAATTAAGGAGATATCTCATCTCAGATCATATAGCAACTGTAATTAGTTTTACAAAAAAAGAAGCAAGTTGTTAGAACTTGAGAAGCTGTTTCTTGTAAACAAAAGAAATTGTAAAGATTCAATTTAATTGACAATAAAATTCTTTATTGTTGATTACTATTTATATCTTGCAATTTTATTTTACTATTTCTATTGTTTTTATCATTTTAGTAAAGTTTTATAACTATTCTTGAAAATTAAATTGTTCATAACAGTTTGATTTAAAAGAAAAGTTTGTAATTGTATTCAACCTTCTTCTACAATTATTCCACAGGACAAACAATACCATTAACAAACAAACTAAATACATATTGTTAGTTCAAATTGACCTTCAAAAACACACTTAGCAATATTATAATTTTTTTCATTACATGGAGACATGAAAATTAGTTGTAACTAAACTACTAGTAGCCATTAACATGACTCCATATTTGACGAGCAATCATGTCTCTAAGTTCCCACATTCGACGTTGACTATCACGTGATATATCAAGCTCTATAGAATTTCTTGTCCTTGTACGCTCTTCATTTCCTTCAACAATCATGTCTTCGTTCTCATAGCAATGAAACAACTCATCTTCTCTATTAATCCTCCTAATAAAACTATGTATGGTGCAACATGCAATAGGTATATACTTTTGAGTCTTAACAGAATACGGTGGCATTTTACACAAAATTGGAAAGCGAGCCTTCAACACACTGAAACAACGCTCAATTACATTACGCAGTGATGAATGTCTATAATTGAATAGCTCTTCAATATCTACTAGTGGACCTTTCTTCTAATACTCTAATAAGTGATATCTTTCACTCGATATAGAGACAAAAACCCCGGCATATTACCATATCAGAATCAATAACATAATACTTTTCTGTAATAATATAAAACAGAATGAACAAGTAGTTAGAATATCAAATATATTCTTTTATTATAAATGTAATTCTAGCACAAGTTACCTGCTTGAGGCATTGGAAATTTATTCTCTGAATTGTATATAGTTTCAAAAATGACCCTGGAGTTGTTCGTCGTTCTTTCCCAGCCAGACATGACATACGTAAAACACATATCAAATGAACATACACACATTACGTTTTGTGTTGTCTCAATCTTTTTCCCACGATAAGGAATTTGATCCTAAGACGAAACGCGTGCATTAATATGAGTTCCATCAATTGCACCAATACAATTATATAATATTAAACATGAGTCGTATGAGTAAAACTCAGCTAAGTAATATCTAAATAAAAAAATTATGAAACACAAGATAAAATAAATTATATACCTTAAAGAATGGATAATATTTTGGATTACGAACAATTTCTGGAGGAATATGATTTTGTGAAGGTGGTTAGATGATCAAAACTCCAAGTTTGCACACATTTTTCAACAAATTATTAAAAATTCTTGAAATTGTTTCACTTGAATGCTAAAAATGATCTGCTGTCATGTGATTTCGCTCATTATGTCCAATTATATATAAGAATATAGCCACCTGTTCTAGTGCACTAATATGTTTAGAATCTTTCAAACCAGTTTTCACCTTTAACTCATTACATAATGTTTCAAGTACAAATGGATCCATTCGTAATAAATCATAACATCTACCTTTATAACCATTCATTAGTTCCAAAATAAAATTGTGATCCCGAAGAATAGAAGTTCTCATTGGCCTCTTATTGTAATACATATCATGATATATCAAAATACATATCAAACCAAGTACCATAGCTATATCCAACACTTCTTCTTCGTCAATCATATCCAACTCTTCAACTAGTGCATTATGGCTACCCAAGCTTCACACTTGGGATTCCATCCTAAAATAATATATCAATATGAGACACATATATTTTTGACAGTTTTAATATTTTTATATAACAATAGCATAAGAACAATAAGACAAGTATAGTAAGAAACACATGACCTAGTAGAAAATACACAAGATCGTCTCCAAATAGTTGATAAATTTTAATAGTAAATCCACAACATAGTCTAATACAATCAAATAAAAAACACAACAATGCCTAGTACAATAAAATAAAATAAAAACACATAATAGAAAGTACGATCCTATAGGTTCATAACAAGATCTTTCTTCCTGTTGTTGGGAATTTCCATAAACATCTATCTCGAAAGTGCATCATCACATAAAATTTTGAACGCCTTAGCATATGCGCTACCATTGATGTCCTCTAGTTCACCCAACATTTTGATCGCATCTCTTAGTTGTTCTTTTGATTGCTCACTTTGTGCAGAGCTATCAACTCCACTTGAACCCTCACACCAACTGTATCCTGACGTATTTCCTTGCATCAATTTTTGTTCCATCATTTCAGACCTCCTTTTTGACTGCTCAGTTAAGCCCTCAAGAAAATTAGCCAATGTAGTTCCATAACCCTCCTTTTTAACACGACGACTAGTGCTTGATCGACTCCTTTTTCGATCTGTTGGAAAACCAATTTCAACTTCATTCTTTATCATTACTGTTAGGTCTCAAAGGGGTAAAAATACTACAGGGGGGGGGGGGGGGAATAGTGTTTTTCAAAAATTAAGTATTGCTAAGAAAACTTTACTGATTAAAACACTTATTGCTTATAAAAGAGTTTCTTATGTCTTGAAAAAGTTTAGCAGCGGAATTTGTTTAAGCAAAACACAAGTAAAGCAAGTAAGCAATATGAAAGATAAGCAGGAGTAGAGATAGAATTTTTATAGTGGTTCGGACTAAGCCTACTCCACTCTTCTTCTCTTTTACTTGAGAAGGCTATCACTAGAACTTTGTTCACACAGAACAATCAGCAGGAGGACACTTAGTCCAATTTACAATAGACCATTTAGACCAACTCAGCAGGAGAACACTTAGTCCAATTTAGTCACACAGACTCTAAGCAGATTTGAGAAAATCTTGCTTGCTATCTTCAAGTAGATTGCTCCTTAGTTGAGCAGATTGATAGCACTTGTTCAAGCTTTATGATGTCTTGCTGAAGTCTTTAAGATGTCAGAGAGTTTGGTTGTTCAGTTGGTTGGAGGTTAGTCATAAATGAAATTTATGACTCCTATTTATACTTCTCCAGAAAATCTATCAGTTGGGAATTTGAAATAGATCTGTTGGAGTGTACTGACTTTGATGTGACTTGTCTCTTTACAGCAGTCCTTGCTTAGTTTAAAAAGTTAGCCGTTATTCTGTCTTCTAGTGTATTTCAGAAGAGTTTCCTAGAAGTTGACTAAGCAGGGGTAAAGATAACTTTTCTGACAATCTTGACTTTGATAAGCAAAGGATCTTGCTTACTTAAGTCCTTGCTTATTTCCATTCTAAGCAGGACTATACTTGGAAAATTCTTCATGTCTTCAGAATCCTTCATAGCAGGCTTATCAAATCAGCAGACTTCAATGGTGATCAAAACTCCTTTCTTAACTACAAGTTATATCCACCTAACATGTTGGATATTTTTCTAAGTCCTTTTACAATACTTAAGCAAGGACTATATTACATCATCAATTCTTATAAAAATAAATAAATAATCTTTTAAGCAATGATTATATAAGTAGGGGTGCAACAACAATCTCCCCCTAATTGATGATGTCAAAACGAGTTATTTTGATCACCACAGCAAGAACTAAAAAGAATTTCATTTTATTTCAGATTGTTCAAGTTTACAAGATAAAATGAAATTAAAAAATAAAATTACAACTATTTTATATCATTAGCAAGTTCTTCCGAACTCTGTTGATCTTCTCCCTTTCCATACTTCAGCAGGTCTTGCCTCCGCCTTTCCTCTGCTTCCTCTTTTTCTCTTCTCCTTGCTTCCTTTTCTTCTTTCCTCTTCTGCATCCTTTCTTTCTTTATGTTGTACTCCAGTTAAATTTCCTGTACCCTGAGTTGCTTCATTTCCACCTCGTACTGCTTGATTTTTGATTCAGATTCCTTGATACTTGCTATCAGCTTGAGACTTTCAGCAGGCCCTGACTTCATTGATATGACACCAGCTTCTTCAAGAGCCTTCTGAAGTCTCATGTACGGGGAAGGGTTCATAATTTGCACAGCAGACTCAGGGATATGTTTGGGAAGTCTCTTTCTTTTTGGTATAGCAACTGGAGCAACAGCAGGAGTAGTTTCAGCAGGAAGATCAGCAGAGGTTGGAATAAGAGATTGATCTGCTTCTTGCTGTGCCTCATGACCTCTCTCTCCCTTTTTGATATCATCGGCTATGATAGGGAGGAAGTCAATCAGCTTATTCAAGGTTTGCTGAAGTTTCTCAAGTTTGTGTTCCATCTTGGTTAGCCTGGAGTCTAAGGCAGAATCAGCAGAGGAGGCTTTGGCAGCAGCAGTGTTCTCAGCAGGAAGTCTTGCTAAAACTTGTTCCAGTTGGGCTTCAAGTTTAGCAAGCTTCTGCGAGTATGGGGAAGAAACCTTACTAACAGCAGGTTGAGGTTCAGATTTAGCAGGTTCTTCAGAAGGTACTTCTTCTTCAGCAGGAGTGTCCTTGAGCTCCCCCTCAATTGCTAGCATCTCATCAACAGAAGTTTTTGGAGTGGGCTCCCCCTCGGGCAGTACCCTTGCTGGAGAAAGGTGGCTGGGGCCTTCTTGGATGTTCTCAGCAAGGTAAGCCTTGGGATCCAAGCCAGCTGCCAAGGCATCTTCAATCAGCAGTGCCTTGATGAGTTCCTCTGATTGTTTTTCTTTTGTTCGTTCAGCAGGAACATCATCAGGGTCACTGTCACTGCTGCTACTGGATACTTGTGTTTGTTTTCCCTTGCCTTTGCCTTTGATTGCAGCATGCTTTCTTCTGGAAGGAAGGGTCGGGTCAGCAGGTGAATGGATAGCAAAGCCAGGGAGGATGAGTCTTCGAGCAGCAGAGGGTTTGGGGGACACTGCTGATCTATCGATTTCACCAGTGTAGTAAGAGGGAGGAGGATTAGCTTTATTCGTAGCATGGATTGCAATATCTACTTCATCAGGCCCTGTAACTGAGTCTGGAGTGTCAACAGACTCAGTTTCTGTGAGCTCCAGAACTTTAGTAGGAGTGGTAGGCTCTGTTGCTGAAGTTTCAGCAGGGATTGGCTCGTCAGCAGCAGCCACCACCTCTGTGATCTCATCAATCTCTTTGAAGAGTTCTGTGGAAGAGCTCTTCTGATCATCAGCAGGTGTTGAAGATTGGTCAGCAGGGATGTAGTTGTCTATTTCATCAAAAATGTCATCCCCTGCTGACTCTGCTGAGAGAGGAACGGCAGTAGGGATGTCTTCTTCTTCAGAGGGAGGCTCCACATCAGATCCTCCAGCAGCGATTGCTTCAGCACTAGAATCTTCATCGTAGAGCTCCATGTAGAACTCGTATATTTCCCTCTCTTCTTCATTCAAGGTTGAGAGGTCAAATTCAGCAGGCGTTGCCTTGGATTTCTTTTTGGGCCTCTGAATTTGACTTGCTGCTCGCTTCTTCTTGTTGGGTTGGACAGCAGGAATGCGTTCATCACTTCTAGCATTCGGGGTTAAAGATGTTTGGATAGGGGACTCTGCTGATCCCCTTGCTCTTCTTTCAGCAGCAGCTTTGGCAAGGGCAACAGGGTTGCACCTGTAGTTCTTCAGCAAAAAAAGGGGTAATAACCTTGCTGCTGATCAGCTTCTTGGACTGGGTCTTTGCTGGGAAGGTTGCTCCGAGAATTTCCTTGATCAGCAAGGACATGGTTCGTCCATGACGAATCTTCGTCTTCCTCTTGCTGGAAAAGGATTCAGCAAGAACTTCAAAGAAAATTTGAGCCCAATTGATTGGCTCCCCCGATTTCAGCAAGGAAACGATAAAAATAACCCTTGCTGATGCCTCGTCCTGGGAGGTGAACTTACACAGTAAGGTCTTGTGCATGATGTCCATCAGAAGGTCCCATTTCCTTGGGAAGTCCTTCCTTTTCTTGTTGTTGTGGGTCTTGACATACCCCAGATCAGCAAGTACAGCAGGAGTTACTGTAGGTGGAGTCAGCAGACCTGTACTTGGCATTTGTAGGATTGCGGCAATACTTGCTGGGGTGATGAAGGCCAGCTGACCACTTACACGTTCGATTATGCTGTGGTCACGGACTTGCATTACTGAGCAGAACTCTCTGATCACTTCCCCATATATAGGAGTATCAACAGAGATTACATAACGTACCCCGCTGTTCCTCAGCAGGGTTATAACTTCGGTAATTTCAGCGTCTTGGATGTCAGCAAAGGAATCTAAGTCAATGATAGACTCAGACTCGATTTTATCTAACCAGTTGGCCACATCTGCTGATGGTGATCGGAAAAGATTGTCGGAAAGGGTTTACGACGGATTTCAGAAGGGTTTATAGAGTGATTATGGAGAGAGATCAGAGCAGTTGGTTTCGGTAAAAATTTGAGAAGGGTTAAAATGAGTTTATATAGGAGGTAAAAGAAGTTGAGCGGTTTAGAGAGTGGTAACTGATATGAAAAGATGAAGAGTTAGTGGGAGAAAAATATGGGTAGTGGTGAGAATTAATTACCGAAAGGACAGCAGCCGTAAAAAGATCATGGGACAGAGTGGCATTTAATGCGGAGAGAGAAAATAAACGGCTAGATATTATATCATGTTTTTCCGGAGGTAATGATGGAAATGAGCAGATTTGTTATAGCACGCCTTTGCTGATATGGAAGGATAGACATGAGTCAGCAGGGATAATATCCTTGCTGATTTTGTGGCTTCCTCTTGAGGCAGATATCAGCAAGGTCTTGTAAGCAACAGTCATTCCTTGCTCATTTTGGATATATCAGCAGGATCATCCTTTGATTATGTAATTAGCAAGGTCTAAGATAGTTTTTGAAACAGCAGTTTCGTCGAGGGGTCTCCCCTTTTCTTGATATTTTCAGCAATGTTGATGTGGATTTTTCAGTAGCATTTTGAACTTGATCAGCATGGGTTCTTTCAGCAGTGTCTTTAACATTTTCAGCAGCGCCTGACATTTCAACAGCGTATTACATAGATTTTGAAATTGTCCCTTTCGTCTAGACGTCTCCCCTTTTTCGGAAATTTTCAGTAGGGCCTTTGTTGATCAGCATGGACTTTATTAGCAACATCTTTGTTCATATCAGCAGCGTGAAATGCGTCTTTCAGCAGGAATTAAAAACTCTGTTGAGACCATCAATACATCTGAAATTAACTTGCTAAGAACAAAAGTCCTTGCTTAAGCAAACAAGATGTTAGTAGCAAAAAGCTTATTCACAATTTAACATGCCTAATTCACTTATTAATTTATTAAAACGATTTTCATCCAAGGGTTTTGTAAAAACATCTGCTAATTGATTTTTAGTAGGAATATAATTTATCTCTATAGTACCTTGCTGAACGTGATCTCTAATGAAATGATGCCTTATATCTATATGTTTAGTTCTAGAGTGTAAAACAGGATTATAAGCAATGACAACAACACTAGTATTATCACAGAATATAGGGATAGACTTGAAATCAAACCCGTAGTCAGCAAGTTGGTTTTTCATCTACAGAATTTGAGCAACACAGCTTCCTGCTGATATGTACTCAGTTTTAGTAGTGGATGTTGACACAGAGTTTTGTTTCTTGCTGAACCACGAAACAAGTCTTCCTCCAAGGAATTGGCATGTTCCACTTGTGTTTTTCCTATCAATTTTACACCCAGCAAAGTCCCCATCGGAATATCCAGCAAGGTCAAAGTTAGAATCTTTTGGATACCATATTCCTAAGTTAGGAGTTCTTCTTAGATATCTGAAAATTCTCTTAATAGAAGCTAAATGTGATTCCTTGGGGTTAGCTTGAAAACATGCACAAATACATGTAGCAAACATAATATCTGGTCTACTAGCAGTTAAGTATAGAAAGGATCCGATCATACCTCGATAGCTTGTTATGTCTACGGATTTACCTTGCTCATCTTTATCTAACTGTGTTGCTGATGACATGGGAGTTTTCATAGGACTTGCTGATTCTAACCCAAACTTCTTAAGTAGGTCTTTGGTGTACTTCGATTGATTGATGAAAATTTCATCACCTCTTTTTTTAATTTGAAGTCCAAGGAAGAAGTTCAGCTCTCCCATCATGCTCATCTCAAATTTACTCTGCATAAGCTTAACAAATCTTGCACAAAGTTTTTCATCAGTAGAACCAAAGATTATATCGTCTACATAGATTTGTACTAACAATGTTTGATCTTTATGCTTTCTAATGAAAAGAGTAGTGTCAACTTTACCTCTACTGAAACGTTCATCAATTAAAAAGGAAGATAAAGTATCATACCATGCACGTGGAGCTTGCTTAAGACCATATAAAGCTTTATCAAGCCTATATACATGGTGAGGATTAGCATGATCAGCAAAACCTGGGGGTTGCTCCACATAGATTTCCTCCTGAAGTTCTCCATTCAGAAATGCACTCTTGACGTCCATTTGAAACACCTTGAAATCTTGATGAGCAGCGTAAGCAAGAAAGATCCTTATGGTTTCAAGCCTTGTTACAGGAGCAAAGGTTTCATCATAGTCGATTCAAGCCTTTTCACCACTGGCCCGTTTAACACTACGTCTCTGCTCATAGTTACGGTCAGCAGAGAATTTATTCTTTAGCAAGGTAACATTTTTATTACCTTTGGTTGCAGTAGGAAGCATACACTCTGCTGAATGCACAGGGATCGTTCTGATGATAGACTTAGCATCACTTTCTCCACTCTCTTTAGCAAGGACTTCGCAAGTCCTGGAGCCAATTCCACTTCTATTTAGCATGCTTCTTTGGCTTTTCAGCAAGGCATATGCATTTGAAGAAGATTTGTTCCATGTGGAGATTGTAGTAGTTAATTCCTCAACTTGGGAGGTTAACTTAGACTCTCTCTCTTTAGAGTCTCTGAGATGCTGTCTAAGCAGGGTCCTCTCATCATCAGCAGCAAGTAACTCCAAATTCTCAGCTTGCACCTTTTCAAGTGTAAGCAAGATTTCAGAGTTCTTGCTCCTTAGTTGATCAGACTCTACTGAAGCAATTCTCAGCAATCTTCTATATCTATGCCACTGAGATGCAACATCCTTAAGCAAGGAACGCAACTCAGCTTCAGAAATATCAGGAGAGTCAAAATCAAATACCTCAGCAAGGTCGACCTCCTTGTTTGTCTCAGATTCTCTAGCCATTAAGCAGAGGTTGACTACTTCTGGTCCTGAGTCCTCTGATTCACTGTCACTGTCACTCCATGACTTTTCAGTAAGAAGACCTTTGTCTTTCTTGAAGTTTGAATTGTTCTTTTGCTGATATTTCTTCTTGTTGTACTTTTTTCCCTTGCTTTTGTTGTCAGCAAGGAATTTCCTTTCTTCTCTTGCTGAACTTCGGTAGTCAACAGCGTAGTGGCCCGGCTTCTTGCAATTGTAGCATAGATCCTTTGATGGATCTCTCTTGCTGCTGCTTGTGTTTCTTCTGAAGTTTCCTCTATCCATTTTCATGAACCTTCTGAACTTTGTTGCTAGCATAGCCATATCTTCATCACTATCAGCAGACTCTGAGTAGGAATCTGCTTGTTGCTTTGGCTCAGCAGCCTTCAATGCAACTCCTCTATCCTTTCTCCTTGGCTCTGAAGTGGCATCCCTTTGAGCCAACTCCATTTCATATGTAAGCAGGTTTCCATAGAGTTGTTGGAGATTAGTAGTATGTAAATTTCTTAACTCTTTGACAGCAGTGGTCTTGGGATCCCACTGCCTTGGTAAAGATCTCATGAATTTGAGATTTATGTCCTTTGTGTCATAGGTTTTTCCTAGAGCACGCAAATTGTTGAGCAGGACAGTAAATCTTTCGTACATAGCAGTGAGATTCTCCCCTTGTTGCATGCTGAACATTTCATATTGTTGAATGAGCAGGGATTGCTTATTTTCTCTGACTTCTACGGTTCCTTCATTGAGAACTAGCAAGGCATCCCAAACTTCTTTAGCAGAGGTGCAGTTAGACACATTTTCGAACATTTCTTCTTCAAGAGCCATGAAAAGAATGTTCATTGCCTTCTTGTTGTATCCTACTAACTTCTTTTCTTCATCCGTCCATTCCTTTCTCTGCTTAGGAATAAGCCTGTTGGGATCAGCAGGGTTTATCTTCTCTGGTATGTAAGGCCCAACTTTTATTGCTTCATATAGCTCTTCATCAATTGCATCCATGTACACCTGTATTCTCAATTTCCAATTAGCAAATCTATCTCTGGTACACATAGGAGGCTTCCCACCAAAATCACTTCTTAAAGCCATTAGAAAATTTTAAGTTAGGATCCTCTCAAGCTTTAAGGCTTAGCAAAGAATGTTAAGCTCTGATACCACTTGTTAGGTCCCAAATGGGTAAAAATACTACAAGGGGGGGGGGGGGGGAAATAATGTTTTTCAAAAATTAAGTATTACTAAGAAAACTTTACTAATTAAAACACTTCTTGCTTATAAAAGAATTTCTTATGTCTTGAAAAAGTTTAGCAGCGAAATTTGTTTAAGCAAAGCACAAGTAAAGCAAGTAAGCAATATGAAAGATAAGCAGGAGTAGAGATAGAATTTTTATAGTAGTTCGGACTAAGCCTACTCCACTCTTCTTCTTTTTTACTTGAGAAGGCTATCACTATAACTTTGTTCACACAGAACAATCAGCAGGAGGACACTTAGTCCAATTTATAATAGACCATTTAGACCAACTCAGCAGGAGAACACTTAGTCCAATTTAGTCACACAGACTCTAAGCAGATTTGAGAAAATCTTGCTTGCTATCTTCAAGTAGTTTGCTCCTTAGTTGAACAGATTGATAGCATTTGTTCAAGGTTTATGATGTCTTGCTGAAGTCTTTAAGATGTCAGAGTTTGGTTGTTCAGTTGGTTGGAGGTTAGTCATAAATGAAATTTATGACTCTTATTTATACTTCTCCAGAAAATCTATCAGTTGGGAATTTGAAATAGATCTGTTGGAGTGTACTGATTTTGATGTGACTTATCTCTTTACAGCAGTCCTTGCTTAGTTTAAAAAGTTAGCCGTTATTTTGTCTTCTAGTGTCTTTCAGAATAGTTTCCTAGAAGTTGACTAACAAAGGGTAAAGATAACTTTTCTAACAATCTTGACTTTGATAAGCAAAGGATCTTGCTTACTTAAGTCCTTGCTTATTTCCATTCTAAGCAGGACTATACTTGGAAAATTCTTCATGTCTTCAGAATCCTTCATAGCAGGCTTATCAAATCAGCAGAGTTCAATGGTGATCAAAACTCCTTGCTTAACTATAAGTTATATCCACCTAACATGTTGGATATTTTTCTAAGTCCTTTTACAATACTTAAGCAAGGACTATATTACATCATCAATTCTTATAAAAATAAATAAATAATCTTTTAAGCAATGATTATATAAGCAGAGGTGCAACAACTACATTATCATCTCCCAATTTTTCAACATCTTCTTCTGAATCTGAAAGCATAGTGCTTGATACATGAGCATACTTACCAGTTGCAATAGTATCTCCAAATATAACACACACAGACTCGTACTTAGGACAACCTTTTTTACAAAATCTGTCAGCCAAACTATTTACCTTAAACGAAATAAATCATCAGTTTATTCAAAAAAATATTTTATAAAGCTATATATGATTATAATACAATCAAAATTTTATTGTTTATCTACCTTTTTTAGTCTTTTCCATATCTCCTTGTCAGCAATTGGCTTTCTGGTAGTGGGACACCAATTAAGTCCTGTTTCCTTACATAATTGTGTATATAATTTCCACTCAATCCTTAAGCCATTAAACTTGGTCTTCATTTGCTCAATAGTATAAGGGTGTCCTGACTTCGCTACCAACTCTTGATGCATAAAATTCCAACTTGTTTGTGTAAATGTAGTAGTAATCCTATTTTTCTTCTTAACTTCTTTTTCCATCAAGTCAATGAAAATAAAAGAATTATTATCCGGCCACACATCCCTTGGATTTCCATCTCGTCCAAATTTTCCAGTTAACTCAACAACATCATCATCAATATCTCTAGAACTTGTCATCTACAAAAAGAATTAAAATTGTTACAAAAGGGGTGCCTTGCTAACATAAAATTAGCCAAGAAACTTGTTTAAATTAGTTGTCAAAATAATAAATTCCAAGATAACTTAAATTGAATATGGTATTAAAAATTTTGACAATAGAAATTACGCTTGAGAATAGTACTCGAATGAAAGTTTGTGGACAATAAATATGCAGATTTACCAGCCTTACATAAACAACAATGAAGGGCAGCGATTGGAAGAAACACAGTTGGAAAGAAGGGATGGGCCTCGGAGAAGATGAAATATACCTGGGCACCACTGTCGGAGTCGAATCCTCAAGAATTGAATGAAAGTGAAGCTCGATGCAGTATTATTCTCACAGAGAATGGAGAGTATATCTAGGGTTGTAAGTTGTATTATTCTATTGAAGAAGAGAAAAGTAATATGCTTGATGCAGTATTGTTCTCACAGAGAAGGGAGAGTATATCTAGGGTTGCAAGTTGTTATTCTACTGGAAGAGAAAGTAGTATGCGTATTAATTTTTTCCCCCCAAATCTGATGTCGCGAGGATTCGATGAATGGGCCGCCTCTTTTCATTTCGTAAAAATGAAAATGAACATTACTTTTCCGTGTTTTCATTTTTGAACCCCAAAATGAAAATGTTTTCATTTTTTTTTGGAAACAAAAATGATACCAAACAGTCCATTTGTTGTGTTTGTTTTCAAAAACTAAAACAAAAATGAAAAAAATAAAAATGAATAAGAATTCAAACAGGACCTTAGTATAGAAAATTGAAAAAAAAATAAAGTCATGTTAAAAGAGATCTAGTGCAGTCAGTATAAATTACTATTTTCTGTCTAATTTATGTTATTATGTCAATATTACAATTTAAGTCTAATTTATGTTATTATGTCAATGTTACAATTTAATATGATAATATCATTATATTATTGTGTCAGTGTAAATTTTATCAATTGGTAGCAGTATTGCAAATGATAACATTATACTCTCTTTGTGTACATTTACATGACTTTATAGAGTTTTTTTTTATAATTAAATGTTATCTTACATTTCCAATGTATTCATTTTAATATTATTCCTAAAATAACCTTACTTAAAAACTTGGTCAAAATTATTTTTAAATCAATACAATTTCCAAGAAAGATTATATTAGATAATTATTATACTTTTACTTACTTACAGATAATTACCTTAATTATAGTGTAGTTTTTTAAAATGTCATATATATGTGAATGGAGAGATTAATAAATTATAACATAAATTTAATGGGAATAATTAAATTTTGTAATCACTATTTCGAAGTTAATTTCTCGATGATCGTAGTTGCCAAGAATTACTCCTCAAGTCAAAGAGATGCTCTCTCTCTCTTTCTCTCTCTCTCTCAATTTTAAAAAAACATAATGATGGCTGAAATAACTTTGACCTTGATAAAATGGAATAAAACTAATAGTGCAATGGTGCTTGAGTTTTAATCTAGGTTCGATCAAGTTATATTTACAATAATAATAAAAATTATTAAAAATTAATGATAGGTATAACTAGGGGTGCACGACAATTGATTTGGTCTATTTTTCTAAAAAAAAAAACAACCAAACCGAATGTTTTAATTTTGAAACTAACAAAACAAAAACAAACTATTATTATTCTGTTTTTTCGGTTTTTGATTTTATATAGTAATAAGTTGATTTTTAGATTATTTTTTCTTACAAATTAATAAATTTATAAAGATTATAATTCTAATATTAGTAGTATAAAACTTTTATAACTATATTTTCGTTAATACTTAAAACTTTGTAATTTTTGTTATATCTAGTATGAATTTATTATTTACATAAAAGAATAAGTAGTGATAATAAAAAAAGTATTATTATAATTTTTCAAACTTAAAGTAGTAATGATATTACACAAAATAACTATAAAATTATAATACATGCATATATAAATATATATGTAATCTTACATTTATTAATTTAAGACGGTCGATTTTAACTTTTTAAAACTTAAAATCAAAACCGATCGATCTTATATCGATTTTTTTAAACTAGAAATTATTAGTTTTTGATTATTTTTTTTAGCTTGATTTCATTGGATTTGATCGGTTTTTTTGATTTAGTGTACAACCATCGGTATAACTCGAGCTTTCATTGACTTGTCGACATAAATGCAAAATTCAAAATGAGTAAAAATGAATGCGGTTGGTGTTTTCCAGTCCTGGCCAAATCAGGCTCACATCACAAATCAAAAACAAGAAAGTACAGAAAGGACGAATGAGTAGCTGAAACAATTTCAAAGAAGAAATGAAAGCAATTAAACATTGAGCTTAAAATAGGAGCGGCAGCTGCAACTACCCATCAATAAAACATGGCAGATGAGGATATATTCGTATATAATTTTCGAGTGAAAAATACATCCATAAACTTTTTCATCATTTAACCCACGTCCAACTCCCATGATTGCATACAGCCATACACGTCCTTATCATTTTTTTGTATTTCCATTCCCCACTTTTGCCACCTGCAATTTAGTTTCCTTGTCTCCTTCTCATTCTCACCATTTTCTAATTATTACTACCAACACTTCTCATGCTACACATCCATTCTTCTTTCTTAATTATCGCCGTTTATGCTTTTCAAACTAAACTACGTCTACAGGCAAAAGCAAAAACAAAAACCAAAAAAAAATAAAAAATAAAGAGAAAGAAGGAAAAGAAAAACGAAACATATGCATTTGACTTCAAAAAATCTGGTGTTCAATTGTAATTTAATAAGAAAATGATCAGAAAAGAGAACACAACTGAAAGTAGGAGGGATAAAGAGTATAAGTGATGAACAACAAATGGGCATGTGACATATAGAAAATGGGCTGTTTCATGTGATACCCCATCAACTGCCCGATGAATTAAAAGTTTTAAATCTTTCGACAGAGATAAATGATAAAATCGTTGTTATTTATAGAACAAATGAAATAACATATAGGATATTATTTGAGATAGTATAATTAAATTCCTATGTGTGGAGATAAATATAATTGAGAAGAGGAAATGACTCACCAAAATATTCATTCTCCGTTTGAAAATTAGAAATATATTTCGGTTCACACAAAATATTATAAAATATATGAATAAAACTCTTGAATACAATTTTTTTATTTATTTTACAAACATATCGCAAATGAATTCTGACAGTATAAATTATATTGTCAGAATCTACAATATCATAATTTTAACCTGAAACAAACAAACGGGTAATATAACATTTATAAATAATATTATATTAAAAGATAAATTTAGCTCTTAAATAAGTTAAGAAGGGATAAGATAGAGTATACCGGAATGTGGTGATAGCTAGTAAGTAGTAGCGTGATTCGGACAATATAAAAAAGATACTACATACATAACTGTATGTAAAGGTTACCCTTTTCATTCACCATTTGACCTTTATAAAATCTCAATAAGCTTTTCATTTCTACTAGGAGAGGAGGGAGAGATATTGCAATTAATATATATTAATTTCAATGTCCATCTCCAATGGTTCTGATCCCATGAGAGTCCAGTTGGTGTCAAAATCAGTATCGAGCAGACTGTTGAAGAAATACTCTGATTTATCAGAATTCGGGTTCGATTATTCTCAAAGCGGGTTGTGGTCTCCTCCGGTTCAACCCAACATGTTCTTGAGCTCATCTGGTAGTAAGATTATAACCCATGATCAAATGCTTGCTAAACTCCACAATGTTTTGGAAGCACGCGGTAGAAGAAGAAAACGAAGAAGAAGATACAGAGTTTGCTTCAATGTACTGTAATTAATTGATGATATCAAAACAAACAAAACAAAATTATTATTTTTTGATATGTCCAATTTAATTACAAGGAATTGTTATTTTCACAGAGAAATTTAAAACAAAGAACAAATTATTTCTTAATTAAATGCATGTACCATCTGTATTAATAAAGCTTGTACTGAGCTGTGAAATTAATTTGTTGAATAATTTTGATGATATGTTGAATATGCAGGCATTTTGGTGCTCACCAAAGAGAAGTGAAGCTTGGGTATTGAATTAATTAATTAAGATTCTTGAATTGGCACAACTGTAAGTACGTACAGGTATTTTAAATATTGTTACTTTGTTAGTGCAATCAATGCTCTTTCAAGTTTCTAAAATCAAAAGAATGAATTTTCTTGCTTTTACTTGATTGCCTTTGTAAAATAGGAACAATTCACTTCTTTAACAGAAAAATATTCATTTGTCTGATCGAATTCACAACAACTTCTTGATTCACATGACATTATGTTCAATGAATTTAGTAGTTTGTGGTTGAGAAAATACGTACAACAATCTGATCTGTGTTTCATGCTGTGTAAATGTGGGTAGATCGAAGAACATAGCTTACATATTTGCAATCTTGTGAAATTAATATATATAGCCTTCATTTTTTATTTTTTTTGTTGAACTTCGATATTATCATTCAACCATGGCCATGTCCGGTTGCAGATAATTTCAGCCGTTGATTCCTGATTTGTCGTAATGAGTATATACACTTTAGTTATAATATATATCTACATATCTTAAGATTTTCTTTTCTTTTAAGTTCTTAATTAATTTAAGAATTGTATAATGCATTTATAAAGGTAACACATACATGTTTTAAGGGATATATATATATATATAGTTCATGTGATGCATGATCAGATACCATATCACTGAAGTTAAATATTAAAAAAAAGAAAAAAATATATGCAAGTTACTTAATTACTCTTGAGGTACATGAATCCTGAAAATAATATAAAGAAAATTTTGAAATTTAATTTATATATATATTAGAAAAAAAGTAAAATAACAACACAATACTGCATCAATCTGCAAAATTAAATAAAGCATTGGGCTCCTTTGACAAATTTGGTATCATCCATCACTGCTCTCTTCTCCATTAAGTAATTCTCATATATATATATATATATATATATATATATATATATATATAATATGTTTCCATGCAGTAGAATGCAGCTTCTTACTTGTTTCTGCAGAACTTTAGTTATCCAGTTGTACACTGTTTGTACATTCACACTTGCTAAGAATTTGGCCCATCTCACTTTTTGCTCACCTTTTCTTCTTCTTGCTACAAAAATTATTATTATTGGTCACCCGGCACCCCCCGCCGCCCCGCAGGAACCATTGTAAAAATGTCGAGTTGAATTATAGATGGTGTTTAGCGACGTCGAATATACAGTTCCCAGATAATTTACTAGATGGCTCTTACGCAGTTATGCTGGTGTTTTAGGCAAATAGTTGCTTTCTATTTTTTCTTTAATTGAAGTGTATTAATTATTATGATTTAATATTGAAATTTGAACATGTAAAATAATGTATTTTTTCCTATGTTATAAACTCTTCTAACCGGTATATTTCACTTACCGGTTAACTTTCATTTTAGTACTTTTAGGGGGTGTTTGTTTGTATAATTGCGGAGGGAATTGGACTATTTAGTTCAATATTAACTTTGTCCTTGAAATATGATTTGTCAAATATATAATAGATAATAATATAACAATAATAATAAACTTATTTTATTTTATATATTTCATTCCAACAATTCAAATATTTTAGGTGTAATTCTTTTTGTAATGGACCAAGTTGTGACAAATATATTTTGTATGCCAATGAACAAGACAAAAATAGGTCATAATTCAGTATCAGCAAAAAAGTATTAAACACATACACCCTAAATCTTCACTTTACATAACTCAGGCTCTAAACCATTTTCGTGATTACATCTATTTGTAATGGTTTCACCGCGTCAAAAATAGTTGGCTAGTTGGTAATTTTTTTGTCTTTTTAAATCTACTGTACTTTTGAGTAACAAACTTGTGCACAAGGCTTGTTCAAAAAGCACCAGATGACAAGGCTTGTTCAAAAAGCAGAAGGAAGTCAAGTAATTACGTTCAAAAATAGACCACACATCACATATCCACAGTAAAGGATATTTCCTTGGACTAAATTGTTTAAGAAAAATGGAAACAAATTGAAATTATTGACAGTGAAAGTGTAGCCTTAAGAAGTTGAATAAATCAATTTCATGAATTTACCTTCCTGATAATTTTTCTATTTGCAAGGATAATGCTAAAGCGTACTCCTCATAATAAACTGCTTATTATCGTGAAATAAAACATCTAGTGGTTTAGGATAATGAAGTGAATTTGATCATTTAGTTCTATTTAAAAATTAATCATGTGTTTGTTTCGTGACTTTAGACTAAACTAATTAATCCTATGAAATAATATATTTATTTTGATATACGGGGCTAGACTTAATAATCTCATTTAAAAAATAATAACCCATACAAAAAATTAAATAAACGAGAGAAACATCATGAATTTCATAATTCAGTTATACGAGATTGTCATTCCAGTCAAGTGTAATTATTTATCCAATACGGAGGTATTATTATTAACAGGAAGTACTACCAATTCAATCTAATCAAATCCTACAAATTAACAAACCTATCCATTTATTTTAGGATTTGGAAAACACTACTTTTACATACATTTTTCACACTTCATTCCCCACCCTATAAACACGATGATAATCTTGTGGGTTCTATATCTGGAAAATATCAAAACTACTTCTAAGAATATGAATCGATTTTTTTTTTCCTTTTTTACCTCGTTGGCTTTTCTTTGCAACATTATATCTATCTATCTATTTATGTACAAAACCCAAAATGTTTTACTAGCACAAACTGTCAGAAACTCGGTGGCCTAGCCAGCTTGTGACTTTAGACTCGAGAATAGGAGAAAACAATTGGGGCAAATCAGGTCACCGTATATAACTAAGCCCAACTTCACTTCAACCCACTAGGATTGAACTTTGCACTGTTCCAAGCATTTCCTTACTCAAATCTGATATTCTTGAACTATTTCAATTTGTAATGCATCAAATACGTGTCCACTTATATTATAGTTTTCTTAATAAAATAATTAAATGAGGAGATATTTGTGGACTGCAAAAAAATTGAAGGAGAATGAAGTATATATTAGAACAGTCCAACCAACTTCTTACGTACTATCTCCACGCTAAAAAACTCGATAAATTTAGGAATAAATGTACATAACAATTTGCAAAAAAAAATTTCATTTTTTGGCCATTTTTTCATGAGAAGATAATATACATATACTTTTACATTAATTTCTGACTAATAAACCGACCACGAAGGGGCTTATAATTCAGGAGGCTAATGAAGTATTATTGTTTCTAAGGCATAAATGGCTTATGTGTCAAGTTTCAACAGTGAAAACCTAACTAAGACGACATTGCTTCTAACAATATTTAACGTGTGGAAACTGAAAAGTTGACTATCGTTCTAAAATAAAAATGATATTGCTAAAAGAATTTGATGACTAACCTTGTCAAAATTTCAATGGTCCTAAATTTTCTCAAAAAAATTGGTATAAGAATAAAGTTATAATAGAATCACTAAAGCCTTTCCGGATGGTGATATATCTTTAGTAAACGTCTGCTGGATGAATTTGGTTTTATGTATATATTTGATATAGTTGAAGATAATTTGATCCCTTAGCTAATGTTTGAACTAATTTTATAGATGTCTTTATATAGTAGGGAGAATATTTTCTAGTCAGTAATTAAATTAACAAGTTTATTACTAGGATTATATGTATGACACACGTTTGGTGATATGATTATTACTAGAATTATTTGACATCGTCATGTAATCATCCATTGCTCGAAAGGAATAAATATATCTTTAATAGCACAGAAACTTTCGCCCTTCTACTACTGATTGACTATACAGAATTACAGATCCATGTGTTAAAAGAGGTTTGTAATATAGGGATTAAGGAAAAAAATTTCGTGTGTCCGTGTGTGGGAAAATCGAAAACGATTGGGAAAAAAGTAAGTCAAAAAGCTAAAAAGTACAGGCAACAAATAAAAAATAAGATCAATATGAAATGGGGCTGGTTTAATTTTTTTTTTTTGTTTTTTTGAATTTCATTACAAATGGATTACAATCACACATGAATTATATAAAATAAACTAACTACACATTAAACAGAGATGAATGCTCAGAAAACTCTACTCTAATAAGGGAGAGTGAGATAAAGTCTCAAAGAGGAAACCCCACTCTAATAAAGGGAAGTGAGATAAAGTCTCAACTGTGAATCATGTAAAATTAATTAACTCCACATTAAAGAGAGATGAATGTTTCATAAAAGAGAGGAAACTCAACTCTAATAAGGGAAGAAGAGAAATATTTCTTTCCCCCACTCTAATAAGGGGAACTGAGATAAAATCCCAATTGGTGTCAATAAGAATTGAATCTACAATCTCTTAATTACGAGACTTTAATTTTAATCATTGAGTTAAAATTTTATTCGCCGGTTGATTTAAATATGAAGTTGGTAAAATAGAACTAAATTGAATAGTAAAATACCATTTAACTTTATTGACGGGTTAACCTAACCTATTAAATTTAGTCAGTCTCTCCCTTAATGTGGTGTAGTTAAACGTTGTAATCAATGAAATAAAAAAAAAAGGTTAAAAAAAATAAAAAGTAAAAAGCTCTTGCGAGAACATATAGTAGAATACAAGTGATATTAGTACACTTATCATCTCTGGACTTTACTTTTTATTTTTTTTTCTTATAAAAAATTTAAGTGATGAAAGATTCTCATATTTAAGGTCAGAATATGTCACTAGTCTATTTGAAAATTTAGATAATTATAAAAATAATAATTAACAAGACTTAAATTCTTAATTTAATAAAAATGCTTATTAAGATTTATCAGCTGAACCAACTTTCGTTGGTCAAACTCTATTAAAAAAAACTAATAATGACAGCTCTTTCTATTTGTGTGGTAAAGTTGACAGTACCTAAGACAAGTTTCAAGCATTATGATTAATTGAAGGCCCAAATTATATATATTACATATATTTATTTACATAGAAGTTTCATAATTCAATAGATGTATATGCATGTGTTAGATATGTGAGGTTGTAATTAGTTCAAGTGATTATAGTATAATTCATGTGACTTTGAAACCAGAAAATTAAAGCAAATCAAAATAAGAATTGAGTGAGATTAGAATGTGAAAATGAAATTAGTTTTAAAAATAATTTCACCCAAAAAAAAAAAAAAAGAAGTCATATATGTATCGTTTTTATAGTTAGTTCATCAAAGTCCTTTTGATCCCGACATTTCAACAAAAAATATTCAATGTTATGATTCATGTAATATGTGCATTTTGCCCTATATGTTTTCTACACATATACTACTATAATATATCGTCCTTGCAAAGTGCATTTATAACTAGTATGTGAATGCATACATTTAATAAAGTGAACGTGCATACATTCATAAGGAACTATAGTCGTCTCTCTCTATATATATTAATAAATTCTCTTCAAGTCAATAATATCCGGCACCCCATTACTGTTGTTTGTATACTTGAAGGACAAAAAGTTCCTTATCACCCCCATAATGTTTCAATCAATTACCATGTGCTTCTATCGTAAAAGATTACACACAAATTTTAAATTGACTTTCTTATATATCTGTTCGCACATTTGAATTTATTCATATTAGATCCGTAAAATACTATATATGATGTCAATCGCTCGCATAAATTTACTCGATCATATATATATTTGAAGAACAAGGATTTTAGTTTGTTAGAATATTATTGTAATTTACAATTATCCTATCTTCATGAGAACTTTAACAATTAAATAATCAAAATTCACAGTAATATTAACCTTTATAGAACAAAAAATCATTTGAAATTCACATCAAAATTAAAACTTTGAGATTTCAAAAATATATCAATACAAAAATTCTGTAGTTCATTTTGTAGAACGGATATATAACTAGATTTTGTTATATATTATTTTAATAAAAAGGATAACTTTAATTTCAGGAAAGATGAACTAGCAATCTATGTATATACTATAGTAGAATCATGAGGGTCGTGTGATCTCAGTTAAAGATGTAGGTCAAGGAAAATATCCTCTGAGCTGCATGTATAGCCTAAAAATGAATGAAGAGAGAGACTCAATATATGGTCCTGCAGAAATCAACCACACGTTACTGAATATACACATATACAAATTAAATAAAGACAGAAGTAATTAAAATCCATATATAGGTACCAGTGTCAGAAATATCACTAGTGTAGGACATATAATATATATTTTTAATGATAATATTGTTTTTTTGGGTAATATTGTAATGATAATATTGGAAGAATGAAGATATGATATAGAAATGGGGGCGAGGTTTATGTTGCTCTCAAGTGTGACATACCATTTGAGAGTGGTTGTTGACTTTGTGAAATAAAAACAAATATTCCTTTCAAGCTAATTCACACTGGGCAACATTAATTGACAAATGAACCATATACATACGGCCTGGGATGTAGCAGCATGGGAATTAAAGAGACTAATTAATGTAATGAAAATTAGTTTAAAGCTTACATTAGATCATATGAATATGGGTGTGAATTATATTTTTATGGAGTATTTATAAATGAGCTTTACAGTTGAAGATTGCTAAATTTCAATTCTTGTAAGCTAAATAAGCAATTATAACCAAGAAAACAATATATGGGTGAAACAAAGAAGTATAAGCGCATACACAAACTCGACATTGAACATTTCAACTTATAATACCAGATGTGTTTGATTCTCACATCCATTAAGTTTTACAGTAAATATGTGCAACTAGGTAATTTATTGGTAATAGATAAGTGCTCTTTTAAGGACATTAGTCAACTCTATGAGTTAGTTTGTTAATTCAATTAAATCATTTTTTTTCAATTATCGTTCAAAATTTTAATTTTTTTAAATCTAAATATTATTTGGTTTCATCTTTAGATACTTCCTACTCCAACTTAAAATTGGCATACAAAAAGGATTAATAGATTCAAAACATGTAACCTTCCAAAAATATTTTAAAAATATTTGACAAAAAAATAGACTAAAAAATACAAGTAAAACAATTAATAAATGTTGCATAAGATATAGATAATTATAATTTACATATACTAAATTAAAACAATCACAAGAAAGATATTAAAATAATATGCTTTGTCATACATAAATTAAAAATATATGTAATTTCTACATATAAAATACAATTATATGATTTTTTTTTTCATATAATTCAAAATAAATGAACAAAATAACTCATGCTATACTCGGACATGATAGATTATATTTTCATAACTGACATGTTAATCCTAGCAACATGTAGGACCGTGATAGCAAATGTCCGCAGTCCGCCCGAGCCTGCCAGTTGATAATTTATTACAAATAGATAGACAAATTAATAAATTAAACTAATTGTGACACAAAAAAAAAAAGAAAAAGAAAAAAAGAAGAAGCAATATTGGATATCTTGAAACGAAAAAAAACTCAATAGACAACAATGCTGCAAGTGGATGGTCCTGTTGGACACCATGAAGTCATGACAAGCGATGCTCCACGCTCTTGATAATGAACAAAATGGTATTCTTCCGACACAACCAATATACAGAAACCAAATAAAACAAATAAGATGAAAAAATAATCATAAAATAGAAAAAGTTTATATAAAGGCATTTTCAAAACTTATGATCGAGTTGTTTCTCTCCAATCCTTGTTCATATATATCAAACACAAACAAATAGGTTAAAAATATATAGCAAAACCACGTATAATTTTTTTTAATCGGCAAAATTACTTTTAAAACTAACTTCTCACCCTGATGAGATTTGATCTTCTGACTTCAATGTCATAAAGAATGTGTTCTAACCATTTAAGTTAACCACAATCTTGAAAAACCACGTATAATTGATGTAAGCCTTTCACAGTAACATTTCTAATTTATCAATTACAATCAAATTAATTATAACGAAGTCAATTACTCTATTAATCAAATCCGCCGAATTAAAAAAAATAATAATCATAAAAATAACATGATTTATAATAAATAATCAACAACAATTAAATCAATTATAATAAATTAAATATACTCTATTTAAATTAATTATAATCAAATAAATAAATACAAATTTACACATGGTGTACGAGTTTGAAAATTTATTATTATCTACATGCTAGTTACGGATAATGTATATGCTAGTGACGTGATGCACGATAGCTACCAACCTACCCTTGCATAGCGGACGATCGACATGCTGGTTGAAAATTTAATGTGCTTAAAATATATCTTTTTTCTTTTTTAAAGCATAAATGTAGCTAGGGTTTGTTATCTGTCTGATCATTTTTTTATTTCTCGAAGATAAAGATTTTTTAGAGACAAAGAAAGACCGTTAAATGAGATGACATCAGGTAATCTAATTGCACGTAGACTTGATTATGGTAAAAAAAAATTAAAAATTACTGTTTCTATCTACATGCATTTTCAAAATAATTACTCATACGTTTCTATATTTGGTGTATAATATATTTACACAATACAAGACAGAAATTATAATAATAATTTCATATATATATATATATATATATATATATATATATATATATATATATATTAACTCTTCGTAACAAATACTACTAGTTACGCATAACTTGAAAAACATTGAGAAGCTACGGTTTGAAAAGTCTAATATGGTCGATTCAATCAAAAATATAGTAGGCAAGTCCAAGTGTCCAACACAGCAAGCGGTATTTTGGAGTCAAAAAAATAAATAGTAAGCACGGGGTTCCCTCAAAATTGTTTGTAGGTGAATTATCACTTTGTGAGGCGGGGTTCGATTTGTTTCAGATTTTGCAAATCTTAATAAGTACATAAGACTATTATGTGTTATATATGTTAGGTAAACTAACATATCTTACAATTTAGTGTTCACGGGTAAACGTACATGCACAAAGATAATCACTTCATCTTTGACTTTGCCAGTTAATTGTCTCAAATTTAATTTTTGATGCGAATGAATTTAAATTTTGAGATAACATTACTAAACTCCACTAGTTTAGCATGTTAATTTAGCTACTAGTCATACTCCGCTAGCTCCATATAAGACTTTCGAAAGACAAACAGACTGTTATGAATGAATTAATTAAGGAATTAGTCAATCAATTAATTAATGTGTTTAGAGCTAGTTAAGGAGTCGGGTCAATTAAAATTAAGTCAACAGTGTTTTGACGGTGCATGCATGAAATTGCCGAGAAACACTGGCCGGCGGCCTTGCTCTATTCCACCTAACTTAATTGGCTTCCATATATGCGCCCCACTCTCTCTCTCTCTCTCTCTCTCTCTCTAGACTTTATTTAAAAATATAGTCCGCAATCCCGTAGAACAAACAAACTCTGTTTGAACTTTGACTTGGCCCAAAACTAACTTTATATCATCCCAAGTAGTACCATACTTTAAACCCCAAACTCCTCTATATAAACAAATTCAAATAATCCCCAGAAATTAAAATTCCAACACCTCGTACATACCCTTTCACACAAATAGCAAACAGATATACACTCTGCTAATATCTAGTTTTTGAGTCACAATACATACACATTTAGACGTTGTACCTTATAATCTACAAATATATAATATACTCATATATACATATGGGTCGTTCAAGTGGTTTTATTATGATGTTATTATTATTATACGTGTTTGGTTCTTGTGTTTCTTCAATATATGGCCGGAAGATATTAACGACGTCGCCGGAGGAGGCACGGAGGGACAGTAGTTTATACATGAGTGCCCTTCCGAAGGGCACTGCCCGAGCTTCGACGCCCAGCAACAAAGGTCATGCAAGTATTGATATCAGCGAAAAGCTCATTGCCCGTCACCTATCCGCTATTGACCGCATTCTCCGGTCAGTCCCCAGTCCCGGTGTGGGTCACTAGCTACTCTCTCTCTCCTCATCAAATTTTTTTTTTTTTTGTTGATAATTTTTGTATTACTACCTAGCTAGCTAGATTCATTTAATTTCTAGCTTTCTAGCTTTCTAGTTTTGTTTTTTTTTTATTTAAGAATAATTATTCTTAATTATTTATTTGTATGGTTTTAAACGGATGGAGAACGAAAAGTTGTACACACAACGAAGTGTATAGAATATAGGTTGGAACGGTTGATAGTATATACTCCGTGCACACTCATATATACGCTTGCTTTGGAGAAGTATTAATTAGGATTTTGTATTAATTCCTTCTCAAGAGCAATATATATACTCCACTTGGTATTTATAGTGAATTTTGAGAAACGGAGTACTACGTATTTATTTTTTATTTGTTGTCTGATTTTTTTTCATGTTATTTTAGGTAAATTTTTATACGTGTTAAATATTTTTTTTTAATTTTTGAAAAATTAATAAATGAAAATATTTTAAATAAAAATTAATATGAATAAAAATTTTAACATGTAAAAAAATTCAACTAAAACAATTTGTGAAAAAAGCAAACTACAAATAAAAAAGGACAAATTGAGTAATTTGTTAGGGAGTATCAATTCATATACCCGTACGCCCTTTGTTATCGTGAGGATTTGTTATAAAAGGCATTTTGCTTTTTATCTTCTTTTTCTTCAATATACTCCGTAGTTAATTTGTTTGGTCATGAAGATATAGGGAAAGTGTTTCATAATTATATCTTGATTAATTTGATTTAATAATTTATCTTCATAAATGTTTATTATCGAAATGTGTTTTACTTGTTTAACAAAATGATGAGTAACTCCAGACGTATGGAAAGTGTTGTGTTTCGGATAAAGAAAATTAGACGTACTCCAGTAAATTTTCTTTTAGATCCGACCATAACGAAAACATAGAAATTAAGAAGGGGAAAAAAAAGAGAGATGTAACAACGCGTTTTCATCAACTTTTTCCGAGTTGTAATAACGATGTCGGTTGTTTCCGCTTTGAGATTGTAGTTACTACTCGACTACTCAGTAATGTAATATAATGGCAGATGTTATTATAATCGAATCGAATATCGAACCAGTGAAATTATTAATTTATGATTCAACCGGTTCAACCGGATTATTATTTTTTTAGAAAAAATATTATATAAATTATATATTATTATAAATTTATCAAATATAAGTTTTAAATTTTTAATAATCAAAATAATTTCATCAAATATTCCAAAAATTCATTAAACCGATTTACAAAATAACAAAAGACACATTTTTAAAGAACAAAATAACAAAACCCACTTACAAAAAAAAAAGGAAAAAAAATCATAAAACCCTGTTCTAACTGGTTTCCAATTCAACTGCTTTTTTCTCGATTTTTTTTGAACCGGTTTTTTTGATCAAACCGACCGGACCCATAGCCGGTTCGCGGTTAAACCTATTGAACCGATCAGTTCAGTCCAATTTTAATAACATCGATAATGTCACACTATTCATATGTAATTAAGTGTCCATCACAGTAATTTTACGGACCAAGTCGATCGAAGCAAGACTAATTTGTTGATTTTGAATTTTTTTCCAGATAAGTGTAGATAACACAATATTCTAACATTGTTATGTATTTGTATTAGAATTTATTTACATATACAGTTAAATTCATAGTCATTCTCATGAAAGTTTGCTAGATTCTAAATCGTTAATTTGAAAATGAACAATTTTCAGTGGAACTGTATTAACATAACGATAAAATTTATCATTTTTAGTAAAAATATACGTGATCTTCACTGTAAAAATAAATTTATTCTTTATATTAATGTAGACTAGTTTAAAGAAGACAAATACATAAGTGACAATTGTTCAAATTTTTTATACTAGATGATAGTGTACTAAATCCTACAAAGAAAACGGCATATGAATTTCTCACTGCATGTGTATTCTCTATCAACTGTTCAGTCTACATTTGTGTTACTGAGTTGTAGCATTTTTAATTTATTAGCGATGAGATTGACATTTAATAGTTAGAATTGACAATATATTTCAAGGAGGAGTAAATAATAGAATCATACTTTATCTTATTAACCACAATTAAAATTTGGATTTTATTCATGAAAATTTATTATTTCCTCTTTAGGCATTTATTAAAAAGTAAAACTATAGGGAGGATTTATTTCTCACCGGTGGAAACAGATGATACCAAGCTCGATGAAACCACAACCTTCAATCAAGGACGCCATATATGAGAGCAAATTTTAGGTCGGTACATTAAAAAGTCTAAAATTTCTTAAAATTCTCGTATTTTAAAATAATTCTGCATAATTGTATTATTTTTTTCCCCTAAATTACTATTTTTTAGTATATTTTCAATATAATTTGTAAGTTATTATTTGTAAGTTACTATTTATAAGTTACTATATCTATAAAAATCGAAAATACACTTGTGAAAAATAAAATTTTAATAAATTTTGGACTTTACAATAGACCGATTGGTAATTATCTCCGTATATGATAGGAGACATGCTTGAGACATATTAGCCCAATAAGATTAACCAATGTTCTGTTTCTACCAGCATATGGGCTCCACAATACCGTCCATGGGCCAAAAATTTGGTCGCTTAAGTTCTAAGAAATATGGACCCAGCAGTCTTAATTATGTCACTGTTACACAAATTGGCATGAATTTTTATATTAACTCATAGCACAATTTTTAGGTACCGTAACCGTTTAACTCATCTATCACACAATTTAATTTTGATATAAAAAAGTGTGAAAAGAATGTGATTTCATAATAATTATAAATAAGTGGTGATTGATAAAAATAGTCATTTATTTTTTTTGTTTTCTCTAACCTTTTAACTAATTTGAATTTTACATTTTTAAATTTTTAACCAAACTTTAATGTAACAAAAAAAAACATTTAAAAAGATTTAACCAAACGAGACATGAAAAATAAGAATGGTGTCTCTTACTCCTTTCACTCCATTTCTTTTGATTTATTATTTTAGAGAATTTCGTAAACCTCGTTATTTTATCCATTAAGAAACTCCTAGTTTTTTTCGCTGAAGTCTAGTAAGATTTCTTTTTAACTTTTACCTTCCATACTTTTTGTCAATATAAATATGAGAGAAATGATTCATTTCATCATAATTTTTTATATGGGTTATAAAATTTTATATTTTTCTTTAATAAATACATATGAATTAAATTTATTTCTCCCTCGTTCCGATTCCTCAAACCGAACGCTGCATAATTCAGATATTCTAATTAAAAAGATTTATTGTCATTCAGACTGATACACGATGTCTACAGTTGTAAAAAGAAAATATTAACAAGACTATTACAAATGGAAATGTTTCTACAGAATCATCATTTAACTTCAATAAGTTTGTGAAGTACGGAGAAATTAGAAAGAGACATATTCGCAAACTGAGAGAATTTGAATCAATTTCGGGGTAGAAGTAAAACTCAGTGCATAAAATATCGCAGTTTTAATTGTTTTTCTTATTCTTATTCTTTTTTTTTCTCTTTTTTTGTTTTGTTGCCATAATCAATACTCCGTAGTAGTTTTAAGAATATAATACTATAAAATTAAATTTGTGGGGCATTACAGAAGAAAATATACGTGTGTTTACGTAGAGCAGTAGTGTGTGAGAACATATGCATCATTCGCTTGTGATGCATTCAATGAGGAATTTGATTGAATTTCAAGATTTTCAAACCACAGATGTCATCGTCCAACAATTCACAGGACTTATCATTCATAGTTCTAATCAACTTCTATTCTTGGACTAAGAACATGAAGTACTTGACTTTAAATATTGTGAAGAAGATACTTCACATAGTAAATGAGATCTTTGTAGCAATGCACCATAAACCAATAAAATCTTTGGAAACATATAGTTAGTGTGTGTGTGTGTGTGTATACGTACAGCAGAGATAAGATGATAGACTCCTCTTAATTCTTTATGCATTAATGTGTATCACGGAATACTTGGACATTCATTCACATTTCTCACCATTATGCTAGCTGCTGTCACCCAACGTTCAAAATTTCCTGCCCAAGTTAGGATTTTTTTTGTCCCCTTTTAGCTTTCACCGCCTGTCTTGGATTAATCTCTTCCACTGATTCTGTTTAATTTAATATTAACCCCTGTCGAAGTAGCGTCTTTTGTGACATTGTTCGAATATAACGCAGATAGCTGGATCAATTAATTATTCTATTTTTACTTTTCTATTTACGACTAACTAATTTTTATTTTGTTTTACTGAATAAATAAACTTGAATTGTAACGGTAGTATTATGAAGATTTTACTAGCGCCAAAACTGCAATTAAAATTTAAGCAACAATCGAGCGTTAATTGCTAAACTAGGATAACAGGAAATTATTTCAATTGTGTTCTCAAGGTCAGGTCATTGTTTATCTAGCTATATTAGACATGAGAATATTGAATGGTTGTTAATTCGTTAAAAATATATACAAAGAAAAAAAATATTTATATATTTATATATGCATCGATATTAACCTTAGTGGGAGATGTCTAATTAACAGAGTAAGACTCAACTTGTAAGCTTATGATTAGATTAGATTAGAATACTCTTAAGTTCGTAACCCATAATATGTAAGTCATATAGCGCAGGCGATTGAATACATAGAGAAAGTATATTTTGACCATATTAAAGCCCAAAGAGATGCAAAAATACTTAAGAAATTATTTTCTTCTATTTAACCAACCTATCTCAAGACCACATGGAAATCTATATTTGATCAGAATTAAACATTTGTATAGTACAATAAGGAAAATAAAATATTCAATTAAATAAATCTAGAGGAAACAACTTAGTTTTTTCTTTATGATCAAGAATAATCTCACTAATATATCTCTTAGATATATTTAAAGTTTTCATAATTTAGACGGAATATAAGAGAACATGCAATGCATGTGTCACAAGATCTTGAAAACTAACTGAAATCAAAGAAATTTCTAATCTATAGCTTCATCCACAGCAATTAAGTACTAAAATCTAGGAATTAAGTTAATTCATAACCTGAAAAACAGAGTTAGGCTGCGAAATCAATTCGAATGGTCGCGATTGATTTTTGTTTGATAATTAGGGAGGTTGTCTGATGCTGATTTTAGCTTCTTTGTGTCCCCTATGACTTGGACCAGATGGTGGTACCCTTCGGCGCCCCTTCGCCAGAATGGTGTGATAACGATGTTCATCCACATTATGCAAGTACTCTGGTATTGTACTAGTAGCTATATGATCAACTTTCAACACATTTGTTGAAGAAGCTTCTATGCCTTGAGGATTTAATACTGGCGGCGGCAACGGCAAGTTGAATGTTCTAGCTGCAGAAATGATATTGATGAATTGCATGAGTATGATCAATGATATCTTGAGCTTGATGGATGTTAAATGGGGTGGTTTATTTTGGATGGCCATCTAATAAGTTTTGAGGAGAAAAAATGAGAAGAATTGAAGTTGTGCTTGTGGATTTGTAAATATCATGTATAAGTGGTGTAGTTATAATGGTAGAAGTAGAGAATTCAAAACGAGAGCTAGCCTGGTGGAAAGGATAGAAGAAATGCTGTGAAATTATATATATAGGCAGTCATGGATTGATGGGAGGGTTTTATGTATGTTTCGAGATTGGCTCTTCTATCCCATTTTCTTATGTCTTATTTATTGTGTTATTAACCAGTGTTCTTTTTTTATATTTGTTTTATTGAAAATCTAGAACCCATATAAATGGGTGCATGACAACTCCAAAGGAAATGTGGGAACCAAATGTAGCATATCAGTACATTTCGTATTTATCTATGTCTTATTCTATTTTATAATTAAAAAACCTTTTATAGTCGATTGCAAAAAGATATTAGAGCAAGATAAAGAGTGATTTGTAACAATTAGTTGTTAATAACAACATTTTAATATGGTATAGTCCAAAATTTATTTCATCATATATAAATAAATGGACGCATCATAAAAGTTTCTATGGGGTGGATTGAAGTTCTCAAGCATCGTAAGAAAGCTGAATAATGTCGCTTTTGAGTAAAAGTTGCTCTTTCTCATGTATGAGTGTCATGAACAAACTGCATAAATCATGGCCGAATTTTATGAGGTGACGAGCTAATTAAGTCAATTTAAAGTAAGGTCATCATAACCACAATTTATTAAATCGTGATAAGTAGATTGATAAGTTATCATGGCTGCTTAACTCTAAATTAAACGGCTAACAAACAAAGGATACTTATAGTCCGACAAAATTTCACCCTTTCATTGACGTCTTCGGCAAGATTTATGTAAAAGATGATACATGATTAAAGTTGAGTACTCCATCCCTCGGGCTCGTTGTTTATGATTCAACTATAAATTTCTTTTCTGTGTTTATAATTTTTAGAATATCATCTATACAAATAATTATTTATTCACCGATCTGGACATTATCACTATACTCCACTAAGCAAGAAGAAAATTCAACTTCAAAAGGAGAAAAAAGTCTCACAAGAGGATATATATCTCAACCGAATTTGGTGAGGAGATTAATGAGCATCAGTTTTGACCATTAGACGAATACCTCGTTGGTTTTCTATGTAATGTATATAATTAAACTTTGTACACTTAAATATTCTCTCCATCCAATTAAATAAGCATTTTTTGACAATGCATAAATAATAAGAAATCATTAATTGTTATGTCAAATTTGTATGTAATATAAAAAATAACCTTATATTTTTTCAAAATATAATAGTATGTCTTTCTTCTTTCTCTATTAAATGACCAACTTTCAAGGTATATTTTTTTATTTTTAAAATTATTAAATTCTTTCTAGAAAGGAAAACCTCATAAATAATTTATTTTATGGGACAAAAAAAGTAAATGAACCACAAATCTCTTATCTCTAAACAAAATGAATAACCATTAAAGTAACTCCGTTCGTTCATTCCTATTCGGGGGTCGACACATTTATGATTATCAATAGGATTACAACATTATAATTTGATTGTAAAGGTCCAACTGATTAACTTTTGAATAAATATGTCTACCATTACATGCTATAATGTATGTTTATAAGATTTTAAGGAAATTTGCAAAATTTTTGATTGAAAAATCAATTTGAAAGAAAAGATAAATTTAAATAAACACAAGACTATGAGCATAAAATTATAAAAATGGTTTATTTTTATTTATAAAATTTTAATTCTTTACCGCAAAATAAGACATTATAATGTTAGAGGGTGGTGTATAACAGTGTTTCTACACACACATAAACACATATATATATCCACACACAATATTCTGTTTTATGTCTACGATATTTTGAATGGAAATATACATTTTCAGCCCATTGTTATAACCTTAGAGCACTTGCATCAGAGTCTTTAAATTCATGCAAGTAGCTAAATTATAGACAAATTTTCAGATTTTGGCTAAAAATCTATTTGCGGTAGAGTATGTAAAATGTCTCTTAACATTTTACATATGGATTTGAGATTGGTACAGTGCATCGCCAGGAGTAGTAGCGCGTCCCGGACAGAATCTGTATATATATTTAATTGAATAAATACCAGGTTTCGCATCGTCTTCCTCCCTTCCCGACTTCAACCCAGATTCTGTACGATCAATATTCTGTGCCCTTTTTGATGCTAAAAAAGTTGTGTCGATACGATTGATTCAGCGAAGCAGATAGCAGAGTTTATGTAGTTGGCAGAAGAAGGGCTTTTTCTTCACTTTAATCTTTTTGATCCATGTCTTTTTCCCCTCCTTGGTTTACTTTCAGTTTGTTATACTTATCTCAAACAAATAAGATAAATCAAACTATTAATTACTTGTATATACAATATTTAAAAACGAAAAAATATATATGTTGTTCACTTATTTAATTTTTTTTAACATTTTCATTCTATAAATAATAGTTAGTTTAGACTAATTATATTTTACTTAAAATAGAGATAAAACAAATATTGCTTCAATAGTTTTAACTTCTTTTTTCACAAACACTAATACTTATATTTTTCAAAATTAATGTATAGAAATTAATAAAATAAACTTTTAATAATATAGAGACATAAAATAGAGTTACTAATGCAGTTATCAAAAAATAGGTGCTAAAAAAGTGTAAATGAATATAGTTGCTAAAAAATCGTAACTGAGTAGATAAAAATTCATAAATTGTTAAAAAAATGTAACTAAATAGGTAAAATAAAGAATCCGTTAAGAAATACCATCTGACCATGTGAACCGCAAGTAGTGTAATTGGAGTCCCAAGCAGGCCGAGTTTGGCAAGAAGTAATCGACTCGGTTCCCAAATGGCTGAAGTATCCGAGTTTGATTCACCCAGTTGACCCAAGTACTTTCGAGCCATATGTTGAGGTTCGACCCGTTTTTACATTCAAACGGATTATTTAATCAAGTTTCACTTTTTCAATTTATAATCATGGACAACAAATTTTATATTTAGTGATACTGTAAATATAATTTTTAATATTATTAATTATTTGAAATGAAATGAGTTAGCCTAATCTATAGAAGTTAAAACAAAATATATGTACAAACAAATAAAATCTAGTTAAAGATCTCATATTCAAATTACATATATCATCAAAAGAATGAAAAAGAAAAGTTTAAGTTACGTTCAAAGTATAATTAGGTGGTCAATTAAGTTACTAACCTTGTTATCAATTGTTGCTCTATTGGATGGTTACTTTTGGTTTATCCAACTCCCAATCTTCTTTAAGTTTCTTATCTTGCCTATTCTTCTAATCTTTTTTGCCCTTTTTAGCGTTCTTATCTTATCTTTCTTGTTATACATTCAAGGTATTGGTAGTTAAAAATCTGGTCAACCAAACATCAAATGATTTGTTTTGTATACACGAATATTAAAGAATTCAACTCAACTATTTTGTAACTTCTTTCTTTCAAGATATCATATATTTTGTAAAAGAGGACCCATCCAACTCTACTCCCCTTTGCACCCCAAAAGACAAAAACGGCCACCCTCATGAAGCCCAAAACGGCAGAACCTGCTCGCATCGACTCTTTTTCTGCCTTTTTGGTACATTGTTGTGTGTGTATATAGAATAAAAAGTCATTCATCAAAATAGTACTAATTTCTTTTCGAAATTTTGATAATTTTTACATCAGACAACATCATGTTTGAGTTTAAAATTTGTGTGATTGTTAACTTTTCAAAAATAGAGTAAATTCATACGGATAGAAATTTTTTGCTATGAATTACTCCTTCCGTCCATATTTATATGACAATTTGATTTTTTTGGTCAAATTGATCATATTTGACCTTAAATTTTTTTTTTATATTTATTAGATAAAAATACATAACCACTACCATAGGAAAATATATTAAATATACTATTAAATTTAACTTTTATAATTTATGAATATAAAAGATATTTGTCAAGTTATGAATTTAAAAATTAGTTAATTTAATTATTCATCAAATTACGACATATAAATTTAAACGAAGATAGTATACAATTATTAAGATTAAATCTAATTGCATCGACTTTCAAATATTATATAGATAGTTCATGATTAAGCATTGGGATCAGATAGGGAGAATTATGAAATTGAACCGAGGACGAACAAAATCAATCAGTACTCTACTCGTTTTACAAAAATAAGATTTATTATAAAAAAGTGTTTAATTTTTCTTATTATGATAATATACTTTTAAAAAATTGTCATTAAAACTTTTTATCTTATTACTATTTGATATTTATAATAAATTTTATTATTTAAATATATAATTATCAATAAATTATACTATATTAATAACTGTTAAAATTTAAATATTAATGTTTTGTGAAGAGAGGGAATACATTATTTATTTGTTTATTCGACGATAGTGCCAATACAGAAACTCGACAGTCCAGTTCATATATCCTCTCTGATTCTCTGAACTAGGTTTGCGCGTGGGTCCACTGACGATTACTCCTTTTCTTCACGTCACCCGGCACTATTATGATACAAAACACTGGCCACCCCTTTAATAGGGTCCTAAACGAGTTTAATTTAAACGAATATGTTTAAATTTTATTTTAATAAATTTTTTGATATTTAATTTTGAAGTTAAATATTTATTTGAATAAAATTTTGGTATTTAAATTTTACTCTAATTACTTATAAACACATAAAATTGATAAAAATTTTCTTAATAATACAATTTTTTTTAGGATAAAAATTATACATAATAATTCATTTTATGTATGGACATTAATTTTAGAAAACTTAATCTGTATGTGTAATATTTAAACATATTATTAAGAAAGAATTGATTATATAATTCGGATATATGTTATAATATTTTAATATAAAAAGAGAAATCGAACTACTCATGTATATAATCGAGCGAATACTGATGTGCTTAAATTCTGTTCGTTTAATTTATTAAACTTTAAATTAAGTATCAAGTTCAGCTCGTTTTCATATATAATCTAAATCAAGTCGATTAATTTTATAATCGAGTCCGAACGAATTACAAATCGTTTGGTTCAATTTAGGACCTTACCCTTTACATCTTGATAATGGTCAGACTATTTTATCAAAAAATAAAACTATATATATCTATATATATATATATATATAGTAAGAGAAAAATATATCCTTGCATCAACAGATTATTTTCAACTAAACCTTTTATAAATTGACAAAATTAATTATTATTTCAGTTTTAGAAACATAAAAAATTGCATAAATGAAATTAAAATAGTTGAAGTCATAAACAGTTCATAATTAAAGAGCTAGAATACTAGTTACATTCTTTTTATCAACATAATATACCTACTTCATTATATACAAAATTACTCTTAATAATTCAACGAAGAAAAACCTATTAGCTAGTAAGTCCAAATATCTAATGTTTCGGTGGAGACAAATACACCTGACTCTGCATCACTGTCTTACCGATCTTAAAACCTGGAACTACCGTGAACGCCACCCGAACTCCGCCGTCAACCGCCAAGAATGACTCATTAATCACATTCTCCATATAAACTTCCGAGAATCTACAGTTCTTCCCAATCCGAAACATGCTCAACTCTACTTCACCAAAACAAAATGCCAAACAGTGTAAAACCCAAACCCTTCTCGCCATTTCTGCAAACGTCGCAAAAAATGCAGTTTCCGGGAACTCCCAAGAATTGATCATCTTCCTCTGGTTCAAATTCCCATAAAACGAAGCCTCCATTTTTGGGTGAATTGATCTTAGATACTTGGCTCTGGTGAATTTACCAAACAAGGAATTAGGATTACTTTTCAAGAAATGAACGGCATTTGCTGCTTTTAGTTTTTTGAACTGGTCACTGAAATACACTGAAGACTGATCATTTAGTAAAGAAAAGCCCAGGGTATCAAAATCTTGAAACATTTGAAGACACACAAATGATTCAAAAACGAAACATTCATGATTTTTATTTGAAAAAACCAAATGGGGTTCGAGAAAATTCACTGCAGCATCAATATTCCAGTTAGCAGATTCCATTTCTCGAACCATAAGCTTGACAAAGTTTCTGACAGATCTCAAAGCATAGTGAAGAACCAAGACGAAATCTTTGGGTTTGGGGGAAGAAAGATTTACATTATCAAGAATGGAGAAATACCCACTTGAATTTAGTGTCTTTTCGAGGGATTTGTTGTTCAAGATTGAGTCTTTGAGCTCATTTTTTAGAGAAGAAACTTTTGATTCTTTGGCTTCAATTTCAGCTTCCATTTTCTTCATTGTGATCTCATACATCTTCATGAGACTCTGTTGTTCTTGAATTTCAGTGAGTAAAAGAGTCACATGAGCAGGTGAAGAATCAATTTGTTTTTTCAAGAAGCTCTGTTTTAGCTCTGAGAGTGTTCTGAGTTCATCCACCATAGCTTGATCTGCAGATTGTATGGCCTCACTGTTGTACATTGGAAATTGGGCCATTTGTAATTCAGCATAAGAAGCTTTGATTGTAGAAATGGTAGCAAAAAGCTTCGCTATGAATGCTTCCATAGCTGCTCTGTTTCTGGATTTTGCTTCATCTTCTTTAGCTCTTTTCTGAAGTTCATGTTTTGGGTCACCATTCTTAAATTTTTCTTGGGGAATGAGTAAGCAAAAGCCATTGTTTGAGAGGGTTTTTGTGGGGTTATTCAGGTGCATGACTTTGTAGAATGTTTTGGCAAATCTGCTTTTGGGTGGAGCTGGTGAAGTGTTTTTGATCGAATCCATTAAGGTTAGGTCTTGTGAAAGATTAGAGAAAATTGGGTTTAGGAAAATGGAGTTGTCAAGATTTAGATAGAAAATGGGGTTTAAAAAAAGTTTGGGGACATTTGGGAGAAGTGGGTATGGGAGGAAAAAGAAAAAATGGAGTGGGGCAATGAGCCAACGACATTGTTTGGAGAAATTAAACAAAGAAAATAAATTATAATGGAAACGACGGAATTTTTTCCTTTTGACTCTGAGATATGATAAATGAAGGCGGAGATGGAGGTAGGTTAAAGCAATAAAAGAAGAGTACGTATAGAAGGAAAATTAAAGATTACAATTCATTTTCTTTTATTATAAAAAAAAATAAATCACAATTAACAATGCATTATGTATGTCAACATGCATATATTATGTTCAAATGTGGGGACTGATGCATCACAAATGATTGTTAATGGTGGTAGCTATTTGTGAGAAATGTAACAAAACATCTATTTTGCAGAATCTCTTTTAAGCATACAGCAAAAATTAGAGCAAAATATGTCTTTTATTCCATACAGTGAAAGATCGTTGCTGTGATACTATGTTATGTTTAAAATATGCAAAATATGTATTGAGTGAGGTTATTTGTCTTCCATTTTTTCCATGTAAAGAGTCTTTAAATACTTCCAATATCGTTTACTACCGTAGCGGCCAACCTAGATACCGCTGCAGCATCGCCTGCATATGTCCTATGCTTAAAGATATTCTGTTACATTGTAGTAACAATTTATCAAAAAAAAAGGGGAAATGATTATTCATATATTTATCGCATAAATGTAACCGTTGGGCGTTGGCCGAGGATAGAGGCCTCAACGTACTTATCGAGTTCTTTCACAAAACAGCCGTTTTTATTTATTTATTTATTGTTTATTCCCCCCGAAAGCAAGTTTTATACAATATTGGCCCAAGTGTAAACCGTTTTGTTGAAATTAATTGTCACTGTTCAAAATGTGGTGTTTAATTCGTCCCATTAGTCTCCCGTTAGATATATAAACGGTCTTTAACATCTGTCGTCTAAGTTTATACGAACATACTCTCCTAAGTCTATAACTAATTTCATGTTTTCTCATATAATATTTATTCTTTATCTAGTTATTAAGATTCTCCTTTATCGTTTATGTTGGCCTTACATCATTTATAACAATCGCACTAGTTAATGTATTAAATAAACCTATTACTTCGAATTGTAGAATTCAATTTTATGCATAATCAAACAAGTTAGTTGAGTTGTTTTATTCGTTGTTCCATCATCTGTTTCATTTATTTTTAAATTGACAAGTGTTATATTATTCATTGTTTTAGTTAAAAAATTAAACCTTAAAAGGACAGGTGATAACTTTAAAGAAAATGGAGATAATGGAACAGTTCATTTCATTCTCTAATCATGAAACAAAATAAAACTCAGCTTGATACATAACTAAGCCTTATTTATGACAAATAAACATACTCTTGTTCTTTTAAACTTACATAAATTCACATCGCAATATGAATTTAAAACTTTTCTTTCAAGAAAGTAAAACTTAATTTTAAAGTTTTGCTAATAATTTAGGATGAAAATTGAACATAGGGAGCAACAAAAAATCCAATGTTTCGGCATTTACTTCTTAGGATTAGGGCGTTGGCAATTGAAGTAGATAGCAGTCCAGAAAGTTTTGTTTAGTTTTCTCATCACGATTATATTTCTTAAATTTCATTTCATATGTTTCACATCAAAACTTGTATCTACCATTTGTTATTTTCCAACTTATAAAATGTGATATACAATCCCCCACAATGATTGTTCGATTGAAATAAAACAATCAATCATCGTTTTACAAGCTACATAAGAATTGAATTCGCAAAACTAAAATGTGAAATTTTACATGTAGCAATTATTGAGCAATCGGAGATAAAAGGAAAGATCAAACGTTTGCTCTCAGTCTCAAAATGATGAACAGCGTCATAACAACATTCGTGATTCGTTCACGGAATAATTGAGTGGAAACCCTTCGAAAAATTAAATCGACATCGTATTTATAGGGGTGTTTTAGTCATTGTCATTTGTCACGCGACATCATCCAATTACTGGTTTTATTGAAATGTATAGTCATGCAAAGCTTCAAAAGTTTCAATTTGTGCTGTCACATCATTACTGCACAAATCACGTTCCATACTTTTAAGGTTGAGCTCCCTCCGTATTTAAACTATTTATATTATTCATATTTTATACCACAATCATAAATAAATATAAATAAATTTAAATAGTGCGAATTAATGGTTGAAATTTAAAGTATGAATTATATAAATAATTGGGTATGGGGGCGAGTTATAAGTGATAATTCAGCATTGTTGCCACTGCACTATAAAACATAGATTATTATTAAATTTTAACTGAAAAGACTCTTGACTAATCAACCATTTAAAAAGGCAAATGTGACTTCATTTTTGCACATTTGCCAAGTTATATCATAAATTCAAATAAAGTAGCCTTAGTTGAATATTCATATTAATACATTTTTCTGCGCGGGGATAGATGATAGTTTATTGCTTTATTTCAAAACTAGTGATAAATTTTGCTTCATACATATAATTATAAATTTCTATTAATTTAAATTTGATGTTAATTTATTTAACTTCAAACATTTATGAAATCAATGCTGTAGATTACATTAAAAAGTAGCAGTGAATTCAAATTTTGTAATTTTAAAACCTTAATACATACACATACACGACGAGATAAATTTTAAGAATTCACAAATAAAATATATCAAAAATTTTGAAACATAAGTAATGGTATTAAACTCAATTACTAGAGCATGTTTAACACCCACACCCCTCCCCCACCCCCCACCCACACACACACACACTATTAACAAAACCAAGTGGCCCTTTAATCAGGAAGACTCATACTGAGTAGTGCTTAAACTCAGAGCGCAGACAAGAGAACTAGCTAACATAGTGATTTTTCTTTTTCCTTTTTTCAACTTTGGTGAGCATATAGCAGCTAATTTTTTAACTAGTGCATTTGCCTTTTCAATTTGTCATGAAATTCTGAATGCACGCTTCCGAGTTTTTTTTTATTATTTTTGTCTTTAGATCTTTGGAAGATGAGATGTTTTAATTTTCAAATATCAGGCAAGGCATAATTAGGAGTTATGTTGTTATGTTCAAGCATATTTTCCAGTTTTGTAGTTGGAAAAAGTAAAAGAAAAATAAGAGAAAGAGAAGAAAAAAAATTCAAAAAGAAAACAATATCGTCTCTCCTTTCATTTCTATTCAGCAAGTCGCAAGGATTGTTTGTTGTTTTTTTTCAAATAATTAATAAAAACACAGTCCAATTGTAGTCTTTCCCTTTTCTCTCCAAATTCCAAGCTCGACACATGGTCTAAGTAATAATGTTAATACATCTTTAATTAAGTCCTCGACTATTTCCTAGTACAACTCTACATTTTAAGGGAGTTTTTTTTGGGTGGGTGGGTGGGTGTGTGTGGAGGTGCTAAAGGCGAAGTTTTATCAATATTGAAAGTACTTGATTTAAAAAATTGGAACCAAATAAAGTTCTATTTAATTCATACATAATGTGGATTTGTGAGTGTAATTTTGGGTTTTAATAACGCTAGCAAAAAAAAAATATTTAACAAGAAACTATGAGGAAGCAGAGGATGAATGCATAAAATCAATTATTATTTCCTTTGGTTAATCATGATATTTTACAGATTATAGCAGACATGCTTGACATACCTCGATGGAGTAGGAGTATGGGAGAAGCAAAGACAAGGAGAAAAGAAAAAAAAATCCATTCTTTAATTTGCTTTTCCGTACGTATATTTGAAATACTAAAACCATATATGGGATTATACAACTTTTGCAATAAAAATTGTCCAATCTTTGGGGCCACAAGCTAGCACTTTGATAACAGTCTCGATCCACCGGAGATCTTAATACGTACCCCTTGAACTTATTTAACAGAACGATCCATATATATATATATATATATATGAGTACTCAAATCTTTAAAAGAACGAACCCACCATGTTAGCATGTTACTTTATTAAGGTATTTATATGGACTAGGTTCATTTCATAAATTATAGTAATATCATATATACTAGTATAACTTTCTCCTACAAATTAATCTACCATGTATGAACAACAAAGCTAACATCACACTTGAGTGAGTAGCTCCATAAATACTTAATTTAAGAACAGAAAATAGGAAAGAACGATGTTCAAACCACTACTATAAAACAATAATCCAATATTTTTTTTACTTTTTTTGTTAAAGGAAAATGAGTATATTACTGTTACGTTATTTTGCAGCTTGTATTTGACAATTATTTGTGTATCAATGTTTCATTTATATATTGCTGAAAATGGTGTTTTCGAAGCCTAATATATTACATTTTCCTGATATATGCATTTCCCATAAATACTTATAAAAATATATATATGAATTTAGATGTATCAAAAGGAGTGTTGAAGGACTTGAAAATTTCAATGTTCCCATCACAAAAAAAAAATTAACTTTTGTCATATGAAATGACATTACAATCTTAAAAGGGGATCCAACGCCCAAAGTGGGACTATATATATACCGCAGGGTCTTCCATTACCACCCTCCCTTACAACCTTCAAGGACAACATTTGTCCTTAAAAAAGGGACAATGAGCCCTTAAAACAAGGGTTCAAGCAATGGCATTGATATGAAAAATGACTTCATAACAAATACATCCATATTATTTGTACTAGTACAAAGTGTGCCTTAGTTTTCTGCCTCTTTCTGGAGCGCATATAAGTCTAATCAAATACGCATTATCCAACTACTACAATTTTTATGAGGATCTAAAATTAGATAAGTGACTAGGTCCCACTGTAGCATGTCTATGTCCCTTAAGTGGCCAAAATGTGCCAAAAAAAGATCATGTACTAGTTTTGTATGATGATAGGCTAGCTATATACTACTACTAGCAAAGTTTGTTTGCGACTAGCTTGTTATTAGAATAATTGATTAATTAATGATAATTCAAATAGTTAATAATAACAATAGAATGAAGTAGGGGCGTAAAAGAGTTGAGATCACTCGAATTTTTTCTTTAGTCAAGCCGAGCCGAGCCGAGCTGACCATATTGTATTTAACGAACAAAAAGTTATGTTCGAGATCAACTCGTTTAAATAGTTAAATGAACTGAGTTTGGTCGAGTTTTCGAGTTCAAACCAAGCTGAGCCAAATTTAAAAACTTAAATGACCAAAAAAACTTGTTCATGATCGGCTCGTTTAAATAAAAAAGTCTAGTCGAACGAGTTTTAAACGAACCAAACTGAACAGACGAAGAATTCGATTGATTTACGGCTCTAAAATGAAGTGTTAACAATAGTTGATTAGAATGAAGGAGTCCAGGCTTGTTAGAAACCTCACTGTTGGGTGGTCTTAGCCCCCTCTCACCCCCAAAAGTTAGTTATAACAGTAAAACATTCTCTCATATTTTATAAGATGAACATCGATCATTTTCACAACTAATGTGTAAAACTCCAACATTTCAAGTAATAGAGATTCTTATAAATATCGATCGCTTTTGCAACTAATGTGTAAAACTCCAACATTTCAAGCGATAGAAATTTTCCGTTTAAGTCTTTCACATGACAAATCTAAATTAGATAATTTTGAAACTCTAAAATACTTAATTTCATGTATTTCAATAATTCAATTCGATTTAAAGTTCCATATAGTCTTGTTTATTCCCTTCCACCTCATATATCCCTCTGTCACCTATCTTTTCCTTATTCATTTAAAGTATGATTGCGACATCAAAGGTAGGAGCAAACGAAAGGCGAAATGAAGAACGGGAGAAAAAGAACGCATAATATACACACACACGTATCTGTATTTAAACTCTAAATTAAATAATTCTAAAAGTCCAAATACATATTTTTGACTTGTATTCCTTCTAGCTCCATTATAACCCTGCTTCTTGTTTCTTTTTAATTCCACCAAGTCGTATTAGTTTCACAGTTTGAAGATCCAAATGCAACTTGGTTAAACTACGACTACCTGAGAAAATCTATGGGGAGAGGACTCCTAGATTTCGTTTGTTTACCATGATGGAATGATTCCTAGATTTCGTTTGTTTTAATTTAAAATTATGAAATTTTAAATTCTAACAATAAAAATTACATTGTCAAAATCTCGAATTTCATAATTTTAAGCTGAAATAAAAAGGTATATAATTATCATTCTCGCTCCTTTTAAATCATATCTATTTCATGTCTCACCAGTTTTTTTGTCTTTTTAATGTTAGGGCAGCATTTAAAGATTTTGAATAAGAGGAAGTTTGAGAAGGCGAAACTTGAAGCCTATAGTTCACCCAACCGAAAATCAAAATAGCAAACCATTCAAAAAGATAATACACGAATTCTATTTTCTACCGACATAATTCAAGTTACAAGACTAGAAAATGCAATTTTTGGTTTGGTTTAAAAAGTGAAGAAATTTAAGTAACCCATTTTAATAACAAGAAAATATATTAGAAGGGGATGGTTCTAGTTAACAAATCAATAAAAGGCACCTCTGCAGAAGCGTTCTAAAGCTTCACCGTATATACACCCAAATTTTAGAAACTACTGCTGTGCATAACGATGCAAAGGTAACATTTAACTTTCACGAAACCGTCTACAACTTGATGCTACTTAGTCTCTTGCATTCAGATTTCGTGCAGTAAGAATAACTCGGTACAAAGTGTTCACAAGACTAAATTACATTACTCCCACTAGATTGAATGTTACAGATTGAAATTCTCTCAACAGATATATCATACTGCTATGAAAACCAACTATCATCAAAACTTTCTTTTGGCATTTAGAAACCAAACAATCCTAGTTCACTAGCTTTCTCCTTCTCAAATGTCTCGAAGTACTGATAAATGATTGTAACCGCAAGCAGAATTCCGGTCCCTGAGCCAATAGCTCCCATGAAATCCGCCAATACCGTCAAAGCACCAATGCATATTCCTCCGAAGGCAGCTGCAGTGGGTATGTAGCGGTTGAGTTCCTTCTGTAAGTTTGAATCACGATGACCTGGCATCACCATTTGTTGCTCCTGTAGAAGAATTATCACAGATGTTAAAACTCAATATATAAAACACCGGTAAGATAAGAGAAGAGAATCAGGGTACAAATGACGTACCAGCACATTTGCACTAGTACTGAACAAGAAATTGACTACCAAATGAGTAACAGTTTAATGGACTAAAAACTATAAAAAGGAAAAGATACTGTTACACTATGGAGATATTTAGAAATGGCCATCGCTGTACCAGTGCTTCAGACAGTGCAAACATATGTATGTATATGTAGCACATACAATCATAATGAGACCACATAAGTATCTGTTCAAAATCTACAGAAACAATCTAATGTCCTCAAAAATTCAAAAGGATCACGAAAAGACAAAGTTAAAGACCAAAACAAAGTGCGGCCCTCGAGAATTGGAGAACTCAATTGAACTTTAACACATGCTGCTATTGAGCAACAAGTCCTTAAAACAACCAGTAATGTCTACAGAACTCTTTTGCACCAAGAACTTAAGTAGTTCCCAGAGGATGATGCCTAATGGAAAAGGGTCAGAAAATCGAAAATGTATCTAAAAGCTACTGTTAAGACAATGTCGTGATTTAGCACAAGGACAGTTTAGCGGATCCTAGAATGAAAATGAACCATGTGAAAACAACTTATCCACTCAGTTTTCAGTATTGTTACGCATATATAGGAACAAGTTTGAGAGACGTCGAAATTCACTCATATTACTCCTATAACATGATGACACTTCTCCATGGTACCATATTACCAAGACTTATACAAAACATAAAAACCTTGCTTCTCTTGAATATGGTAGTTTGAGAAATAAGAGCAGCAAAAGTAGTTGAAAAGCCAAAATTTGCAAAATCCCCATCAGTACATACCTTAAGTTGCTTAGCCACATCTCTGGCAGAAGATCCTGAAACTTCAATCCATGTTTTGGAGAACAGTGCACAGGCTGATAGCATGAACACGATGTAGAAAAGAGCATGGAAAGGATTGGCTGCCATATCAGCTAAGCTGGTGTATAGCAACGGCGAGGGAAAAAATTAAAAACCAGCATCAGTAGTACAGTAGATTACCAGGAATAGAAAGAATATCATAGATTACAGAAGGAAAAAATACAAAATTAATGAAAAAACAGAATATATTGCAGCAACATGTAGGTGTTGATGTAATTCTTTTAAATGGTGAAATGTCATCAATGAATGAATAGATCAACCTAAGCCTTCGGCATCACAGCAACATGTTCAAACCCCAGAAACCCCCATCCCCTCCACACACACACACACACACAGATACACTCAAAATAAAAGAGAGCATAATAGACACTAAACATAAGAGAGGAAGGAAAAATAAACAGCGTACTTAAACTCTAATTTGCAATCTGAGAAGGATCAGAAATAGATCCATTACCTTGTTGGTGCAGTAACATAGTAAGCAAGACCACCAACAGGCACAGATTGACCAGAATATTCAGATTCTTGCCACTTGCCCAACAAATTTACCAAGAAATTTCCACTGTACTTCCTGTACAACAACTGTAAATGAAAAGGAACTGGTACCGTAAGCTGCAGTATCCATGGAAGAATAAAATGCTTTGGTTATTAGTATACATGTAAGACCCAATACCTGAGAAATGAAATAAAGGTTGGATACAAGTGCAGACTGAAGAATGATAGGCATGTTGGATGTGTAGAATAACTTTATTGGGTATGAGCCCTGTTGCCCACGAGCATTCTTTGATCTAACAGGCAAAACTACACGGAAACCTTGGAAGTAGATTACGATGAGGAAGATCAAAACAGTAGCAAGCAGATTTGTCACATTTGGAAGATTCTGACGGTAGAAAGCTTCTCGAAGAGCTCTAACTTTGTCCGTTCTAGTTATTAGTAGATGGAACAAGGCAATAACAGCACCTTCAAATTCAGCACCACGCCCGCTGTTGATAGTGGTGGGGCTAAAAGCTTTCCAAATGATGCTTTCACTGCAAGGGATATCAATTTTTACTGAGAATGAACTCAGCAGTGTACATTGCTCTGATACATTAACTGAAGAAAGTATTCATATCTTACCAGATATTAGTAGCAATGAACAAAGAGATCCCTGAGCCAAGACCATACCCCTTCTGAAGAAGCTCATCTAAGCATATCACAATGATTCCGGCAAAACAGAGCTGAACAATAATGAGAATTGCATTACCAACACCAAGTTGACCAACACTGCCATACATCCCAGACAGAACATAAGCAACAGCCTCTCCAACAGCAATGAGGATGCCGAGTAACTTCTGTGCACCATTTCTGGGGGAAAATAGACAAATGAAGAAATTTATATTTAAAAAAATTACAACAAAAACTGCTCTGCAATTTAGAAGTAAAAGAGAATCAGAAACATCAATTCCACAGTTTTTTCCATTACTCGTAGTAAGATAAAACAGATAATCAATTAAGAGATTAATATTCAGATGCTTATAAGACAGTCATATGAAATTAACCATTAGCAGAATTATTATCAGTGCAGAGGTCATCAACCATTGTATCACCAAATCTCCAACATTTTTATATTGATGAAGTATACTAAACAAAATGGCAGACAAAAAAGAAGAAAAACTCATATTCAAGGGCAACTTTAGCAATTAGTTGTATAGATGAACCTAAATGTAAAAACCACTAATATACTTACAAGAGTGCACGATCTTCACGGACATTGTTGTCCACCTCAATAATCTTAGACCCAGCCAACAGTTGCATCACAAGTCCAGACGTCACAATGGGTGTTATTCCGAGCTCCATGACTGTCCCACGATTCGAGGCAAGAATGACACGCATCCAGTAGAAAGGGTCTGCTCCCGTTGTAGAATGTATTCCATATAAAGGGAGCTGGCTGCAGACCAAAAAGATGAAAAGGGAGATAACGGTGTATATGACCTTCTCTCTGAAGGGAACCTTCCTGTCAGCACTCTGAACCTCCGGAAGGAATGAAAGGAATGGTCTAACCAGATGCAGCACTCTAAAACCTCCTCCCATCTTGAGTCAAAAAAATTCCACAACCTGTGTTTCAATCCATTTGTAGGGAAAAAATCATTCTCATGAAACTATGGAGAATACAACACACATTAAAATTTATGATGATCTAAATGAATGAGAACAAATCTTACTAAGATGTCACTTATCGAAATAGAAGAGAACGTCACTTTTATATACTGCTTGATTGAGAGCAAGAGTTGAAAGAATTAATATATAGGAAGACATAATTTCTGTCCTTATAATGGAATGTTAATGGAATACTGAATGGTTGTTGAATTAACTGTTGGCTTTGTTTGTTTTTCCCTGATTATCCATCTCTTATCTGTTTGATATGTTTTTCTTCAATCTGTCCTACATCCCTACGATGTGCTTCATTTGCATAATGATTTAGGGAAGACATCATAGTAACATAGCACATAAATTCAATCAACTAAGATGGTACTATTGCACTAATAATGATAGCCTACAAGAAGAACAATTTCATTGAAACTCGGAAGCTAGATCAATGCCAGAAAACAATAAAAAGATTCATACTCCAAAATACCTATTTGTTTCAGTCACCTCAGAACAAAATGTAATGGATGCTAACTTCATACGGCATACCATTTTCCACGATAACATAAGACCGACGATGGACATGATAATTAGCAAAACACTACACTCAGCAAAAAGGCGGGTGTCACCTTACAAGAAAATAAGTGCTACTCGAGCAGAATTTACAGAGAATTTTGCCTCATATAACTGAAAACTATTAGGTTTGAAGCCAAGATACGTTAGATTATACCAAAATTTGAGATTCATTTAACTCTACTAATATAATAATCATGCATCAGAAAACAAGAAACTCGGATATGGAACTCTTTGCATCTGACTTTATACACAGGGGAAACGTCGCCGGATCTAATATATGAACTACCGAAACAAGTAAGACACAGACCTTGACCAAGGGAATTCATATAAACACACATGCATGTACAAATCCAGCTTTAGATACAAGTTCCAATAAACTATTGAATCTGAAACGAAGCTACATATAATCCGATTTGAAATTCAGAATCAGCGATAGATTCGACAAATCAATTACTCATACCACCAAGTATAAACAGATAAGAAGATGTACAACACACATCCGAACAAGACATTCATACATATAACGAGCTTCAGATAAATGAAGATCGTCGACTTACAGTTGCAATTCGTAGAACTGAAATCTTGAGAAAAGAGAAACTCGTCGTATTTTTTTGACTTGGCTCTTCCGCTTATATTTCTTATGGAGAACCCTAATTGGATCAGGCCAACAAGTATGAAAGAAGGGAAAGGGGGAAGTCAAACGTTACATAAAAGACCACAGTTTTGGATCTACCTGGACTCGTAATGTGTCAATATTGCCACGTCGAACCTATTAATTTCTTCCATGTGGCATACAATGCCGACGTGGAGCTTGTTTTTCATTTTTCAGATTCTGTTCTGTAATTCCAGTCGTTTTTTCTTCTTTGTTACAAGTAATTCTTTTTTCTTTTCTGTTACATACAAGTATTTCCAATGGATAATTTTTCAAATTTTCGGAAAATAGAAAGTTCTATATTTTTTACTTTGCTTCAACATATTTGAAAGACTTTAATGCTAAAGTCAATATGAATTTTAGTTTTAATAAATAAATAAAAATCCCTATAAATCTTAATAATAGCCTCACAATTTAAATTTTTAAAATTTTAGAATCATCAACAAATATTAGATGTGATACTTTTTTTATGGATCAATAAAAGCGATTTCGAGAAAATTGTACGGCCAACAAACTATTTTCCACACTGTATTAGTGTTGGTTACAACTTGAGCCACGTTTGTAACAATACTCTGTTAAGTGTTAACTAACATAAAATTGTATAACTTAAGTAGCATACAAAATGACTTTTAAAAATCAATACGAGATTAGTGGTTACAATTTTATGCCGTTGTTTTAAGAAGGCTAAAATTTTGTTCGCCTCTGTGCAGATATAGTCGGATAGCAATGAAGAGTATTGACGGAAGGCATTTCGCTAATATAACTTGTACACGTGGAGGTGCCAAATATTGGATAGATTGGGTGATATTTGAATCCTACAAAATTACCCAATCCGTCAAACAAACATTAGCGGCAACTGTGTCCTACAATTTTATTTTTTATTACAGAAAACAACACCACTTGAATACAATAAGCAGAACCGCAACTCTCTTCCGTCACCTAACGTAAATGAACTTGTAAATCAACAGTTTGAACTTCTGATAAAGTTTTTACAATTAATGGGATCTGGACCGAGAATTCCATTATCTCTATTCACTATGAACTTGGTCTCTAATCTAAATATTAGAGCAAATCTAAGTTGTGTATTCGTCAAATGCTAAACTCTAAATCCTTTCAAGCTGACAGATCAGGGGATTTCACAAATCCCTCCATAAAACACCATGGAAGACTTATGTTCCACATCAAACCTAAAAGTATTAAGGTTGCCAGAGCAACCCTTGCTAAACTCTGGTCCACTTGGACACCTGTTAAGCTTCAATGAAATTCTTGATAATTTCAAGCTGGCAGTTGAAGCTTGGCATTGTTTTTCCAGCTGCAAAAAGACACACTTTCCTTGGTTATATCTTGCAAAACAACTTCAAAATGATCATTAACATATCCACTATTTGCACAAGGGGAAGGAAAATAACAGAAGGGTCTCTTCATCGTATTAGTAGTAGCTGAATCACATATCTATGTGAGAGACATCCTTGGGTAATTTTCCTTGTGGAAATTTTCAGCTCATATACTAATATTGAAGTACCTGATAAAGTAGTAGTAGAAGAAATCAGCATACAAAGCAGTTTGGACAAGGCCTGAGATGCAAGCTGAGCAAGAAGAAAAAATAATGAACCAATTAGAGGAAATATATTTGTTTTACAAACATGAACCTTCCAAGTTCCAAGTGTGACTTACATATCCAAAGACTGAAATGTGGTTCTGTGAAATAGCGGTAAATCCAGTTGAGGATGTAGAGAGCTCGATAGGCCCTGCGATCACAAAGTCAACCATAAACTAATACTCAACTTGGACTTGACAACTAGGATTCTACATTCGAGAAGAATACTGACATTGACTGCCTAAATCATTATGTAAATACATGTTTATAAACATAGTTCCTGTCGAATAATTTCCCTGCCAAGTTACTTATCAAAATCTCTCTATTGCTGCACACAGTGTATGTATAACTTGATGGTCCTGTTGAAGATAGATCGGAAGAGGATGCAGAGGTCGGGGTGGGGTACACCAAAAATTTGCATAAAATTGCTATTATATGACTGTTAAAAATAAACTAATTTCCTTGCTCTATGATTTTCATTTGTTCCAATAAAAACTCCAATGTTAACTCTTCCAGGAAGTCAGTTATTAATCAGAAAAAATACTCAAATTTTTTTTAATGAAAATCAAAACTTACACGAGTAACATGAATGTGAAATTTTACAATTTCTTTAAATGACCTCTAAAGGTCATAGAAATCTTCTCATATAATGGACATCGTTTTAAATTTGAGACCAACTGATCACAATTGAGTACTACTATGACAAAGACAGAAGTACAAGAACGGCCACCACATAAAATATAAAAATAAATAAAAATAAGTTATAATGACCAAATACTTTAGTTTTTTATCAAGCACAAGAGACTATCAGAAACTACATTATTTTTTGTGGATGATAAATGTACATAAGTTGTTATTTATATCACCCCCACGTTTTTATAAATTTCCACATTTTTTCCATCATACATTCGTTTATCAAATTGGCAAAAATTGAGTAATCAGAGATCAAATATTTATATAGTTGGATAAGTTCTAAATCTGTGAAACCCTATTTTATGAGATTTACTGAACTGCAGCATCTCCATGTGATAATATGAGGCCATACAGACAATCCCAAATGCAGGGAAAGGTTACATGATTTAGAGGGTCAGCCCGAAACTATACCATTTGTTCAATCCCAATTTTCAAGCGGAGGAAAATTTGTCAACAGGAAGAGGGATTTAACGGGCGCCTAATAGAAAAGGAGTATCTCGGCCTTACAAATTTCTAGCAGATGCAAGTGATGGAAATACCTACAGTAAGTATGAAAGAACGTGCTATGTCATTGCCAACTAACTTCTCATAACTTGGCTCACTTCTATTTATTTCTTCAAAAGATTCCACTTAATCAAGGATCCTCTACAAAAGAGATACACTTCGGATAGGTTGATGAGAAACACAACATGACATAAGATTTTCTCATCTAATTGTACAAGATATTGGCAGGGTATGAACAAATGAAAATAGCCATGGCAAGATGTCCAAAAGGGGAAGCGAATCAAAATGTAGCTACTACAGAAACTACAGTCTGCATTTATTCGTCTACTATTCAGCAGTGAAGTTTCTTTTTTCGAGTTTAAAAGAATGTGTTTTTCTGAAAATATGCCTCGAGGAAGACATAAAAGACACGAATTTGGCATTTCAATAGTAGAGGTTTTTCACCAATAGCTTGCCACTAATACTCCCACTTTCCTAGGTAGACATGATTTCAAAAACTAAAGGTTGTGACCAAATGCACCTATAGATTAGTGCAGGGAACATAAGCATTACACAGATGCTTACTTAGTTTCTACTGGAATTGGCGACTCTAATGATATTTATAAACAAGAGAGCCAACTTACATCTAGACACATATACAAACTGGACTGTGAAGAATGCAATTGAATCATGGATATATTGATGAATATCATAAAACAATTGCTCTATTTATTATACTTTAGTAACTTCACAATGGTAGTCAAGAGCAATGGTAATCTGCAGATACCCGAGAAAGAACACATATTGTCCAGTCAAGTTGTCCACGTTTCCACTTCTTTGCAGAAGAACCAACTGGGGAAGAATAGCTACTGCCTCCAAGTAAATAGAAAATGCCCAGAAGACCTGCAAGGAAATAAATTACGATTACAACATAAGAAATAATACACAAGAATCAAACTGGAAACCAGGCGGACTTATTCGTGGAACATGTGTCGGTTACACAAAGTGGAATTCTAATCATTAGGGTCGTAAGGCATATTTACTTCATTTTGCATATCAACATATATTCAGAATAGTGGGAGTTTCTGAGTTCGTACACCATATCACGGATCATCTTTTAACCCACACCATAGCAATCTCACAGGTTTAACGTCCCTAAACCAACCCCATCCACTTCATGAGTCTTTTACTTTCCTCAACTCACCTAGATGTTACCCTTTATAGACTCTTTATATCCCAAGTTCCAAATTATTTCTCCATTTCTCTATCGTTTCTGCTTACACTTCAAGTATGCTATCTGTCAACGAACATGTATTAATAATAGTGGTATCGAGGACAGAGGCATGAGAACTTAGAAAAACATGATTCATTTTTACAAGCATATTATGAGTATGGGATTCCTAAGTTTGTTGACTGTGATCTGATTAATGTTGTTTGTGTTGTTGTGGAACTTGCGACAAAGATCTCTGCACAAGCTTATAGCTGTCAGCAATCCTCCTAAAAAACTTCCTACTCATTTGTTAAACAATCAGAATGTTGAATCTACAATATACTTTGCAATGATTGTCCTCAAACGAAAATTGAACATAAGAAAAATATCAAAAACCTGCCTCTCTTCAAGGCATACAATTTTTATTTTATCTAAACATAATTTCTTGCTCTGAATAGCTAAATCCATATGAAATTTCTTCCTTAATCCAGAACACACCAATAAATATCCACAATTCCAAAATTCCATTTATCATGTACATATCCACAATCTTAAAGAGAGTAATCAGTATATGGCTAAAATCAGCCAAATCACAATTACATACCATCTATTCAGCACATAAAACGCAGAATGATAATCAATAACTGTCAAATGAAGTTAACGATAACCGACCTCCTCAAAAGTAAACTTCTCGTGAACAAATAGTGCCAATACAAAGCACCCCAGCACCAAAAACAGATGACGGAAGGTGTCGAGCCCCCTGTCATAGGAGCGCTTCACGACTCGATGCCGCCGCATACACCAAACGATGGCCAGTGAGCTGACGATGAACACCACCTTCATCACGGAATTGTAAAGGGAAACGAAATCGGTGAAGAGATCCAAGTACCGAGTCAAAAACACCAAAGCATACAGCTCCTGGGTCTTCAGTGAAATCCCTAATCACACAAAATCCCCACAGCTTCAGGTCATATAAACCCTAGAAGAATCACCAAACACCAATCAAAGAAATCTATATACACGTACATATATACATATATACATATATACGATGTGAATGTGTGTGAGTTCGGTGACCTGAGCAAGATTTGGTGGCGTAAATTTTGAGGAGGAGGACTAAAATGCTGGTTAAATGAGTCATATCGCCTGCTAATCTGAAGATATTCATGGCGAATTGATATGATCTTCGGTTTCTGGTTTTTGAGGGTTTTTGGGTAAATATGTTGATTGAAATTTTGGGCGAGAAAGAGAGAGAAGGGGCGTCTATTTTTTGGACAGAGGAAAGAGAAGAGATGACTTGGCATTTTGAACGGCTTTGCCTCCCGCGTGTCCAATTCACTGGGCCCCGTCCAATTTTCTTTCCTTTTCCCCCTGTACAAATTTATAAATACTGTTAACTTTTACAAAATCAATAATCAGAATAAAATCAATAAATACTTTCTCGTGTTTTCTAAAATTTCAAGACATAAATATTTTAGATTTGAGTGATGCTATTGGACTCACTAACTTGTACATAAATAAATATGCATGTATTAATGTGACTAAATAAGAGATTATCAAATTCTGATAAATTCACAATTAAAATTTTATTAGTTAATAATTTATCACTTCTATTTGAATACATTTATTTGTACAAGTTTTTAGTGAAAGAAGGTATCCCATTAGAATATTTCAATTTATTATTTTTTTACTTGTTTTGTTATTTAAAATAGTGATAATAGATGTTTAAAAAATAAATTCGTGCTATATGAGGAAAACTTATACAGACCATGTTTTTTTCTCTCTCATACAACAGAAGTCAATCTAGACCAAAAAAAAAACCTTAGCCTCCTTGTACTATAACTGTTTAAGAAATAATAAATAAATATTCCTTATAAAATTAGTGGACAAGTTTTCTATTTTACATGATTAGATACAATTTTTTACATATATGCAGATTCTTTAATTATTTTATTTACATTAGATTTTCCACTATATAATATAATTGTTATGAATTATAACATTTGATGATGATATATAATACTTAAAATAGTTAGATTTGAAATTATACTATAAACTGCTGATATGTTATATAAACATCAACAAATAAACTGTAACTAGTTTTGTCTAAATATTATCATTCGACAATGTAAATTATTATCAGTGGATTTATTCTTCGATAGTGTAAAATGTACATCAGTGGATAGTTAGAGGATAAATTCTAAAGTAGTCAGTCAAATGATGATTATGTTCTTCGGTGGATAAAATATTCATCCGAGGATATTTTGTATTAGAGGATATACCACATAAACATGGTCATCGAAAGATAAATTTTTTCATTAACTTAAAGTTCTTCGTCAACAAATAAAATAATTATCGACAGATACAAAATTATCAGTGGATATTGAAGATGATATATGTGACGACCCCAAAAATACCATACTGGACTTCGAGCACCGTCAATAATTGACAAAAGAGAAGTATTAACATCCAAGCATGCACGACATTAAATTAGAGAAATAAATAGTAATCTCTATTACAATAACCCAAAATAATTGTCTAACAGCGAAAATCTATGAGGGACCCACACAGGCCTTACAATCTAAACATTTTTATAACATCTTCACGCTTCACCCTCCCCTGAAATCCGTCCGCAAGAGGATAATCAATAAGCTTTCGTCAAGCCATTATTTCCTTGCCTTTAGAAGACGACTCGGTCTTCTCGCCAAAACCTGTAAAACATTTGGTAATAACAACATGAGCGATTTACGCTCGCAAGTATATAAATCAAGAATTGAGTACGTTCTGAAAGATGGATAATTGATTTGGGTTTAAGTATTTATGAGGTTTGATGGAAACAATGTCGACACCTCTAAATATCTTGAAAGAAAATGGATTCTAGGGTCCCCGAGGGATTTGACCCTTTACTTAAAAGAATAAAGAATAATTTCACATGCGTCTTATAACCATGTCCGTTTGGCGCACGTGCCCTTAAAAACTTTGTATCAAACAGTATATCAGCTGGCCAGCCTAACCCCTGTCTGACTTCATCATAATGACATACGTAGTCGATGCAGAAACCTTTTGTCTGTGAGGATCTGATTACTGATGCCTTGGTTCCCGTTCCCTATAAATCTTAGGCCCGGGGTGCCAGGTAGATGCATCCCACTAGCCTTTAGTTACCATACAGATATACTTTACAAGTATGGGGTGAAGAAATAGGCTTTCTACATCCGTATAGGATTTTCTTTGGCGTGTTAGCGGAATTTAAATAGCTAACAACCACCCAAAGATCATTTGATTCAAATACAACATTTTTCACGTATATCAGATCAAGGGATCATACGTTACTTAACTTTGAAGAAATTAATTCATTAATATTGACATGCAAAAATCTTGAATACATTACGTATATCGAAAGAATTATCAAACGTATTAATTGAAAGGAAGCAGAGTGAGTATATATACTTGCCTCAAGTCCTTAGTAAAATTAACACTCGCGTAGTGAGAGTTCTGTAAAACAATGCACATGCAATAACATCAGAAATCTCAACTTAATTACATATGAGGATGTACATGCGAAATGTTCGTGGAAGTTCTCAAGTCTGTAGTTGACTAATTGAGTCGTCATCATTGAATTGAGATTCGGTTAGAATCGAATCGGAGTCTAAGAGATTTGTGGACTAGATAAAACGTTGTTCATCGGCTCTCGATAATTGAAATTTAATTATTGCAGGCCTTAGACTAATAAATATTAATTAATCACTTTTAGCTTAAATGACTTAATTAAAACATTTAACATTTACCATAAATTGTTCCTTAAATTATTATTTAATTGTTTTAATTAAATAATAATCATATCATAATCACAAAAGGTTTATAGACCTTCTATTAATTATTGAATATTTATCCTTAAATTATTATTTAATTTCTTTAATTAAATAATAATTATCGATCATTGAAGTAATTTATTCCTTAATTACCTTTAAATTAAAAGATTTATTGACCATTTAATAATCATGTAAAATTTATTCGTTGATTATTATTTAATTGTTTTAATTAAATAATAATTGGTATTGATTCTTCAATTTAATTAATCAAGGATTATTCCTCAATTAATCTTAGCTTAAATAATTTATTTAATCATTTGATAAAATTTTAGAGTTTCTTCTTTAATTATTCTTTAATTGTTTTAATTAAATAATAATTATTTATGAATTTGTGACTCGTCACTTAATTATGGTAATTAAGAGACTCTAACATCATAAATAAATTCTAAATTTTAAAAAATAAAATTTTTTATCATGTAAAAGATTTATTTACATATCAAAATAATTATTCAAAAGTCATTTATTGAATAATTAAAATGTAGAAGTATTTTATTATTATTATTATTTATTATTTTTTATTTAAATTTTTGGATTGGGCCGGATCGGGTCAAACCGGGTCAACAGGTCACGGGTCCGGGTCGTAGACCGACCCGACTTCTCCTCCAACAGCCTAGGGTTTTCAGCAGTACGCCGTCGGCGCCATTCTCGCCGGAACGGCTGTCGCGGCTCACTGCAGCAGCTTTACATACACGCATGAGAATGCGGTAATGGATTCGCCATGGTGATCTACATATGAAAAACCCCCCCCCCCCCCCCCAGACGGATTGCCGCCACCGAAAAACGACTAGAATAGAGGTTTGAGGCTCGCCGCCGGTGAGCTCGGCATTAACGGCGGCGAAGCTCGCGACCGAGTTTCAAAACCTCGTTCCTTCACCAAAATCGACGAAACAAGAATGAAAACAATTCTGGAGACTTTCAGGAATACATACGTGCAATTTATTTCAAGTTTCGTCAACACAATCGCAAGAAAAACAGAGAAAATTAAATCAGGTATAAGGAAATTTTCAGCCGAACTTAAAGTCATCCTATACTTGATCATTTCTGAAATTGTTTGGGGGAAAAATGATCCTTGCAAGTGCAGAAACAAATCTATAAAATCAATTCGAACAAACACCAACGAATCTAGCCGAAAAATCCGTCGAAAAAAACTAGGGTTCTTCGGGTTTGAATTTGTTCTTGAATATTTTTTTTTTGTTCAAATTTTAAAAATTAATAACTCACAAACCATAAATGCTATAAACATGTGCCATATATGAAAATGATACTAAAAAAAATAATCTATACAATGGCATAAATAGAAAAGACAATAAATGCAAAAATAAGAGAGCAGTGGGGTACATCTTTAAAGGTTTAATGAACAAAAATTTAAAACTTCAATGATTTTCAAAAATGTAAAATTCGAATTTTTGTAAAATATTTGTTGGAGAAAATATCAGAAGTGGAGGCTAGGGTTTCTATAATGGTATATTTATATAACCCTTAATTTAATTTTGACCATTGGATGACTTTTTAATTAAAAAATTTACTTAGATAACAAAAATTTTCCTTGTTTTTGCAATTTAGGGACAAGCTGAAAATTTGAATTTAATTAGTGTTAAATTTGATTTGTTTAGACACTAATTGAATTTAATGGTTATACATTGGTTTAATGCATAAACCAAAAAGTTTTCTCGCCCCAACGAGGTAAAAATAATGCACTCATACGATTATTGTTATGATTAACGTCTCAAAATTTTTAAAAAGTTGTGCTCGTTATAATTTTTGTTAGTAAACGTGCGCGTGTCGATTTGTGTGGAATACATGTAAACTTAAACATTAAATTTATCGATCGTTAAACGCAACGAAAATTTCATTATAAAACGAATATAATAGAAATATATTTTATTGAATTTCTGGTTTCTCACAATATATGACTGATTGGAATGCAACAGAATGCTAAGTAGATTAGGGTTATGAAGTTGAAAAGGAAGTTGGTCTAATACAGAGAGATTACGTAACAGAGAGATGATGTAATAGAGAGATTGCGTAACAAAGATGTTGCATAATAGAGTTATTACAAATAACAAAGACATACAAAGATATTTTTCAAAAAGAGTAATAACGCAAAAAAAAATTTAGATTTTTGAGTAACAAGTTTTTTTTCGAACTTAACAAGTTATAAATTATTTTTTAGGTTGCAGCAGTTTATCATTAAACAAATTTTAGAAGCTGGTTGTAACTTATCATATTATAATTTCAAATTCGAGATCAATAAAAGTTATTATTTATTGATTAATATAATTTGTTTTGTTTATTAATTATGAAATTAATTTATAAATTATATATGAGATAATACATTGGGCGAAAAATATAAGAATTGTATTCAACCCCCTTTATACAATTACTCATCAAATAATAACAATACCATACTAAAATAACAATATTTTAAATTTTTATTATTTAAATTCGTTAATTCTATAATTAATATATAATGTTTTATTATACAATAAAATATATAATACAATATACTCTAAATTATTATAATATATATGTTAATATTTTATACTAATGCGTTAATTAATTATTATAAATAATATATTAATGGATTTAAATATAAATAAATATTCATTTTTCTATTAAATTAATATATAATATTTTAATACAAATAGTATATATATGTGTGTGTGTGTGTGTGTTTACTAAAGTACGATTATAGAATAATTTAAAATACGATAAAATAATATTATAATTTTGATGAATGTGAATAGTGATTCTATAAATTTAAAGATACATTGTTCATAATCATCAAACTACTTATAAAATAGAGATAACGATGTAATTCATATTTTATTCACTTTTCATCAAAATTTTCTAATAATAAGTAATGAGATTGAGTTTAGAGATGTGTGTGCTCTAAGATACATATAACGAAATCTACCAGACATTTATTAAGCTAACGAACCTAACCAAAAAATCACAATTTAATCGATTATAATTGAAGATATTAATTAAAATAGTTGTAAGAAAATAACAATGATAAATGTTAGTAACTCAAAAATATAATAATTGCACAAAAATAGTTCAAATAATAAAATAAATAATAGTTTAAATCAAACGATATAATTTTAATTGAAATATTTATTTTAGTTGTATAATTTATAAAAAGTTTATATACATACTTCAAAATAATCAATATGTTTATAATTAAGTTGCTTAAATTTATTTAATCAGTATAATAGTATTATACTATTGTTAGAATAAAATAGTCTGAAGTGTTTGTAATTGGGGGGTGGGGGGGGGGGGGGGGGGGTTCAAACACTCAAAACTTTTTCTCCTTTTTCAACTATTTTGCACAACAAGAAATAGCTACAATACTTAGAAAAATAATGACAGATAATCAGATAATCAGTTAAACACACGTATTCAAGTTAAAATATATTTATTAAAACTTGAAGTTTTTCTAGAAATTTGGTTAATCGCAAATGTGATTAACCAGCTACAATATCTGTAATAAACTTACAGCTTCTAATTCACACTCACTAGCTTATCACTTTTTTTGAAATATTTATCTCAAGATATATTACAAAGCTGTTCTAGTGATTTGTATGCTTCAGTGTTTGTTGATTTGATATTTTTGTAATGAAAAACTCTTTTGCATATATAGAAGATCAGTGGTTGAAACTACGTGCGTAGACGTGCTGCTCTTTTCAACTTTGCTGCATATATGTCACATCGTTGTCCTTTAGAAACTATGTGTCAAACTATTGCTACTTTTGTTGTTTCTTTTTCATCCCCTGATCTGCGTGCATTTAATGTTCGAGAGTTGTCATTAGACCAACAAACTTCAAGAGATATATTTCCAGTTAATATCTCTTACTTCTTCAACAAACTTCATTGATTTGCGTGTTAGACCTGATGACAGGTGTATGTAGTTACAACCATCCACTGACGGCAAGTCCTGATGAGAACTTGATCAGTGTTTCTAGATCCCCTGATGGCAAATCTTGTTAAAGACTGGATTAGTGCTTGAAACTTCACTTGAGTTTACTAAGTGCTTCTTAATCCCCTGATGTTATGACTCACGACATACACTGATGGCTTCCACTGATGTAGTGTTGAGCATTCACCTTGACGGGTTAGCCTGACACTGTCATACCCTGATGTCTTATCCTGACAGGTGACATGTCTTGTTCATGCCCTGACGCGTTCCCCTTGATGAGTTTGACCAGTCACTGCTATACCCTGATGTGTTCTCCTGACGGGTTAGCCTGCCTTTGTCATCCCCTGATGGGTTTCCCTGACAGGTTCCCCTGATGATTCTTTGTTTGGAATATTTGATGTGCGGAATACTTCAACTATTTTCGAGTAACAACAGACATTCCTCTTTACTTATCAAGTCCTTTAGAAGTTCCATTTTACGACTTGTTTTGTGAAGTGTTGATCATCCCCTGATGAATAAGTTTATCATCAGTGGATGCAAAACTTGTGCAGATATTAAGGTTTATAAAATACCTTAAGTATTTACAGATGCACAATTTATTCTCTAAATATTATCATCATTATTTAACTCTAACAACTATCATGAGAGCTATTTTTCTCACAAATGGAGTTGAATATGTATAAGCTTTATGTTAGACATTGGGTCGGGTTGACCCAAATGGGGCGCCCACAAAGCGGCTGACCCGATTCATTATCTATTGGCTAAATACATTGAACCTTATCTCTGTTCTTTGTGTTGGGAGTTACAAGTTCAATGTGGGAGTTACAAATCCATGACATTATGACCTTGATGGTCATAATTACACGAGAGTTACTATTCTTGTAGCCTACATATAATGGACACTGGCTTAAGAAATAAACAAAACACAATATAAAGATTTTAGCCAACGAGAAGGCCATCACCATTGAAACTTTCAACAAGCTAGACGGATTGTGAAAGACATAATTGGTGCCCGTTTATCGTGGTATCGATTTACTCGCTGTTAATCAAAAGATATCTGTGAAGAACGTGAACATACGCAACAAGAAGTAATCGGATTCGATCCGAATCTTGTAATTATTTATTAATTACACGTCTAGCATGCCTACATATATTGTGTCTAATACTTTAAATTGTGTAATTGCCTCGTTGTTACTGCCAAATTGGCTCATCAGTGGTGAATAGTTTTATTCCGATGCAACTTTTGACTAATCTTGAGAAACAAAATAATTTTATAATTTTCACACATTTATGTATTAGTATTATTTTTATACAATTTAAGTTATCCTACACAAAAACAGCAGTATCCCCTAATCACCAAAGCAAACAAAAACTATGGTTTTCTAATAATACTGTTTTACTCTTTCTCAAATTATGAATTTTGAAGTAAGATTTGAGAAAAATAAAAGTGAATTATAAATATTTGATGAAAGTATAAATGGATTAAGAAAGAATAATAATGAAATTTTTTTTAAAGAGGATAATATTGGAAAGAAAAAGTGCGGAATCATGGTATAAAAAAACATGTTTGTGATTTTAAATATAATAGATTATAAATTATAAATTAAAGTAACTCAATCTATATATATATATATATATATATATATATATTATAAAACCACTAAGCTTTTTAATAGTTATATAATGTTACTAAGATTTAAATATAGTAATTACAATTATATGCTAACATCGTCTCATATTAAAATAAAATCATTTTTAATCCAAATCAAAATTGTAACTACATTTAATTTTATCATTGATTAAATTTAAACTATTATTAACAAATAATATTACATACTCTGCATAACAAAATCAAACAATAATCTAATTGCTATAATTCAAGTATATAATAATTAAATATAATATAAATAATTAAGTAATGATAAAAAAATACACAAGTACATAATCACAACTTAATTCATTATAATAAAATATATTATAAGTACAATAATTTTAATTAAATTAATAATTATAAATTACCCTTGATAGGCGCGGATTTTTATTGCTAGTTTTTAACTTATAATGCCAAGCAAAAATAGAATGACATGATACATTACATAATATTCTCCATTGAAACTAAAATTACTAAACTTACACATCCACTAATCCAAGCGTCATCCGAGTAGACTTCGCTCACTTTGCTAGCATGTCATCAAAAATTGTTAACTGTTTCTAATGTTATTAATTATTTTGCAGTGAAATTTCATTTGGTTAGGATATGGTAAAAAACTCTATTTTCAATCTATTAATTAGTTTTTAAAATTACACATGTCTGACGGACATTATACTAATATACTAATTTACAACAAGATAACACATTTAAGAGAACTCTTTGATTTTAGGACTCTTTAATTTTTTTTGTCAATATTAATCTATTGAATTAGACGAATTGGACTGATTATGTCTATGTTAATCTATCTATTTATTTTTTTATAACAAACCAGACTGATAGGTTCATTTATGGGTTATCTATATTTATCTATCAACAATCAATTTATTCATATTAATATATTAATTAACAATAATCTTTTACGAATTTAAATTAATCAAAGTGAACTTATTTACATACTAAATTACAATAAAATTAATCATAACATAATATAATTAATTATTGATCAAATTTATGTGATTAAAATAACCATGATCAAATCCATAATCACAAATAATAATATGATTTACTATAATTAATCAATACTAACTAAATCAATTATAATATAAATTATTACTTAAACTAATCTATTCAAACAAAATTATTATAATCAAATTAATAATAATAAGTTACCCATGTCATGCACGAGTTTATAAACTGATGATCTATTATTAAAGAAAACTGCACAAATACTAATGATCACAAATATCACACTAAAATATAAAATTTTCTTAGAATTTATGGTATTATATATTGATTTATATAGTTCCCACATTATATTAGTAGTAGTACAGAGGTACAATTATTCATAAAGAAATTTATTTAAATTTTAGAGATAAAAAATAGGTTAAATTAAAATTTAGTGTAATAAGTTAAGACAACTTGATGTTATATTTTGAAGTATAAGGTGCGTAAATAATACATTTAACAAATATATACAAAGTGTACTACGAAAAATAACAAAGACACTCGGATTTGAGCAAGTCGCGAAGTAAACTGAATTTTGACAAATTGAGTTGAACAAAGAAAAAAAAAAGAACAATAACGAATTGAACAAGTATGTTTGCGAATATGTTCAATCAAGTATCAAATATTCACCAAACTTGAATTCGAAAGGTAAATTGGATCATACTAATTCGAATCCCGAATTAAACTGAACTTAAGGTCCGTTCTTTTTCTATTTTTTTTTATTAAAATATATTATTTGAGTATTCATTTATTATTTTTTATGTCACTAACCTCTTATTTAAATCAAAATATAAACAGTAAATAATACATTTTTTTAACTTTAATTTATAATACAAAAGTTGAAAAAGAACAATACGCAAATATTAAGTTCATTTACGGGCCTAATCACGAACACAATATTTTTTACTTTTAAATTCAATTAATAGTTAAACTGACCTCTTAATCTGGAAAAAGAAAAAGAAAAAGGATAGCGTATAAATTTCCGTGATGGACTCGCCATTAATTTAAGTATTAACAGCGTAGAATTGCAGTGGACTTCACACGCAGTCTCTATCTGGTAAGAAGCTTTTCATGTACCCCCACCGCACCCCACTCCACCCCCCAATGATTTCCCCCAAATTATTCTACACTATTACGAGTATATACCTATATATGTATGCATATTGCTTTCTCATCTGTATTTCGATTTAGAGAGAGATCGGAGAAGACGATTAGCTGATGGGCTGTGGCGGATCATCGCTCGGCAAAGGAGATGGTTAGATCTGAGTTATTTTTGCTTGTAATTTGATCGATAACTTTGATAAAGTTCCTGTATTGCATATGCTAATTTTGTTAATTTTCTGCACACAATGATTCAGAATTTACTGTTTTGTGCTGGGTTTTAATGAATGCAAGTGATTTATCCATAATTTAATAATTTTGCTGAGGTTTTATGTTTGTTTAAGCGAGGTTTTTGGCTTACTGTATTCGTATTTAGTTTGTGTTGAATTTCTGGGTTCTTAAAGTTTCATTAACTTGTCAGTTTATGTGGACTTGATTTTGCTCCTGTGGGAATTGAAACCAAGACATTGACATTGGTTTCACCTTATTTTAACTTTAGATAGTAGATAAAGCTAGAACATAGAAAGACAAGTGGGTAAAAAAGGAACTGTGAAAATCTATTCCAGCACATGTAGTGAGTATATTATTCTGGATGCCGCACTTGAGCACTAATTTATATTTCCCACGTGAATAACTACACAAATGTTTGTAACATGTATCCTTGTAGTTCTTTACTTGGTTAACTCCTTGGCAGCTTTTGGCTCTTATGAGTTGTGGGTAACAATTTAAGTAGATGAAAAATATGCGTAGAGATATTTATTCCAATCAAATGAAAAGAAATGATACTTGGTATCTCTACTGCATCAAATTCAAATTTTATTGCATTGTAAGGTATGTATTCTATACAGTGAGATATTGACAACTATGTTGATAATACATTATTAACCCTTCCCATCTTTGCTTACTCCAAACTGGGTTTTGTACTACTGCGATGAGGTGACAAACATATGGTTGCTTGTGTTATATAATCCCTTGTGTCTTAATAGGAAAGTTAAGTTCATCTTTTGGCTTCTTTGTATGGAATAAGAAAGGAACAGAATAATTAGATATTGAGAGCTAGGCATGGTATATTGATGACATTCTCTCTTTCTCTCTGTGTGTGTGTGAGCGCATGTGTACATACATGCTGCATATGCTAATACATACAGTGGCAATTTCCTCACATCTATTTGTGTTGATTATTTGATATTTCGAAGTACCCAATTTAGCTTCTTTTAGCCTTGACTACTTGTAGTAAGCTTTGACTATTCAAATTTCATATAAAAATTAGCTTGAATCATATCATTGGTGTATACGAAATTGCAGAAACTGCAAAGAAAATACGAAAACCGAAACCTTGGAAGCATTCTGAGTCAATTACAAGGGCGCAACTAAAACAGATGCGGGAAGAGTTCTGGGATACTGCTCCACACTATGGTGGCCGAAAAGGTATTGTATCCACTTAATATCATTTGTTTTAGTTTTATCTCCTAATTTTAGTATATGATAAATGATTGGATAATCTATAAGATGACCAGAATTAATTATCTAGTAAGCCATTGTTGGAGCAAAAATTTGTTCTATGTGGTACTATAAACTGTCTAGATTTGTATGTGTTAAAAAACTGCCCCTTTCCCTTCTCTTTATGATTGTTTATATAGGGGTAACAATTTGAGACACACTGAGAACGACAAACTTAGTGGTTCAACATTCTTAACATGATCTGCCCAATTCATTTTCAATAATCATTTATGTAATATAACACTGTAGTTAGTTGAACTTAAGAACTGTACATCTTTAAATAATGAAGCTAATCATGTAATGTTATATGTATAACTCAATATCTGTTTTAAGTACCTATTAAATTGCTTGACTAATGGAGCCTGAAATATTGAATAGATGCTTCTATTGCGAATATCGTGACATATACTTCCTTGCATTCAAAAACATAAGGTCATTATTGGCTTTTAAGAGTCATTTTGAACTATTTTCCAAATAGAAATAAGGATGATTTTATTTAGTTCAGCAACAATGATTTGTTTTTACTGGTGAACTGTTGAAAAACTGCTACTAATTACAAAATTTAAATAAAGAAGGAATCATGTCAATTTTACAGAGGAAATTTACTTTTGAAATGTCAACAATGATTTTATATTAGATAACCTCGACATGTTTAGCACTTGGATTTGAAATGAATTCACTTACATGACCTGTGTCTTTTTATATCCGTAATTCAAGTACATCTGGGCTTGGAATTTCATGGAACAGTTAGGGTTAAATCTGATGGTCTTATAATGGTTTATATACTGTGGCAGTGGGCAAACTATCATTTTGTGATTGCTTGTCACTTAAATATTGTTGAATGGAGGTAGATATGTAATGCTACGTATATTTTTGGACTACAATCTTTTGTGCTATACAGTACCAGTATTCAATTGACATGCATCTATATGTACTGTACTTTAATTTATAATTTACCAGATTCATTCATGCAAAACACACCAGGAGTTGGTGATTTTATATTTTTATATATGTGCTCACTTTTATTTTGAAAATGTACCGAAAGTACATATTTGAAGGAAAACACACATTTCTTATATATGTTTTCAAAGTTACTCTAAATTGTAGACAGGTTATTTGCGTGCGTGGTTGTTCTTTTTCCACCCTTTCCTTACTCGACTACTCGGAGTTGTACCTATGTAGAGGAAAATAAATTTTCCTGTACCAGTGTCAACACTTCAATATTAGTAGTTCGCTTTTTGATAACTATAAATTCTATAAGTTTTCATTTTACTGTGCATATGAAGTTGTAAAGTTTAGTTTGATAATGAGAACAACAGAGAAAATATCTGAAGAACAAATTTTATGATTTTCAGAGATATGGGATGCCTTACAAGCTGCTGCTGAGGCTGACATATCTCTTGCACAAGCAATTGTGGATAGTGCTGGTGTTATAGTTCAAAGCTCTGATTTAACAATTTGCTATGACGAGAGAGGTACTAAATGTGTTTCTACTTTTGCAATTTACACGTCTCTAACTACTTTTGGAATTTTACTCAAAATGTGGACCTATCTTGCAGGTGCAAAATATGAGTTACCCAAGTATGTTTTGAGTGAACCAACTAATTTGATTCGCGAAAAATGATCATGGAGACATTACTGAGTACAGTGCTTTACTAAATCTGTAAATCATGTAAATTAGTCTCATCATCATTTGTTTCATTTATAATCTAGTTTCAGTACCTTGGTCCTAAACTTCTTGATCCATTTTCAAAAAGGCAAAAGTTCATGCCAAATTATTGCAATTTAACCAAGTGACAGCTACTATATATTGTGAAACATGTTTCTCATTTTATTTTCTGACAGAAAGTTGGCATTTAAATTTTATTTTGACATTGATATACTGTACTTCAGTTGCACAATTTACAAATTTTATTTTATTTTACTCCTGTACTTCAGTTGCACTATTATACTTGTACTCTAGTAGCATCTAAAGTAAGGAAAGGAACTGATACGAGCTTAATAAGAAGAAAAGATTAAAAAATAAAATAAAATTGTGGAGCTTGAATCTTGAGCTAAAATCCTGCGACATGGATGCTAGTCTTGTGAGTTGTAAATTGTTTTGGCGTAGATTGGTGCCTGCTGGAAAAGGGGGAGCAATCCAGTAGGGACTGCAATCTGCAAGAGAACAGGGTTTGAGGGGTTCAACCGAGGTCTCTCCGTTGTGATGGTTACTATACTGGTAGAGGAAATTTATTGTACAAGATAGTTTTGAGAGTGGGAGAGTGATTACCCTTGCTTATGAGGAGTGGTGGAGTACTTATATCTGCGGAGGTTAGGGGATCATGAGCCTGGGATGATCTCCTCTGTGTCAGGTGTAGTTCTCCATGACTTGGATGTGATAGGTGGCTGATATCTTATTGTGTAGAAGAGGCAGGTTGGCGCTGGTACCTGGCCAAGAGGTGGCAGGGGTGGTTCTGGTTGATGTAACAGCTGGTGCCATTTGATCGTAGATTTTGGGTTATGTGGTTCGTTCTGGTCGTTGTGGAAATTCTTTTGAGAAACTTCGGGTCTGGTGAACTGGTTCGGTTCGGGCAGGTTGGCGCTGGTACCTGGCCAAGAGGTGGCAGGGGTGGCTCTGGTTGATGTAACAGCTGGTGCCATTTGATCGTAGATTTTGGGTTATGTGGTTCGTTCTGGTCGTTGTGGAAATTCTTTTGAGAAACTTCGGGTCTGGTGAACTGGTTCGGTTCGGTTAGTGATGACCTACCCGGTTCCATTACATTGGTTGAATTGGTTCAATTCAGTTGCCAGGTCCCGTCATACCTTAAATGGGCTGTTTTTAGAAAAAGTTCGGCTCGAAATGAGCCTGAGTTTGAACCAGCAAATTTGTCGATCATTTTTTTTGGGACCAGATTCGTGGTGATTTGGAGCTTGTAATTGTTGGAGAGGAGTTTGTTGCGTAAACTTGCCTCTGATATGTTTGCTGTATAACCCTAGTTACTCTCGCTTGCTTGTTATGCGAATTGAGAAATCCTACTTTTAATCAGAAAACATGAGACAATTTTATTTATTGAGCTGACAAAGCCAATTTTATTGTCATTTCAAGTATGGGTATCATCATTAAATCATATGCGGAGTAATATTTATGGGAAACACAAATTTCAACATTCATCATCCAATTTAGTATACTTGGTGAATTTCTACGTTTGTAAACAAGGACTAGATTAGAAGCCGCAAGCTTTGCTCAAATTCATCTCCTCCGGAAAATGTTTGGTTTGGGCGGTAAGGCTACAAGGTAAAATAGGTAGGAGTAGAAATATGGAATTATACCGGGCATATCAGTAGGCTTCACCATAGACCACGTTTCTCATACTGTATTATATTCTTGGTGCTAGCAATATAGATGTTCAATTCTGTAATCCATCAGTACTCCGCATCTTTTGCCGGTATAACAAATATCGGAGTACAAACACCCTATGGTAAATGAAATTTCAGATTTCTAACTCATTCCTGACCCTTATATTCTGTAGCGGTTGCATCTGCCATTTTGTGCATCGATTGTGAACTATGTCGTAGCTGCAGTTCAGCCCCGGGTGTTTTTTTTTTTGGTTTTATTGGGGGCTACATAAATTATTGATTAGTGATTTCGACACTTGCTTCGATGAATGAATGGACTTGCTTCGATCACTTGAAACTGGTTGAACGTTAAAAACTTATCAAATATATCATATGTATGCTGATTCTCATATACAGTAAGATGACGGAGTGCACACGACCAAAATTGGATGAAAAGGTTTCCTCCTTTAGTATCGGTCCCCGTTGGTACAACTTCTATAAAAAAGTGAGGGATTCAAGTAATAGTAAGGTTAACTTGTGGGTTTGCATTAGGTAAAATAAAAGTAGTTCTTTTTAGTTTTTTTTTCCAACTTGATGGGCCTGTGTTGAGATATCTAAATACAATTTTATTAATTTAGTTCACAAGAGATGATTCAACTTCAAATTTGATTTTAAAAAAAGTAGTGCCAAACACACCCTATATATGTATGGCCTTGGTGTTGCTTGTTTGAATATATATATATTCGTCTATTCGGTAGAAGTTACAAGGAGGTTCAATAACGAATACAGATGAAAAAGGCGGTTTATCCTTCCCTAGGCCTCTTCCCTTCATGATATTGTACTTATAATAGATTAGGATTTGAAAAAAGTTAGGCAAAAAGTCAAAGATTAGATTTAACTAAATTAGTTTGGTAACGCCGCGGGTGTTAGTTTTAAGATTTTCTGAAACTCGATGACAAAATTGACAACTTGGATGGATAAATGTGTAGTACTTCCTTCAATTTTTTATTTTTCGTTTGACTTTTTTTCATGTAATTTCAAGTGAATTTTTATATATATTAAATATTTTATTTTTATTTTTATTCATAAATAATCTTCATTTAAAATATTTTTATTTATTAATTTTTAAAAAAATAAATGAAAATTTTAATATGTGTAAAAAAATTCACCTAAAATTATGTTAACAAAAGTCAAACGACAATTTTAAAAAAATGGAGGGAGTACTAGTTTAGTTGCCGGTGTAAACACATACACGTTTTTTGTATCATTTAATATAATTTTTTTATAATTTATTTATAAACTTTTTGATCATTTAGATGTGATAACAAGCTTAAAATTTATGTTGAATATAAATACCTGATTAATAAATAGTTATGCGAATATTTATCTTAATTACTAAAATTTTTGTTCATATTTATGTAGATTTTGGGATCTATCCATGTAAATTTTAGTTAATAACTTTTTTAACTATTATATTTATGATAATCATATGTTTGTTAGTGGATTTTTACTATTTGGTTTTGAATTTTGATACTATTATATTTTTGTTCATATTTTAGTTGCGTATGTATGATATGTTTTGTTCGTTATGTAGCTAATGTTTATCTGTGATTTTTTTTAATTATGTATTGATTATATAATTGTGTTGGTTTTTATTTATTAGTTATTTTTTCTTGTAATAGTCGGTGAACTGTTTAGTTATTTTTATTATATGTTGTTCAAATGATTTGAACCGATAATCTCTTTATCTAATTAGCTTGAATTCGTTCCCTAAACTCGGTGTACGGAAATTATTTGCATAACTAAAATTGGAAAAATATAAGGAAAAAAATTTTATTTCATAAAAAATAGAACAAATATAGTAATTAAATTATATTAACTCGACTAATTGAACCCAAGATAAAATTGTTGTACAGATTTTATATATAGGTATCGATGGATTGATATTGATTTAGCCATTTAATTTTGATCGATGATGCCATGTTTAAATTTGGCTTTTATTTGTACTTTTCATATTTTCCCACAAACTATACTTTCTCTCCGAGAATAGGAATCCATGTTTCCCTTCTGATAAAGAAATTAAACGTATAATGGCATAAATTGTCAAACATGAAATGCCAGTTCGAAAAGTTAGAATATAATGTGGTACTCTAGGCTTACAGCACACTCATTTATGGGATGGTCAGTCATTAAGCTTCTTCAATTTCTTCTTCCATAGAACTTTTTTTTCCTCTAGCCTTTACGCATTTCGATAAATGCTCCTGAATATTTCTCCCGAATTCTCGGCTAAATTTAATTTTTGAAGAAAAAGTCTTTTTTCGGCTAAATTTAATTTCAAGAAAAATAAGTCTTTATCTTGTGTATCGGGCAATAAGAAGTTGAACATAGAAGGACCCTTATTTATTTTAACTTTTTTTTTTTGTTATAAAAAATTTAGATCGAGAGAAGATTTTTTGTGACTGAAGTTGATTCATGTCATCGAGCTTTGAGGGTATGAATAAAGTTTTAATAACCATACAATCTGAAGTATTCTAGCGACCCAAGATGATAGGAAGGAGATTGATATATAGTCATTGATGAGGTCGAATTTTGTCAATGGGTGTTATCAGATCGGACACGACAACACCCCTATTAATGGGGAGAAATAGGGGGAAGTTTGAAAGAGTGACCTTTTTGTTTTAATGGAGTCAAAAATTGTTAGTCTTGATATATGCTAACAATTATTCTGATAGTAATCTGCTCTTCCAATGGCCATAGCTGATAATAATCTGACCATGTGATGTAAATATGCTAGGTGTAAATATTATATAAGACCCTACCATTGTATATGTAATAATAATATATCGATGCAATAATGATTCTTGTTGAGAATGCTTATTACCTGTGGAAATTGCTGTTATGGAAAAAGACTGATGAGAAAATATCTGGGAAAATAGGAAAGGGAATAAGTCTTTTTTCTTATAATTGTGTGGTGGTTTTGTGCTACTTTCTATCTGTGGACCTAATGTAACGGGCAGTGAATAACTGGTCAAAATCAGAAGTACAATTAGTTTTTTACTTAAGAGAAGATATAAAGTTTTTGTGCATAATGTATTTACATCCACCATTTGCGTCTTACTCTAAAATGATGGGACCATTACTTAATGCAAGAGGCCATAACTCGATAAATGATAAAAATATATTATACACATTAATTTTATATACCAATACAATTTTCTTTTGAAATATAGACATTCCGAGATATTTTTTACGTTTATTTGTGTATAAATTATAAGTTTGCTGCTAATAGTTAGATTTATTTATTGTTGGGCAGCCTCTTTTGGATGCAAGTGAATCTCGTGTTTTGATTTTTGACTGCAAATTTGTCTTGATGACGATAGTACTTTTTGAAAATTTGGTGAGCTGCCAACAATTAGTGTCAAAAAAAATTTATTACCAGGCGAACATGAAAACAATTACTATCTCCGTTAAAAAAAAAAAAATAACATTTAAACTTTTGACAACTATTAATTTTATATTTTTAATCAAAAATTAAATATACAAATAATAAGTTTATTTTTTTATGAAATTTGTTATGAACTTTTAAGCTATGACGAGATCTATAAGTTTATAATTGAAATTTTTTTAATTTATAACAAAATAACAAAAAAAAAAATTCATATATAACAAATCCTTTTTTTTAAATATAATCCTTTTTTTAAAACAGAGAAGTATCATTTGAAATCGGTACTCCCAAATTTCCACTTTGAACAGATTTTAACTTAATCTTCCATTGCATTATATAGATGATAGATAAAAAGATATACATGTTAAAGGTAATTTTCAACAACTTTGAAAACCTTTAGCTCTTTATCAAATTACAATCACCGCAGTAAGTTACCTTGTTTAAAAAAATAATATGAAACAAAATTTTTAAAAATGATAATAACACCATTTTAATTGCAGTCTTCGGTTTCTATTTTAATATATAGGTCAGAAAGCGTACAGGACGGGGTATTAGGGTAAGTTAGGTAGTGAAGAAAGATTAGGTATTCTATTATGTCTTTGTGTACCAAGACAAATTTGCTTATATTATATATATGTCCACGTTCAAACATAACTACGTAGTAAACTGGTTTAGTTAGTTATGGTCCATTGACTAAAAAGATACAACTATTGCTAATCAACAATTTTAAATCATCTTTGCTTACTCTTTTTTTATAAGATGACAATATATAATTTTGTTGTTAATGGATATATGTGTTGAAAGTTTCTTTTGGTTTTCGTCTACTAGCATAAATTGCACCTGCTTATCAAATAAATAAAGAGTGCTTTTGTGATTACAATTGTTTAGCCGAATGTGAGTTGAAGTGAAATTTTCATCTTGAAGAAAGGTGTTACAATGAATGTACCTCTTGCATTGCAAATATTGAAAATTCATGTTTGTAATGAAGTAGTTGGTCAGTTAGCTGCTTGGTCTTTAGTTGATAAATGCAAATCTTTCTTATTTTTCATTGGAAGTTTTTTCCAAAAGTCTTTGCAAAGAATTTGTTTTCTAGACAATTCAAAATTTCTAAAATATTATGGTTTTTTTAATAGAAGTATTTTACTCCATATTACTATATTCATGTCAAATTGGAATTCATTCATAATTGTATTTTATTCTCAAAATATGTAAGTTTTGAAACACATACCGGTATAGTAAGTCACCCTTAAAATATTTACAGCAAATCCTTCATTATTGACTATATTTAATCAAAGTCGGATTAGAGTATATATCTACTTGACTATTTTATCCTTCAAGAATTTAACAAATTTAAAATTAACTCAGGATTTCAAGAATCTTATTTAGTAAAAAGAGGAGTAGTAGTTAATTAATTAATGAATCCTCTTTATTAATTTTTGGTGTTTGTTGTTTAGTAATAAGCTACTAGAACTAGAAGTCTTACACATGTAACGCGGCAATGTTATCATGGAGTACAATTTAGAGGCTCCGGTCCGCCGGAGTTATGACCTCGTCCGTAGACCATAGCCGTCCGTTTGACATTTGTCATGATTTATTGACCGGCCAGAATTAGACGAACGGTGATATCCTCTCTCTCTCTCTCTCTCACACACACACACACACACACACATATACACGTTATTCAAAAAGAATTTGTCAACAAAACATACACATTTTACCGGTTAGTAAAGAAGGGCAGCCTCCTCGGCTACATAATAATAGTCCATACAAGTCAAGCTTAATAACAGAGCTGATAACGAATATTTATTTATTCGTTTTACAAGAAAGACTTAAGTTTCATTTCATTTGTATCAAATTCGAGTTGTGATATACTTTTTAACTATCTTTTTATATAAAATGATTCTATGTTATTGAAAGGTTTATGTATTTTTAAATATTAATTATTTTACAATTAAAATTCATTAAATGTTTGTCAAGTTTTAATTATAAAATTTTGTAAAAATACAAAAATTTTTTATTGAAAAAGTATAGGATTCTTTCTTTGAAACTAAAAGAGTATCATCCATTGTGTATATGGAGCAAAAGGTTTAATAATTCAAATACACATTAATGGACGTGATGTGATTCATGTTAGTCGTTGATGTACGGGGGCGGAGCGAGGAATGAGAATGGGAGTACCATGATTCATCTAAATTTTATTTTATCATGACATGTGCTACGTTAATATGATTCTCTTAAAATATTTGTACTTATAACTATAAATGTTGTTTTGATCTAAAACGTAAGTACGTAACTTGACTTTAAGAGGCAAATAATTTCTTTCAATATCTTTTTAATATTCTTTATTGTTAAATCTCAATTTAATTTTCTAAATTCAAGTTAATTTTGTAATGAAGTTTTTATCTCTACTCTTCTTTATTCTTAAATTTTGATTTTTCTAAATTCAAGTAGATTTTGTAGTGAAGTTTATATCGTTTTTATAAATTTTAATAATATTCTCTTTTAAATAAAATAATATTAATTATTAATTTCCACAATCAAAAATTTCAGGTTTTGACTGAGGACCATTGATATGAACCGTGATTAACATATGACCGTACGAGAGAGTAGAGCTAAACAATTATAAATACTCGGACATATATTGACTACCAAATAAAAGACTAAACTGATATTTGGACTCGTTGATCGTGGAACACTTTATTGCTTGTATGCATATATTTTATGAAAGGCTTACCGATATTAATTCAGTTCATTTTGATATTATAAATTTTAGTAAGATTAATCATGTTATTATAATTTGAAATTTCTAAAAATCAAATTAAAATAAACGTGATCAAAGTATGCTGCCGCAAGATTCTATATTTTTCTTTTACGCTAAAAAATAAAATAGTCATTGGATTGGATCTGGTAAATTTGGACAGTTCCCAACTGATTCCACTACATGCACACATCCACTTACCAATAGGTTAGTGGCTAAGAAAGCAGTCAATGGACACATCATATTCATTCATTTTTATGTGTTTTTGGTGCACTGATAATGATATGGCTCTATGAAACACAACCAAATTAGTCACGTAATAAATGTTTTACCGCTCCAGCAAGATAAAAATACTGAGTTATACTACGTATGTATCACTATGACATTATGTGTAAAAATAAAACATACACATGTCTTGACGTCTGATATGGTTAAAATTGAGGTTTAAAGTTTAGATCGATCATTCTACTAATTTTTTTCTTTGGTTGTTTAAAGTTAAAATCAAGTTCAACTTAATTTGCTCAATTTTCTTCGATTTAATTTTGTTCAGTTATTTGTAAAAATTGAATTGCAGCAGAATATTTTTCTTAATAATAAAATTCCAGCTTGAATCACTCATGAGTTTGCAAAAAACTTAACTAAATATATAATTTGCTTTAGTTAAATCTACTACTACTACTTTTTTTTTTCTTTTGTAATAAATGTCAAACTTACCTTCAATATGCCAAAATTCAGGTTTAATTAGTTTTATGCGAGCATGAACCATCGATTGGCATAAAAGAACAAGACAAATGAGTGGACAAGAAAATGATTGATTACAATATTACCATATCAATTTTGCTCTCGGTGTCCATACCTTTTTTGCAAATACATAAATTTTTTAAAATACGTGTAATTAGTAAATTTTGTCAATATCTTGTTAAATTTGACAGAAAATATACTAATGTGAGTCATATATTTAATTTTTAGTTTTAATTTTATTAAGAAATTCTCTTTGAAAGTTTTTAATTAAATTTACAAAGTTGATATAATTTGAGAACAGTAAAAAAAAAAGTTTATATATAATATAAACCGACCATTTTATTCTTTGAAAATTATATATGTGATTCACATGAGTGTATTTTCTATCAGATTTAACGAGATATTGACGAAATTTACTAGTTACGCATATTTTAAAAAGTTTGTATACCAAATAAATTGTAAAAAAATTCAAAAATCAAATATACAAAATTAATATAATTTAAGTAAGAAAAACAAGATAAATGAGTGGACAAGAAAATGATTGATTATAATATTATATAAATAATCCCTTATTAAAGTAAAGGGCAGTAAATACTTAGAAGGCTGCAAAAATCACTTTCTTTTTTCTCCGCTCCAATAATTTTCTTTCCTCTTCAAACGCGCATTCGATTTTCCCACCATATTAAACTCCATTTTCGACGATAAAAAGAAGAAGAACCCTCCTTTCCCCGTAAGCCCGCATCAGCAATTGTACAAAATTTAGCACTTTTATTGCTAAAATTTCTAAGTATTGAAGTCGGGTTCTAATGGCTTCAGCTGCGATTTTTTCCTCCTTGAGGAGAAGATCGCCGACGCTTCGGGCGTTTTTAACGCCGGTGGATATCAGTGACGTGACGCTATTGGCATCTTTAACGGAGGTGTCTTTAGAACTGGTTTCAGCATTTTCCGGTAAAACCCCACTGTTTCAGCGCAAGAATTCGCGGTCCCTAGTTCGGAAAATTGAGGTAATTGCTGTACTTTTCGAGTATCTTCGTGATTCTGGGTCTAATATCCCGTCGTCGGCGATTCTTTGCTTTCAAGAGATGTATTTAATGTTGTATAGGTCGAAATCTTTACTTGATTATTGCTTGCAATCGAGTAAGTTATGGCTGTTGCTTCAAAACCCTTCAATTTCTGGCCATTTTCATGATCTGAATCAAGAGATATCGATCCTCTTGGATGTATTTCCACTGGAAGAGTTGAAGTTGAGTGATGATGTGAGAGAACAGATTGTATTGTTAAGAATGCAATCTAGAAGAGCGAAATTGTTGATTGATAAAAAAGATGAGGTGCTGAGAGTCAAATTGTTCTCATTTTTGAATGAATTTGAGTCCGAGAGTATTCCTGATTCTATCGAATTGTATGGTTTTTTCGTGGAAAAATTGGGAATTTTAGATGTTGAAAGCTTTAGAGTTGAAATTGAGTTCTTGGAAGAACAGATTGTTAATCATGAAGGGGATGTAGAGCCTTCGTCTACTGTGCTTAATGGGTTTGTGGCACTGGCTCGGTACTGCCGGTTCTTGCTGTTTGGGTTTGAGAATGATGAGGTAGAATCGGGCGTTGGCAAATGTAAAAAAGCCAAAAAGGGGTTGATTGGTCAACAAATTGTAGATACGTTTAGTTCTATCCCAAAGGATTTTTATTGTCCAATTACATTGGATTTAATGATAGACCCCATTACAATTTGTACGGGGCAAACTTATGAGCGGTCTTCAATAACAAGGTGGATAGAAGAGGGGCACTCTACTTGCCCAAAGACGGGACAAACTCTTGTTCACACAAAAATTGTGCCGAATAGGGCTCTAAGAAATTTGATTATGCAGTGGTTTACTGCTCATGGAATTCCCTATGATCCACCTGAGAACTCAGATTCGTCTTCTGAAACTTTTGCAGCCCCTTCAGCTAGCAAGGCTGCAATTGAAGCTAGTAGAGCAATCTCACGACTTCTTATTCAACAGTTAGCAAATGGATCACCGGGCGCCAAAACTGTTGCTGCTCAAGAAATACGTTTTTTAGCAAAAGCTGGAATAGAGAACCGAGCTTATATAGCAGAAGCAGGAGCAATACCCCATTTGAAGGCCCTGCTTTCTTCTGATAGTGCTGTGGCACAAGAAAATTCTGTAACTGCTTTGCTTAATTTGTCAATTTATGACAAGAACAAAAGCCAGATTATGGATGAAACAGGGTGTTTAGGATCAATTGTTGAAGTTCTCAAATTTGGGCACACAACCGAGGCCCGGGAAAACGCTGCAGCAACATTATTCAGCCTGTCTGCAGTCCATGATTACAAGAAACGGATAGCAGGAGTACATGGTGCAGTTGAAGCCCTGGCAGGGCTATTGAGGAATGGGACACCAAGAGGAAAGAAGGATGCTGTGACGGCTTTATATAACCTATCTACTCACACAGACAATTGTGTGAGAATGATAGATTCAGGAGCTGTAACAGCACTAGTAGGAGCATTGGGATCTGAAAGTGTCGCAGAAGAAGCTGCTGGTGCGCTGGCCCTGATTGTCAGGCAGTCGACTGGAGCCGAAGCAGTTGCAAATGAGGAAGCAGTATTGGCAGGACTTATTGGTATGCTAGGCTGTGGAAGTCCTAGAGGTAAGGAGAATGCAGTTGCTGCGTTGCTTGAATTGTGTCGTGGTGGTGGGGCAGCAGCAACCCAGAGGGTGTTGAAGGCACCAGCACTGGCTAGTTTGCTTCAGACTTTACTCTTCACGGGGACAAAGCGGGCAAGGAGAAAAGCAGCATCTCTTGCTAGAGTTTTCCAGAGGTGTGAGAATGCGTCTTTTCGTTTCGGTGGTTTGGGTATAGGATATGCATTTGCAGGAAATTCACTTGCAAGTCGAGATTCAGGTTTCACTGGTGATGTCTCGGTGTCCATGTCTATATCTGTTCCAGTTGTATAGTGGTAAACCACGCCTATTGTCTTGTTAAATTCTTTATTTCCCATTTTTGTTACATTCTTTTAAACATTACTTATGAGGAAAAACACATACTGGAATATACAATTGAATGGTTGAGGAATAGCAGGCATGTTTACTGCAATTAGTTATTTCTACTGTCAATATTGCTAATCATGCTTCATGTGCAGCGTATGGTATTTAGTTTATTGCAAATAGTTTGACATTCACATATCAGGTGAACTGATGGATAAAACCTTTTAAAGACATTTTGATCAGTTGTTCAAAGCTGAACAGTTGTGTACCGTATACATGTTGGGCATAACTTGTAATTAAGCACTGTTAGTTTGCATGAGGCTAACAGATTGTGGATATTTATAGTAAAATTGAATCTCTTCAATATATTAAACTCAGCCTGATGGTTTCTCATTCCAGTATTTCTGTAAGCCTCAACTCTGCAGAAGCTGATGTCAAAATAAAATAAAAGATACTTGACAAGTTGATGGAATTGGTAGCTTGCTATAGAGAATGTTGCATTTTGTATAAATTAGATACTCCGACTACGATGACGTTGGAGTAATTTTCTATGAATAATACTGCTGGCTGCTGCTTATTAAGGGAAATAGGGATGAGGGAATATGGTCGTAAGAAGAACTGAAACAATCGAACATATCTTTAAAGCCAATTCCAACCCTCATGAATGAGCCGACTAATCTAAGAACATATGGGGGTGAATTGACAGCCGCAAGACCTCACAATGGCGCCAGTGGAGGGAGAGGGAGGAGGCAGTCGAGAGTAGCGTAGAGAGAGAGAGAAGTAACAACGATGATGAGGACGATTTGGAAGAAGAACGAAAGCCTGAAACAAGGGCCCACCTTTAATTTCTACAAGTGACAATAGAGGAGAATAATCAATGATCAGAAAGAGGGTAGAGGGTAGAGAAGACTGAAGAGAAAGAGACCAGAGTAAGAGAATACTGAAGAGAAAGAGACCCACCTTTAATTTCTTCCAAATAATTAAAGAAAATACAGCTAAATGATTTTTACCAACTAGAGTTCTAAAGAAGTTTGAGATGAGATTTTGACGATAATATTCCCTCTCAGGATCTAAAGTACAAGATTATATGAACTGTAATTACTCAAAAGACTTACAAGAAAGATAAGAAGCAGTGAGCAGCTCACCAGCAGATACTACGGGTATGAGCCTTTTTAAGTATATTCTTTTGCTTCTTATCATCTCAGACCTTTCCTACTTCTTTGAAGCAAAACTTCCTGATCATACCACTGCGCAAGTCTCAACATCTTGGATGAACAACGACCTTTCTGTGGTCAATACCACCAAAGCGTATTCACCTCAAGACCCTTTCATGCGAATCATCCTACAAGAGGAGTTATACAGAGAGCGCAGTTTCACTTGTGGATTTGCCTCTCAAGGTGTTGATAATAATTCCTTTGTTTTTGCCATTGGGATAACTAGTGAAGTTATCTATGCGTATGAAGAAGGGGTGACCAAAATTGAGTTGGTGTGGTTTGCAAACAGAAACAATCCCATTGGTGAGAATGGAAGCTTGCACTTACTTGATCTGGTCTTGAGAGATGCAGATGGGTCTTCTGTTTGGTCTACAAACACATCCGGGAGGTCTGTTGTTGGTATGAAGATGATGGACACGGGTAATCTTGTGCTGTATGATGGATATAATAATTCCGTTTGGCAGTCTTTTGCTCATCCATCAGATACTCTGCTAGATGGACAGAAATTGATATCAAGTCAAAAGCTTGTCGCCCGAGTTTCTCCGACCAACTGGTCTGAAGGTGATTATTATCTGTCTGTGACATCTCAAGGTTTGTTTGCATTCTACGAGCAACAAATTTACTTTAATTTTCTGATCCAACAATCCACGCAATTCGTTAAAACAAGTCAAGTCCATAAATGGAACTCTTGCTCTGTATATTTCAACAACTGAGGCAAGCACACCAGATTGTATTTTCAAAACCAGGTAATATGAGTGTGCCACGCGTGAAATTAAATTATGATGGCCACCTTAGAGTTTACAGCGAATTTTACGCTGAGCCTGAGATCGATTTGTTGGCAGACCTTCTGAGTGCATGTGATTATCCCCTACCATGTGGCAATTTAGAAATCTGCTCAGTCGATGGTTGTTTTTGTCCTGCCGACTATAGTGACTCTGCAAATAACCAGAGCAATAATGGATGCTCCGAGATTAGCCCAGTAGCATGCAATGACAGAAACACACGGAGACTTGAGGAAATTCCAAATGTCTCTCACTTCAGCTATATCAATACTAATGCCCCAGCTCTTAGAGGGACCAACGTTGAGAGCTGCAAAGAGGCATGCCTGCGAAATTGTTCCTGCAAAGCTGCTCTATTTAGGTACTTTTATAATGTTTCTCATGGAGATTGTTACTTGCCCTCACCCGTCCTTTCTCTCATAAATAAAGGTACTAGATTCTACCATTCATCTGCGTTTATTAGAATATCAGGTGATCATCTTGCAAATAATTCACAATCTTCTGTGTCTGCTGGTCATATTGCTGGTCGTATTGGCCTAATAGCAGGATCAAGCATCGGAGCTTTTATGGGTATTATGATTGTCGTTTGTGTTATTATTGTTTTTTTGAGGAAGAACAGGAGTATAGAAGAGGATGAGGATGACTACTTCGATCAAGCATCTGAAATGCCCTCGCGATTTTCTTATGAAGAGCTGAAGGAAGCAACTGAAAACTTTGCAGTAAAGCTCGGAGAGGAAGGATTCGGTTCAGTTTTTGAAGGAACTTTGATCAGTGGAGAAAAAATTGCAGTGAAGCGCCTAGATGGTTTAGGGCAAGGGAAGAAAGAATTCTTGGCTGAGGTCAAAATCATAGGAAGCATTCACCATGTAAATTTGGTACGCGTGATTGGTTTCTGTGTGAAAAACAGCAGAGGCTTTTAGTTTACGAGTTCATGGGCAACGGATCTCTAGATAGATGGATTTTCAACAACAACTTGGATCGGTCAACTCTTAATTGGCAAGCAAGAAGGAATATAATTCTTGATATAGCAAAAGGGTTGGCTTATTTTCATGAAGAATGCAGACATAAAATAGTCCATTTAGATATCAAACCCCAAAATGTCCTCTTACACGCCAATCTACGTGCCAAAGTTTCTGACTTTGGCTTGTCTAAGTTTATCGACAGGGAAAAGAGCCATACGGTGACTGTGATGAGAGGAACGCCTGGATACTTGGCTCCAGAATGGTTAACCTCAATCATTACAGAAAAAGCTGATGTTTATAGCTTTGGAATTGTTGTCATGGAGATTATCTGTGGAAGAAAAAACTTGGATTGGTCACATTCTGATGAGCAATGCACTCCTTTGCTCGACTTATTCATGAAAAAAGCACAAGAAAATGATCTCATTGATCTGATTGACAAGAAAAATGATGATATGCAGTCTCATGGGGTGGAAGCTGTGAAGATGATGAAGCTGGCAGGTTGGTGTTTACAACATCAGTTCTCTCGGAGGCCATCAATGTCGACGGTGGTGAAAGTAATAGAAGGTGACATGGACATTGAAGCTGAATTAAGCTACAACTTCTCAAATCCAACAATGAGGGCATCAACAATTTCGGAATCTGAGTCCGGCACTTCATCTGCATTGCTGCCAACACTTCTTTCAGGACCCCGGCAGAAACAGTACTCATTAAACTTCAGTTCAGCACTTCAATTGCTTTGGAAGTTAGCAGTTCTTGTTCTGTTTTGTTTTGCTTGTGTTTTTTCTTCTTTTTTTGGGTTACTTCATAGAATACGTGCCAAAAGAAACTTCTGGTGAAGCAATTGATCACCCAGTTTAAAAAATATATATGTCTAATTTCATTTGACAAATATTGAAGAAGATAAGCGCAGGAATTATATTCTCAAGGTATTGTGAAAACACTGACAATTTTATATCCAATGCTTTACACCTTTAACATGACGTACATTAGATCCATTCACAGAATTTATCTGCTCTTTAAGTTATGTTTTTTGTTTATGTGCGTAATAAGTTTTTAAATTAGTAACAGGTTATATAGTGATACTTTTTAATATCATTATAATTGAATTGTTATCGGACTACTGTCATTATCAAGTAACACAAACTTGGTGCTCAATTGTAAAATTCTAAGATATTGAATCCACATTGTTGGAATATTAGGATTGGTGATTAAACGTGTACTTGCAACACTGACTTTTATATGAGTTAAAATCTTGAAAAATAATTCAAATTCAAGTTTTAAAATTTAAAAGTAAATTAGAATAACTATATAACTTATTTGGTTGAATGGATGGAATATAAAAGAGACCGGCACTGTCTCGCTACTATTTGCAACTCTCTACACTGTCGGGGGATGAAAATAAATTTTAATTTAACTCTATGTCTCTCCATTTTGTGGTTTCAAATGACAGTTGACATTAACCAAAAGATAAAAAAAGGGAAAATATGTGGTGAAAAACAAGAAAAATATACTGTATACCATTTTGTAAAACTAAAAGAGTATAAGGGGCTTTTGTTCTGGCATATCAATTTGAATTGCGGTTTGGGCAAATTACGTTGGGTTTCTTTCCCAGAGTCGCAATGCGTACACCATAAACGTGTTCTAGTTGTCATCGTTATTGTATAGAATGGAAGAAATTTAAAATTAAATCAACCTAAATAATAATATCCGATTATTAATCTGTCAATAATTTTAGTCAATTTTGAGTTCATTTGCATCTCTCACGGAAACTGGTCTGCATCTAAACCTTGGTGGATTCTTTTTTTTTTTTTTTTTTTTTTTTTGAATTGAGAAAAAGGGAAGTATAAAATTGTAGTCTAGATGCTCAAGATAAAGCTTACAAACAAGCACAAAAACAAAACAGAAAATCCCAAAAAAAAAAAGGAAGAAAAGAAACAGAAAGAAAAAGCATCTCTATATGTAGTATATATTTATTTCTTTTTAGTTTTAAATTATCCAAAGAGAGTTGAAATAAGAGAAAGAGGAAGTGGGGTAACGAAAAGAGTCCAGAGAGTCAAATGACTTTTAAATTCAAAAATTCAGAAATGTCTCCATGTCGGAGTAAGCAGTGAAATTCTTGATCAATGATCATAATTCATGGCCATTATTTACGGAGTATTAGTTTATTAAATTTCAAATAATTCCAACATTTTCAGTCCAAGATTGGCTATATTAATTCAAACGTGGACTAGATAATGAAGGCCGAATGTAGTTAATATAAGAAATATGTCTGGAAATAAGTAATATAGTTTATTTATTATTTGAAAAATATATTATCCACTTCGAAAAAAGGATTGACGAAGCAAAACAAATATCATTAGATGATAATAACCATTCTACAAACTCCATGATTGGATTACCATTTGTCTATAAAAATTGTGATGCTAGGAACATGTTCAATGGGTTTTGGATTTATTATGTGAAGCTTTCTAGCTTAGTACATGATAATCATCGACTAAACCAGTTAAAAAAAAGAAAGAATATATGCAAAGAAGTAGTACAACATTTAATAAAACTTGGTCCCCCAGAGTAAGAACACCCATTCTAAAAAAGCAAGCAAGAAGTAAGAAGTACAAGATAAAAGTAGGAAAAAGTGGGGAAAGTGGTCACAAGATCTTTGGGCGGGCCTTTCTTTTGAAACTAATAGAAGTTTGAAGAACACAAACCCACTTACTGCTAGCATGACACCCACGTTCAATTACTACTACCTTAACTGTTCCTATGTACCCTTCTCTCCATTTTCCAAATTTTTTACTTCTTACCCATCTTCTTTTCGCAACTCGAGAGCCTCAAATTATAGCCAAAAAACAACTCAAAAGAAAGAATTAGTTTTGTTTGCCAAATGATGAAGTGGGGAAGGAAAAATCATGTCTTTTCTCTGTCGTGGTTTTCAAGATTCAAGAAAACGAGTGACGGCACCGAGCAGGATTTGGCGAGTACAAAAGGGGTAGAGAAGAAAAAGACTTCATCACACCCGCGTAGGCCATCGTCTTCTAGTTGGACAGAAGGTCGATTTCATGGTGGGGTTGATGAATCTTATTGGAGACTTTCGTTTGGAGAAGATCAGCAGCTTGGAGGTGTTTTGAAGTCTGTCCGGTACAATTCAGACGATGAACTTCAGGATTGCTGTTTGAGTCCTCAGGGCTCTAGTCAAAGAAATGTGAAAATCAAACCAAGAGAAATCGCGGGCAGAAGAAAGATAAGTGAAGTGCCTCGCCATGTAGAAATCCTGCAAATAAATGATTATTCAGGGGAAGGGGAAAAAGAGACTGAAAAGCATAAGCGGCTGAGGGGAAGAGCTTCGAAAGATATCAAGTTCAAGAAACTACAGCAAGGAGTCCTGGAAGACGAATGCTTAGAATTACCAAGAGAATTGCATGCAGCCAAGGAGAATTGTCTGAAATCAATGGAAAAAGAAAATTTTGAACTGGAACCTGTGAAGATTATACAGACAGAAAAGGATTATCAGAAATCAGCAGCTTTAAAATGTGGCAGTTCTATCTCAAACTCCAGCTTAAGGACAACTGGAGAAGATTGTGCTCTTGAAACTCTACAAATTGAGCAGGTTAATGAATTATCAAACGAAGAATTCTTCATTCCCGAGGGGCAAGAATTGAAAATCAAAAGGATAATGGCAAAGAGTGAGGAACAGAAGAAATCTGCTGTTGGATGCACAGAGTCGCCAAGAAAAAGACGTAAGCAGAGTAGGAAGGTCAGAGTTTATACTCCAAGAACAGCTGCAAGGATTGAGTGCAAGATCAGGGCTCTTGAAGACTTGAAGAAAGCAAAGACGAAGACGAAGAACGTGAGAAAGGAGAAAGCAGCCAAAGAAGCAACACCTTTTGATAGCTTTGCCGTGGTTAAAAGCTCACATGACCCACAACAAGACTTCAAAAATTCAATGGCTGAGATGATAATTGCAAATGGAATAAGACAACCACAAGAACTAGAGGAACTCTTGGCTTGCTATCTAACACTGAACTGTGATGAATACCATGAGCTCATCATAAAGGTCTTCCGACAGGTGTGGGTCGATTTGAAACAGGTCCATTTCTGAGCTACCAATACAAAGTGAACATTTGAATGGTAGACACTAGTTTAGCTGGCTATAGTGATTAATGCACATGTAATTAGCAACATAGTACGTATGTTATATAAACGTGATGCTTGTTCGCAGCACGCCATTCTCTCAGTTTTTAAAGCTTATGGCACATAAAATATATATACATATACTCATATGTGAGCAAATGTGAATATTACTCCCACACTGTTACAAAATATCAATATGCCTTGCGGGTATTTCACAGGACCAAGTTTTTGAATAAAGTCACTCTCAATTCTGATCAATCTTTCGATACATCTTACAAATAGGTTAGACCAGACATTTAAACTGGACCAGGCAGAGCTTGAAATCATTAGAGTCTGAAGTTAATCACCAACATATCTGCTACATACATTATTCATGTACATAATAATGTGCAGAGAAAGCAGCGAACCAAAGAAGTTTTTTTTTTCCTCTCTTTTTAAATTTAAACTATTTCTCAGTCAAACTTATCTCAAAATTTACAAGCAGCCTGAGAGAGTATTAACAACCAGAAGAATATCTAAATAGCTCTACAAAATAGCAACTAAAATCATGTTCTTGTTTATCAAGCTACCTGTCCCAGCTGTTCGTTAATGTTATTTACCCCACTAATACCCAACCACAATTCCCTTCGGTCAACTCGGTTTCCTTCATTTTTTCCCCTCTCAAAACCTTTTCTTACACTCTGAAATTCTAAAGTATGGATTGAACCGGGATTCTCGGTCAAAAGGTGTTCCCAGAATACATCATTCACCCCAGTTGGAGAATTATCCACACTTCCAGCTACTTCTTGATTTAAGGTTGCTACCTCAACAATGACTGCAACAGCATGCTTTGGATTCATGTCAATGTCAGAAGTTTTAAACTCAAAATCATCACCATATACTTGTGGGTAATATACAGCCGGGCTGTCTGTGATGCTTGTAGGTTCATCCAAATCCAGAGATAAATTTCCAGGAATGTGGGCTACAGAAACCTCTGTTACTATATTCTCCCAAAACGTCATAGAAGATTCCAATTGCTCCAATAATTCCTTGTTAAAAGTCAAAAGAGAAGTAGCAGTTAAACTTTCTCTAGTGAAATCTTGGGAAACACTGGGTTGATCATCTTCAGCGCTTCCATCATCCTGGAAGGGACTCATTCTTGGCAACTTTCTCTTTCTGTCATGAATTTCTTCTGTTTGTGAATTGAGACTTGTGGTGATTGCTGTTTTTTGCAGCATTTGAGCCAAGGACGATAACATATCTCTTTGGTGTTGTTCCACATGTTGAAGACGCGCTGTCAAAACCTGCATCTGCAATTCAGATTGTTGGCTGTCTTGATTATGTCTTTGATACTCCAAGTGTAGCAATTCTTTTTCATATCTCAATCTTTCAATCTCTTCCTTGTATCCTTGTCTTTCGGTATCAGTTAATGGAGATGATGAAGATCCATGTCCGTTTTGATTCTGTATTGAGTGACTGTGAACTGGCTTGCGTCTATGAATATTCTTCAAAAGGTGTGGTTGATCTCTGACAAAATATTCATTAGCAAATTCCCATACTTCAGGATCAATCTTTCTAAACCCCTGTTCAAAAAATCCAAACCAAAATAAATTTATATGTACACCACAGAAAGATGGTGTATAAAAGTGAGTTGAAAACAATATCCAGATGGCTTTGTAAGGAAAAATTGGAAATCAAATACTCCGTAGACAAAATAGCCTTACGTATGTATTGAGCTGTCTGATAAAGCTGGAGAAGTTGTTGTGCTTGAAGAATCTAGGCAACAAAATCCTAGAAAATTCTGTTGGATTCCATACAATAAAACTTTTACTATTCTGACTCCAAGAAACAATTGGATCTGTTGAAACATGATCCACCATTTCGTATGTCTTTGATATAAATGGAGGCAGTGCACCAGAACTACCTTGACCTTCATTCATCATGTACTCAAACTCCTTCATCACAACCCTCTTAAGTTCTGAACTTAAATAAAACCATAAGCTTGCCTAAATTCTGAAAGAAAAAAAAATATCAAATTTCTAGGCTCCTTGAATTTGCAAGAGAGCAAGTAATCAAATCCAAAGCTAAACAATCAGGCAAATACAAAAACTCTTCGATTTGGCCAAATTCCTAATGTTGGGAGAAAACTTCAGAGAAAGCGCTCAAAAATCACTACTAAACTTCCTCTCTATTGTGATGACCAAAAAGGCAATTGAAATTTCCACAAATTATCATACAGCAAGATATAACCAACCATAAAATTTCACCAGAACATGAAAACATTCTCAATCTGAAATTATTCATAGACTTCCGGCCATCATCTCACCTCAAAATTCATTCAAGTTTGAACCAATCAAACCTCTTTTCCTGCCCAAATCACCTCGAGGCCACCAATTATCCACAAAGGAAAAAACCACCACACTGCCTATCTCAACACCCTGCATATTTATACCCAATAAGAATCAAATTAATTCAACTGACCTCGTAACAATCCACAAATACTCACAAAATAATAATTACAGAGTCATCAAAATACTTTTTCTTTCTAATCTAAGCCTTCATACGAAGCACCAAACCAAAAGTATCGACTACATACAGATACATATGTGCATAATACATAAACATAAAAAATAAAAAACGTACGTATGCTACATAGACTTTAATAAAATACCTCAGCGACAAGACGAATCCCTGAAATTAGGGTTGTAAAATGCACGAATTCAGTAGTTTTTAATATTTGAATTGGCGTTTCAATTAGGGTTTTACGATTCAATAATCATGAAGAGTGAGTTGTGGTTTGTATATATAATAGTTAATTGTATTCCATAATTTATTTCTTTTGTGACGACAGCATATGAATGACGTAGGTGCTTCGGTGGAACCAAGCATTGACTACTATATCTTTAACAGAGTCAATTTTTGTAGATAAAAACAACTTGTCCATTATTAATTATCCTCAAATAAATATGTGTACATATTGAATTAAAATAATTTTAATATTATTTTTTACAATTAATGATAATATATAAAATTATTTAATTATTCTTTTCTATAATAAATAATGTTATAAAACTGAAAATTAGAGAGGTACATTAAATACAAGAATAATTTTAAAAAAATATACTCTTTTTAATATTGTACACGATAATTACATTAGAGCATCATTGATTACACATAGACATATTACTCCATCCTTAGACATTTAACGAGGAGTAATTAATTATAATATAAAATACTCTAATTATCTTTTTAATATTTCTAACTATTTCCAATAAACAAAATTTCTCAAAATTAATAAGGATTATCTTAGGAAACATTGCGCATTGATACGTTTAGAAAATGGTGTACGTCATATTCCATACAAAAGTTTAAAACAACAAATCAACAATTAATGTTATTACGACGGAGGAAGTACCTTTATTTTCTTTTGGATAAAACAGTTATACCTACATATATCGTAAAAAACTATGATTGTATACTGATGTAAAATTATATCTATAAATAATAAAGTTTCCTTTAATCTTTTATTAATATAGAAATGATGCTAAGATAAATCTTAAATTTTAAAAGTTTTAGCATGATAATACGAAAATGTAGTAATTACAAAGTGTAACTTTATCTTTTTTCTTAAATCCAGTTGTTCTTTTTCAGTCAGAGAATATCTAAGTTTAAAAATTATTTATGGCTACCAAAATTTCAACCTCACAGTAATATATAGTGTCAATACCGGTAAGCTCGAGCAGTAAGAGAACCTCATGTCCTTTGGATTAAATTTCAAGAGAAAAAGAGCAGACACCGAAAGAATTTCACCCGCACAGCAAAATTGAAAGTATACATATTAACTTCAAAAGTCAACGAACGTAGACTCAGGTAGTTAACGCTACCAACGTTCTTATTACGTAATTCATTATTTTTAATGGGTAATTTGTAAATATAATTATATATAAATTTATAAAGATAACATGGTAAAAATCTCTCTTAAATAGGGACCGATTTATTTATACTAAAATATTTATATCATCTGGTCTAACTCACTAAGGATTGCTCACTATCAAATAAGAATTTAAAATTTCATTTATTAAAACTGAAAACAAAGACACTTATCAGCATTTTATTATATATAATAGGCGATAAAACATATAACGGAGGAGATTTATCAAATGAAATTACCCGTATATTACAAGTATATCGTAACTTCTAGAAGCAGGACCTGTCCAAAAGCTAAATTGGGCTTCTCGCATATAAGGTAAAGAGGTTCTTTCCTCGAACCCAAACTCGTTAGAAGGCTGACTCAAAGGTCTTTCCATACACTTTCTCGTTCAAATTAGAAAACATAATTTAATTTTCAAAAGTTGAATTTATATAAATTGCGTAGTATAAATAAATTATTGTTTGGTGTAACTAATAAGAACCATCACGTACCGTGTACTTCAGAGTTGCTAAGTAACTAAGTATCGTGTTTGTTTTTGGAAGAACCTAGTTTTATCGAAGATTTCATAAACTGATTTCAAAAAGTTATGGAGTAATATATATTTGTTTTTTGAAAATATACTCTGAACAGTAAATTCTTATACCTATTAATTTACTATTCACGAATCATTTAAAAAAATACCATTTTATGTGCACTATTAATATATAATATGGCTAATTAATAATTTTATAATATATATATACACACACACAGATATATGTATGTCAATTAATATCGCATTATATATTCTAGAAAATGAGAGGTGAGAAATCACTCAACTTGCACCATGCACGATTTTATTAAATAATAATATTTATTAATATAAAATTTATCAAAATAAAATAAAATTTGTGCGAATAACCTAAAGGACATAGATTCTGTTTGTTTCAATTTAAAATTATAAATTTTTAAATTTTGTGTAAATTATATTATCAAAATTTATAATATTATAATTTTAAGTTGAAATAAACAGCCATCCAATAGCATTGAAAATTTGAGACATTTGATGTCCTCGTGGGGGGAGTTGAATTCTTGATATTCAGAAGCGCGGTGAGTCCACTTATATCAAAAGGTCACAATAAAATATGAATGCTTTGGGCTAAAATTATTAATTAGCCAACTACCTCCTGCTGGCCAGATTGTCTTCTCAGATTTGGCCGTGGTTGGCAGGTCTAACTGCCCCATGTATTTGATCTCTCAATTAGGATCAACAATGTAAGTGTTATCAAAATTAATACTTTATTCTTGTAAAATTAGAACTAAATTTCGGTTCATGTAAATTTTTTACATCTAATAACTTTTAAATGAAGCCTTATAAAGTATCATCATCTTAAAATTAAAAATACGTTTTGACTTTCTAAATTAAACGATGACTTATTAAATATTAAACTGATATTAGTTTAGTTGATTTTTGTTGATACAATTATTATAATATCATAGTTTATGACAAATCATTAATTCATAACATAATTTACATTTAAAACTTTTATAAAAATATTATTTTTAATGTTTAATATGCCGTTATTTGAGTAAAAAAAATCAAAACGTATATATAATTTTGAAATAAAGAGAGTACACGAAGAATAAGTCTAAATGCAAATTTTTTATTTTTAGAGAGTCATATCATAAATAAAATTATAAGATTTGTAAATAATAGTATAATAAAAAAGAAATATATTTTTAATTTTAAAAGAGAGAATAGTAATATTTTGCAATAAGTAATATTTTGTATTCCAAAAGATGAGTTTTACAATTCTATTCAATAGAAACATATATAATATGACAATCAATATATTATCGATCTTCATCTCATCTTCTTAAAATGCAAAGGACGTTACAGGATTTAATCAGAGAATTCAGTTGGCTGAATTTATCAAATCCATATACTTGCCTTCTAGTTTGTTAGTACCGGTTGATAACTTGATATAGAGTTGATTATTCAAGATTTGGTATTTCGGAATTATACTCTGTAATTATCAATTTCCTTTAAAGCTCAAACTAAAATTAAATTGATATAATTGATTATATTATAATATCTTAATAATCAAAAATTTTAACTAATACTTAATCCCCATATTATTTTGATTATCAAGTGCGAATGAGTTCAACTCAAAACTGATTTAGAATCGTCCAAATTAATTAATATGGAGTATTCTACAGATAAACATATATATACACATACATATATGTATATATATTTATTTATTTATTTTTGGTTTAATTACAACGAAGTTTGTGGAGTATGTAAGTTGTATTTATGTGATTATGTTAGCTGGTAAATAAAGGATTGTGCATTCTATAATTAGAAAGAGAAAAGCAGAGTGTCGGATCTGCGAATTGGGAAGGTGACACGCCTTACGGGTCCACCACATCTATATATGTACACAAACACACGCTTATACACACACCCCCACCCCCACGCCCACCCCCTTCCGGTTCACAAATCCATCCCCACCTGCTCACATTTGCATGCCCGTATTTTGATTCGGATATTAAATGAAGGTTTCTCGCATCATCTAAAATGGAAATGAGTGGAGTTATAATTCCGGTGTGTAAATCAAAAAATGATTATAAAATATATAGCAAAAAACAAAAATAAAAATGGATAAGGAAAAAAAGTTTTTATTTTTGTCTTTTTATTTTTTATAGTTTATCTTTGTTAAGATGCGTAATAATAAGTTTTTTAATATATTTATAATGCTTCTAAAAGATTCTATCTTGTAGAGAAATTGAACATAAAAAAATGTTAATGTTACAAATTTTCATAATTATTAATGATGTATAGAGCTGGTTATATAACATTATAAAAATATATAAATTTTTACTTTACAAAATATATTCAACTTACATTATTGAAAAAATGAATGGTACACATACAAAAGTACTCCATCCCAAAACAAATTAATGGGACACATATAAATGTCCTTACATGATTTTTCAAAAGAATCGCAAAACAAATGGAAAAGAACTTCATCCCAGATTTATGAAAATGGGCTGCAACCCATTTTTAACACACATATATATAATATTTATTTTTTCAAGGTCCATTTATAATATTTTTAATTTTTAAATGACTCGTTTATTTGTAATATTAGTTTTTATAGAAAAAAAATTTTGTTATAAGATTTTTAAGTGAAGGTATATTTTCACAGTCCAGAGTTAGACCATAATTACATCTTATTCACACACTAAAAAATTGATTAAGAAGACTCAAACTCTTAATTTAATGAAATATAAGCGTTTGTCAAATCTTTTATCTTCTAATTTATTTTACATTTCGACTCTTTTTACTTTCTCATTGTTTTTATCAATTTCATATTAATTATTCTCTTCTATTTTAATACAATTCGGATATTTTGATCAACCTACTCTCACACCTACTTTCTACGAAGTGTATCAATAATAATTCTACGTTGCACATAAGTTTGGTGACAATATAAAATAAAATATAAATAAGTACGACAAAGCTCCTGAATAGTAAATATTGAGTTAAGATTTGAATCTTTATCATCAAAATCGATAAAATTACCAAGTAAATCTTTAGAAAGTATGGTTTAATCTGGGGACGTAACTTTAAAATCGTCAAGTTTAGGGGAGAGTATAATGAAATCGATTTTCTAATTGAAACCTACCAAAAATCGATAAATTTATATTTTATACCAATAATTGCGGTCCAACGATAATTTTAATTTTTAAAATTACAAGTATATTGATTTCAATTTTGTTTTTATATTTCTACCGCATCAAAACTGTAGCAATATTTTATTTCTAGTACTAATATGTCATTATATATACACACATATGTATGTATATATTTATATACACACATACATTCACACACATGAATATAGATATATGTATATATGCTTACAACAATGTATCATCTATAATTCATACTAGACGAATCTAAATTTTGTTTGATCACGTAGACAATTCTCGATTTAATAAAAAGAATCATGATCAGTCGTCCAAATGAAAATTGATAACTTAAATCAAACTCTCTATTTGTCTAAAGATGGGTTCAACACTTCAGTCACAATGTACAAATTGTTAGCTAATGAGTTTAAAAAGATAGTATTCGAAATGACTTAAAAGAAAATAAAATAGACAAATTCGAGACACGTGTGAATACGTTTTCCTTAAAACAGTTTAGTCCTCTCACTAAGTAGTCCTCTCACTAAGTGTTTCAAAGGATCGTCGGACTACTGTTTCTCAAGATACAATGGATTACACAGACCGATCTTAGCACAAAATCTGTCTACTGGTGAACAAGAATAAGAAACTATAATGAACACTTTGGGATGAGAGATGAAAGACGAAACCTTATCTGCTTTAAAATTGATGGAATAAGCCTCTATATATAGGTAGGAGAAAACCGTTTAGTTAGGCTACGTTCCCATTAACTCAGTTATAGGACCACGTTTCCAACCGGAGTTGCCAACCGTTGAGTTACATGGCCACGTTCTCAATCATCAAAATAAGTGGTTCTGCCTTCCCTGACGCCACGTTGCCAACCGTCGAGTTATATGGCCACGTTCTCAATCGTCAAAATCAGTGGTTCTGCCTTCCCTGATGCCCCATTTCTGGGCATGACAGGCACGCAAGCAACCCCAGCCACATTGACAACCGTCGAGTTACATGGCCACGTACGTTGACAACCGTCGAG
>CM025780.1:43274158-43649992 GCA_014636745.2 Centella asiatica | reverse complement strand
TTCCCTGACAGGCACGCACGCAACCCCATTTCTGGGCACGCCCATTTCTGGGTGGGTTTCTCAACCGTCAAAATCAGTGGTTACCCCATTTCTGGGTGGGTTTCTCAACCGTCAAAATCAGTGGTTACCCCATTTCTGGGCACGCCCATTTCTGGGCGGGTTTCTCAACCGTCAAAATCAGTGGTTCTGCCTTCCCTGTCAAAATCAGTGGTTTGCCTTCCCTAATAGGCATGCACGCAACCCCATGCAACCCCATTTCTGGGTTCTGGGCACGCCCGACTGGGGTTGATCAAACCCCAACAAATGACACAAATGGCTTTCGAAAATTCTTGGATTGCATGAGATTGCATGAGTCATGCCAAATAGATGGAGAATAGCGCAACAAATCAACTTGACTAGCTCATTTATCTTCCCATATAAAACGTAAGCACTATTCATTCCAATTTTCAATGTGGGATAAAAATCTCTTCATATAACTCATCTCTACATCTTTCATTTCAAGTGAAAATCTTTCCAAATTAATGAGAGAATAATTCTAATTCAAATTTTCCTCAACTTTCAACACAAATTTACTGGTACTCCATTTATTTAAATAAAATTGAAAAACAGAAAACAAATGCAACTTGTTTTGCACGTGTGGAGTATATACTACGGAGTACTCCTTAATTGGCATATCATTTTCAAAGAGCAATATTATAAACGAAATTCTATGTGTTATTTTAACCTTTTTTTTTTTTTTTTTGGCAAATAACTTCATCTCGATCACCTCTCACCGCTTAAGAAGGAATTGGTCATATCCGTCTCAAACCCAATAAAATAAGTTTCTTGTCTCCACATGCTCGGCTTTGGCAACAACTACCTTTCACCTTCAATTCAACTCTCGTCATTAATAAAATAAAGATTTCAACCACGTGCATTTCCCACATTTACAGGTCCCAAACAATTAAATTACCTACTTCTAAATTTATTAATTTTGAATTTTTATATCGTAGTAATAATAACAACAATAATATAAAACGAGAAGTAAATTATAACTTATTTTTATAATTCTATCAAGTTGTGTTATGTTTTGATTTTTAAAATATTCAAAAAATTTAATTGTACGGATTCAAAAAACATGCTAAAATAGCACATAATATGAATTTTTTTGAACTCATTTATATAAATTTTATTTAAAAATGTATTAATTTGCATTGTTATAAAAATCATGTTACTTATCATAAAATTGAAAATTTTGAGAAAATTTATGCATCCTGTATCTTTTATCCTCTTCCAATTATTAAGGTTGATTTTTTTAAATATGTTGTGAATTGATAGAGTGCATAAGATATGAAAAATAAGATACTACTAAATTTACTTAATTTTGTATTTTTTAATGCACAAGAATAAATTTATTTCTCTCTGTTAAATGATTAAACTTCACTAAATATTGTTGAAAGTATTTTATTAAATTCTTTATGAGAAAATGTACATCTCTAGAATAAGTAAAAGGAGTAATAATAATTGTGCCTCTTTGGTAATATTATGGAAGTTGAGGGGCAAACACAACACACCACTATATTTAGCGCTTTTCATCTCCAGTCTTCGGTATATCGTCTTCCAGGCCCATATCTCCACTTATTCGACTCCCACCCCAATCGACAAAACACACGAACTCCACTCGACCGGTTGGCCTCAATCATAACCGGTTTCACACTGTACGAACCCGGTTTCAAGGCCACTGATAGAACCAACGACGTCGTAATATGACGTCGGGGTCGCGGCTTCCGACATGGAAGGAGAGGGAAAACAACAAACGGCGAGAGCGTCGCCGGCGAGCGATCGCCGCTAAGATCTTCGCCGGACTTAGGATGTACGGAAACTACAAGCTTCCTAAGCATTGCGATAACAACGAGGTCTTGAAAGCTCTCTGTAATGAAGCTGGTTGGACTGTTGAAGAAGACGGCACCACTTACAAAAAGGTACGACTGTTTTTCCAATTCAATTCCATTGGTGCGTACGTTAGCACCGAATCATTTTGAGAGACCGTGGTAATATTTCTATATCACGATTAGGCTACGATTGGCCTGGTCAAACAGCAACAGTTGCGTTATTAATTAAATTTAGACCGGATCAAAGACGGAAATAATGATTTTCAGGTTGTTCTGTAGGCTAACATGCGCCTTATGATTGTCAGAGCAGGAATAGCTGTATTAAGAATAATTATAACGTTTATTTAAGTCATAAATTAAGTTATAAATTAACATGCGCTAGATAGTTCAAGCAGGGAATAGGTTAGGATGGAGAATGATTAACCGTGTTAAACTAACGTGTGCTGTGCGCATATGGCTTATGTTAGCCCGCAGTTTGTTTGGTTTTGATGGACGGCTTAGATGTGTTGGTGGGATTAGTTTTCGTGTAGGCTTCAGGATAGATCACTTCGGGTGGTGATTGATCATAAACAACACGAAACACAAAATATTCCATTTTCTGGTTTCAGTCGTCAGATTAACAAATGCATACAGACAGTGAGAGATTCTGTGCTTTCTGAGAACCCTGATCGGAAGACTTAGCAAGCCAAGGGGATATTTTACAAGAATGCCCTTCTCCATTTTCTCAAAATTTCCCCTATTTAACTTCCAATTTAGCTGTAAATTATTCTGTCCACCGGGGCATTTATGTCTTCTCGATTTGCCTCTTTCGTTTAAATGTGCCTGCGTTTAACGTAACAATATTTCAGAAATTGTTGATAAAATTGGTGCTCATTAATTATTGTCCGTATGAATTCTTGCGGTCTCCGCATATCACACGTACACACTAAATGGTTATTGTTTTTGCATTTATTATTGCGTAATTTATGATATTTTATGTGGATTAATTTTCTTTTGAAGTTTATAGGTTAAATTTTTTTGGTTACATTCGAGGCTAACGTCAGGAACAAAAAATAATCTAACTAAAGTGTTACGGAGCGCACAAAAGAGACGCTTGTGAAATCACCTTAATCAACACAACAAGACTACTTACTTATACACCAACTAGTAGAGACGCCAACAAATTACACAAATAAAATATATAAACACAAACATTAATTTTCAAGATATGAGTATCTTGGCTTTTAGGTTCACTAATTCTTATAGAGTTTAGTTATATCAATTAATGCACCACTTGTTTACATATGATAAGATGATATCTCTAGTATCACCCAAATTTTAAATGAACATCAAAGGCAAAATTGGTCATCTTTAGACTAAATACTAAGTTGATTTGAAACTATCAAATTATGAAAAATTGCACATGTAAATGGGATTTTTATGGTGGGATTATGCAAATACAATTGTCCCGTGATGCCATCTTTCTCTATAGCAAACAATAATCTGACTTTGAACTCTTGAATAGGCGTAAGGGCGTAAACTTTTGTTAGCCTCAATTTTTCTAAAAAGTTCTTTTATTCCTTTTAATTTTCAAAAATTACGGGAACGTAAAAAAAGGCAGTAATTTTTTAAGAGCTTCGTAGTATTGAGAGAAACAGTTCAGGTTAGCTGCTTATTACAGTTTTCTTCGTTTTACCCTATGCTGGCCTGGTGAGGGCAGTTAAGTCATTTGATAAAGAGAGGTTATTGTTATTTCTTTATCCGAGATTCCCGGGTGACACTTTGTTCAGCTCAAGCGTGAGATCGCATGGGCTTTTTGGTGGTTTATGGTGTGTGGGCCATTTGTGTTTATTAGTGTCCCCTTATACTTTTTATTTTTGTTTGAGTGAACACATCTTTTGAATTGCCATCCAAAGATTTTTCTAAGCTTTGTACTTACTATTGCCATTACCACTTTCACATGCTTATTAGTTGGTTGTTGTTTATAGTATTGTTAAAAAATAAGATATCAAATCTCGTGGATGCCATTTTCCTTAATCTTTTATTAATTTAATGGTATAGAGCGTGTGGGGTTTATATATATAAAATTAATATAGACTTTAGAGGATGTATTTTGTTGGTTGAAAGGTAGCGTGCCGTGTGGAGCAGTATGATTATAGTTGACATTATAATTTAATACTTTGTTGTTATGTTTTTAATTTTTTTTTCTTGTTTACTAGATTGCCATCTTATCAACGTGTTAATACAATATTAATTACTATCCGTGGAACCTGTTAAAAAGTATTAACTAGTCAATGAGGCACATAATAGGCGTATGTTAAATTATTAAAATGGCGTTTAAAAATCGTAGCAAAATCTGTTTCAACAAAATTCTAAAAAAGACAAATAAAATTAGGCAAGCTACTTGATCGAGAAAGGTTATTGGATTAGACGCATCAGCCTAATACATATACTCCGTATGTATTATATATATCTGTGTGTGCGCGCGTATATATGTATATATATATATATGCTCTATTGCTATAATCCTACGTATCTCTGGGTAATACTCAAATATACATGTACTCCATGTGACATTTGAGTTGAACAGTTAATTATGGTTACCGGTAGCTGTTTTCCTTCTTTTCATTCTTCCCTTCTGTAATCTCAAAGTGGTATTTCGTTATTCTTATATCCTCATTCCCATCAAATGGTATATTATCTATTTGTAATGCAAAGGGAGTGCGATAATTAATCATGTTCAGAACAAGGTCTATATTAAGTTCCAATAGTCCTAAGTCCTTTAGATACAAAGTGGAGAAGGGTTTACATATCTCGACAAAATTTCTCCGTTAAGGAACTTAAAAACAATTAGATGTGAGTGTCTCATAGGCGGCCGAATAAATACTTGTCGCTTCAATAGGATTTTTAAAAGTGCTTTCTCAAATCTACAAAATCCTGGAACGCTTGCCATTGTTAGCTGGAAACTATATATATCTTTAGTTGTGTTCAGATAGTATGCTTGCTGGTGCTTATAATCTTTGGTTTTGTAAAGGGATGCAAGCCTGTGGAACGCATGGATATTCTTGGTGGCTCAGTATCAGCTAGTCCTTGTTCTTCATATCAACCAAGTCCATGTGCATCCTACAACCCAAGCCCTGCTTCGTCTTCCTTTCCCAGTCCAATATCATCCCTTTACACTGGCAATGCCAATAATAGTGCTGATCCAAACTCCCTCATTCCTTGGCTAAAGAATCTCTCATCTGGCTCGTCACCTTCTTCATCCAAGCTACCCCTTCATGTTTACATTCCTGGAGGTTCTATAAGTGCACCTGTGACTCCACCATTAAGCTCTCCAACAGCACGAACTCCTAGAATGAAGGCTAACTGGGATGATCCAAATGCTGTTCCGGGCTGGGCTGCACAGCACTATCCTTTCCTGCCCAATTCCACCCCTCCAAGCCCTGGCCATCAAACGCCACCTGATTCAGGTTGGCTATCTGGTGCTCAAACTCCACAAGAAGGGGCATCATCTCCCACGTTCAGCCTCGTTTCCCCAAGCCCATTTGGCTTTAAAGAGGCATTCTCGGCTGGAGGGTCTCGGATGTGGACTCCTGGACAAAGTGGAACATGCTCCCCAGCAGTAGCTGCAGGGTTTGATCAAACGGCAGATGTTCCAATGTCTGATGCAATCTCCTCTGAGTTTGCTTTTGGCAGCAATACAAAGGGCCTTGTTAAACCATGGGAAGGAGAGAGGATCCACGAAGAATGTGTTTCAGATGATCTTGAGCTTACCCTTGGTAACCCTAGCACCAGGTAATTTATACAATATGGTCATGTCTTACTTTATGCAGCCTGTACTGATGCACCTTCATTTCGAAAATTTGAGATTATTCTGAAAAACGTAGTGCTCAATCGAGTTTATATAATTTATATCATATAAACTACTGATTCTTTGAAAATTTCATATCCCTTCATAGTTCTTTCACATTATCATTAATGATTTCCTTGGCATTGCAGATAGACAAGCTTGGCAGAGAAGGAAGGGGAAGAAACATCTAGATGTTAATTGAATCGATTTCTATTTTCCCTTTCAGCAAACATCAGCCTGATTTCTTATCCTTTTGAAACTTCTGAAATGGAGGTTCTCTGGTTTCATGCCAGAAGGCTAAACACAGAGGAATATAAGCAAATTTTTTCCTTCTTTCTTTACTTCCTTTATTTTTCGAAAAAAGAAAAAGTATGGAGTATAAATTAATTTATAAATAGTTTATGTGGTGTTTTCTTCTTCTTCTTCTTCTTTTTTTTTTGTGGTAATCTTTCTCTAGTTTTCTTCTCATTTTTTAATTTTTTTTAGAACACATTGTCATTACTACAATGATACAGCAATACTGATTGTTCTTTTGATTTTGATTTTGTAACCGAAATTGATTTTGCATGTCAAGATCACCCAGCTGCTTACATTCTGATTATGTTATGTATTCCTCTCGATAATTTTCATCCTCGTGTTGTATATTGCTAAATCTTTAATTAACTCAATTATTAAGCTTTTAGCTATAAAGGCTGGTTATTTTGTCTAGAACCATTAAAGATCTGCAAACCTAGATCCTGAACTTTAACTAAACCATGCTTATGCTTTCAAATGGTATAGTTAGAGTTACAATTCTTTCATCTGAATTTGAAGAAAATGGGAAAATAAATGTCCTGTAAAACTAGACTATTTCTCAATACTGCCGATGGTAATTTTTTTTTATTTGGTAAAACAATACTGCAGATGGTATAAGCTACTTATTAAATAAGCCAAGGAGGAGTGTAAATGTCCAATCCGGTGAGATGCATTACAAATGACTATACTCAGTATTACAAATCTCTCAAGAACCATAAATCAAATAAACTCAAGTTCTGCAATAATGAGAGAAGAAAGGAACATGTCCATAATAAAGGCGAAGAAAATTTCACTCCCAACAAATGAATAACTATTGAATCTGAGAGCAGATCATAATCTAATTGCCACTTGCTACAGAGACACCTCATTGCCATTTGCGATGTTATTTCAGTTTCCAACTTTTGAATTATACGGAATAATAATAGATAGGCTCCTCAAAACCTCTCAATTTCTCATTCTCTAAAGTCCAAAGAAAGCTTTGACAAAAACTATATAAATATGTAGAAAAATACATTAACTATTTCTTCCTTTCTAATCCATAAAAAAACAGAACTAACGCATCATCAGACGAACACCGAAAAGAAAGTTAAATTATTACATCTTTTAGTGTGTTCCCTTTTCTCTTTTTTTTTTTTTTTTTTTTGTGGGAAATTTTAAGCCACAGAAACACAAGTTGATCTTTTATGCTGTAAATTAGTGCCTTTTCACTCACGACGAAAGAAAATCAAAATCTGTCTCCCAAAGTACACAAGTAACCCATCACGAGCCAATTTCCATCGGACATTCTGCCTTTCCTCAAATGAATATGTTTTTTACGTTTTGGTTTGCGAACAGGAATGTAAATGTATAATCTATCCGTTTTATGAAAAGAATAACATTTAAACTTTTGACGACTATTAATTTTGCATATCTGATTAAGAATTAAATGTACAAATCATGAATTTTTTTTCATGAAATTTATTATGGATCTTTAAGTTATAATGAGATTTATAAGTTTGTAATTAATTTTTTTTTAATTTATTGTAAAATAACAAAGAAGGAGTAATACATATTTCCATTCCACGATTTATAAGAAAGATGTCAACTTTACAATAATCGTCTAAAAAGTCCTTTTAAGTTATTCAACATATATAATCTCAATATTATATTATAAAAATACAATAATTTGAAGGGAATATAATTCTGTTATGTCTTAGTTTGTCTCTTTTATACAATAACTTTAGCCCACTTAAAGAGAAAGAGTGAAAGTCGAACACCTTCGGGCCCAAGCTGTATAATAGAAGAAGTCAAGTGTTGGCCCTAGCTCTTCCATTGTACAATTAGTCAATGCTCTTTAGTCTGTACCAACAATGATTATTGTTTCTTTTCTCGTTTTCCTTACCCACTCCCCTGGTGGTACCAGCTTTCACGTCTATTCGTGAGATTTGGCTAATTGAGAATTCTTGTTTTCTCAACCTCTAACAAGTTTTTATATATGATTTCACATCGAGGAGTTTTACTTCATTATATCTTGTACCATACTACAACTCTAGTCGAGAAATCATGTAATCTGTTAGAACTAGACATGTGTATTTTAGAAACCATTCCAAAATAAGAGCCCATTTATGTGGAAAACATTGAGCAAATATTGTTTCTTTTTGCTATTTCCCCGGGCAGATCGACAAGTAATCAAACTCAGACAGCTTCAACTTTTAACATGGGGTTGTCTCTTGTTCAATCATGCACACGAATAAGAAAGACCAAAATAATAACCGGTAAAAGATAATATATTCTTATTCCTAAATCCCATCTATAAAAGCTTAATTCATTTCAAGAATTCCATCAGCATCCTTAAACGTTAAAAAACGCTCACAATGACTTCCTCATCAACTGTCATTCTCTTCTGTTTTTTCATCTCATTCAATCTAGCAGTTAGTTGTACCACCAACGATGTTCCATGTCCCTCCCAACTATCAATGCCACGGCATTTGCTAAATATTAAGTCCAGGATGGTCCTATCATTTTTTCCACCACTACCACAAGTACCATTACCAAATATTGGCACACCTCTACCACAAGTACCACTGCCACATATTGATACTCCCTTGCCACAAGTACCGCTACCAAATATTGGCACGCCTATACCCCAAGTACCACTGCCAAATATCGGTACTCCCTTACCCCAAGTACCGTTGCCAAATATTGGCACTCCTATACCCCAAGTACCACTGCCAAATATCGGTACTCCTCTGCCCCAATTACCATTACCAAATATCGGAACTCCCCTACCCCAAGTACCGCTACCAAATATCGGTACTCCCCTGCCACAAGTACCATTACCAAATATCGGAACTCCCCTACCACAAGTACCATTACCAAATATCGGGACTCCCCTTCCACAAGTACCACTACCAAATATCGGAACTCCCCTACCAAATATTGGGACTCCCTTACCGCAACTACCGTTACCAAATATTGGAACTCCCTTACCACAATTACCACTGCCAAATATCGGAACTCCACTGCCGCAAATACCACTACCAAATATCGGAACTCCACTGCCGCAAATACCGCTACCAAATATCGGAACTCCATTGCCGAAACTACCACTACCAAATATACCTATACCAAATATTGGGGTGCCTCTGCCATTCGTACCAATACCAGGTATTGGTACCGAGACTTCTTGCCCAAAAGACGCTCTCAAGTTTGGTGTTTGTGTGGATTTCATAGGAAGAACGATAGGCGCTGGTTTCGGAGCACAGCCAGCGACACCATGCTGCAGTGTCATTTCAGGTCTTGCTGATTTCGAGGCAGCAGTTTGTCTTTGCACTGCCATTAAAACCAGAATGATGGGGATTAACATTGACATTCCTGTTACTTTAACCCATGTTCTCAATAACTGCCAAAAGAGTGTCCCTTCGGGTTTCAATTGCTCATAGTCGTTAAATTAGTTAATTGGTTCCGACTCTAAAATGTTGTCTTTCAATAGCTTTAAAATGGTTAGTACATAAAACCTGTTACATTTGTGATAGCTGAAAGTTGCATTCTGTACTCTATGATATCTATTATTGAGTACGCGCTATAGGGTATGCAACTTTTGTTATCGCATATATAACTGCTTTTATATACTAAACATTCATCAAGTTCCTCATTTTATGTTATCACTATCATTCTTGTTGCATGTCTCATGTAATGTTATGGGCATGCTGTGTTACCTCTGTATTTTATTGATTGATATATGAATTTGAGGGCAGCTTCGTTTGGTTTTTGAAAATAAAAAATAAAAAATTATCCTTGGACCTTGGCCTTTGATCAACTGACGACAATGATTGAATATTATGTATAATATCGAACACTATAGGCTTAGCTAGCTTTACGTTTGATGTCATATCATATCCAAAAATTTAGTCTTATGATTGTAGTGCTCTCGGCAACATTGTGATATTCAACCTTATTTTTAAATTTGTGCGCCTCGTGATCTTGTTCACTTCAGATTACTAGTAAAAATTTTCACCCAAATATCAAACATGAAGGTTATCTCGTTCTGTTTTTGTATCTTTAATAGAAGCTAAATCGTCTCACGACATTTTAAACTCTATTCACTCGTCGTTTTAGTGGGTGAAAATTTTATACTCGTTATATATCATGTTCTAAGCGGGAAATATATCTTTGAATAAATTAGCTTAACTGCTCAAGCACACCCACCGGATTTATTTAAAATATTTTCTATAGTTGTAACCCCAAAAATTATTTAAAATATTTTCTATAGTTGTAACCCCAAAAAATAAGAAGAAGAAAAAAAAAATTGTCTATAATTTACTGATATTAAACATATAAATCGCATACTGAACACTTGTTTAAGATGGTTATATGACCAACTTTTCTGAAAAGTGCGAAGTTGAGAATTCAAATATTACCGAATACGAATGTTATGAGTGTATGTATGAGTGTGTAAAATCTAAACAATGACTTGTTTTGTAATTAAAATATATATATATATATATATATATATATGTATGTATGTATGTATATATAAACATACAGATCGCAATGGGCAAGTGAGAATCTGTTAGCTCTTCGATTAATAATTTGATATATAGTATTGCTCAAATAAAATAAACGCATTTCTTGAACAAATAATTATACACAAGATAGAAGTGTTTACACGAGTACTCAATTATTCAGCGGAGAGAATAATATAATTTACCTGAAAAATGTTTCCTGCATGTACCATAATTTTCATATTTCTTGTTTTATCGTTTGTCACTATCAATTATTCATCATTTTTTTTCTTGTTACACTATATATATATATATATATATATATATATATATATATATATATATTTAAGAATGTAATTGGATCTAGTCGGGACTAATATTGAGTTACTTAAACATAACATTTAATAATCCATTAAACCTACAAAAAAAAATTAATTAGCACAATTAGTTACTAAATTGGCATTATTTTCGGTCGAACACCAAAAGTCTAAATTAGTTGTTATAACAAATAAATTGGATAATTTATTAAAAAATTAAGCATCTAATAACTAGGAAAATTTTAAGATTCGCAACGGCCCAAAGATAATATTTCTCTTGGTCTTAAATTAGATACATTAATTTTTCTTTTGTCAAATATGTCTTATCAAAATTTATAATTTTTATGTGATTCATAAAGTTTCTAAATATAATATTTACCATAATCAATAATTTCTTCTGTCAATCATACAAAATTATAGTATAACTCAAAATTAAATAAATTAAAATACCGTCATTGAATATTCGGAGGGAGTTACCACGGAGAGCTTATAAAAAAAAGTAGTCCGTATTTATTCTATTCTCGCTTTTAATATCTTTTTGCTGCGCTTTACACCGTTATAATGGCACCGCCAACTGGCTTTAGGTTTTTCCGGCTGTTTCCGATTCTTTTTATACTTATTATCGGAATCTTCGCCCGATCGTCGTCTGCCGCCATTGCCGGAGATCATCTGAGATCGACTTCTACTGGTGGTTCGAACCGTCGGAGGAAAACTGATGAACCGCTTCCGAATTGCAGTGATTTGGCCAACAAGTTGAACTGCTTGAAGAATTCAAAATGCCGGTGGTGCAGAAGCGATGCTCTTGACGATATGTGCTTTTCTAAGTCTGAAGCTTTCCGATTACCCTCTCAGGTCTTCTCTTGCGATTAATCTCCGTCTCTAATTCGTTGATTCGGACATGTATTTGTAGTTCACTGATTGTTGTTGTGATTGTTGATTTGTTGTAATGTTATTTACATTTGAAAATATATGATACTGGTTGCAACTGGGTTTGCAACTAAGATTTTTGTGAATCGAAAACTTGGGAATTGGAGTTTGTGATTTTGGCCAATAGGTCGGCGGGTTCAAACTTTGGGGGGTGTATATAAACGAGAAAAGAGGAATACTTGGGAAATTTTGTTTTCCGAAATTCTCTCTTAAATGTTTGAGTCCGTTTAGGCAGACATGTTCCCTTTTTTTCTTTTTCTTGATTTATTTATCTATATTAAATCTATATTTAGATAGGTTGAAATTGAATATTTAAAAACATTACGAATGAATTAATTTCCTCGAATGATGGAATATTGGTATATACTAAGTATTAGGTAGGCATAAATAGTTATATGAAATACAAACGCAGAATGAACTCCATAAATACCGCTGTATAAGATATAGTCACGTATGTGTATCAATTATACGTTTGAAGAATCATTAGGTTTGGTCTAACTTACATTCACTCCGCTGGAGTGTTCAGATGGGTACAAGTACTTTGAAGAATCTGACACACGGGTATGCTTTGATCTTGTGTGTTTTCAAATTAAAAGGAAGTATTCTATGCCCACACTTTGTTCACGTGTTTGAGTGTTGGAAATAGGTGCTTTGGCCCAAAGCAAAGACATAGGCTTCTATCACAGTAATCGTAGTTGTTCAATGTGCCACAATTTAGTGGATCACATAGATACCATTGAAGAGGGGGAGTAAAATTATACCTCTGAGGAGATGAATTTAATGAACTTCCTTTTGAGATTCCGAGTGCGAGCTTTTAGTTACTAAATACTTTCATCAAATTGAAGATTTGAAGTTACATTGCTTGACTACTTGTGAAACAGTGCTAGTCTCACATGGTTTTGGAATTTTCTGTAAGAATAGGTGGATTATGGACTGTGGTGTTACATTATTTTAAGGTTTTATATAAGGACTTGTTGCCCTCTTTGAGTGTGAACTCCTAAGTGATTTGGTAGGATTTCTGAGACACAGCTCAAGTTACTGAAGTACTAGACATAAATGTCTGCTATGGAATGTTTCAGGACTCCTATTTAGGTGGTTAAACAGTTAGCTGCATGAAGTTTAATGCAACCTGTATCTTAAATATGTTAGTTCTGTCATCATCTGAAACATGGGTACCCTACGCATAATGTTTCAAAGATAATACATTTTTCATCATGGAAGATTCATCAACCACCATAAATATAATGCAAGAGAATTTAAAGTGGTTAATAAGCATTAGTTAAATGCTAAGAGTATATAATATAGTTGCTTATTTTCGATGTGCCATGTATAGTGTCTAGTGACAGGTGATGAAAAAAAAATTAAAGTAGAAGAGAGATTCATCTATGGGTGACACGGTGCATTTCCAATAAGGAAGGTTTTATGTATTTTAATCACGCAAGAATTCACTGTTCATATTTATTCTATGTTCATCGCATGTGGAAACATGTTCTGTTGTTTTAGAAGATTAAGTAGAAGTTTGTTGCTGACATAACCTAAAATGCTATTACCCGAACGGAACAGTAGTAAAGGGAGTACCTTTGGTTTTTGTTAAGAGAGGTTCATGGTTACCTAATATTAGAACTTAAGACTGTTTAATTATCTGCTGGATTTCTTCATATTTGTTTTATGGGAAATTGGAATTAATCATAATCTTGTAATGGGATACCTGGAGATCTCTGGAACCTTTTCAACATGTGCGTGTGTTTATACGCGAATACCAGAGTGCAAAAGAAGAATAATTTTCTGGAATTTTTTTGGAAATCATTTACTGAAACCCATACTTGTAGGGAGGCTGAAGCTACTGAATTCATGCTTGGCATTTGAGTTCTGATAAATATGTGAACTTTTATTGTAAAATGATACAATTCAAAATGTTTATAAATTTCTGTCTTTTTGGTAGTTTAGATATATGTAGCTTCTGTTTTGGGTAAGATGTAAAGTCGTCATATGGAATATTGATCTGGTGCAAATGTGTCTATTTCTGAGAACTGAAATCAGACAATAAGTGAAATCGTCAATTAAATCCATTAATACTCTGCATATTAATAAATTTCCTTTGTTCAAGTAAGATCTGTATGTAATTGACCTGCCTATATTCCAGGTTGTTATATGTATAATTTCTTGCATTCAAGGATCACTGCGCTTTGAAAATTTTTCTCAATGAATTGTTGTTTAGTTAATAGGTCAATTTTGTATATTGCTGCTTGAACTTCTTTGGAATCTAGGCTTTTGAATATTTGAAATATTAGATTAGCAGAAAAAGGGGAATAAGTTATGAACGCGAGGTCTTAAAAAAGATGCTGACTAAAAATTCCAATGAGATAGGCTTCTCTCTCTCTCTCTCTCTCTCTCTCTATATATATATATATATATATATTTTTTTTTTTTTCTTTCTTTTCTTTCTTTTTTTGTAGTTCTGATTTCTCATCTATTGAAGACTTTTTTAGTAAGTTTGGAGTTGATGGTTATAAAATTCTATTAATCAAAGAGATCATTATACGGATTTGGGACAGCCTCACACACTTGGGGCAGGACTGGTTATTTCATCTTCCATTTGGTCGATGTTGCAAGATTTACATTATAGCTTTTGAAAGCAGGGCTCGTCAACACATTATATCATACTACCTCAATTTTTGTTTCCTTAGTTCCGCCACAAAATGAGTTATATTTGAGATTAAATTTTGTTTCACAAAAATAGTTACGTTTCTTTAATTATAATGTGTTATTTATAAGGTTTGTCATTTCAATTCTCTCATTTTATCACCATTAGAGATTAGAAACAAAACATTTATTATTTGGAGATGTAAATCTTAGTCAAATATTTAATCTTAATATTTGTAAAGAACACAAATATTACTTTTTTATGGAACATAGGATACAATTTTTTTCTTAGCAATTTCCTTTTGGTCATTGTTAAATTAAAAGGGACTCGAGTGGGTCTTTGGAAGCGTTAGAAATGGCTGCACACAAAATTGGTCCTCTTCAATCCTAAGTTCAGTTGCTCGTTAATGGCTAATATCATCATTGTTTCAATGTTTTTAAACTAACAAATTTACAAATAAACATGTAATGATACAAATTTTACAGATTAACAAAAAGATATCTTTGATGTTTATTACTTATGAATTTATTGAAAGATGAGGGATACAGGACGGAGTGAGAAAAATTTTCCGAGGACCTTGACATTTTAAACAATTTGGGGGGGCCTCGAACAATTTACGGGTCGGGAGGAGGCAGCAGTCGCTGTCCATAAATTTGTTGCATTTTCATACTGCCAAATTCCAATTTAAAGAAAAGAAACTAGGAAGGTTTTCGGCAATTGTTAAATGATGTTAGAAATTAAGAAGATTATTATATACTAATTGCTGATAACTTGGATTGACTTGATCGAATTCTCATGCTTGATTTTAGCCATAAATCTTGGAGAACTAAATTTAGAATATCGAATTTCCTAAAACGCAGCCCTCAAGTTTGCGCGAGTCCCGAGCTAGGCTACATAGTGACATTCCTGAAGTGCACTGTGTGACTCTACAAGGAAACAAAAGAAAATTCCTTGAATTGTGCCTCAAAAGTTCACATATGCAAGTTTTGTGGTAGGCTTAAAAACACGACGAGGAAAGGAGAAACTTTCATATTATTAGAAACAGTCTTTAATGACCCCCCACCCCCCACCCAAAAAAAAGAGTATTTTATTGTCATTTTGTCTCTTGCTAATTAAAATTAGTGGAAACTCAAGGGCAGTGGGGCACATACACTGTATAATCTTGTTCTCTTAATGTGAGCATATATATATTTTAATTACTTATGATATCAGCGATTACGTGTATATTCTCCAATTTTGTCAACGAACAAGTCTTGCACTCACACCACCATAAGTTAATTATTACCAAGTCTATAAGAAGAATTATTTAGTTAATGAGTAGAAAATTCAACAGAAATAAAGGTAGGTATCATTAAAGCCTGTGATTAATGAAGTAGCACTTATGATTAATCAAATTTTAAACAAAATGTAAACCATACATAGATTCTCAAATCACTTGCGCACCACTTACTCGTTATATCCATCCATCCATCATTATACGGATAAAGAGGGGGTAGTTTCTTTTTATTATTTTTAAATTTAATATATATTTTATTTGGTAGTCTATAGGTCTTGAATAATCTAGATAAAATCGAGCAGAATCTTATTAAAACGACTTCTTGTTGAAGACATTTTTAAAAGAGGGTTTACTCATTATCACTTAAACTAACAGACGACAGTAAAAATAAAATAGAAAAAGCGAATATTACAAAATATAAAAAATTATGGAGAAAAATACAGATAAGTGCGTATTTAGGAATGTATGTTATGACGAGCTAGTTAGAGTCAATTACCTGCCTGCCACTCGAAGTAAATATTGAGAAATTGCAGCCACCACACTACACCTCTCTTGCACTGAATTAATGTTGAAAATTGCCTTCCATTATTCCCATGAATCATGAAAGGGCATTCTCTACTTATTTTTCATGTGTACCTACATTTTTCATTTCTAATGCTGGCTTTTTTTTATTTAAAAGAATTGTTGAAATTGTACCACAACCTTAATTTTGCCTGCCACCATCATGTGTACCACACCTTAGTTTTTCATGTCTACCAGATTACTTTAAAATTGCTCTTATAATTTCAGTAGTGGTCATTTCCTATATACGGATGTTTACAAAGACTTTCAATTCAATGTTAAAAATATCATAATTCAAAAAAGAAGATGAAAGAATTTAATTATTCAATTCAAATTCCCATTATTTAATTCATGCACTTTTATATGTAGTAGAATATTTTTGAAAAGGCTTCAACTTCATCTTATAATCCTCATATAATATTTATCTGTAAATTCGTTTAAAGCTATACAACTAAATTCACTGAGATCAGATATATGCATATAATTAATAAATGGTTGGGAGGTACTTTATTGACTTGTTTTTTGCAGGCGTGTTGAAATTGTATATAGTTGCATGCATGCGCATCCAGAAGTTGAGGTAATAATGTATTAGTTTGTGGGTCGGTTTATTATCTTGTTCTTTTTTTTTTTTTTTTTTTGTTTAAGGATTTTCAAACACTACTTATGTTTTTTTAACCCTTTCTCCTTTTTCTAGTTTCCTTTATCATGGGCTAAAAACAGTATATATAAACATATCATACACCATATATTGTTCGTAATTTGCAAGGATGCAACTCAAATAGAGCATATAGAAGTAGCTACGTCTCACTTGATTTAATTTTAGACTTTTAGACTGGGGTAACATGTAGGACTAATTAATCATCCGACCTAGTCAACTCGACAGTAAAATCATAAATCACAAGTTTCAACCCACATGATATACGTATCTTGGTCATCCAAGTCCTTTCCTTTGGTCTTTATAACCTAGTTTAATATATGAAAATGATCTGCATGTACGTATAGGCATATAGTCACTCCGTTCCCATGGTCGGAGCACGAGTTAACTTACATCCAAAAATTAATTTATTCATTTTTGGTAATAATTAGAAACTTTACCCAAAAAAGTATATATAAAATTAGAATAGTTTAGTTTCACTCCGTTTTAGTCAAAACAGTTATGATTTGGGAGTTAATACTTGTAATGCATTTCAATAAAAGTTTTACAAAATCAGTGCGTAAATTATATTATTGACAATCCAAACTTTAATAGCATATATTATGTGTAATAAGATTATAAATAATTTTATGTGGCAATCAACTTTATTTATCAAAATGCCACCTTATAAATTTTGTAAACAATCTCTTGGGAACTACCATATATCTGCAAAGCTTAAATAAGTAAAAAGTAAGATTATTATTTTGTTATTTTTACACACAAGTACAAAATTTCAATCTCATCGACCCAAGATCATAAAGTACACATATAAAGTCTACATTTATAGTTTTTTTTTTTTTTTTTTTTGTGGTTTACATAAAGGGGCTATAGTTAATAAATTAATTTTAATGAATATTTTATATATCTGAACTATATGGTCCCTTGACATAGTTGTATTAATTGAGACCACTTAAATTGTCTCCGGCAATGGCCGTTGAGGTATTTATTGCCTCCTAGCAGCTAGCAGTAGCAGACCACCAAAACTGAACGTTGACCATAAATTTGCACTTCTTCCATTGATTTGAACCTAGCTTGCTATTTTTCTTACTAATTAAATTTCAACAACAATTCTGTCTACTTGTGTGTTGATTTTGTCCTTATGGACTGTTACGTTGGGGACTTGATTAATTGGGGTTGGATATAAGAAATGCAATGATTTCTAGAATTGAAAATATTTTTGAGTAATTTATAAATTTCTAAGATTGAGTAAGTAACTTAAACAAATTTTCCACTTGCACATATATATATATATATATATATAGTGTAACATCCCACATTAAATAGATATGAGTTAGAAATCATTAGTTACTAATGGGAGAGAGGAAATTGAACCCTAATACGAGTTTTTAACCAATGAGTCAATGCCAAGCTTAGTTTATAAAGTTTGAACATATGAATGTTTTTTTCTTTTTTTTTTTCAAACCGTAATAATCAAAGGAAACATATATACGGAGGAGATAGATCATTTTCGTGCAATCAAGTTCGACCATATATAATTATATATAGAATGCTTTCATGTACCACATTAGTTATTTAATTTAAAATGTCTTAAGGTAGCTTTAATCACTTTTTCTTGTAAATTAATTATATATTCATTAATAAACTTATTATCAGATTAACCATACGTCTGGAATTGCAAGCTTCATGTGAGTCTTGACGGGCCTATATATAGTTATATACACAGCAATTGTAATGTTCATGTGATATGATATGTACATTTAGCTAATTCTATAGTCAAAACATTAGTAATATAATACATATATTTTAAACATTCAATGGCCATGATCGATCAATCAGTTTGGATTTCTTTGCTTAAAATATATACCAACTTAATAATGGCAGATGTATAAACTATTCGAATTCGAGCCAATATTAGTGTGTTCATATTTTATTCTAATTAAATTTTTAATTCTCAAATTCGAACTCAAGTATTAAACTAAATATTATTTTAATACTCAACTTTTACTCTAATCGATTTTATTGATACATAAATATAGAGATAAAATATTTTAACGTGATAAAAACGGAGAGAATATCATTCATTCATCTAAAAAATATCTAATATCATTCATTCATCTAAAAAATTATAGATAGAGAGGTGTCTATATATATAGGCATACAAAAGAGATAATAATATAAAAGAAAACAATGATATTGATAATGATATTAATCCTTTATCTTATTACTTTAGTATTATCCTAAACTAACTAATAATTATTATCTAATAAAATTCGAACTACTCGCGAGTATTTATATTTGTTAAATTTTACAAAATATAAATTCTATTTACATAAGTTTTCATACTTTATAACACATTTTATATATGTAATAATTAATTTACTTACAAACATCACTACTAAAATAAATTATACAACTTATATTATACTTAAATAAATTATTAGGACAAAATTGGACTTAAAATTTTGGTATATGTTATAATATTTTAGTATATCGAACTATTAACAAATATATTTGATATGCTCAAATTCTACTTGTTTAACTTATTTAAATAAAATACTAAATTTGGTTCATTTTCATATTGAACCAATTAATTTTTGAATCGAGTATGAATTCCAAACCGTTTGAATTTTATTAGAGTTTTAATTATGAGATACAAAGTTTCACATGTGGCGTATAAAACCTGAACACCTAAATATATAAATTTTTCTATATATTATTATGAATAATAAGATTTTCTATATATTAAGTTCTGATTAATTAATTTATAGTTTTTTCTTCTAAAATTTATTGATAGACTTCATTTACTACATTTGTATCTGTTTTGGGTTGGTGGAATCTAATTCTATTTAATGCCATACCAATGTTTTCAAGGAGTATCTCCGATATCCATACCTCAAAACTTTTCAACGTCATCTATTAATTAACTCTTATTCTGAACATTCCGATTAAAATATCTGGATGGAACATTATTAATTTATTTTATTTTTTTCAATCCAGGCAAAACATAATAATTTTTTCAGAAATTCTATTATATCCCAATATATTTCGTGTCTTTCTCTTTTTAATTCATTGACTTACATGTTTCATCTTCAAAATTATATCCAATTACAAAACTCTTAGTTCCAAGAAAAACTTCTTTTTACTAAACATTATAGTATGCAATGCATATATTTCTCAAATTAAACTATGTAATTTTAAACATAAAATTAAAACGTTGTCTCTGAATTGAAAATACAAAATAATTATATCCCTAAACTTTAAAATATGAGAATCTTGTAGTGGCAACACAAATACTACTCCAATCACATAAAATTTTCGAGTTTAAGATGTTTGGGCTAAGCTTTCCTCTCCCTAAAAATAAATAAATTTAATTAAATATAAAACTAGGGAATACGAATACTGTAGTATTAAGAGTCAAGTAGTTAATGCAGTGACCTCTATGCGAAAAGGTCAAAAATCTCAAACTCTCCCACCTCAACTCAAAAAGTTATGTCTTGGTGTGTATAAATAGGCCATATTCTACTGATTTATCGCTCAATCCATTGTTGGGAATTATAAATCTCTCTCTCTCTCTCTCTCTCTCTCTAGCCATATATATATATCTCTTGTATCTATCTTTTGTATCATCCAAGGAGAAATGGCAGAAGGAAGTAATGGGAGCCATGGAATAGTAGTGCCACTGAATCTCACAGATGGAGATAGTAATCAGAGCCCTCAATCTGATCGATCCAACGAAGTCTCCTCTGCCAATAATATTTTCACTCTACCATTTTTTCAGAAGGTAAGCTAGCTACCTCCATTGCTTATATTTCTATCATATCCACAACAAAATTTTCAAGTACTCCACGATCCATTCAACAAAATTACTTTCTTTTTTCCTTATTCAAAATTTACCATTTTCAGTGAGCTGTTTGAGATGTGCTTAGGCATTTCACTTCATTTTCTTGGCAATGAACCTAACTCTCGATCTTCTGCAATTTCCACATCTTACGAGCCTCATCTCCTGATTAAAAATTTTGTCCACGTACAATTTAAGCTTGTAATAAACATAAATCTCTATCTAGCCGACTTATTTGAATGGAACGTACATACAAAGCGACAATATGTATGTACAGTAGCTTGAAAAGAATTCATCTCCGTAAAACGAAATCTTTGAAAAGATGACTACTACTAGGACTACTACTAGTATTATTTTGTAATGATATATATGTTAACTAATTATTGTTTAATCATCATATATATATATTAATTCCAATTATAATAATTTTTTATTCTTAATCAGCAAAATCTTAATTACTACTAATCTAATTTTCACCTTATTCTCATTATAACTATTACATGTATACGTTTAATCATTTGACCTTTAAATTTTACAACTGAGCTAACTCACGCTAACTCACACCATTCTAATTATAATAATATATATACAACACGGTTCACGTGCAGTTGATCGCGGAGATGTTAGGTACATACTTTTTAATATTTGCCGGAGACTGCGCCGTGACGGTGAATTTGGCGGAGAACAGGGTGGTGACTTTGCCTGGAGTTGCAATTGTATGGGGACTGGCTGTCATGGTTATGGTTTATGCAGTTGGCCATATTTCTGGTGCTCATTTTAACCCTGCTGTTACCATTGCTTTTGCTACTTGCAAGAGATTCCCCTGGAAACAGGTCAAAATTAAACTCCTAACGCTGCTTAACTTACTACTTTACGCAGAATAGTAACTTTATACTTCATATTAACCTGATTTTGTAAATTAATTCTGACGTTATATCTACTATATATATGTTTCTCAACTAGGTACCGGCCTATATCTCGGTTCAAATAATCGGAGCAACACTAGCTAGCGGAACCCTCCGGCTGATATTCAACGGGAGCCAAGATAAATTTCCGGGCACCGTACCATCAGGGACGAACCTGCAATCCTTCGCATTGGAATTCGTAATCACATTCTACCTCATGTTTGTCATATCTGGTGTCGCCACTGACAACCGAGCTGTTAGTCCATCTCTCTCCTAATTTCACTATTATACTCCCTCCGTTTTTAATAGAGGCTTTTTTCTCATAGATTAAGAAAATGATTAAAATGTTAAAAAAATTATAAATTTCATCACTAATATTCCATAATTATCCATAATTCATTACTTTAAGGGTAATATTTATTAAGGGTATGTATTGGGGAAAAATATTTTAAATTTATTTTTTTAAAATGTAAGAACAACATCTAAAAAAAATTACCCAAAAATCAAATAAAACAACGTATTTAGAAAGCCAAGTAGGTTGGCTAGATTAATATTCTCTCGTGTCGCCAGGTGACTATTATATTCACTGATGACCTAATAAGGGTCAATATATATATAGGTTGTTTGTTCATATAAGAAAAAAGTTATAATAGTAAAGAATAAGACTTGTTGGAAGCTTCTTGTAATTTTATCTGTAATGGAAATTTGATATCAACATGGTGCGCGTTAATTGAAAATGCAGATTGGTGAACTTGCGGGTCTGGCCGTTGGAGCAACTGTTTTGGTTAACGTGATGATTACGGGGTATGAATTAACTGACGTCGCCACCGATCTCTGTTTTTTTTTTTTTTGGATTAAGCTTAATATTTATTCCTTGATTTCAGTCATAAGTTAATTAAAAACAAACAAAATATTAGAATGCATGGATTAAATTAATATCATGGTAACAAGTGGTATTGTGTTGGTGTTGTGCAGTCCAATATCAGGGGCATCGATGAATCCAGCAAGGAGTTTGGGGCCAGCAATAGTAGCAAGCAAATACAATGGAATATGGGTATACATGTTAGCACCAACATCCGGTGCCATATCCGGCGCCTGGGTCTACAATATTATTCGTTTCACCAACAAACCCTTGCGCGAGATCACCCAGACTGCCTCCTTCCTCAGAACCCCTAAGCCCTGATCACCCATATCATATACTGCTCTCCATCTGCTTCCTCCTAATTTCCCTCATCTCAACTTCATCAACCTAACATCATACATATATACACGACACCACTGCTCTGCTTGCTCTTCGCTCGCCCTGATATATATAGACCATACTTTGCTTCGCATCAAATAGATAGATAGATAGGTAGTCGAAAATTATTATGTAATGGCCTTTTTACTTTGAAACTTGTTTCTCAGTGACATATATGCAACTCTTTTGAGCTCGAAAGTTGTTAACGCTATATATTGTAATGCAACTCATCCGCCGGCTACACATTATATATGTATGCAAGGCTTTTTGATTTCATAGTTCATAGATCAATTGCAAGCCGAGGACGACGTTCAATTATAACTCACAGATTATCATCTCTACAACACAAACTATCTTATAGTATAGGTATACATATTCATAATCTAGAAAATTTTAAACCGAAACACATGAGTTGATAGTATCATTTCCCACTTACACCATCTGATCCGCTTCCAATCGGCAGGAACCAGACTGAAAAGCCAAACCTATACCACTTTCTCCAAATACAACTTCTTATAGTTATGTCTGTCTTTCCTTTGCTTACATTAGTTCTATAAAACCTGTGTCAATCAATATCACTACTATTTTTGAATTTCAATATGATATTTATAATAGTATGAACATTTTCTTTTGCTTTAAGCTATTCAGTGTTATTTTTTCACAAAAGTCCCAATCATTTTATTTGTTAATTATTAAAAATTAACTTTAGCTAGGTCAAGACCCAATTAACTCAAAACTAGGAATATACAATTTGAAGAAGGAAAAAAAAAAAGAGTAGAGAACCAGTTTGTACCATCATGTACAAGACCGCCACTAAACAGTAATGGGTATGGTGATTCATACCGGTATCCCTCTATTCTTAAAAAAAAAAATATGAAAACTTGTCCGGTAAAAGTACAATGATTTGCCACGGTATATGTACCCACTCCAAGACCTGGATGATTATTATTGGATAATAATTGCATTAACGTGTGCTCATGTGAATAAGTAACTTCACAAAGTAAACTACTTCAAACCACGATAAATACAAGAGAGTTTTACTCGGACAACCAAGGCTAGTGAACTGTAACTCATATGCCTTTTTCTTTCTAAAACCCAAAAAGTAAAAGATAAAACCAAAACCCCTTTTATCATGGAAGTACATAACAATTGCGCTTTCTCTGTATGCAGAATCAGCTAGAACTGCAGAGATTTTTCTTTACAAAGAAAAAGATGCATCCAAAATTTGTGATTACTTGGACTTAATTTTGCCAACGGTTTGACACTAGACATCATTAGATTGGATTATGTTATGATATAAATTTCTAATCACGATTTCTCTCTTGCCAAAAATAAAATATACTGAATTCTTTACATCTAATATTCCAAATCATTTGAAATCCTTGTGCATATCATTAACTCTATTAAACAAGTAAAACTATTCGGGAGATATATGCAATATGTAATGCATGTGGAAATGCTTATATATATATACTTCTCTTTGAAATATACTAGTTTTATTACCCCTGCTTGGCACGGGTTCTATTTTTCATAATTATACATTTGTATAAATTAATTATAAAAGTTAAAACTAATTTGTATAATTTTAATTATTGTAAATAATAATAATGTTTGACTTGTCGATGTAGTTAGTTTTTTATTTTTCAAATTTTTATAAGTATTTTTTAGATTATTTGAATGTATGTTTATAAAGTTTTTTACATGATTTCTCATAATTATATATTTTAGTACGTATTTTAATAAAGTTTTATTACAATAAAAAGTTAAGAATTTAGAACTCTACATAAGTTAATTTATTACATAAGAATTGTAGTTGATTACAAAGATAAGTGATAAGTGATTTTAGTTTGGTTTTTCCTAATTCGTTTTAGATCGGTTTATTGAATGTTAAACTGAGTTGAAACTGACATAATTAATTTAGACACCTATTTATGATATTTTGGATAAAAACTTTGTTTGTCCTTTTATATAGAAAAAAATATTTGGTCGAATTACTACAGAGTGGCTAACATTTTGGTAGTTTGGTTAGATAATGAGTAGATGTGAGACACCGCAGCTTGGCAAAATTCTGGAATAAATTAGAATTTTGGATTTGGGCAACATACCTATAGCGTAAGAAAATGTCATATACAACCATTATAGATAATACCACTTTTCCCATCATTAGGTATGTTTCATGCTCAGCTACCATTGAACAGGATTCCCGTTTTGGAAAGAACTACGGTTTGTAGAACCACCCCTGGGTGTCGCCTTCGGAAGTATAAAAGGTTTGCAGCAGAGCAGACCAAAAAGCAACTCCATCGTAAACACTGTCATGCTAAACCATACAAATATTGTTCTCTTCCAATACCATAAAATCCTCTTCAGCAGAGGTTGCTCAGACTGCAACCTTAGAGTTGCATCATATATTTCCGGTACACCAGCTCCTGGTTGAAACTCTGCTCGTTGTTCTATAATTACCCGTAAGCAGGCAGTGGGGATATCTCTCTCTGTAAGGCCTCTAAACTTTATATTCAGAATCTGAGCTTCAGAGTGAAAGCCAGCAAGAAGAGGAGCAATCTTAAGGAAGGTTGAAAGAAGTCGCACAGGCTGACTTCTGAAGTGCAGCATAGAATGATGCCTTGAACTCGATAAGGCATCACCATTTGGGGATAGGCAATCTACCCTGACCTTCAGAGAAGAAACAGTGAGAGATAAGTCACGAATTCATACAAAGTACTGTATATGACTAGTAGCCACTCACAAACAAAACCAGACTACAGAAGATAGCAATTGGTTAGATAAACGAGGACCTAAATGAAGATAGAAAACAATAATTAAGAAAAAGGTGAATGAAAAAAGAAGAGGAAGTACATTCTAGGAAACAGGGTTCATGGAGATGTCAAGGCTTGCATTATTCCAGGGGAACAGGAAATTGGTTTGCAATAGTACTTGGATACTTGAATATTTTATATACCACCCTGACATTAATTTTTGGTATTGCAATTACTGCAACTATCTGGTAGACTACCACCCAAGCAAAAATATTTGTTTTTAGGATTTCGACTACAGATATACCATCAGTAAACCTAAATGACTTACCTGGAATATCCCAAGATCTCTGTTGTGATCCGACTCAGGCAAGGTCAATGAAACAGTAACTTGCAGTTTGTGATTAGAAGGGATAATCCGTGATACCCCGAGCTTCTCAGTATCAATCTTCTCCCTACAGTTCATGCCACAAGAGACATCTGGACAAGATATTATTGGTACAAAAGCAACCGGATTATGCTTTGTGTAATCAAAATTCAGCGTCTCTGTCAGCTCAATAGGCTCATCTATCAAAACCCTCAAAACCAACCCACTAATCACAAATGCAGATGTCAAGAAACTAACCAATACAAAACAAACATAAATTGACCACAACATCCCCCATCCAAATCGCATCCCCATCTTCCAGATGGATTTATGTTCCTTAAACCATTCGTATACCACTTGAGAAACACGCCCAAATATAGCACCCCATAGACTTAACAATTTTGATGTAAAATACTCTCTACAGCGTCTCGTAACATGAAACGGATCAACTACAAACATATAAGTGGAGTAGACTAACCACGTAGGAAATGTAACTAAACTAACAAGTAACTTAACTTGAAAGCCAATAGCTTTAACAACAAGAGCAGCTAAAGAAAACAGAAAATGAGAAGAAGATTCTTCCACTACCCCTACTTGAGAATCATCCGCATTCGACTTATCAGTGCTTTCACTATCGGCATCGGTAAGCACGGAACTCTCTGTAACTCCTTTCGGTGAATTTTTAGCTTTTCTGGTTTCAATCGATTGATTAGGTTTTACATCGTTCGCATCTATTACCACAGAGTTGTCGTCAGTGTCTTCTTTTGAACAATCATTATTTCTTCCTGAGCCAAATTGAGCATCTTTTGAACCGGAACTTTCACATTGTCCCTCATTTTCTTTCAATTTCCGTAAATATCTAAACTTTCTAGCCGATTCAGCAATGCTCAAACCATTAAATCTGAAACTTACAGAGTCCGAGTCCTTGGAATCATTGCCGGAGTCGGATATGTCCTTGCGACCGTGATGAGAGAAAGTTCGCCGTCGACGGAGCTTGGATTTCGGCAAATCCAAGTCAGCATTCGATTCTGCAACAGCCTGGAGCTCAGAAATCGAAGAAGAATGAGAAACTGATTGATTAATTTCATCGGAATCAGCGCAATCATAGTAAGGGAATTCGTCAAAAGCTTCAACAAAATGGTTTTCGTCGTCGTAGGCGATATCGCTTAAATTAGAGTCCTCCATAGAAGATGCAAGCAAAATTTAAACTATACGGTAATGGCTTCAATCAATAGCTAGGGTTTCATTACAGAAGATTGGAATGTAGAAAACGTGAAAGATATGATTTCGTGAAAATTGTTGAGAAGAATATGCTATCGACACAGTTCGATACGAAGTGGAGAAGAAACAAGCGAGCCTACACGGTTTCACCTTTCTTAATTTATGAATTGGATAGGTTTTTAAATATTGGGCTTGATTGTTCAAAGCCTGCATAGTAGGGTCGATCTAATCCCCATGGGCCATGACATCAATACCCAGCATATATAGAAAATTACTGGCAGGTACTCCTTTTCATAAATAATTTTTGTCCAGTTAAATATAGTTATAATTTTTTATTTACAGTTTATGTTACTATGTTATTATGTTATTATTCATGATGCAATTTTGTTAAACAAATTATAATATTGTATGAGAACTCATGAAACTCCAAATTATATTACTTGTGGATTAGTTGTCGCAATGCTACTATACATCTCTTGTGATATCAATTTTCTCAAAAGATGTTAGGTGGAGAATACTTGGCATCTATGCGTGGATTAAATGATATTAATAAAAAATAATCATGTGCAAAATGAAGATTAATTTGATTCAAATATTAAATAACTGAGAATCGTCTAGAGAGTAAAAGATAATTTGGACTATAAATATAAGTCGTTATCATGAATATAATGATAAGTGATTCATTTTGGTTGATTAAAAAATTGATAAATAAATTGTCTCTCTCACGCTACTCTTCTTTTGAAGATAATAGCAGTACTTGTGATGATCACGGCTACCATCAATACTTGTAATATTAATGGTCATGGCTAGTCATTAATTAGCTACCATCACTTTAGAACTTTCGATGTATGCGACATATGTAAAATAAAATATACAAAAATTTAATGTGATGATCATGGGCTACCATAAATATCATTTATATAATTCGTTAAATTATTCTGTCTATATTATCAAAATGATTTTTCTTCTTTAGGCATTACATGTAAAATGAAACTTTAAATAGAAAATTATTGTTTATCAATTTAATTATACAGTTAAGAAAGATCGTAAGAGTAAGAATATTGTAAATAACCTGATACGTCAAATTACGCACCTTGGATTAGGGTTTTGAAATACCCTAACCGCTGACCAAGTTTGACCACGAATTTAATGTCTCGCTAACCTGCAGAGAAAATCTCCCAAGAATTGTGGGTTTTAGCCATTTGAAAGACCCTCGGGTGTGAGTGTTAGTAAAGGTTTTGAAGAAAAGCGAATTTAGTATTGAAAGAATGGCGTACCTTGAATGTTGTGATCTGACCCTTATTTATACACGATTATGCACCTTGAGTCCTTCTAGGATTGTTCTTCCTTTTCCTTATCAGGATCGAATTACCAAATCCTATCGGGATTCTTTTTGGTAGGGGATCTCAATCCCTTCCATACTTCTTCCCTATCTCGGGTTCATCGAAAGTGGACACTTAAATGTTTGTGGGCCTTATCATTCATTATGCATCATTCATTATGCTTTTAAGACTTTATTATTTTAGCCCATATCACTTGCCCCCTAATTTTTGATTGTATTTATTAAAATCAGAAATTAAATAAATTAAGAAAGTTTTTTTTTTTTTTTTTTTTTGGCGGGGAGTGCCTTGCCCCGTCAACTTTGGGGTACCTCCAAAGTTGACGGGCCAAAAGGGCCCTTACCTCGGTAGGTTTTACCCCGTCAACTTATAGAGTATCCGGGGTAAAACCCTTGCCGTCTCAACATAACCGGGGGGAAGTTAATACTGTTGATTTTACCCCGTCAACTTTGGGAAGTTGACGGGCTAAACCATCGAGTGCCTCGTCACTTTTTACCCCGTCAATTTATAGAGTTGACGGGCTAAAACAACGATTGCCTCGTCACTTTTTACCCCGTCAATTTATAGAGTTGACGGGCTAATGTGTGACTATCTTGTTACTTCCTACCTCGTCACTCCTATGAAGTTGACGGGACAAATGGTGACTATCTCGTCACTTCTTGCCTCGTCACTTCCTTGAAGTTGACGGGCCAAGTGGTGACTATCTCGTCATTTCTTGCCTCGTCACTTCCTCAAAGTTGACGGGCCAAATGGTGACTATCTCGTCACTTCTTGCCTCGTCACTTCCTCAAAGTTGACGGGTCAAATGGTGACTATCTCGTCACTTCTTGCCTCGTTACTTTCTTGAAGTTGACGAGCCAAATTGGTTTCGATCCACCTCGGACTCGTCCGTACATCAACGGTCGTATGATTTGATCCGTTGGATTATTTGTGATCTCAACGGTAACATTCCAACGGTCAAATGATTTGACTCGTTGGATCAATCGTGATCTGAACGGTAACCTTTCGTTGGATGCCTTTATATAAGTTATCTCAAGGGTAAGTGGTTTTTCACTTTTACTCATTCAATATTACTTCATATATTTAGAAATTTCTCTCTAGTTTAGGCGATTTTCGATATTCCATCACCACCGTGAGGCGATTCTAGGCCGTCTAGAACCACCACAAGGCGATTTCCGGCGAGTCTTTGCTAGCACATTCAACAACTTGTTCTTCGTGTTCTTCGTTTTCTTCATCAAGTTCATCATCTCTTAGAAATTTCGATCGACATGGATTCAGGTATTTCTACTGAATCTATTAATTCCCCAGTTCATAGTTCAATTCCTTTTATTGATTTTGTTGAACCTGTTCTTGCCTTGGAAGGTCCAACTTTGACCCGAGGGGAGGATACAGCCCAATCCACCCCTTCCAGGCCTGGTGGGCCGGGCATCGATCTTGTCCTAGATGCCCAACGTCGTGGGTCTGCCCATGACGTGGCCGACGTGGCTAGGGATGAAATCCCGAGTAACTCTAACTATGATGCTTATAGATATGTCTCTTCTATTATCTCTGCATCTAAACTTCAAAGATTTGCCCTCCGTCATAGTATATACCCTCCATATTCTCTTAGATTACCCCTCGAAGCCGATAGGGCTTGTAACTTGGGTACTGACCTTTGTATTTTTTATGACTGCATGGAGGCCGGGCTCCGATTTCCTCTTCACGACTTTATCCCCCGGTTACTTTGTAGCTATCCCATCCATCTAAGCCAGGTCACCCCCAACGGATGGCGGGTGATCTATGCCTTCCTGCTTAGATGCATTCAGAAGGATGTCACCCCTCTCATACGAGTTTTTAGACACATGTTCCAACTTAGGCATACTGGGTGTAAGAACGTGGGCTGGGTATATTTCCAACACCGTCCTTTGATTTCCAAGATTTTCAATACTACAACATTAAAGGATTCGGCGGGTAATTGGAAATCCAAATTTTATTACCTACACTGGGCCGACGGAGAGTGGGGGGACATCCTGCCCAAGGAGTGGAACATCATAGAAAGAGATAGGCTGAAATGGGAGGCCACTCCAGAGGAAAAGGGGATTGCCAAGAAACTAGCATCCGACGGGGTCGACGAGGACAATGTCTTGGATCTCCTATTGGAGAAAAATCTCATTAGATGGGGTCTCAACCCTGCGAGAGGACAAAGTATTTTCCCTCCTCTTCTTAACTATATTTTTATCATGTTTCATATTGCTTAACTAAACTTTTTTTTCTTGTTACAGGTTTAGCGCGTGCCGAGGCCGTGGCCTCAAGGAAGTTCAAGAGTAGGAAAGCGGCCCAAAAGAGATATGGGAGCGACACGGGGGCTTCCTTCGGTCAACAGGAGAGTGCCCTTCCTCCCTTCGAGCCCATCAATATCGAGGAGGAAACCGCTCCCAAGGGCACAGAAAATATCGAGAGTCTCACTCCTCCTCCCAAAAAATACAAGGGATCTAGCTCGGGACCTAGAAGGGAGGCTCCCATCTTTTCTGGGCCTCATGATCCATTCCTTCCCGGATGGCCGCTGACTCGCAGCGACACCATTATGGGAGAACACGGTCCTGCCTTAGAGTTTCTTATTGAATCGGTGCCCCCCGTTGATAGGGAAATCACTAAGGAGGCCCCTTATCCGACTCTCCTCCCCATTTCCTCCTTCAGTTTCTGGTTTTCTGAGCGAAGGGAGGAGATCTCGACCTTCCTTCCATCATCACGGGCATAGAGGGACTCAATTAGTATCTTGTCATCCTCTATCTTACTCTCTAGGCCCTTCTTCGCGGCGCAATAAGAGCGCACCTCGTCTTGAGCAATTTTGAATTGACGCTCCTTTTCTGCCAGATCCTCCTCAAGCTTGCCTATTCTCTCAAACTGTTTTCTCTGATACGTCAAATTACGCACCTTGGATTAGGGTTTTGAAATGCCCTAACCGTTGACTAAGTTTGACCACGAATTTAATGTCTCGCTAACCTGCAGAGAAAATCTCCCAAGAATGGTGGGGCTTCAGCCCTTTGGAAGACCCTCGGGTGTGAGTGTTAGTAAAGGTTTTGAAGAAAAGCGAATTTAGTATTGAAAGAATGGCGTACCTTGAATGTTGTGATCTAACCCTTATTTATACACGATTATGCACCTTGAGTCCTTCTAGGATTGTTCTTCCTTTTCCTTATCAGGATCGAATTACCAAATCCTATCGGGATTCTTTTTGGTAGGGGATCTCAATCCCTTCCATACTTCTTCCCTATCTCGGGTTCATCGAATGTGGACACTTAAATGTTTGTGGGCCTTTTGGGCCTTATCATTCATTATGCATCATTCATTATGCTTTTAAGACTTTATTATTTTAGCCCATATCATAACCAAAAAAAGAAAAAAAATAGATAAAAGACAAAGAAAAGATTGCAACTTGAGCATAACGGCCGAAAGGATCTACCGTTTATGGGAATTTTATGTTGGAGCAGTGAAAAAACTCAAAAAGTCAAAAAAAAAATATAAAATTATAGGGAAGATCTATTTCTACCAGTTTTTTTTTTTTTTTTGATAGTTCTACATGTAGGCTCTATATATTGTGCATAAATTACTTGTATGTCTATTACTTTAAAAGTCTACCTCTCAAAAAAACTACCTAAATTTGCATCACACATTATTTACTAAAAAAATTAAAAATAAAATATATTTAACTCTATTTGCACCATTAATTTTAATCGTCGACATTTTCTACCATCGAAGAAACAACTGCATCCGTGTACGTGTGTGTCCGGTTAAACTAATATGTATAAAAAAATTTATTAAAATAAAATTTCATGTGGGAATATTAAAAAAACTCGTGAAAAATTGATTCCCTGTTTATATGCTGTAATCTACTTTTCCACGTTTAACCAGAAAAAAAAAATATGATGAGTACATATCAAGTTTAACCTAATTTCTTAACAAGACAAGTGCTCTTTTTCTCTTTAACCTATTATCATTGGGTTAGTTCTGGAGTACTAGACAAGGGTTATCTTGTTATGGTTGAATCCAAAAACTGTCAGAAATTTATTTTGCTGATCACTAGAATTGTATTGGATACATTTCCTCCAACATCTCCATATATTTGACCTAATGCTTAGAACAAAAAAAAAAACAGAACATTAGAAAAATATACTGGATAAAAAGAGTCTAAATCTGAGAAGTTCTTTATTCCCCCCACCCCCCCAAAAAAAAAATCTAAAGTAAGATATACCATAAATTAAATTAAAAGAGAAATTATAGTCGTTGGTGAATCTGGAACTATGATCGAACTGTGTAAACCGAGTTACAGTTGACCTTGTTATCACAAATGGAGTACAAAACGAAACTACTGAAGCTCTAATCATTATTATATACGTTGGTTATAAATTGAACTCGTAGATTATTGTAGTTGTCTGCCATATGACTCAACTTTCTACCTAATTAGCTAGCGTATGGACCAACGACTAGGCATATCGCATATGTAGGGCACACCATGGCACTCCCAACTGTCCATTATTCCTGTAACCGCCATAGCATTAACCTTTATCACGAAAATAAATTTCACTGGGTTACCTTCACAAAATATCCACAGTTTTTGACTTACAAGCGGTTAGTCCATTTTAATTTATCTCTCATTTATTTTATTTTATTTGTTTTATAATTATTATTTAAAAATTTAAAACTTAAAATAATACGTAACAGACTTTAAAGAAAATAAGGCATCAGATGAAGCTTAATTTAAACTAATTTAGCGCATATTCCCTCATGATGGTAATCAATGTTACATTCTCCTTCGCTTCAAAATATGAAATTTTTATCAAATTTTGGAAAGTTAAGTAGAATACTTTGTAGATTTTTTTGTTGACTTAATTTTTTATTGACTATTTTTTTAAAAAAGTAAAAATATTTTAATCTCGAATTTTGCATACTAAATATTAATAGGTGTGTGCGTGAGTATTTAATTATGTAGTGACCTCCTATTTGTATATATATACAGACTCTATTCACTTAGTTTTAATCACCATGAAAATGTTATGATGTTTTACAAAAATACTAATGGTACGTTTGAAAATTTAAAAATTATAAGCATTTAAGCTAGTAGATTATGTAAAATTTCAATATAAAACTATTTAGAACAAAATACGAAATAGTTAGCAATAATCATAAATTTTGGAATGCCTAACGTATCATATTTGAAGAATATTACGTTGAGTTTTTAATATCTATTTGTTAATATATTAATTTTATCTTTAGGAAGAAAAAAAAATAGTGATACTTATAAATTACTATAAAAAAATGGCTAATAAAATTTAATGAAAAATCAATAGTCATAGAGTACGATAACAAAAATTGGAGGAAACTTGAAATACAAATTATGATAAAATGTTAAAATAGATATTATTACTTAGAAAATTTAGAACAATCATTTTAATACTTGTTATATTTTTTAATCAAAATTTTCTCTAATTTTTTTCTTGTCATACTTTTTTCTACTACTACCTTTTTTAAAAATATTTATTCAATTTTCATTTACAATATGTAACACGTAACCAATGACAACATAAATGTCAATGATCAACATTCATCGAGTTAATTATTTACCTTTTATTTAGTGATTCAGTATTCCATATAAAACAACCGAGTAGCGGGTCCTACTCACATTTGGATACCGATGGCCGATGGCTTTGAACTGTATTATACGCTGGTCCTATGGAAATACATTATTGCGAGAGAGATTACACTTTCATCTCAACTGTTAATATTTTGTTAAATTTTAATTTTAATGAAATTAATTATTTAAATTTTATAAGATTAGAATATAATATGAGATTTATCATTTTATTTTATTTAATTCTGATTTCTATCCATTTATGTATAAAATATATTTTATAATGATTTTAAAAAAATTTGTAAAAAAATAATATAAAAAAAATAAAGAGAAAAAATAAATTTATTAAATTAAAAATAATAATTTTGGGTAAGGGGGGTGGGGATGAAACGAGTTTGATAGAAATATTAACGGGACAAGACGAATTTGGAAAATTATATAATTTTAACGAGTAGAATTTAAAATCAGTTTTTTCGTTACACACCCCACTCATTATCATGCCTATATTATGAGTACCGCAAAATATATTTTCGACATTTTTTTTTTCTAGAATAACATTTTATTTTATTTTAATTGTTTTTGTGAATTCTAACCTACCACATACACAATTTTCAACGACATGACATATTCTGAACATACAAAACTATTCTGTTATATTTAATTTTATTAATTGTAAGTCAAATGAAGAGTAGAGAGATTTGCTACATTTTTTTTTTCTCTCAACTCCAAAGAGACTATCGGGGAAATATCTGGTACTTAATTAATTCTAGGGATTAGTGTGATCGTCTTACAAACTTACGAATTATGATATTTTATGGACTAAACATTAAAGAGAGTAGTTTGAACTTAAGGTTCTGTTTCATAAAAAAAAAAATATTTTTCGGAAAATATTTTTTATTCATTTGTTGTTGTTTAGAAATAGAAAATATTTTTCTAAAAAATATCTTTTTAACATTTTTCAATGTTTGTTATATAATGGAAAATTCAAAGTTAGGAATTTACACACTTTTTATATTTTTTTAAGTATTTATAAAAAATGACTTATAGAATAAAAAATAAAAAAACGTTTTTCAAAAATTAACCAAGTATTAATATATGATCAAAACCGCCTTTACCACTACTATCACCGCCGCTGCCACCACCATCCTGCTGATGTCGTTGCCACTACCATCATCATCATAATCGTATTTTGTTTTATCTTAAATTAGCAATCAACATTAAAACTGATTCTTTTGAAAATATTTTTTAGAAAGTATTTCTAAAATAACATTGTTTTCAGAAAATATTTTCTTATAAAACCGTTTTCTAAAAAATATTTTTCGAAAAGTATTTTCTTTCTATCAAACATATAGAGTTATGATCGAGTACTAATAGATTCATTGGATACTAAATCAAACAATTTTTTTTTCTAAATGTACAAGCAACACGAAAACTGGTTTGACTTAAATCCTTCATTTTGTTTTTGTTCTCTACGGTCAAACTTTCTCCATACGAAGTTCTTCTTTAAACCGGCAAAAAGCAATTCCATTTTCTGATGAAAACTCTAGTACAGAATCAAAGCATATATAAAAGGATTGGACTAGAAATGCAACACAGAAAATGCACCACAGAGATCAACATTAAACAATAAAATTGAAGACCAAAAGTATAAAGAAATTTGTTGTAATTTTTCCTCAAAGCACAAAATATTAGAAGGAAATTTGTTCATTTTCACTTTCAGCATATGAAGCATAATTCGTTATACTCTATCCGTATGAATTTAATTGTCCCAGTTGATTAATTGTGGTCGAATTGATCAATTTTAAAATTCATAGTTTCAATTTTAAAATATATTGCAAATTTAAAGAATAAAAAAGTTGGCTTTAATAATATATTCAATATACTTTCGTCTGGTAATAGGTTTTTACTTTTAATATAAATAGATAAAAGCGGACGAAATGAATTTTACATTTTACTTTTGGGTTTAGGTAAAATACTTGAGTGCAAAGACGTAATTTGGCTGAGCACTCGCAAAGTTGACATTAAAAAGTTTAACCAAAAGATCCAGCCGGGTATTCTCAAACGAAGAAAGTCGTTAAGAAAATTAAATAATGGGAACGGAGGTTGATGTAAATTCGTAAGGGAACAAAACAGAAAGAAAAAGAGGACCCACTTGGACCACAACTTGGCAATAGAAAATGACGATAAATGAAAGGGCTATGCGGTCCACATCTCTGACTCATCTCCCATGAAAATTAAAATTCAACTATCATGACACGTGTTGTATTATGTATACATACATTAATACATATCATTAACAAGCTACATACTCCACTTTTTTTAAGTACACATGCGTTAGAATTTCCAGTAATTTTGAACGTTCTTTATGCAGTACGTTTCTTACAGTGCACCTAATTTTGGAAAAGTCTAATTTCATGTCTGCGTATTTTGTATTTTTTGGTAAATAACGGGGCCAGAGCCCAAATCATGTCTGCGTATTTAATTAGAGCTTTATTACTGTCAAAAAACAATGTTTCTAATAAATTTTTTAAAGTAGTTGATTTTGAAAGCAACAACTTTTTCGAATATATAATTTAATATCTCGATTAAAGTTGATGCCAGTTTGTGTAACAGTGCCTAATAATAGTAGTAATTGATAAAAATTTACTTAAAAGTAAAATTTTAAAAAATATACCTGATATGAACTTCATTAGTCCCATACACTATTCATGATACAACTCATTGAATATATTGTATTTTAATAGTTAATTTAAAAAATTTAAACTAGATTTTATACTGTTTATTTTGGAATTAGAATCGAAAATGTTTGCTAATGGTTAATTAAAAACACTATTTAGATTTTAATTTTTTTTTCCTGGAACTGTACAAATAAAAATATACGGAGTACATGTTTGTGCGCGATTGTGTGAAAAGAAAAGGTTTATTTCTTAGAAATTGATATTCTGTTTTTCTTAACATACACAACAGATTCGTTCGTTTTCCTTTTTCTAACTTATCATAAAGCACAATTTATCTAATTCAGGAAAAAACAATAAAACACCAACACAGGACAGTCCGCATCTCAATTTTCAAAGCAAAGACAGTAGCATCATCTACACATTAATTAAATACATATAGTAGTAAACTAATAATATGAACATCAATTTCATTATCTTCTTGTTTTCTTCCGTCCCCACCCCATCTTCTCTCTATTTAGTTCTTACTTTTTCTTTAATACTTTCAAAGTTTGAGAAATACCATTTCTCCAGCTCATATCAAGAAGAAGAAAAAGAAGATTACCTTCAACCCCACAAGATCATTTACTAGTTTTTACATAGTAGAAGCACAATTTTGAAGCTTTATAATGGCGGATAGGAGCCGAATCTCTGTTCTGTTCATTCTTCTTGTTAGTTTTTTCATGATTTTTAGCTTTGCAGGGCCGATGGTGCCACAAGAAGAAAGTAAGTAAACAGGTTTCTCATTCATTCTTCACTATATGCTTTCTTTGTATTGATAAAGAAGTACTTGAAATATGTGATTTTCCATTTCCTGATTTACTTATTTAGTGGAGATTGACATGTTCTATATGATGCTGAATTGGGTTGAGTTGCAAATGTGCAATGATTATCTCAAAACTCTAGCTTATAGTTAATATAAGTGGTTCTATGAAAAATCAAAAAAGGGTTTCTCTAAGTATTTTTGCTCAGAGATGCGAGTTGCTTGTTACACAAGTAGGTGTTCTATCTTTAATTTCTCATTGCTTCAATTGATTTTGCTACAAAAGAACAAAAAACGATGTATATTGAGAGAGAAACTGGGAGATGCCCTGCCCCTCAAAATGAAAATAAATGAAAATTTGGAAGAGTACTGTTTGTCCCGTGTGAGTAATTGTAGAAGGGGGTTGAATACAATTATAAATTTTTCTTCAAAATTAAACTGTTATGAACAATTTAATTTCCAAGAATAGTTATAAAATTTTACTAAAATGATACAACAATAGAAACAGTAAAGCAAAATTGCAAGATATAAATTGTAATCAACAATAAAGAATGATATTGTCAATTAAATTGAATCTTTACAATTTTTTCTGTTAAAAAAAAAACAGTTTCTCAAGTTGTAATAACTTGCTTCTTTTTCTGTAAAACTAATTACAACTGCTAACTCTCTTAATATGTATGGAAGTGTTGTTCAGAGAGATATGTGATCTGAGATAAGAAATCTTCTTGTTGTTTTTCAGTTGTTTCTCAGCTCTCAGATTCACACCCTTGTATCTCAGCTGCTCTATGTCTATTTATAGACACAACTTTCATATTTTCCAAACTTCTATTCTGAACTGTTTACCAAAAATGTCTCTGTAGTTTATTGGTACTTGTAGATCTGTCACACAACCTTCTTCATTATACAGCCTCCCTTGGATGCCAGCCTGTTTATGTGACTTTTCTAGTGTATATTCACTGCACTAGCTTCTATTTTTCTTCATGGAGTTCCCAAGATAAGATATCAACAGAATATATCTTATCTTTGTGGGTTTCTCTGGACATAATTAGTACAGCTTCAATGAACTTCTTGCTTCAAGTTATAAGCTGTCTCTGCAGTATTTCAACTTGTTGTTTTGTAGGTTTCACGCTTGCAGCTTTACAGGTTTCATACTTGCAACTTGATGTGTGTGTATAACTTATTTCTTTGAAACTTCTTTGGTAGTCAATCTCTCTTTATTGGACAACCATCCTTATCTTTATTTTCACCGTCTTTAGTCATATGTCATCCCTTATGTCAGTGGAAATTTATTCTCTGATGGATAATTTATGGTTGCTTCAATATTAGTCTCTGATGAACAAACACTTGGTCTCTGACAGACAAAAAACTTAGTCTCCGACAGCCAAAAAACTTAGTCTCCGACAGCCAAAAAAAACTTAGTCTCCGACAGCCAAAAAACTTAGTCTCCGACAGGCAAAAAACTTAGTCTCCGACAGCCAAAAAACTTAGTCTCCGACAGCCAAAAATCTTAGTCTCCGATAGTCAAAAAAACTTAGTCTCCGACAGCCAAAATCTTAGTCTCCGATAGACAAAAGTTTAGTCTCTGATAGGCAAAAACTTAGTCGCCAATAGGCAAAAAGTTTAGTCTCCGATAGACAAAAACTTAGTCTCCGATAGGCTAATTTTGCTTGATCAACTTTGACATTTGTTGGACTCTCCAAGTGCATTCATTGTAGTCTCTGATGCTTTCCTGCAGTTTCTTGATAGTAGATTCTCATAGTGCATTACTGCAGGTACTTGTACATTTACAAAATTTAACAATTCTAAGTGTTATACATCATCATCAAATGCTATAATTCCTAACAATCTCCCCCTATTTATGTTTATCAATGATAAGCATAAATCAAGGTTTGATGATGATGCCAAAACACCAACCTTATAACTCCATAACTTAGAATTGAATTAAAACATGTAAAAACATAAATGTACAAACACAATCAATGATGGTTTTGTTGTTTTCAGTTCTTCAAAACCCAACCATCATTCTGTTAGCCTTTTTAACAATTCTCCCCCTGTCTTCATTAGAATTACTTTGTTTCCCCTGCCTTGATCATTCTCCCATTCTTTCCCTTTTTGACATCAGTATCTTAATGTTGGAAGGTAGGAATCATCAGTAGAGGTTGACTAGAAGGAAGAAATTGTTTGAGCTTTGTTTTGAAGATTATTGATTATGAAATGTTGGAGTTTCATGTTGTACTTTCTTTTATCAATGCTTCAAAAACATTCAGTGAGTACAGCTGCACATGATCCATGTGTGATCAAATATTCTGATATTAAGTGTGCTGCTTTCAACATTCAAAAATATTGTGTTGCTTGTATCCAACCAAACAATCACAAATTTTTTTCTCAGTATCCTCTGATTTTTTATCAGAATGGAGATCAGAGAATACATGAGCTGCAAAGGTGGTGAGTGAAACAATTTCTCTCTATTCTTTTCTTCAAGGATCTCATCCTTGCTCACATCATTTCCTTTTGCCCGACTTGTATAAGTCAGCCTCACACTTAACTAAAAAATTCTTTAATTTCTTTTTCCTCACCTTTTTCCAAACACAAGGTCCGACTCTCATTTTGAATTCTCTCAGGCTCACTAAATATAAAATCTTCCTGTTGTGGGTGACCTGGAGTGGTGGAGAAAATATAGTAAGAAAGTGTTTTACATCAGTGGATGTTTGATAAAGTACTATTGTAGTATCCACTGATGAGTTGAGAGCTGCTCTTTGTTTCAGCTTCAAAAATTGACTTCTTTGATGATTAAAATATCAAAGAATTTGAAACCAATGGAATTAAGAAATTTCCATTGCTTCTTAAGAAATATGAAGAAGAATAAATAAGGGTAGAATTTTGAATAATGGATGCTCCTCTTGAATAGAGAAAAGAGAAACATCAATGTGATACCCTGTGTGTGCATTAAGTGACAGGTTGATCATTGATCAAATCCTGTTTCTTCTTCTTCTTTTGAGAGTTATTTATAGATGTGATCATTGTAGACTTAAATACCTGTGTCCTTGGAGGTGGTCTATTTTCAATAGATACAGCCTTTTGAGAGGTTGCACATAAAAATGTGTTTTTTCCTTTTAGAACTTAATATCCTTTTGAGAGTATATTAAACAGTCTCCAAGGGTTCTCATTGTTCCTTATTTTTTCCTCATAACTTTCTCTAAATGCTCCCCCTCCCCCTCAGCTAATGCTGGAGGTGATTGTTTTGATTTTACAACCTTTATCTTTTGAGATATAGAGGAGGTGACTTTTGATATAGACTTGTTTTTAGAGGGTTTTGCTACTTGGGTAGAAGGAGTTGGTTCATTACTAACATTCTTCATTATAGCAGAATTAGAAGAAATAAAGAATACTATAGTGGAGAGTTAAGACAATACCTGAATCAGCTATGACAAGATCCTTAAATAGATGAAGAATATTAAACATAAGGAATCCTGCTTAGAATATTAGTTTCTCTACTATATATATATAATCAGTAGTTAATTATCTACTAACAATTAAACAATTGTAGGATAATTAGCCACTGCTGCAATATCATCAGGTAATAATTATCCTTTAAAAAGAATAATTATTGACTAATGCTTTTCAGTTTTAGTATCTTTATGAACAATTAATATTGTCAAAAGATAATTATAACTGCTTCAATCAGCTGTTAATTAGTCTCTGGTAACTAAGTCATCAGAAAATAATTAACTACTATTGCAATATCAGTCTTGCACAAAATTTTCAAATAATCTTATTCACCAAAATTGAGCATACCTAGCTCACTTACCAACCTGTTAAAGGTGGTTTCATCCAATGGTTTGGTGAATATGTCTGCAAGCTGCTTTTCAGTTGGAACAAAATGAAGTTCCACTGTACCATTCATCACATGTTCTTTGATGAAAAAGTGGTATCTGATGTCTATGTGCTGTGTTCTAGAATGTTGCACAAGATTCTCTGTAATGGAAATGACACTTGTGTTGTCACAATAAATAGGAATATGATTGTATACCATACCATAGTCCATTAATTGATTTTTCATCTATAAGATTTGAGCACAGCAACTCTCAGAAGCAATGTATTCTGCTTCAGCTGTTGAGGTTGACACAGAATGCTGTTTCTTGCTAAACCATGATACTAGTTTGCTTCCAAGAAATTGACAACTTCATGTTGTGCTTTTTCTGTCTAATTTGCAATCTGCATAATCTGCATCTGAATAGCCTATTAGATCAAATCCAGAATCTCTAGGATACCAAATTCCAAGATTTGGAATACCTTTGAGATATCTGAATATTGTTTTAACTGCAATCAGATGAGATTCTCTAGGATCTGATTGGAATATTGCACATAAACAAGTTGAAAATATTATATCAGGTCTACTTGCAATGAGATATAAAAGAGAGCCTATCATGTTTTTATAACTTGAAACATCAACCTTTTTACCAATTGAGTCTTTGTCAAGTTTAGTGGCTGTTGCCATGGGAGTTTTAGAAATTGCAACATATTGTAAATTAAATTTCTTTAAAAGGTCTTTTAAATATTTTGTTTGATTGATGAAAATTCCATTAGTGGTTTATTTAACCTGTAAACCTAAAAAGAAAGTTAATTCTCCCATCATGCTCATCTCATATCTACTTTGCATGAGTTTAGAAAACTTAGAACATAAGTTCTTATTTGTAGAACCAAATATAATATCATCAACATAGACTTGAACAAGTATAATGTGACCAACATGTTTTCTGTAAAATAAAGTTTTATCTATGATACCTCTAGAAAATTTATTATCAATTAAAAACTGAGATATGGTATCATACCATGCTCTTGGTGCTTGTTTAAGTCCATAGAGTGCTTTGTCTAACTTGTAGACATGATTTTGGAAACTTCTGATCTTCAAAGCCAGGAGGTTGCTGGACATACACCTGTTCTTGTATTTTCCCATTTAGAAAAGTACTCTTTACATCCATCTGGTACACTTTAAAATTTGCATGAACAGCATAGGCAAGAAATATCCTAATGACTTCCAATCTAACTACTGGTGCAAAGGTTTCATCATAGTCAATTCCTTCTTCTTGTGAATAACCTTGTGCAACCAGTCTGGCCTTATTTCTTGTCACAGTACCAGCTTCATCCAGCTTGTTTCTGAAGATCAATTTAGTACCAATGATTGATTTATTCTTTGGTTTTGGTACTAGTCTCCATACTTTGTTTCTTTCAAACTGATTGAGTTCCTCTTGCATAGCAATTACCCAATCAGCATATTGTAATGCCTCCTCAACCTTTTTAGGCTCAATCTTTGATAAAAAGTTGAGGTATAGGCATTCATTCTGAGTAGCACTTCTTGTTGTCACACCTTTAGTTGGATCTCCTATGATTTGCTCCCTAGGATGATCTCTTATCCATTTTATTTGTGGAGGTAAACTTCTTGAAGAGGAAGCTTCTTGATTATAGTTTCCTTCATGGTGTTTAGTGCTCTCAGTTTCATTGAAAACTCCCCTTGAATTAGTGCTCAGATCAGGGTTTAAGTTTTCTCCTGATGATGCATTCCCTGATGAAGCTTCTAGATGACTTGAATTGTCATCAGGGATTACTAGATTTTCCATTGATTTGCACACATCAGCTTCATCATCTGATGAGTCAATTTCAGCATCTGTTGACTCATATTCATTTTCAAACCTTAGTTTGTCATGGCTTCCTTCTGCATTATCATTCATTCCTTCAATCTTTTTATCATCAAAGGCTATATGAACTGATTCCATAACAATGTGGAGTCTAAAGTTGTAAACTCTATATGCTTTGCTTGTTAAAGAATACTCTAGGAAAATTGCCTCATCAGCTTTGACATCAAATTTTCCTAAGTTTTCTCCTTGACTTTTGAGAACAAAGCATCTGCAACCAAACACATGAAGAAACTTAAGTGTGGGTTTTCTACCTGTCATGAGCTCATAAGGAGTCTTTTGATGAGTTTTTACAATAATTGATCTGTTCTGAGTGAAGCAAGCAGTAGAGATAGCTTCAGCCTAGAAGTAGGTAGGTAACTTAGCTTCTTCAAGCATGGTTCTTGCAGCTTCAATCAAGGTCCTATTTTTCCTTTCAACAACTCCATTTTGTTGAGGAGTTCTAGGAGCTGAAAAGGTATGTGAAATGCCTTTTTCCACACAAAACATTTCCACTGTTGAATTCTTGAATTCAGTCCCATTATCACTCCTTAAGGCCTTGACTTTCTCTCCAGCTTCAAGTTCTATTCTTTTAATGTGATCAATGATCATCTGGGGAGCTTCATCTTTGGTATGTAGATACTTAACCCATGAGTATCTTGAGTAGTCATCAACAATTACAAATGCATACCTTTTTCTGGATATTGACATAACATTAACAGGACCAAATAAATCCATGTGAATTAGATGAATTGGTCTTGTTATTGTTGATGCTTCTTTACTTTTGAAGGAAATTTTCTTTTGTTTTCCCTTCTGACAAGATCCACAAAGACCATCTTGAGAAAATTCAAGTTGTGACATTCCTGTCACTAATCCTTTTCTCACCAAACTATTGATAGTCTTGAAGTTTAGGTGAGACAGCTTCTTGTGCCATAGCCAACTTTCATCTGCTGATGCTTTGCTGTAAAAACATGTGTATAGTCATTCATTTATTGAACAGAAGTCAGCTATGTATACATTGTCTTTTCTAACTACTGACAATGTAACATCTCCAGTTTTTTTGTTGCTTATAAGGCATTGTACATCCTTAAAGACAACTTGATAGCCTTTGTCACAAAACTGACTAATACTGAGTAGATTGTGCATTAGACCATCAACCAGAGCTACATTTTCAATGATGACATTTCCATGAACTACTTTGCCATATCCCATAGTGTATCCAATGCTGTCATCTCCAAAGGACACTTTAGGGTCAGCTTTCTCCTCAAACTGTGAGAGCAGGGACTTATTTCCAGTCATGTGTCTTGAACAGCCATTATCCAAGTACCACAACTGCTGTTTCTTCTTGCCCTGCACACATATGTAAACTAGTTAGATCTTTTAGGAACCCAAGCTTGCTTGGGTTTAGATTTAACAGATTTAATCACAGGTTTACACTTAGTCATTGGTTGTGTATTCTTTTTTTTTTCTTTCCTCTTTTTAGGAGGTGAAAGATCCACCTTGGTCCTAGGTGGTTTGTGGACAACCTTTGATCTTTGAGGAGATTTTCTCCTTGTGTTATTATAAACATTAGGCATTGAGGGATGAGCATAATAACAATTTCCACAAGCATTGCAAGCATATGATGAATGTTTAAAGTCACCACAATTATAACAAGACATATATTGAGGTGATGCAATGTATGGACAAGGAGCTGCAATTAAAACAGAAGAGCATGCATGTTATTAGTAATTTTTGTGCATTTAAAAGCAAGGTGGTTGGAGTTCCCACACTTGGTGCATGTCTTCCTAGGTGCATTAGGCATTCTTCCATAATTACTGTATTTATTAATACCTAATTTGCCATTCCTGTTTCTCTTAGGCTCAGATATTGGATTGCTTTTTAGCTTTTCTTTTAATTGATTGTTAGAAAGCAAACCAACATTTTTAGTAGCCTTTTTCTCTAGCCCAGGTTCCAAAGTTTTTTGTACAGAAGTCAAATTTTTACCTTTAGAATTCTCACATTTTTCAATCTCAGTAGGTTTAACAAATTTGATTGGTTTTAATTTTCCTACTGATTTAGGCTCCGAGCTAGCTTCTGATTCTTTATCAGTGGTGATGGGTTGTTCACCAATTGATACAACAATGGGCACATCTGAGTATCCTAATCTAGCCTTTTGATTTGAATTTTGTGAGTTTAAAAGATCTTACACTTTGTGTGAGGATTGTATCCATTGTTTTATTTTATCTTGTTCATCCTTGAGTTTTTCAACTAGATACGCTTCTCTTTTCAAGGCATTGTCAAGATGTTTTTTTAGCATTAAGAGCTTTTATTTTGGCCTCTTCTAGGATTAACAAATCAGATTCTAGTAAAGTATTTCTTTTAGAAATAATATTATTGGTCTCAGTAATCCTATTGTTTTCTTTTGTAAGAGATCTTAAACTAGCATGCAAGTCATAAATCTCTTTGGCCATTTCTTGAATGGTGGTATCACATTCAACTTTAGAAATTGAAGAAATATTGAAGTTATGTACCTTAGATGGTGATGAGTTTTGTGATTCAGCTTCTCCTTCAGAATTGCTTAAAGATTTAGCCATTAAAGCCAAATTTACAAACTCTTCCTCAGCATCAGATTCATTTGAATCTACCCAGTCCTTGCCTTCAGCTATGAATGCCTTTTCCTTTTTCTTGAGAAGATCAAAATACTTCTTTTTGTATACTACTTGATCATCCTTGAAGTCTTTCTTTTTCTCAGTGCTGGGCTTCTTGCATTTACTGGCAAAGTGACTAAACTCATTGCAATTATAACACCTGATTTTAGATTTGTAAATCAAAGTTGATTGACTTGGCTTGACAGAAGTAGATGTTGATGTTGATGAGCTTTTCCTGGACTTCCTCTTTGAAATCTCAGGTTTTTGAATCTTCTAGCAATGTAAGTCAAGCTTTCATCAATTTCATCTAGCTCCTCAGGTGTGTAGCTTCTAACTTCATTTTCTTCAGACTCACTCTCTTCTTCTTTCTCATCATTGGAATCTTCTTTCTTAATGGAAACCTTCATGTGTCCACTAAGCTTCTTTTTCTTTGGCTCTGCAATCAAAGCAACAGATTTATCTTTGGAGTGTTGCTTATTCCATTGTTGAATTTCCAACTCATAGGTCTTCAAATTTTCATATATCTCATCTAGTGTTAGAAGACCTAGATCTTTGTTGGCTTCTCTGATTGCAGTAGTCTTTGGATCCCAATGTCTGGGAAGAGCCCTTAGAAATCTGTGATTCACTTGAAGCACAGAATACTCCTGGCCATAGGTAGATAAATCATTAATTAATTGGATGAATCTCTCATATAGATCATCAAGAGATTCACCATCCTTGGCAGTAAACAACTCATATTGTTGAATCAACAGGAGTTGCTTATTCAGCTTGATTTGGTCATTTCCTTCACATAGGACAGTGAGCTTGTCTCAAACCTCCTTTGATGTTTTGCACTTCATAACTTTGTATAGCATGCTGTTATCAAGTGCTGTGATAAGGATATCTTTGACCTTTTTATCCTTGGCAACCTCTTCCTTTTCTGATTGAGTATATTCTTTTGGAGTTTTTGCTTCATACTTGTCAGGTGCAGTAACTCCATCAGAGGTGATGCTAGGTACAAGCTTCTTTATTTCTGGAGGACCTTTTTCAATAATCTCCAAGAATTGGTCATTTTTTGCATCAAGATAACTCAAGATCATTTGTTTCCAGAATGAGTATTCACCCTTTCTGAGTTGTGGAACTCTGGTGTTGTCCTTCGAATTACTCATGATCTTTAGATTGAATTAATCTAGAACAACTTTGATACCAATTGTTTGTCCCGTGTGAGTAATTGTAGAAGGGGGCTTGAATACAATTACAAACTTTTCTTCAAAACTAAACTGTTATGAACAATTTAATTTCCAAGAATAGTTATAAAACTTTATTGAAATGATACAACAATAGAAACAGTAAAGCAAAATTGCAAGATATAAATTGTAATCAACAATAAAAAATGATATTGTCAATTAAATTGAATCTTTATAATTTCTTCTGTTAAAAAAAAAAAAAACAGTTTCTCAAGTTGTAATAACTTACTTCTTTTTCTGTAAAACTAATTACAGCTGCTAACTCTCTTAATATGTATGGAAGTGTTGTTCTGAGAGATATGTGATCTGAGATAAGATATCTTCTTGTTGTTTTTCAGTTGTTTCTCAGCTCTCAGATTCACACCCTTGTATCTTAGCTGCTCTATGTCTATTTATAGACACAACTTCCATATTCTCCAAGTTTCTATTCTGAGCTGTTTACCAAAAATATCTCTGTAGTTTATTGATACTTGTAGATCTGTCACACAACCTTCTTCATTATACAGTCTCCCTTGGATGCCAGCCTGTTTATGTGACTTTTCTGGTGTATATTCACTGCACTAGCTTCCATTTTTCTTCTTGGAGTTCCCAAGATAAGATATCAGCAGAATATATCTTATCTTTGTGGGCTTCTCTAGACATAATTAGTCCAGCTTCAATGAACTTCTTGCTTCAAGTTGTTATAAGTTGTCTCTGTAGTATTTTAACTTACTGTTTTGCAGGTTTCATGCTTGCGGCTTTGCAGGTTTCATACTTGCAACTTGATGTGTGTGTATAACTTATTTCCTTGAACCTTCCTTGGTAGCCAATCTCTCTTTATTGGACAACCATCCTTATCTTTATTTCCACTGTCTTTAGTCATATGTCATCCCTTATGTCAGTGGAAATTTATTCTCTGATGGATAATCTCTAGTTGCTTCAACATTAGTCTCTGATGAACAAACACTTAGTCTCTGACAGACAAAAAACTTAGTCTCCAACAGCTAAAAAACTTAGTCTCCGACAGCCAAAAAAAACTTAGTCTCCGACAGCCAAAAAAAACTTAGTCTTCGACAGCCAAAATTTTAGTCTCCGACAGCCAAAAAACTTAGTCTCCGACAGCCAAAATCTGAGTCTCCTATAAACAAAAACTTAGTCCCCGATAGACAAAAAGCTTAGTCTCCGATAGACAAAAACTTAGTCCCCGATAGGCTAATTTGTTACATTTGTTGAACTCTCCAAGTGCATTCATTGTAGTCTCTGATACTTTCCTGCAATTTTTTGATAGTAGATTCTCATAGTGCATTACTGCAGGTACTTGTAAATTTACAAAATTTAACAATTCTAAGTGTTATACATCATCATCAAATGCTATAATTCTTAACAAGTACTGTGTAAAGATTGCACATTCAGCATCAATTGTTGAACAATCAGTGAATTCAATGTATATTTAAGGTCTTTTAAAGTTCTTTATTTGAGGAGTACTGCACCATCCGTCTCTTCTATGTATATATTTTGAGGAGTAGTCCTGTTTTCTCGTAGTCTAATATACTAAACATAATATAGAGATAAATATACGCATTATTGATCAAAAACATGGTCTAGGAATTGGCCTAGGCCTTGAAATCGTTCAATGTCTACAAAAACCGTTTAGGTGCTTTACTGTTGTTGTGTTGCATTTGTTTAACAACAAATATTATAGATGCGATATGCTTGTACTTAATATTAGGACATTTAAGTTTTCTTATAAGAGTCTGAAATGGTTTAGTTTCAAAGATGCACTTTTAATTCACTAGCAAGAGTAAGAGAGAAAAAAAATGGTACACCTAGGGCTCCCCTATAACATGTCCACCTTACATGCCACCTTCATGATCTAGAAGCGCAAAGTTCCTTGCACAGCTTATCTCCATGTAACAGGTTTGAGAACTGGAGATTCGTACATAAATCAGTAGTATGAGTTGAGTTAGTAATGAAACCCAAGTCATTGGTGAAATACTAAACTCTGTCAATTGCCCTAGTGTTCAAAATTTAGGTAAAAACAAGGTGTTCATGACCAGTGCTTAAACAATCAAACTGTACTTAAAGTGTGCTTGAGTGACTAAAACATCATGCAAAAGGAACCACATCTATTTGGTGAATTGTTACTATTGACATATAAACCTGGTAAAATCTACCTAATTAGACACATCATTGACTATCTACTTTTAGTACTTGTGTTCTAGTCATGGTGTTTGTTAAATCTGCAATAGGCTGCAAATTGCAGGGGCAGTCAACAGAGATGCTTGTAAAGTGGGCCTGTAGTAGCGGGACAGGGTATACTTAGTTTGCATTTAATCGACACTTAAACTTCTTTCCTTTCCAGTAAACTTACTTGTATCATAGATTTAGTCATTCTAAGTTTCTAACATTACTAGAGTGCAACAGGTTACCACTAGAATGCAATCTGAACGGCTCTTGAACTTCACTTTGTTTTTCAGCAGTTGAAGTCACAGCTTCATCATTAGATGTGCACTTAGTTGTAGTTGCGATGGATTTTGGGCCACATGATCTTCATACAGTTACTCAATTCTAAGTTACCTTATCTAACCGAATCCACGAGCCTTACGTTTAGGGGAAACTTTTATCACATAATTCTGAGAAATAGATTTTCAACTACTGTTTTGCTGATTGATGTGGTTAACTAAATATTTATTCCTTTCACATCTAGTTTGGCCTTGAGACTTTCAAATGGGATTTGGGTATGCTCGAGATGAAGATAGAATGTCAATTAGTGGTACAACCTAACACTCTCAGCCTATAATAAGCAATCACATTAAGCATTGATGCGTGAAAACATTATGAATGTCTTTGTACACAAATTGGATTACGCTTAAAACAATGGTATGGCGTACATCAGCTTTATTTTTGTTTTCCTTTTCCTGTATATTATTTATGTGAGTATTGAAAAATTGACTTTCACGACTTTGATCATTAGAGTTCACTGTAAACAGTATTTATCATCATTTCTTATTTTTCTCATCTATGTTATATATAGTTGATGCTCTTCAAGAAATCGCCTCTACTATGGGAGCAACTATTTGGAAGTTCAATGGCGATTCATGCCAACTTGAAACAGTTGGGATAACTCCACAGAAACCTGATGGATCTAATAGCAGTGTTGACTGTGAGTGCAACCTTGACAACACGACAACCTGTCATGTCGTAAGGATGTATAGTATCCTTATCTTACTCTTCCATGCAATATTGTTATTTGTGAGTTGCATATCTCAGCTTCTTGGCAATGTAATATGAAATCTTCACCATTGTATAAAGAGAAGCATGATTGTGGGCTATACCCCAAAATGTATGAGAACTCTTGAGAGAAGCCTTACAAATGTTAACCGGTAAACTTGTTTAAAATGTTCTAAGGTGAAAGTGCCTTCAATTTGGTCTAGAACCTAGGTATCTTTCATGAGCCTCATAGGACATTGTTCTTTCAAACTTGAGGATTAAATGACACCTTTGGGAGCTTTTGTAATCTATTTATTTATTTAACTGCTTTCCCATGTTTGAGCTCAAATTTTAGATTTTATTTATGCAGCGTGCTCAAGGGTTATAACCTCCCCGGTGTTCTTCCACCAGAACTAGTGAAGCTTCGCTACCTCCGTATTATGTAAGAGCATTTTAAATGTTGTTGGAAGTATATGATCAAAATCCTGGAAGAAATTCATTTCTGTCAAAAATTTGCAGTGATTTTGCGTACAATTACTTAAGCGGTACAATACCACCTCTGTGGGGTTCAACGCAGTTGACTTCAATGTATGCACCCTTTATTACTATTACTATTTATTTTTAAGAATTGGATTTCTTATTCCCATTGCCTTTTATTATATTAATCACTGATATTTGATGCAGCTCTCTTCTTGCCAATCGCTTGACAGGGGAAATTCCAAGAGAATTGGGAAATATTAGCACCCTTACATACCTGTAGGTTATATATAATTGTTCAGTACACTATTTATTTAAGCAGTTTCATGGCAGAAAATATGCGATATGGAGGTCGTGATATTGAAATATACATTCAAGATAACTTGTAAATTAGCAACCAGCTGTTATTACACAAGTACTTTGTCCAAAAATGTCTTCTTGTTGTATATTTCACATCCCATCTGTGGCATCATCCCACTTGCTCCAGTGCATTCTATGAATATCTCGAGAAAATTCAATTTGTTTCACTTCTGGCATTACTGATCTGAATGGAGATTTTTTATCAGGACTCTTGAAGCAAACCAGTTTTCGGGAACTGTACCTTCAGAACTTGGGAAATTGCGAAACTTGGGGACTTTGTAAGATATCATCACATCATATTTGATTTAGTTCTCAAACAAAAGTTATTGAACTACATGGGGGAGCTAAACAGTTAATTGATGCATAATTTTGCGCTTGTAGAATGCTTTCATCAAATCAGTTGTCAGGGAGCTTGCCAATAACACTTGCAGCACTAAAAAATATTACAGATTTGTAATCTCATCACTTGTGCATCTTAAGAATTTATCTTGCATATCTCACTGTCTAGTAAGCACCATTTTCTTGCTAAATGCAGTCGAATCAATGATAACACTTTCTCTGGTCGAATACCAGATTTTATTATGAACTGGAAACTACTTGCAAGACTGTAAGACCTCTATCCTATGATTCTACCTTTTAAGAATTTGGCAAATGCATTTTTTTGTTCAATACTCTTCCTTGTGTAATTGATGATTTGATTTTATTAATCAAGAGAAATGTGTGCAAGTGGATTGGAGGGACCAATTCCATCAAATATATCTCTTGCGGAAAATTTTTATGACCTGTGAGTATAGAACCTCTTAATGTACCCTATGTGCTGCTTTGTTTTTGTATTTATTTTTTTTAATTTTCAGTTCAGTTGAACTACTCTTTTCTATTTCCTAAGAGATGATTTTTATGTTCTTCTAAATTCACAGGAGGATTACTGATATTAAAGGGCCAATTCAGGAATTTCCTAACCTAAGTAGCAGTACAGGCATAATAAGATTGTATGTTGAAAATAAAAAATTGTTAGATTTCTACTAGTATGAAGATTGTTGCATCTGATCCTGCATCTTTTGACATGCTCCATTTGTGGTTTTAGGGTGCTGAGAAACTGTAATATTTCTGGAGAAATTCCTACATATATTTGGAAAATGGATACTATGGAAATGGTGTAAGTAATACACGTAAAATCTTGATGAATGTTTGAATTCTGCTGTCAGCAATGTATCCAATCCGTTGTTGTTGCTGTATTCTACTATATTCGTTTCTTCTTTTTTGTTTTTCTGTTTTTTCTTAAAATCATTTTTGGACAAGTAGATGCTTATATAATTAAGGTATAAAAAATAGAATGCTGCCTGCATGAGTTGTTACCTGATGAACTCTAAGAAACAGCCAACATGACATAGACAACAAAAACCCATCTCAAGCTAACAAGCTAAATCCCGGCGTGAAATTAGTGAAAGACTACAGTAAATCCTGAAAGGATTCCTTCTACCAAGAAAAGATGAAATACTTAAAAGTGAAGAACTAATAAGACAATGGATCTCCTTCTGTTCAAATTTATGCATTTTCTCTCTGTCCTCCAGAAGTGGCAGGATTGACCATTGAGGAACCATATCTCAACGCTTCTTGCAACTCATACAAAGTTAAGTCCCCCCCAAGCATCCAACGAGGATTGGACCCTCTCCAACATATTTCTTTGAGAAACCATAAATCACAAAGCTTGTTACAGTCAACAGAAAAGGGAGAACAGCATTCAACGCGGCTTGGATCCGCTCCATCATCCTTTATAGAATACCATAAATCATAATGCTTGTCATCAGTCAACAGAAAAAGGTAGTCTGTTGGCCCCTAATCTTTTGTACATGTGTAGCAGCAGTTGTCTGCATTTCAGCCCCACTTTCTTAAGGGTTCTTTGGAGTGTGAATTTTCAGCTAGATAATATTCATAGCATTCTTACAGTTGTTTTGTGAGGTATGCTTTCCTTGGAGGAGCATTTGGTTTATGGATCTACTGAAGGTTGCAAGAAGTCATAACAGTTGATATATTTCCTCAAGCTCTCGCTCCTTGAAAGAACCTTTAAAACAACAGTAGCCACGAAACTGACTACCACATCAATGATGCAGCACAGACACTTCACTAGCATTCTAGTATTATTTCCCAAGAAATTTTCAAATGGGTTGGGGTGGGTGGGTGGATGCTTCATTGCTGGTTCAATTGCATTCTGATCCAAGTAGGCATAGTTGATCGTGGTTTGGCAATGAATTAAGATACATTTGCATTAGTTTTTCCCATACACCATAGGGATGAGTGTTTAATGGCTGAACTTGCTCAGACTTAGACCTGTTCCTGCCTTTTTGCAGAAAATTAGTAGTTAGGTCAAGTCCTTTCGACATGGACATCCCTCTCTGTCACAAACAAAATAAGAGAAGAAAAATCAAACGAGCTTGAACTTTGGGGATCAATATAAGTCACCTCCCTATGTTTCTTTTAACATATTAATTGCTTTTATTTATAAAAATATGTTTTATTTATCTGGTTTCACTATATTCTCTGTTTTGCTTTCATTTGTTTAATTCGATGTTGTGTTTAGGTCTCCTAAGTTCCTTTGTTTATTTATATTTTATTACAAGAGATTCCATTGTTTTGCTTTACTCACACCATCATTTGCTTGATAGCATCTAATTATTGTGATCTGGACAGGGATGTAAGCTTTAACAGATTAGTGGGTGAACTTCCAAAAGAAATCAGTCTTAAGAGTTTGAGATTTGCGTAAGTATGATATCAGATTTCAGACTTGATAAAAAGTTTCGAAAAAAGTTCAAAAGAAGTTAAGATGTTTTTTTTTGGAAATTTCTTCTTTTTGTTTCTTCTGATATATTTATCTCAAAACATATACTTTTCCCAAGCTGCTGTAGGTTCTCTTTTAAATTGCTTTCGTTCACAAAAATGTTTAGCCTATCCAAGAACATATATTTCCGTCAATCTGCTTTCGATATTTCAACTTCTTGTTCCATCCTTTTTCAAATCTAACGAATAACAGATTAAAAGCAGAAAAAGTTTTTGGAAATAGCTTCATTTTGTTTCTTCTATCATCGAAACTTTTGATTTAAGGTATCTAAGAACATATAATTGTCCAAGCTGCTGTGGATTTTCTTCAACTTTTTTTTGTTCAAAAGAATGTTTCACAGTAGCACAGTAGGTATAAATTGCATTTAACACTGCCCTCTCATTTAAGAATATGAGATCCTAACTGCAGCTGCTCTAAATAGGTTTCTAACCAGCAACATGCTAAGAGGAGATGTTCCTGTATCACTCTTGAAGGATGGAAGTAGCATGTATGTCATTTATTTTGGGGTCTTGTGTAACAAAGCATTTGTGGGTGGCTTTGTGTGTCTTGCACCTTTTATTTGTTTAGAGTTTTGATTACTTATTTGTTTCAGAGTGGGAAAGGTTGCAACTTCTGTTTATATATGAATTATGACAATTACTCTTTGATGATTGTGTTCAGTGATCTTTCATACAACAATTTTACATGGCAGGATCTGGAGAAACCCACTTGTCGGTCAAACATGTCAGAATAGTTCCTTATTAACTTATTTGTGTATATTATTTATATTGTTGTCGTTGTTGTCTCTCCTGTTTTGAATGCTAAATTCTGTAGAACTGATGCTTTTCTTTCATTTATTTCTCAATTAGGAATCTTTATGTCAACTTGTTCAAAAGTTCTTCCTTGGAGAACCCCTTGTGAGTTTCTATTTGTTGTTTGTCTGCATCTTTTAAGTTTAAATTGCATAGCTAAAATGTTAGGAAGAAGCTTCTATTTATTCATATTTCTTTTCTACTCTACAACTTGATCCTAACTATTCTTATATATGAATTTGTAACAGAAGGGAAATTCTTCCTTGTACAGAAGATTTCACCTGTCCTAAATGTGAGTGTGTTGTTTTGGAGTTATTTCTTCCGAGTAGAATACTGTCTTTTATTTATCATAATAAATGACCTATTCTTATATTAAATGGATATAAATTGACTATGAGAAGAGGAAATGTCGAAGTACTCATGTGGAAGTTACTTTAAATGTGCGAAGTTCAAGACATCCGTCGCTTTCACAAGTCCCGGAACTGAGGTCTCTAATTTTTGAACATACCATACACTTTTCTCTAAGACTCTGGTCATATCCTTTTATTTGATTAAACTGCAGTTGTGCAGTCTAGTATTTTGAAGCATTGATGTACTCTATTGGTGATGAAACACACTATAAACAAAAAGCTCATTGAGCAAGTTTAGATTACTTTATAGATTTAGAAGAGATTCAGATATTTGTACTAGCTTATTCATGACATAATATATGAGTTCAAATTCTGAGTGAACTAGGGGGAGCCCAACTTGTTCTGGGAGTACTTTGCACTGATGTATAGATACTTATGCTGCTTATGCTGATGTGTATCTACTATTCACTTATGCAGCCTGTATGTGGACTTAGTGATGTGCTATAACATTACCTGATTTGTGTATCACAGATGGGTGTTCTTTACATGTCAATTCTGGTGGAACTGACTTAAATATTAAAGGAAGTCGTGGAGGAAAAGTAGTGTATGAAGGAGATGCTGCAATTGACGGTGGTGCAGCAAGGTATTACAGAACTAATAACTACTGGGGATTTAGTAGCACTGGGGACTTCATGGACGACAATAATTATCAAAATACACGTTATGCCAAAGCTTTGGCATCGGCAAAGATCCCTGACTTGTATACTACAGCTCGCCTTTCTCCCCTATCTCTCACTTACTTCCGTTATTGCTTGGAGAACGGGAATTATGCTGTAAGTCTGCATTTTGCAGAAATACAATTTACAAATGACAATACAACTAATAGTCTTGGGAGACGGATATTTGATATTTATATTCAGGTACTTGTTTTAATGTGTTGAGAAGTGTGAATTTTGTCAAGCCATTAAAAATTCTACTTGAAGATTACTTTTGTTTCAGGGAGAACTAGTCCAAAAGGATTTTAACATTGAAGATGAGACTGGTCATGTCGCCCAACGACCTCTGGTTAAACAATATAATGCTAGCGTGACAAATAATATAATAGAAATCCGATTTTATTGGGCCGGTAGAGGCACTACACGCATTCCTAGTAGAGGAGTTTATGGTCCCCTAATATCAGCTATCCAAGTTGAGCCAAGTAAGTATTCAGAATCACACAAAAACCATTTAATCAATTAGTGGAGAATTTACTAGGATGTGTTTTCAGCTCTATTGTGCATGTTTCTCATATATACTTTCACAATGGAAATATTGCTCTTTGCTGGAAAAATTTAAATCCATAGATGTGCCTATAACTAGTTAAATAGAGCAAATGAAAGGAAGGCTCTGAAGCACTTAAATGAAAGGAAAGGCTATCAAGCTAACTTTCCTTTCTATTTTCTTTCTACTTGATAAAGTTTTTAAGAAATCATCAATTCCACAGTTATGTTGATTCGCATTATACAATATCGTATTTGAGTCCAAAATGAGTACAAAGTACTCTTTTCAAGCATGCTTCTGATTGTCTATGGCCTAAATTACATGAATTATTTGTTAAAAGTATCTATTACTTTCAGAAAATAAGAATAGAGAACAGAAGCAGCAAAAATTGCAAACTGAAGCAGCTATTATATCTAATCAAAAATCTTTTAAAGCTGATTCTAAAAATAAATGTTCAAATATATGCATTGAGTTACTTTTCTGGATGTTCCATGCTTCCTGTTGTCTACTGGAATAACTGTTATGATTTGAATTTTGGAACAGATTTTAAATCTTGTAAATCTGGTGGAAAGAAGAACACCATTTATATTGCTGTTGGAGTTGTGGCGTTATGTGTTATTGGTTTAGTATTTGCCGCTCTTTGGTGGAGAGGATGCTTGAAAGGGAAAAAAAGGAAAGGAAAAGGTAAGAGCTATATCATTTGATGAACATAACTTAGATTAAGAAAACCACAAATCTGCTTACTAGTGATTTCTTTTACTTACCAGTAGTTTTAATAACGTATACAAAGATCATATGCATATCAAGAAAATTAGTTTTGAAAGAGATATTATGAATATCCATAAATCCAAAATTTTACTTGAATTTAGCAGTTGTTCATGTACTTAGACATTATAGACTGCATCACTTGCGAAGATGATAACAGATGAAATTTCACGCAATTTCAGTTGTTAGGTGGTTATTTAAAGTACGTGGCAACCATAGTGCCTTTTTCTTCTTAATTTATGGTTCCGTTCAAATTATTGTTAAAGAAGTTTCTATGTCTGTATTCCATCAAAGGACGAGAATGTATAAATCAGCTTGATGTTCCACTGTACTAGAATATGAATCAATGTTGCCAAGTGTATGCTTTATAGCATCACACTGTTGTTTTTCTTGGACAGACTTTGAAGGAGTAGAGTTACAGACAGTTTCCTTTTCTCTGAAGCAAATGAAAGCTGCTACGAACAACTTTGATCCCAATAACAAGATTGGAGAAGGTGGCTTTGGTCCTGTTTATAAGGTAATTAAAACTATGCAGAACTGGATTTTAGTTTTATTTCATGTTTATGTTTATTCAAAAATGAAATTGCGGTGCAGGGTACATTACCTGATGGTCAGGTAATTGCAGTGAAGCAGCTCTCATCAAAATCAAGGCAAGGAGATCGTGAATTTTTGAATGAGGTTGCTATGATTTCTTGTTTACAACACCCAAATCTTGTAAAGCTTTATGGATGTTGCATTGAAGGAGATCAACTATTACTAGTTTATGAATACATGGAAAACAATAGCCTTGCCAATGCTTTGTTTAGTGAGTTCTCTTCTGGATCAGCCATATGGCTTTGTTGGTTATTAGAAAATAATGCTTTTATAAGGTGTTGTAAATGTGACTCTACTAATATCTTTGTATTCGTCATGTTTAGGTTCAGAAAATAGCCAACTGATGTTGGATTGGTCAACAAGGTTTAAGATTTGTATTGGGATTGCTAGAGGCTTGGCTTTTCTTCATGAAGAATCAAGGCTCAAAATTGTTCACAGAGACATAAAAGCTACTAATGTGTTGCTTGATGGAGATTTAAACCCTAAAATTTCTGACTTTGGATTGGCAAGGCTTAATGAAGATGAAAAGTCCCACATAAGTACTCGAATTGCTGGAACAATGTGAGTGTACTACCTTTGCCCCTCTTCTGTTCTGTTACTTCTGTAACCTTAAGATTATGTTTTTTAATTAACAAAGCAGTTCACAGCTACATTCCTCTGTGTGTGCGCGTGTATATTTGGAGAATATATAACTTCCAATTATGACATCTTATTCTTGTTTTACAGAGGATACATGGCTCCAGAATACGCATTATGGGGTTACTTGAGTGATAAGGCTGATGTCTACAGCTTTGGAGTTGTGGCATTGGAAATTGTCAGTGGAAAGAATAACAACAATTACATGCCAAGCAACAACTGCATTTGTCTTTTAGATTGGGTACTCTAGGACTTTTATCCATTTGCTTTATTTATCAGTATAAAATATTTTCATTCGTCGTTGTTTTACTTCGCTTCTTTTTAATAAATGTGACTCACTTAATACTGCAGGCGTGCCATTTACAACAAAGTAAAAACTTTGAAGAGCTTATTGATCAGAGTTTAGGGTCTAATGTCAGCACAGAAGAAGCAGAAAGAATGGTGAAAGTTGCACTCATGTGCACGAATGCGTCTCCATCGCTCAGACCTATCATGTCCGAGGTAGTTAAAATGCTCAAGGGACAAGTACGTATACCAGACGCGATCCCAGAAGCAAATACCTATACTGATGATCTAAGATTCAAAGCCATGAGGGACTTTCATCGAGATAAACAAATAAGGAGTTTCACTGAAAGCCAGACTCTGAATTCGACAACAATCCAAACAAATGAGCAGTCTTCCTTTTTGTCTACACCGAGTTTCACCGGAAACCAGTCCCTGAATTGGACAGCAGTCCAAACACACAGGCACAGCTCCTCTGTTGACGATGAAAAATCGTTTGAGATCCATCCAGACACAAGATCTTAGTGATTATATTTGAAACATATTCTGCATTGTTGGCTAGTGTAGCATTTTTTTGTCATAAATAGTTGTATACTGATCAGGAAATGGTTATAAAGAGAATATTGAGATGTACATATTGTTGGATTCCATTAAGCTTTTGATTTTTATGTAAAATGATAAACAGACGAGTTTAACAATGTGAAGTTGTTGTATGTTCTCGAAATTTTTATGTACTATATAACTATTGACCGATCTCTCTGAATTTTGTATGCTAATTAGATAAATAAAATTTTGGAGCTACAAAGAAATGAATTATGGTACGTATGTGTATAGATCATGAAATCTAATTATGTTATTCGGTCACGTGGGTGTGAGAGCAGCATAGACATTTACAATAACGTTGTTCATTCAACTGTTAGCTAGTAGTCAATTTAAGTTGAATGCTATTAGGTGTTTTTAGTTTTTCACCTTTCTCAATTTATTCGTGCATGAACTTTTCTTTGGAAAAACCAAAAAAAAAAAAGAGTAAAAATTCCAAGAATATTTCAATATCCCAAAATTTGGAATAAATAATTTAAAGGACAATTAAGTGATTTAAATCATATCGAAAATTTGTTAATGAAATGATGATAACATTATGTGTCTCGCACGAGTTTTGATCCTTGAATTTAAAAGTGATTTCAATAAATAACAATGACTGCAAATTTTACTACCATATAAAATTAAAATGGGGGATGCTTTGAAAGTCAAATCAGGCATACTACTTGATCGTTAATTGGAGGAGGTGGCAGTTGGATTCTGAACAAGAAAAAAAGAAAAAAGAGAGAAGTTAAAGTTAGGGAGAAGGATCTAAACGAGAATACGAAAAATTAAAAGAACAAAAAAGATAAAAGAGAAAATAAAGAAAGAATAACTTAGCAATAAAAAGAAAAAAAAAAGAAGAAAAAAGAAAAAAAAACGAAAGAAAGAAAGAAAGAAAACTTGGAATTAGAAAAGGCCCGGTCAACTTAGAATCATCAGTACAACGCGTTTTCGATTTAAATACGAAAGAACAGAGATGGATACATCTTTTACGGTCAAAAGCCTTGTCAACCTCCTCCACCTCCTTTCTTTCTTCAGACAAGCACCCCAAAAAGTCCAAAATCCATAATCCAAAGTCCAAGAAAACACAATCAAATAAAAAATTCAGCAAATTCAGGGCACCCCACTACCATCTTCACCATACCCATCACAGATGATGTAATAAAAATGAAGAAATCTGCTCTAAGAATCCATTAATTTTAGTCTTTTTGTTGTTTTTCTCTGTTTCATCGATGAAAGATCCTTCTTCTATGGAACCAAGAAAGAATACGACCTCTGATGCTTTGATTACTACTCTCAACAACTCAATCCAAGCACTCGGTAGAGGTTTTGATGTCACTTCTGATATTAGACTTCTTTACTGTAAGGGAACTCCTGGGTCTCGTTTAGTTCAGATTAATGATGGGGATAGAAGGGATCTTGTTGTCTCTGATGGAACTACTGTTCCCAATGTTAGTGTTGATATTGAGTCCTCTGAAGAGGATATAATTACTGAGACCACCCCCGTTTGTAGCTTCCAGGAGGTTTGTGTTCTATTCTTTTTCTTGGCTTGTTTCTTGTTTCTTGATTCATGTTTTATATATATCAGATTCTTGTTGGCTTTCTTTGTTTTTTTTGACTGTGAATGTGATTTGGTTATACAAGTAATTATCTGTTAGTTCTTGAAACTTTCTATCTTGATAATAATTAAGTGAAATATTATCTGGATGTATTTGAGCTCTTAAATATTTCTTGCTAGGATGCTTAGTTGTTGTCTCTATTTGTTTAACTTAAGTATTGTTAGGGGCTTGAACTATTTGTTGGTGCTTGATGCAAAATATAGATAAGCCTTGTGACTACAATGGTCTAATAGGGAGGGAGAAATAGTCAGGAGAAGAGAGGAAGAAGAAACTTGGAGCGTGGAGAGGAATTCAATTTATTTAATTATCTGCAACGACTAAAACCCTTCACACTGAAGGAATGGACTGAATAGTAAGTTAACAGAGTTAAGACTTAAAACGTGAACTCTCAATGGGATCTTTAGTTGCGAAGTGTTTTAATTAATTATAACTTATAATTTAACTGAAACAATCTCTTTTGACTTTGCTTCCAATTAGAAATCACAATATCTTCATCAAAGTTTTCAGTATACATTTATGTATGAACATGTTAAGTGTACCTTTACTAGATTACGATATTGTAGAAGAGATAAGCTTAAACGTTTGGTAGACACTTAGTAAACAACGAAGATGACCTGCAACTACGTGTGTAAGGAGTGTGAAAGAGTAAATTTATTGAAACTCCGCCACATGCTCTCGCAGAAGTTCAGCTCACTTGGTGAACAGTGCAACAGATATGCAATGACATAGATATCTATTTTCTTCTATATCTATTTTCATTTGGTGCTTTTTTTGTTTCTGATTTTTCTCAAAATAGATGAACGCTATGGACCTTTGGTAAGTGTTACACAAAGTACTTTGGTTTGAACCTTAGTTTCAGTTGTTTCTAAGTTTAGGGTTCATCGATTAATGTGTTTCTGATTGTTGATATTCTTATAAGATTTATTTGCTGTGTATCATCTTTTAGTTTACTTTCAGTATCGTTTTATCCTAGAAGCTAATCATTGGAATTTCAGATGGCAATATACTTCAATAGGAAGTCCAATATAGAAGGACATGTACCACTGGGCAGCTTTAATGCCATGTTCAATTTGACTGGCTCTTGGCAACTTGATGCAGCAACAACAAAGTCTCTTGCAATGATTGGTTCCGTCATTCCCATATGTAAGGTTGAACTTGCAAATTTTGATCTAGTTTTGCATGAGGAAGTCAAGCGTGCTGTTCCATACTCTTGGGATCCTGCAACTTTGGCTAGGTAATTTAACATAACTGTCATTCTGGTTATCCATAAATATGGTTCATCTTTTAATGCAACTTTTATTTCATCATGTCAGCAGATAAAAATTCTTTACTAGGAAGAAAAAAGAAAATGAAATGGGTATTATTGTGACCAACATTCTAGTCTTTAAACCTTTTCTGCCCTCAATTCCTTGGGTTACCCATGGAGTTGTCTTGACACCATGGCTATTGCCATCTTAAATTGGTCAAAGTTGTTTATTTTTTATATTTTCATTTATTTGTCAATATGAATATCATGTTCCGCGTCAGCTTAGACATGTTGTACTTGTGTCCCTTAAGTAGGGCTGTTACCTGTTAGAACATTCAACTGATCCCAATTCTCAATTCTCCACAAAGAGCCATGCGCTGGCAAATGTACAAGCTTGTGACTGTGTGGGTAACCATGGGAGTCATTTGTTAACCTGATTCCATTCGATGTATTGAGCCAACCCCTTAAGATTGTCCCTTAAGTAGGAGTTGTCCATACAGTTTGCCATTGTTGTAGTGCTTGGATTTAACAATTACAAATCTCTACCCGGATAAGACAGATAACACACTAATTAGCCAAATGTATTGACAGTTTCATGGTAGTTCAGAAAATCACAAGGTACCAATTACAAATGAATGTGCTCCAAAAAACATAAGTTATAACAAGTTGAAATCACGATTCATTCTGGATCCTGACATGAAAATCCTTCTTCCAGCTTCATTGAAAATTACGGCACACATATTGTTACGTCTGCAACAATAGGCGGAAGAGATGTAGTTTACATAAGGCAGCATCAATCATCACCTCTATCAGTATCAGATATTGAGAACTATGTGAAAGACATTGCAGAGCAGAGGTACTCGGGATCAAAAAGCCATCCCAGTGTCGCTCCCTTGAAATATAAAGATAAGGTTAGTACTGAAGATTATTAATGGATTCATAAACCTTAATGATCCTACTTTTGGAAAGATTTATTTATTGCGGTGACTCTTCCTCTGGGAGAAGCCATCATCCTACAGCTTACATTTTCCTTTCTGATACACATGCATTCTAGCAGCAGTTACTGCAAAAGAAAACTAAATAAAATTTCTTGTTGCAGGATGTGACGGTTATTTTCAGAAGAAGAGGTGGTGACGATCTTGAGCAGAGTCATATAAAATGGGCAGAGACTGTACATACAGCACCTGACGTGATCAACATGACATTTACCCCTATTGTTTCATTGCTTGAAGGGGTTCCTGGGATAAAGCACTTAGCACGAGCTATTGAGTTATACTTGGAATGTAAGATCTAGCTTTGTATTTTAAATAGTTCCATTATTTTGAGATATAATTTGATTCCAGCATCTTATTCAGTGCCAAAAACTCTAGAAATGTTTTTTTCTAGAACCTTTTAACTCCTTTTATTCCAAATTCAAACTAGTTGCACAACAAAATGTCTTCAAGATTGAATGATTGATAATGTATGTTATTATTAGTTTCTTAGCTATCATAACTATGGAAATAGATTTGAACTTTTTGCCTTTTTTACCCCTCTCCGAAAAGCATACTTCAATTAAGACATACTCTGTAATCAATAAGCTATCATTCAGATAGCTGTGGAGCTGATTTGAAATTTTTGTCACCTTTTTCTCCTTCAGGGGATACTTTTCTTTAATTATGACAACTTTTTAAAATTAAGTAGGTGGTACATCAATATTTATTTGTTAAAATAGTTATGTATTTATATGTTGAACAGGATTAAAGAATTTGAAGCTTATTTGATTTTATTGAAAGAATGTTGGATATCGCAGGGTAAAAATGGGAGTGCGATTTCGGAAGGATAGATTGTTCTAAGAAGAATCTAAAACATTTCCATTCTCTTTAGCACTTCATAAATTTGACATATGTTGCTTTTCTTTCCCTGTTCTTTCAGACAAGCCACCTATAGAGGACTTACAATATTTTTTGGAATTTCAAATTGCTCGAGTTTGGGCCCCTGAACAGAGCAACCTCCAAAGAAAAGAACCTGTGTGTCAATCTCTTCATTTCAGTTTGATGGGACCTAAGCTTTATATAAGTCCGGATCAGGTATAGTGCTCACTTTTCCTATATGTCAGTACTAAATTGGTGTTTTGAGCCAAAGGTCTAGAAGTTGGCCATAACTTGGCTTTTAAAATTATTGGAGAGTTTGGGTGGTGGTTGGGGGCAGAGGGCTTTCAAAATAAGACAATCAATTAACGTATTCTGTGTTTGCACTTTTGACATATACCTGCTGCTTTGAACCTTTGGTGATGACTCACAAGATACTATTTCCCTTATACACTGATGGTGCTCAACACTTTTGGAATGTTAACTCTATTTAGGCCGTTTTGGGATACTAAGGCCCAGATTGCCAAAATTGTTTCAATTCTCGGCCCACCCTGTAGCATATGGTTGGTAGATGTGTCAGATGGAACAGTGCTGCCGTCTAATGCTATCTATGAGTAATATGTGATCGTGTGTGTTATTTTTGAAAATTATTTGATCATACTCTATTACAGGTGACAGTCGGGCGTAAGCCTGTAACTGGACTTAGACTCGCACTAGAAGGCAGCAAGCAAAACCGACTTGCGATCCATTTGCAGCATCTCATATCTCTTCCTAAAATTCTTCAACCCCACTGGGACTCACATATGGCCATAGGTGCACCGAAATGGAAAGGTCCCGAGGAGCAAGACAGTCGTTGGTTTGAACCAATCAAATGGAAGAACTTCTCCCACGTAAGTACTGCACCTATTGAGCACACGGAGACCTGCATAGGGGATCTCTCTGGTGTTTACATCGTCACAGGAGCTCAGTTTGGTGTATGGGATTTTGGTGCCTCAAAAAGTGTGTTACACCTCAAACTTCTGTTCTCCAAAGTACCAGGATGTACCATACGTCGATCTATATGGGATCATAGCCCCTCCAATATCTCAAATACACAGAAGTCCAATGTCGCTTCAACTTCACTCTTAAATGAACGAACCCTGGATGATAAAAAGGGGGATGGTACAGGCCACGTCAGTAAACTTGCCAAAATTGTGGATATGACAGAAATGTCCAAAGGGCCACAAGATATTCCAGGTCATTGGTTAGTTACTGGGGCTAAGCTTGGGGTAGACAAGGGAAAGATTGTTTTGCGCATAAAATACTCTTTATTGAACTACTAATTAGGAAATTCTATGGTTGTATTATCCCTTTTTCGAGTAGGGAGTTTAGGTAAACATTCTTTGCACAGGCTATTGTATCTTTGTTTGATGTACATTATGTTAATCATCTCTTTGTTTTAATTATTTGAGACCTTTACATTAACAGTTTTCCCCTAGGTCTTTGTTAGGCTCTGTGATTTTGAAGGGCAGTTTGCTGTTTGCTGCAAATTCTGTTTATCATTTCATTGTTCAGATTTCTGAAACCTTTTTATCAACAGTTTTACTAGGTCTTTTGGGAGCATTTATATTTGATTTTGGTTGTTCTGAAGGCCAGTGCTTTGTGTTGCAATATATTAGTTCTTATTGTTCAAATGTGCACATGTGGAACGTTTATGTAATTAATGTACAAAGAGCATCATTGAATGCTTCCTCAAATAGTATGGATCCATACTGCCGCTTGGCTTGGTATGTTCCCAGATAAATCGCGAGTAAAAATGAAAAGGGAAATAATGGTAAAAGGAATTTAATTCTTAAAATGATATGAGGTCATCCCAAACTCTTCTGTCACAAAGTTTCAAACACAATCAAAGCATGATTTGATTGAATAATATTCTTCTCTTTCTTCCTCTTTCTTTCTCTACATATATTTGTGTGTGCGCTCACGCGTGTAGTGTGCTGTTTGTGACTCGGTGTGTTTGAAAATATTTACAATTACTAATGGCCGGTCAGTTTTCTTCATGTGTTTTTGAAGAAAAAAATAAAAATATACTATGGTGTTTTTTGCGGGTAGTTTCTACCAAAGGGATAATATCCTGAGTTTGGATCATAGATTCATATATTTCTGGGGTATGAATTATATCAAGCTGTATAAAAGGTTTGTCAAAGTAGTGACCAAAATGTTGTGCCAGCCAAAGTTCCCATACTAACCAACAGGTGACAGCAAAACGGTAGTATACGTTTGAGCGCAAGTGTCAGCTTCTTACCATGCTTTACCCAAGCAACAGAACTGGTTAGCTTTTTGTATGTCTTTATTAGGGGACCTAGCCAGCTCCTTCATGATTGCACTAATTAATCTATTTATATAATTGCTTTAAAAACCATTAAGCAGTGTAAACAGTGAAATTAGTTGAAATAGTTGAATACTGAAATGATATTTAACTATTTTATGATTTTTTATAAGGAATTTCATGGTTTTTTATAGTTTAAAATAGAAATGTATATCTAATTTTAAAAAAATAAAAAAATAATATATATCCCTAATTTTGGAATAAAAGACATCGTACTCACCTCAAATTGATATGTGCGATGTGCCTCCTATATTAGAAAACAATTAAACTTAATTTTTCTAACCTCACTATCATTTAGAGTTTTTAAACATCTCTCTTGGCCTATAATGCATTTTGTTATGGTAAATTTTCAGAAGCTTGTGTCCATACAGATCTTAAGAAAAATATATCCATGAAGAAGGAATTAAAATAAGTGGCCTTTTGGAATATAGTTTACGACAAGTAGGATTATCATCATGTGTCTGGTAATTGTTATGTTTGCCATAATGCCCTTGTCAGAATTCTAGAAACAATATGTAACAGTGTCATAGCACTTGGTAAACATCCCCTCTGTATTATAGATTTATGGAGATAGATAGTGATCAGTTAATATTACAAAAAGAAAAACAAACAAGTCACATATGTAATAGAATAACTCCAGTTCTGTAGGAAAATATGCATGATACACTTCATTCAGATTAATTCAGTCTATTCTAAATTTACACGCTTATAATTTTAATATTAGAGATATATTTTTCACTTTTTTATATCTGCAATTAATGTGATTATTTATATTTAAAAACCATTTTCCCTTGTAACTTACAAATCCTAGTGCCAACAAGAGATTCTAAAGCAAAAAAAAAAAAAAAAAAAAAATCTGGTAATCTTTCCCTCTCAATTATGCAAGACGTATAAATCATTTGTTTCGAAAGTGATTTTTTAGGTAAAGATAGCAAAGTATCATTATAGTTTACAAACGGTGTGGCAATCAACTTATGATATAACGAATTACGACTTCATTTAAATATTCTAAAGATTGGGTACCGCCATCAATCTACATTAAAAAAACATAAATATGAAAAATCAAGACGATGACATTTTATTTTTGAGAAGTCCACCTTCAACAAAAATGCTAGAGCTGTTTAAATCTAATGGCCATGGTATCTTACATGATTATCTTTTCGAATCTTTTTTAAAACGGCAATATCTCAAACCCAAGTACAATTACAATATGACAAGAAATAAATAAATAAAATTAATTTGTAAACTTTTTTGATAAAATTAATTTGTTAACTTGAAGAAGTGGCCAACTTCAATTCAAAACTACTTTGTTTGGTGTTTACGTTGAACTTATATAAATGTATGTAGATGCACCAGCGGAACATGTGATATTTTGTTAGCTCCTTCCATTTCTCAGAACTTGAAGAAGTTATCAAAGTAGCTAACAAATTATATCCCTAATAACCATGGTAACATGACACTCATTCTTACTCACGTAGCATACATTTACTACTTTGCTCATTTTAGATTTTTCATTTCGATATTGTCTAATACGCGAAAGACTTATATTGTATTACAAATAATGCATAATATACAATACTATAATGCACATATACACGGTACGCAATAATCGATTCAGATGTGCATTTATTCGAATTTTAGTAACTCTTATCAATTATGTGAGCTTTTTTATTCTGTAGGATGAAATTGAGTTTGTTGAGGGGAAGGTGAACTGGAAAGGAAAACCAGCCACCAAGGACAAGCATGGAGGATCAAGAGCTGCTCTTTTTGTGCTAGGTAGCAGTTCGGCTTAACAATATTAATCATAAAATTATTTTTAAAAGTCCTTCTATCTGCAATTTAAAACAAACAATAGCCGAAAGATTAAAAATGTTTGTTCTATGGCTTATATTGTGTGGAATCTTTTGTGTGTGCAGTAACAAATGCTTGTGAAAACATGGCAACATTTGCACTGGCAGTGAACTTGGTGACATATTTCAACAGGGTGATGCATTATAACCTAGCAGATGCAGCTACACATTTGACCAATTTCATGGGGACTAGCTACATCCTCTCCATCGCTATTGCTTACCTAGCAGATAGCTACTTGGGCAGATTTAAAGCTGCTATTATTTCTTTATTTATAGAGTTCTTGGTACGTATGCATTTCCATATGTCTAACATATATTCAATCCGTCCTTGAAAAATTGACACAACAAACAAAACGAAATCTGTTGGTAGAATTTACATGCAATGAGTTGTATAAAGACTACTTTAACATTAAAAAATCACCTAAATAGGGGTCAAAAGGTTATATACGGAACTTTTCTTTTTTCACTTCATTAAGGTGATGAATAGGAAGATGATCCATAATTGTTTCCATCATACTTATGCTAATTAAGATAGAACATGCTACAATTTAAAAATTTTTTTGAATATTTTTAAGTGAAACCTCAAATAACTATGCAAACGTCTATTTATTGGATAGACATGCATGTATGCATTTGATATAATATTCATATCATACAGTTGTTATGAATCATCTCCCACATATGTACATAGAGTATATTTTATTACCTGTATTTCTTAGTTTGCTCGTGCAAAGTTTTGGGTTATGATAATTTTCCAATTTCCAAGGATAAAATTAATATTTGAAATTAAAACAGACAAAAAGAAAAAAGGCATAGTCATAATTTACATAATTCCATTTTATACTAAGAACATATGATGTCACGTTAAATTGATCAGACGTAGTTCTAATAAGCTCCAATTTGATTGATGTAGGGACTTGCAATTCTAACAATACAAGCTCATCACCCGAAGCTAAAGCCACCTGTATGTAACATCTTTGATCCAACTGCACATTGTGAAGTGGTCAAAGGTGGTAACTCTGTAATGCTCTTCACCGGTCTATATGCGTTGGCGGTCGGCGCTGCCGGATTGAAGGCGTCGCTGTCGGCACACGGTGCGGATCAGTTCGACGAGAAAGATCCTAAAGAGGCAAAGCAGATGTCAAGTTACTTCAACTGGATATTGCTAGGAATATGCACGGGAGGTGCAGTCAGTTTAACTTTGATTGTATGGGCTCAAGATAATGAAGGATGGGATTGGGGATTTGCAATTTCTACATTTTCCATGGTTTTGGGAATTGTAGTATTTACTGTCGGATTGCCTCGATATAGAATACATGTTGTTAAAGGAAATAGCGCTTTCGCCGAAATTATTCAGGTACGTACGTACGTAAATCAGATTTATGTTACATGTCAAAAATAAGAGACTTGTTTGATTTTTGAGTATCTATATTCTAAATGTGTTTTTGGACTCCCATCTTAAGAAAAAGATCATATAACATTCGTCTGAGCCAGCATATGGGCCGGCCCCACATAAATGAATAATGAATATAATTTTATATTCTCATTATTCGATCTACAATTGAAATCTTGTTATACATGCAGGTGTACGTAGCAGCTTTCCGAAACAGAAAACTTGAGCTTCCTGAGGATGCTTCAGAGCTGTATGAGATCAATTTCGACAAGGAAGCTGCACAACGAGTGGAATTTCTTCCTCATAGACAAGTTTTCAAGTCATTTTTCTCACACTCCTACAAAATTTATTTAATAAAAAGACTATTAAAAAAAATATACAAATATCCTAACTCTCTTTCCGTCCAGAAATGACAGTCCCAAAATATTAAACTTAAGATTAAAATAAATATCAACAAAGTTACATTATATTTGTCTTAGAAATATATTGTTCTAATAATTTTGTTGATTATTGTTTTCTTTTTCTAGGTTCCTTGACAAAGCAGCAATACAAACTTCCCAAGAAATTGATAATCCATCAGAAAACCAAAATCCATGGAAATTATGCAGAGTGACCCAAGTAGAAAATGCAAAAATCATCCTAGGAATGGTTCCAATATTCATTTGCAGCATTGCCATGACTCTTTGTTTAGCCCAACTCCAAACTTTCACCATACAACAAGGTGTAACCATGGACACAAGAATCGCCAATTCTGCCCACATTCCTCCAGCATCCATCCCCATCTTTCCAGTTATCTTCCTCATCATCCTTCTCCCTCTTTACGACAAGTTTTTCGTCCAATTTGCACGTAAATTCACCGGCATTCCCACCGGAATAACTCACCTCCAACGGGTAGGAGTTGGCCTAGTCCTATCCTCCGTGTCCATGGCTGCAGCTGGCATAATGGAAGTGAAACGAAAGGCGGTTGCAAGAGATCACAACATGCTTGATGCTCTCCCCATACGTCAGCCACTGCCAATTTCTGTGTTTTGGTTATCAATTCAATACTTCATCTTTGGCATTGCTGACATGTTCACCTTTGTTGGACTTCTTGAATTTTTTTACTCACAGGCTCCAAAAGGGCTCAAGTCAATGTCAACTTGTTTTCTTTGGGGTTCAATGGCAGTTGGCTATTTCGTGAGCACCATTGTTGTTGAAATTGTCAACGCTGTGACGAAGAATGTTACAAGGAGCAGAGGATGGTTGGCTGGGAATAATATTAACAGGAATCATTTGAATCTGTTCTACTGGCTGCTTTCTGCATTGAGTGTCATTAATTTTCTGATATATTTGTTTGTTTCAAAGAGGTACGAGTACAGGCCACAGAGCCCTGAGGTTGACGAAGATAATAGGAGTATGGTACATGCGCAAGGTAATATGATGGTTGAAGAAGAAAATTCAGCAGTACATGACTTGTGAATCTCATTCAAGGAGTGAAATAGTGAATGAGGGGTGCTAGCTAAATATCAGTATTTTTACTTCTTTTTTTTCTGACTCTTATATAAATTTATGCGCACCTTGGAATTTATTTATGTACTTATAGGCAATTGTTTATTAGCGTCGTGAAATGTATTGGAAGAAAAGTACGTGGAAAGTGGAGCTTCGTACTTCAATTTTTCCATAACCTGCTTACTCTTTGAAGTTTGGCTCATTTGTAATCAAACTCTGTAGCTAATTACCAATTCGCAATTATGTTTACGTCAAATGCAAAGGGAATTCAGATTCATGAAATCGCATATGGAAAACAATTAATTTAAATTGCGAAAAATGCAAACTCAGGGATCTGCGCTGTTTCCTTAACTACAGGCAAATAAAACAGAGAATAATATCACAAGATCATGGTCCCAAGGTGAAGATAAGATATCTGTAGTGTACTATATATCTCTCTTTCACTCACAACACATAAAATGGGGAAGATGCAATGGCTATGCATACCTTTATATTATGCTTTTTACGATTTAAAACAAAAGATTTCGGAGCACCTAAAATGCTCGTCATTCTACATACCATAGAGCGGGCATAATAACTAGTACAAGAAACAATAGCTCTATCCCAGACAAAATAAAAAATGAATAACGCAGAAAATTAAATTCAAGTAAAACCCAAAATGAACTAATCAAAGAAACATGTACCAGAACACCTTTCACCACATTTTAAAGGGATTAGGCTTATGATGACACTGTAGTTCTATGACTCAGACAAACTGTATCACAAAAGGTTTGCGCACACTCTAAAATACATTATAGCAGCATCTCTTTAGGTATAATAGATTGGATCAGAAAGGAACAATAGAATTATAATGCTCGCCAAGTCCAAATGCATGACGATGGTATGACAGCATAATGCTTGAATTAGATGAGCCAGACCCGCCGTCGGACTTGAACTCCTTCCCCATCTCAACATTAGGGAAGGATCCTGAAAATATCATAATGTGTTTCTTAAGGCAATGAGTTAAAGCACCAAGCTCTAGTTGTCCACCCCATGCTGCCGTTGACTCAACTTCATTACAGTAGTTCTCAAACTTTTGTGCAAGAGAATCATCAGACTCTCCATCAGCCAGATTTTCAGACAGAAAAAAGGGGAGGAAATCAGGTGCATGGTTCCTCATGTAAGCAGCCACCATCTTCCGCAAATCTAGGTATGTGTAAGGAGAAGAACCTCCAGAAAGGACAGCTAACTGATTTTCAACAGCTCTGTAGAGGCAGTGCCCGTCTGGCTTAATTTCATTCACAGTCAAGCCCAGGGGTTCAAGCTTTTTCTCCAACTTCTCATTTTCAACCACTCGATCACTTATGATGTTGCTCTGCTCTTCTTGTATTCTTTGTTCCCTAGCTGCTTCTTGCTGAGCTCTTTTTTCACGTCTCTTGACATTCTTACTGGGCTTTGAATGGTCAACTTGGCTGGTGACGGAAACTCCAGCTATAGCCTTCACCAAAGTGTCAATACTGCCTTTCTTCTTCCCATTGGTATCTCCATATCCTAATAGAGCAAGTTCCTCTGCATGTTTTTCTTTGAGTTTCATCGAAAACTTAGCAATTTCTTCCTCGACTTGTTTTTTCTTAGCTTTCTGTTCAGCCTTGCTGCCTTTAGCAGCTGCCTTTTTCATTGCGATTTCCTTGTTCTGCAACTCTGATATCTCTTTCCTGCAATACATCATCACAAAATTAAAAGCAAAATATTACTAGATGAAATTTCTGGAGAAAATTCTCGATGTTCAATTTATTTTTTATTTGACCCACAATTGCAAAATATACAGCTCCTCATTGGCATGGTTTCGTATAAATTCATCCACAACAATGTGCAGACATGTTACTACTATATACCAGCCGCAGACAACGAAATCAGTATAACTAGCATATAGCAGAAAGCACCTCAACCATGACAGGATGAAATGTAATTTTACCAAAATTTAGAGTAGAACAATTCATTGTCACCCAGCAACTATGCAATAAGTCTGTTTTATATTCTGTATAGCTCAAAATGCTTCATGCCTTTATATGTGTATAGAAAGTGTCTCCCTCCAATCCTCTTTCTCTCTGTGTGTGTATCATATTCTCGATTGGCAATGCAATTTAAACAAGTTTGAGACTGCTTTGACTTGGATGGAAAAATGATAATGCTAACAGCCTTAGCCAGATTTATGTACCTCACAGAGTCACAGTAACACCAGTCAAGTATGTAATTGCTGCCAGCATTCTTAAATTCCAAGTTGACAAAAACAATGAAATGGGGATATTCAAAATTGCAACAGCCCAGATATTTGTCTCTAAATCCACTCATCATCTTATACCACTTCAATATTGAGGAACACTATATTTCCTGAACTTCACCATTTCCTCTTTGTTTTGTCTCTTTAGTTGTTTTAATTGTTAAAAGTATTACATGTCTGTCTTTCTTATATCCTTAAATTAGTTTCCTTTTCCCTCTCTACTGTTCGTCACATATTTCAAAAGCAAATTCATGCAACTTTCGTCTATAATTAGTAGCAACCCACTTCCCTTTCTTGGTTTTGTTCTCCTATTATAGACATCCATTGATCCACATCCCCTTATTCTCCCTAACCAATCAGAATAAACAAAACTACAAAATCATGGAGCACCAGAAAAGTATAAACATTGCCAGAATATCCATCTCATGTAGAAAGAAGCAATTGTCATTGATACAGTACCTGTGCCTAGAAAGCATTTCTTCACGACTTTCATGTTTCTTCGGAGATGCAGTTTCTGGTCCCTCTTCCAATTGCTTGTCCTCCACAGCTTGGATCTCCTCCATTGCAAACCTGAGAATCACCAATTATTTGTCTATCCAACTTATATAATTCAATACAGGTATAATCGCAATACATGACAAATCTGATATGTACTCAATAGATGTACACAAAACAAAAAAACCTTGCTAATAGTCTAATACCAATAAGTTTTCTTCTATTCTAGAAAAATAACCATGTAATGAGATTTGAAGTAAATGCTTATGATAAACAAATCCATGTCTTTTGGCATTTATTAATTACAATTAGGCCTTTGTCGTTCTTTTATTTTTCATAAATGAATCTAAACCAGCGTAGGTTACGGTGTACATCTTGGACAGGTTAGAGGTGATTTTGTAAATCAAATCAATAACCTCAGGTTGCAAACGTAAAGACCCAATTTGAACGATTTAGTAACAGTTTGGATTGGTTTGGTTCGTCAGTTAAATAACTTTTCACTCTTTAACAATCTAATGCAGCCTCTAAAGATATAGGGAAATCAAAAGCTGCTTGAAACTAAAATTACATCTATAATCATTCTCGTTCATATTTTGGCGATCAGCAATAAGAATTCAATGTTAAATAAAAAGTTTCCAAATTTTGATACTGCCCCCATAAAGGATAGGATCAATCATAAAAACTGGAAGAAAAGATCAGGAGAAACCACACATGCGGAGTTATAAATCAATCTTATACAAAAGCAAGGAAAGGGGCTATCAGTCTTATCTCAAAATCTCTCGGTTGCACTCTATAACATGCATAACAGAAATTGCAAACTGATAGAAAGAGGGGCAATGGATTGCATGAGAGTGATGATAGCATACTGATCGACAAGTGAGACAGGCTCGACTAATTTTACAGTTCAAAGAGTAGTAAAAGGAAGAATTTTAGGCTAGGTAGGTTTGTATATTATACAAGACACACATATCGTTGCGGGGCGGTTCGCCAACCAAATACTCTATCCACCAACAACTGCTGAAACACATTTCAGTTAGTGCACTATATGGGCCAGCCAAACCCAATTAAGTAACATAAACTGCAGAAAAGCCTTTGGGTTGGTTTAGTCAGGGTAGTCAGCTTTGGTCAGCTAACGAACACCCCTAGTTTAGGCTTGATCCATAAATTTGGAAAATACATATGGAAGTCTAATAAATGTACGTAATCATGAGATAAGAAAGAATAGTATGATTAGAAGTGAATCTGGGCTTCTTTAAGAGACCAAATAAATTTGATGTTAGCACATGAAGTAATTGTATAACAACATCAACCAATTACTTGATCAACAATCAGACAAACAATCCAGCAGAATTTGAAGGAAAAATAAAAAGGCCTAATCTTGCAGTCATAAATTAGGTATGACCTAGACCTCTTTGTCAATCACAAACCTTGTAGGTTAAATTTCTCTGTTAATGATGTTGCTTATATAGCTATCCATCACCGAGGAAAGATGCAAACGAGTGGGTAATAGAGACGATGAGGGACAGCAACTGTTCTAACACTATAGTATAGGTGTAGGAAATATTCTCATTATACTGCATTAATGCCATCTCTTCATGTGAATAACGTCATTCATATTAAATTAGAATTAAATCCATGAACTTCAGAAAAATATCCGGTATAAATAGCTTTGCCAAATGAGAAATATGGCGATTCCAACCTTCCTGGATTTAAATACTCTTCCAAGACTAGTAAGTAATGAAAGTTACGCACGGCTCTAATGGCTATCGAAAAACCCCATCTTCCTTCTTATGCAAATAAAAACTTAAGCATAGAATGTCATACACAATGACACTGCTGGAACTACAAACTAAGCAGCCAGTTCCTTTAGGCAGTTCAAAAACTAGACCTAAACAAGCTATTAAAACTAATGGGTGTGCACAATCAATGTGCATCTATACAAAAAAAAAAACATTTTCTTAACCCCAAAATCTTCTATATAAATTAGCAAGTCTATACACAATTCACTCATTAAAACTGAACTGATAAGTTAACTGACATATATAAACAAAAAAAACGCACCCACCTAAAAGCTATTACCAATTCAAATAGCAAGAAGATAGAAAAGAATCTCAGAAATCAAAGATGAAGAAAGAATGATTAACTGGGTTGTTTCTGTTTCGCTGCCGACAATTCCTGGTTGCTGCAACGTTCTCACCTCTGGGTGCGAGAACGAACACGACCCTGGACAATGTTTATAACTTTATATGTATGCCGTGTCTTTTACATTAAAAAAGATTTTTTTTTTTTTTTTTTTTTTTTTGGGGTTACTATGCTCCCAGTTTATTAGTTTCCTAAAATTCCTACAAGTTGCGGTATCCCAAGTTTTTTTTTCTTTTCATATCACCCATTTACCCTTTTTATTTTGTAGAATGGAATTTTATTTAATTTCTCTGTCAGTATGTTAATATTGGCCATTTAATTCTTCAAAGAAAACTAAAATATTTCTATTCCTAATTTTAATACACTCTCTTATTTTTCCAAACTCATTACTCTTGAACCATTTATTGGAGTTGTTTACCTGGTTGTTTATAAAAAAAAAATTATATATATATATATATATATATATAACCATATTTCTACAACTTAATTCGAATAAAACATCCCTTTCAATGTTATATGAGAGATGTTTTAAAATTTCCACAAAGGCCTAAGTTTAATACTCTAACTTCGTATTTATTTTTACATTTCTACTCATACAATATTGATATTTCAGAGTAAGTTTAAAATAATAAATTGTGTATCAATTATACTTTTTTGTTAATAATATGGAGTTAAAGAGACTTATTTTAAAATGAAAAACTAAATGCGAAATATACAAGTAGCATTATAGTATTAGTGGAGAGGGAAGAGAACCTTACTATATATATAAAGTTGTTTTTAAAATATGTTGCCTATATATCATTATGGAAAAGTTTGTTTATGTTTATTTATCTGTACTAATATATTACTATTATATTATTGGCCGATTAAGAATACTATATTAATTCTTGAAATTTGTTGATTGAGGGTAAACTCATTCACGAATAATATTTTAATGTTATATATCTAGCTATTTATAATTCACAAAAGTCGTTCACGAATTGGCTGGCATAAAGTCTATCATAAACTAAATTAAGATTAAATTAATCATAATAAAAGATAGTTACTAATTAAATATATCTAATTAAAGTAATTATAATAAAAAAATTAGTAATCATAAATAATAATGCAATTTGTGATAAATGATATTTAAATTGATAACAACATCAATTATTTATTAAATTAATCTATTATAACTAAAATAATTATAATTAAATCAACAATTAAAAAATTATCCACACACAAAAAACATGAGTTTTTAAAATATTCAGTATTAATTCATAAAGTTGTTTACGAATTAGACCAATTTAGAGTGAGTTCGTTTGTTGATTAAATTATAATAAAATTACTCGTATTAAAAAAATTGTTAATTAAATTTATGTAATCAATATAAGTATAATCAAATAAATAATCACAAATCATAATATGGTTTATCATAACTGCTAAATGACAAGTAAATCAATTATTGATTAATCAATCTATTCTAGTTAACACAATTATACTTAAATAAATAATACAAAGTGTAAAATTATTTTTATTCTACACAGACTTCAAAGCTAGTTATTTAATAAAAATAAGTGTTAGGCTGATATTTAAATTTGTAAAACTAGCAAAACACACACATATATACTTACTTCTTTCCCAATTATAGGACATTTAATTTTTTATACGCATTTTTTAGGTGAGTATTACCTATGAGTAATAATTTTTCAATAACTATTTAAATAATAAAAAAAAAACCAGGCAAATAGATAATTCATTGTATTGCTTGAATCCGGCAATAAATTTCTTTTGGCAAGAGGAAAAGATGATAAATCCATTTTTCCTCTTACCAATATACGATATTTGATTTGATTTTATTTTTTTTATATATTTTTAGGTGAAATTTAGTATATATTAAATATTTTATATAATATTAATCTTTATTTAAATATATTTTTAATTTTAAAAAATAAAATATTTAATATATATTAAATTTAATTAAAAAATATATGCAAAAAATCAAACGTTATTTATTTTGAAATGAAGGTAATATTTATTATCCGGCTCATATTTATTATCACAATTAAATTTATTATCCAGTTCATCATTCTGTTCCGAAAGAGAGAAAGAGTTCGGAGAGAAAAAGAAAAATACTTACAAGTTAATGGTGTGGTGACCCTCCCTGACAAATTCAAGTTATGTGAGTTGGAGCTCGTGAATTGCCTTTTGCTATATCTGGACCTGAAAGCGGTTTTTGCCATCGTTTTGACCGCCGGTAAGTCTACACCGTTTTTCCACTCGCAGCTGGCGCCGACCGCGTACATTTCAAGCTCCACTCGCATTTCTCTTTCTTTCGCAGACGCGTGAAGCTCAATCGCTTCCCCTTTTGTCAACGTTCACCCACAACTTCACCACCAACTTCATAGTTTACTTCGCCATTAATCTTCTTCAAGTCAATCCTCTCTCTCTCTCTCTCTCTCTCTCTCTCTCTCTGGCTATATATATTTCGAGTTGAATTAGCTGTATACTGTTCAGTTCTGAGTATTTTTGGGGTTAAGGTTTCAAGCTGTTGAGAACTTGAACAAATTAGGGTTTTAATTCTCAAATTTTGTTGTTAATGGAGTCGAAAACAAGGTTTCCGTTGCTGAGACAATCGTCATTAGCACCTGAAATGGAGGACGATTCGTTGGGAGGCGAAGACACCGATGATGGTGAAGATGGGGTTATTGATCCGGGACTGAGATTGATGTATATGGCTAATGACGGTGATTTGGAAGGAATTGAAGAACTTCTGGACTCCGGCACTGACGTCAATTTCCGGGATAATGATAATCGGACGGCGCTCCACGTGGCGGCTTGCCAGGGCCGGAGTGATGTCGTGAAATTTTTGCTTAAAAGAGGGGCTGAAGTTGACCCAAAAGATCGATGGGGAAGCACGGTGAGTCATCAGAATTTATGAATTTTTTTGAGGGTTTAATTTTTTAGAAAATAATTGCATTTGGAAAAGCATCCACTTGTGAAATGAGTAAGTTGAGTAACACACAGAATTGGGACCTGAATTCCAGGAGGCAATTAGCTGAACTTGGGAGAAGTTTTTGAATTAAAAAGGAGGGAGACCGTTAGTTTGTCTTTAAACCAAATATACTATTGTCTTATTCAAACTTGTGTAAGCTACTATGTGTTGACAGTGTTGTGGGGAAGATTGTTGAGTGCCCCACTATTATAGTGATTAACTGATGATAAAATATTGACAAGATAAATTTCTCATGTTGTCACTACTCATTTGACTTGAGATTAAATTCCCAGTCATATTATCCACATATGTGTACTTTGCAATAATTGACTTGAGTTTTTCTTCTCATCATTCCGTACGGTGTTACTACAAAGTACTATCTGATGTTTCTTTAACAGCCTCTGGCTGATGCAATACATTATCAAAACCATGATGTAATTAAGCTATTGGAGAAGCATGGCGCCAAGCTTCATGTAAGTTCCTTATGCTTGCCTTAAGTCACCAATGTCTCTTTGCGTTAGACCTGCTTGTTGCTAGTACTACATGTAACTCTAGAATGAATTTCCTTCACATATGATTTTAAATTTTTAGGTGGCTCCCATGCATGTTAAAAATGCCCGTGAAGTCCCGGAATACGAAATCAATCCCAAGGAACTTGATTTTACAAACAGTGTTAAACTGTCAAAGGTAAGTTCTTTTTTGTTTATATTTTTAATTTATTTTGTAGCCAAAACAGAAAAAAAAATTCAATACCATATTTTCATTTATTGGTGCTACTATAATCATGTGTTTTCTGCGGTTGATTGTTCGGTCTGTGTCTACCTAAAACAAATATAGATGATTGAAGTTTTCACAATAAGTGCAAGGTTTTTTGTAATTGTTTTACCTATATGGATTCACTTCTTGTTGATATTTTGTCCTCTTGCTGGCAATTTTTGCTGCCTTTCTATGTCCTATAATGGACAATGGTGAGGTGGTGAATGCATCAGAAGTCAATTTGCAGCTTCAGTCTGACATTCTTTCATCCATTGCAAAATTTAAGTTAATTTATCAAGACCTTGACTGTTTGTTGTATATTGAATGGATATATTCCTTTTACAAGTTTCAGTTTTGTATTCTCAGCTTCCTCCTCAAAATCAAATGGTCAAAGTACATTAGTTTTTTTTTTGGGTTGAAAAGAGTAGGCTGAAGTTGTTATAATGTTTATGGACCCATGTTAAAATAGTTAAATTGAAAAGGACAGTGGCTTTCTTAATTTGCATGAAAAAACATATTTTAGGACTACTACTTGTGATGGAGGGGGTGTCATTACTCTTTTGATAGACAATAAAAATGTCAAATATTGAGATTTAGCTTGAATTTGAGGGACAAGGAAGTTATCTTTGCTTTGTCTATATGCATCAATCATCTACCTCAAGGTTCTTTTTTAGGGCCATGAATAGGAACCCTTTAATTCCTCTGTTAATTCCCTGATAGAAGGAAGATATTTTGGTTTCCTTGCACTTAAAGGCATAGGATTTTGAAGCAACAACTGTCCCCATCAAATCAAAGCTCTTCCATTTCTGGGCTTGCTTTTAGATTATGGAAAAAAATAGTTTACGACTGCCAAGGTATATATGCTGAGAGCTAGGGGTGGCAATTTTCGACACGAGTCGATAACCCGACACGAACACGACATGACTTAGGAGGGTTTGGGTTGACTTATATGGGTTTGAGTCATAAACAGGTTAAATACACGACTAAAATAACCAGTTGATGGGTTAACTCGTCAAAACCCATTTATAAAAACAACGTCGTTTTGGTAATCCGGTCAAATGGGTCACAATTGAGTTTAATCAATTTATCACCCATTTAACCCAATTATCAATACTAACAGATTATTCGTGTAGTAATGTGTAAACGGTTTATTTGGATTACTTGAGTTATTCGGATTATTTGGGTTATTCAGGTTATCGGGTTATGTTTGTAAAATTAAATTTGAATTAATCGTGTTATTCGTGTCATGTCGTGTTACCCGTTTAAATGTCGTGTCGTGTTTGTGTTTCAAATTTTGACCCATTTATTAATCGTGTCATGTTCGTGTTATACTTAATCATGTCGTTACAGTGAGTCGACACGACACGAACACGACCCACCAACCCATTTTGCCACCCCTGCAAGTGAGAGCTAGTATTTAGCATGAAAGCATGAGTACTTTAGACGTAATGAGATCGGGAGATGGGACAGTATTTGAGAATTTACTGAACTGAAAGGAACTTATCCACAATATAACAGACTTTGAATACTTAAAACCACTTTAAGAAACCTTAGAAGGACTCCTTAAGAAATCAGAAGGACTTAGGAAATCATCCACTGGTAGTAACCAAGTCAGAATGTTTGCTTCATTCATGCGATTGCTCCACTATTATTTTCCTTCTTCTACGGTGTAAATAAGAAAACTGTCACTTATCTTCTTTGAATTTGACAATTCATAAAATACCAGGGTACCTTCCGGATTGCTTCTTGGCGTGGAACACAAGTTGCTGTGAAGACGTTTGCAGAGGAAGTGATTACTGATGAAGATAAAGTGTTAGTGCTCATTTAGGAAGATGTTTTTTCTTTTCTATGCTTGTAGTTTGCTTCTGTATTCATTAGAATAGTTAGTTTTGTTCAGGAGGTCTTTCAGAGATGAGCTTGCATTGCTTCAGAAGATACGGCATCCTAATGTGGTCCAGTTCCTCGGTGCTGTAACTCAAAGTAGTCCGATGATGATTGTGACGGAGTATTTACCAAAGGTCTTTGATGTTTACAGTTTGTTATTTTTTAAAATAATTATTATGGAGTATATTTTTGTATCAACGAGAAAATCCAATACTATTATGTGTTTTGTTTGGGTAGTTACCACCTATTATCTACTCCATTGGGTCAACACCTTTTTATCTTTAATGCTGTTTTTGCCTCATTCCTCTCAAAAGAGAAAGATTCACTTTGTATGCAGAATAACTGCAGAACATTATATTTGTGCTGTGGATGTAGGTGTATGGGTTTTTCTGATTCATTGTTATTTTTCCTTTTTTTTATTTCTTTCAAATTTTCCTTGGAATTTTATATCATAGTTGCATTTGAAGATAAGATATCTTAGGTATAACTTATTCTCTGATAGTTATTTCTATGAATACTACAGGGTGATCTTTGTGCATATATGCAAGCAAGAGGACCACTGAAACCCATGAAAGCTGTAAAATTTGCAACGGACATTGCAAGGTATGTAACTGTTTAAGATTCGTGGTGATGTTTTGTATGAAGAGTGCAAAGAATAAAAGCCAATTTATGTATTACATCCTGTGCATGATATGGTTATTGTTAAGCAAATTTTATATAGACATTAAGGATAAACACAATATAGATATGAAGCTTCAGGTTATGAGTAGGAATAACAATATTTTACTGATTACAGTGGACATTTATTAGATGTGTTGCTACAATATATTTCTTGTAGTGGAGGAAAGATGGAAAGGTCTCCAGTTGCTACTAAGAACCTAACTGAACTTCAAGAGATGTTTTCAAAAGCAACAATCTCACTCTAGAAACCTACCTCCTTCAAATTCAAAAATGGGACACGGCCCTTATTATAGCTTGAGTAGAGGTGCAAGAACAATCTTTATAAGCTTCAGTTTATGCTTGCTAAAGTACACAGAGTGCACATTTTCTACTTGTTAGTGCTGCCTAGAGATATCCCTTTAATAGGAAAAATAATCCGCATGATTTATTTATAGTCAAAACACTATAGTAATCTCCTAGTAGTTCGTGGACAATTACTATATTATACTCATTTCTTCCTATAGTAGATCAAAGGGGGAACAAATTTGTTTTCCTAGTGAGATGCCGAGAACTCGTAGAAGGGGGTTGAATACAAGTTCTTTGACAATTCTTCGATTACTTGTTCTTTAAGAAACTAAATTTTTTCTTGCGGAATAAAAAGAACAAGAACACAAATCTATTTATAAACAATTGCTTTATTGATTTACAATTGAATACAAATCCTAACAATCACAATAATGTAATCGTCAGCTTCTTTTCTATTCTGTATAGGAAAAGACACACGACTATGAAAAACCTATACAACTTCTCTATATCTCTCTGTAAATTCAATTACAGCTTCTACATCAACTGAATTACTATTAACTCAGTTTCTATTCTGAATAAAATTCAGCTTCCTTATTTGAATCAAATACAATCTTTCCTTTTTGATAGGAACAGATTTCTGGTTAGTTTCCTTACCAGCTACGTTTTCAATAATATTTTACTTTACGTGGAAGACATCCCTTTTTCAATTCGAACTCTGTATCTTTCAGAGATTAATTAACAATTAGTCTCTGATGCTTCTTTTAGTCTCTGACGGCTTTAGTCCCTGACGTATCTTTTAGCCTCTGGTATAATTAGTCCCTGATGACTCTTTTAGTCCCTGGTACGTTTAGTCCCTGATGACTTTTAGTCTCTGATGACGTCAGCTTGTGCAGTCTCCGATAATGTTATTTAGTCTCTGATACATTAAGGTTTTGTCTCCGATGACGTCAGCTTAGTCTCTAATTCCTTTTTCTTTAATCTCTGATGACGTAAGCTTTTAGTCTCCGATAGAAAAACTAGTCTCTGACAGTTAAACCATTTTAGTCTCTGATCAGTTCTTTCTAGTCTCCGATAAGCCTTTTTTCAAACTTTAATAGACCAAATACACAACTTGACTTCTTGAAGCTTTGATACTCCATTCCAGCAGTTAATTACAAATAACAATAATCGTATCTCTTTACAAAGAATAAATGAATTACAAACAAAGAGATAACTACTGGCTACAAAACTTCAGTGTTACTAATTAACACTTTCTATACATTTGTACTCTAAGTATTCTAAAGACAATCATCATCAAATGTTCTAAAACCTAACAAAATCATCTGCATGCCATTTTCTGCATGAAGCTTAGTTGCTAGTAGCTTGTCAATCACATTGATTGTCATTCTTCTTTGGTTTGTGAATCATGTGTATCTATGTATGTTATTTCGGATAATATGTGATGCCGCTCATGGGAATATCTGAAACCATGTATATCATATTATTCAACATTGATGATAATAGTCGAGCATAGATGGATGTAGTACAATTTCTTCAATTGTTTTTGTTGAACTTGCAGGGGACTGAACTACTTACATGAGAATAAACCAGAAGCAATAATTCACCGTGATCTTGAGCCTGCGTAAGTTACTTGTAAAGTTTATCTTTTCTGGATGCAATTGCCTAGATATTTCAATTACTTCATAATAATTTATTATTATTCTTGTAATTGTTTCTATTTTCACTAATACGATAACAGAAATATATTGCGGGACGACTCTGGGCATCTGAAAGTTGCAGACTTTGGAGTTAGCAAGCTGCTAAAAGTTACCAGCAGAGTTAAGGAGGACAGACCTGTGACCTGTCAGGATACGTCATGTAAGTCTGCTGTATTTAGAGAAAATAGTGAATCAAATTTCACCAATCAGGGGATTATCAATATTCCAGTGAAAGAAAAATGTTTCACTACATCTTCAACTTTTCTTTTAAATGTCAGCACTCAGCTCGTTCAGGATAAGCTCATTATGTAAATTATGTTTCATACAAACATTTATCATGCAACTTTTAGTTTTTGGGGTCATTCTTAAAAGAAAATTATTATACCCTCCATATTGATGTCAGAATTACTGTAGCAGCACGTTTTCATAGGTTATATTTTAGTACATGATAGATAATTTTTAGTTTTTCCATCATATAAATATATTCATTTAACATTTTAATCCATAGTTTTTAACCAAAATGATTGAATTTAACCTAAAATTACGTTCCATTTTTTATTTTTATTTTTTAACAAATTTATGAGATGGACTGAGTACTTTAAAAATGGGACGGTGGGAGTATTTCCTTATGCTGTATTGAAAACATCCTACGTCAGTGAATTAGTATTAAATTACTTAATTTAGTTGTTTATGTGGTTATTAATTTCAAATTGCTACTTTACATGCTTGTGATCAACTTTGTCATTGATTTTGTACTGGAATAAGATTTAACTAGAAGAATGGACTTGATTCCAGGATCTTGATACCACTTCTACACATAAGTAAACAATTATAATAAGACCAATTTCTATGTTGTAATTTGCCAAAATGTCCATAATTTGATTGTTGCTATGTTTTGCTTTTGACATGAACAGGCCGATATGTGGCTCCAGAGGTTTTCAGAAATGACGAGTACGATACTAAGGTGGATGTTTTCTCGTTCGCGTTAATTCTACAGGAGGTAAAAGTTTTCCTATCTTTCAATTTTCTACTAAATATGCCTGCGAAGTTTTTTTGCATAGAGATAAGAAACTAGGTTGCTACCTTTTGCCCCTTGATTGCCTTGTCCGTTTTGTTCCTAGTATCTGCTGATTACATTTATGGCACCTTATATTAGTGTGTTTGACAGTTACCTCATATCTTATCTAGCATACACTCCAATATCATTGCCATAAAATTATGTATATGGCAGATTTTAGTCTTGCCACTTGGGTTGCTTAGAGAGAACTTTGATTGAGCACATTGAATGAATCAGATAACACAGAAAACAGAACTGGAGTGCTTGTCCCAATGTTTTACATGGTTTAGACCGTGCAACCTATGCAGGAGGCAGTCGCTAAAATCACAACTTGATTGTCTATGGGATCTAACTATATAAGTTTTACTTACACCTTCAGAATTCCGAAAAGATTGTTTAATTGTTAAAATTACAACTTAATATTGTCCCAGTTTAATTAGATATTTTTATATAAACCTTTACGCCTGAATACTTTGGGAGGTGGATGATTTAAGATGCATCACATCTCATCTTTAACAGTATGCCATCTCCAAGTAAGATTTAAACCTTTTTACTGGGATCCAAGCTTACGAGATGTCCAATACCATTCTCTCTTCTAATTCTTCACTGGAAAATTCATAGATCTGTTTGATATTTTCACTCTGATGCTTATATCTAGTCGGATGAACAGATCACAGTTTCTGAACTACTCTTTCCTTTGAAGAAATATTGGACGTGCTACTTCTCTTTGCATGTTGCAATTTCTGTTAATTTTGGTTTTGGAAATCAGTAGACAGCTGCATCCATACATAGAAATCCTAAAACTCCTTTCTATGGGTATTCATGAGATTCGGTAGCTTTCTTCTTTAACTTGTTTTGTTGGTCATAACAGGTTTAATAAGTTGACATTTGATGTGATGTACTCCAGATGATTGAAGGCTGCCCTCCTTTTTCAGCAAAGCAAGAAAATGAAGTTCCTAAAGCATATGCTGCGAAGGATCGCCCCCCATTCAAAGCTTCTGCAAAGTATTATGCCCATGGACTCAAAGAGTAAGTTCTCATGGTTTCGTTGGTTGCCTGTGCCAATTAACATTAGAGGGTGATTTGATTTTCTAGTCTTTCTTTATAAAGCCCTTATTTTTATGACATATCTGCGGCTCAATAACTACATCAAGCCCAAGCTGTTATGAGATAGAAGATCAGGTTGTGGTGCAATGACATTGAAACTACCCCTGAGCCTTCCGAGTCCAAGAGGTCTCAAGTTCAATTCTCAATTCCTGATTGACAAACAATACAACTGATCCAGGATATACCCCATTCTGTCGCACAGAAAAAGATCTGGTTTGAACAATAATACACTCTTTAAAGTTATCCACTGTGCTGCAATTTCCATGGCACTCAGCATGTCAAATTCATCTAGCTTGCCCCTTCTTAGGAACTTTCAAGCCTTTCCAAGCACCTAGAAAGAGCTTGGCAACATAAGGGGGCAAAAAGAACCCCAAAAAACTTTCTGTTTTGGTATCATTGATACACTGAATCCTTGAAGTGAGAAAATCATTGCCCAGAAAATGTGGATTAGAGAATACCCGAGTCCTCTGGTCTGCATTGTACAATTCAACTAGAGTTTGATCTGAAACGTGCTTTTGAGTAAATATTTTTCATCCTGTTTGCAAACATCGTTTATCGTGTACATGTTGATATCTTTTTTTTTTTTAATTACATTAAAAGAAAATGCTGATATCTTTAATGGTTATACAAGTAACACGGTAACAAAAAGTAGTATATGTTTGATTCTCCTCAAGTCAAGCCAAAAAGACGGTGTTGCTGCATGCACTTTGCACTTATGATTTAAATTGATAAGACTTTTTAGAGCTTTTTTAAAATTTCAAGTTGTTGGTATATAAGTTCCAATTTTGATTCAATTAACAAATAATACCCTCATTAATTATTGATTTTTCCTTTGAATTTCTATCATTCTACTTTCTCTCTCTTGGATAATTTTGTATTTTTGACTAAAGATGGTGAATAAATAGCCTTGAAATATGTAATCCTTGATTTGTGGTTTTTTCGTAGTTAGAAGACTAATATTTTGAAACAGAGGGAGTAACATGCGCTTCTCAATTTCTTGAAAATGAAATGGGATACGGGATGAAGTTTTCCGAGTTTTGAATTATATTGAATTTATTAAGATTCAAATTTCATCCTGTCAACCCTTTTCATATAGTTTGACATGAACAATGTGATGAAAAATATTGAATTTATTGCAAATTCCTCTATTCCTAGAGAATATTTATTCTTCTGGTCTACTTCTGCCATTATTATTGATATTTTCTTCGACACGTGACATTTAGCTGCTCAGCCATGCAGGCTTTCTTCTAAATGAAAAATGATACTATATATAGTGATCTATCTATCTAGTGAAGTCGTAGAAATTACTACTGCATGTTGGTTAATAGGTTGATAGAAGAGTGTTGGGATGAGAAGCCAGCTAACCGACCAACATTCAAACAAATAATTCCAAGGTTGGAGGCCATTTACAGTACTCTTAATCACAAGAAACGTTGGAAGGTCTCTCTCTCTCTCTCTCTCTCTCACACACACACACACACGTATATTCATACACACAAAATAGAGTGGGACTTGGTGCATGTACTCTGGTCCCTGGAATGTCATGTCTGCAAAGAAGTACCCCTTTTTAAATTTGATCAAATGTCTACAGGTTAGACCATTGAGATTCTTTCAAAATCTGGAGGCAAAGTGGAAAAAAGAGAATTCTGGTTCTAGTAGCCGCGGACGTTCATCTCGTGGCATTTAACACAATTTTTATGCCCACTGCGGTCCAGTTGTGCAGAAATTTAATCCAGTGAAAGGTCTTAAGAAGGGGAAAAAATATTGCTCTTGAAGCAAAGAAGATTGTTCTGGTTTTAAGCATATATTTTATTTGTCATCAGTATCCTATGACCCGTGGGTCGAAAAAGATTAATGTGCCATCTTGCTTCAAGGAAATTTGCGCCCATTTATTATGTTAATTACCTTTGGCATAAATGTAGGAAGATTTTCTACAAATCTATATTGTAACGACGTTGGAGGAGAAATACTCAACCACATAAATTCATGGAAAACAAAGTTATTTTTATTAGCTATTGATTGTGGGGGTCAAACGCAGGAGTTGAAATAGTTTTCTCTTTGTATTTTCGTATTATTTCCGCTGAACTGCATATATCTTTGCATAATGTGGAAAATTCTTAGTACTCGCCGTTTAAATTTATGTCACTTTTGGAATCTAAATACTTGTTATGAAATGATATAAATACTATCATTTTGTAATAAATATTGATGTGAAACTATTTATTTATCTTTTTTTATAATAAATGCTATAGAGCTTGAAAACTAAATTAGTGTGTTAAATGTGAGGATAATATATAAAATAACCATTGTAGATATTTTTTGAATATTGTATAGGACAGCTAAAGAAAAAAAATTGCTTTTTTTATTGGCTTCAATTTTTCCCTCTCTCTAGCGTGCGTAAGGATTACTGTTGCAGCATGTCATGCCCCGTCATCAGAAAGTTAGCAGGCGAATTGAAAGTGAAAACCTTGTACTTTCTTTAATAAATAAGAAATGATATGCTAATAACTTGTACAATTAAATGCACACAAATATATGTGGTAAATAATTAATTATTAAAATTTTAATAATGATTCAACATGGTTCACCAATCTCTTATAAAATTCAATTACTTCAATTTGTGTACAAATTAATGTGAGGCGTGAAATGTCTTGTGAGTTTAACTATTCAATACAGTGGGTTCTGAAAAACTTCAACTTGCTTGTTTTACATATGTTCCGATAACACTCCGCGCCTCCGCCCCTTGTACATCGCAAGAATTTTCAAGTGCTTTTACTTTTTGGAAAATTATGCTCTATTATTTTTCACCTACTTTTGGGCTGCAAATTATTCATAGCTAGCTCGATCTATAACTTCCATAGTAAAGATTAAGGTTATGATCACTACTCTAAAACTCTCCATTAAATTAAATTTATTTTATTTGAATGTTAGGCGATCATGAAACACTAACGTCTAAATCTGATTAACTTCTGCTTAATTCTAAGTAGCGTAAATAATTTTAATAATTCAGTTATAAGAGCTAGACACTGTACGTTCTCTGTTTATTATTTGAATTCGCCTATCTTTTAAACACACACTTCAAAATTGAGCATTGATTTCATCGATAAATATATATCGTTCTCTTACTATTTTTTTCAAATAAAAGTTTTAAATTGGTTTTAAATTATATTCCGTTCTTAAAAGTGGTACTCAGCGTTGTTGGCTTTCTTACCGAGTCTACCTTGAGTTCAGTTAAAAAAATAAAAATGGAATAATTATTTATATGTCCCTTATAACGTACAGCCAATAGCTCTCTGTACACACACAGTCACACACACACACACACATTTATATATACATACTCCAATAAGGTAAAAAGTGTTATAACTCATTTTCTTTAAATGTGCTGTAATTTATCTATTTATTTATAATACGTTACAATTTTAACATATACGCCCATAAGAATTTTAGTATGTTACCAATGTTAATGTTCACAACAAAAAAATGATTTTTATGCATGCCAACCTCCTACAAAACCAGCTGTATACATAAATTAAGGAAAATTTGGATGCTAGCTTGAATGGTGGTTTACCACGCCTTTTCTATATATTGCAATTTAATATGTTTTTTATTACAGTATTAGTATGTTAATCATTATCATTAATGGTCCATTGCTGGTCCTAATCTGGTTTGAAACAAAATTTTCAAATCAAATAACGTCCAATTCCACATCTCTTTCCTTAATTCCACAAATTAAGAGCACAAGGTAGCACTTGTCGAAAAGAAAAAAGAACAAAAAAAGATAAAAAGATCACAAGCACAACATGCATATAAATATTTTCTATGTAAGTACCGGATAAGGACTAATTAATCCCACAAGTATGTCCTAAAATCATTCATTAACATGGTGTCAACTTTCAAACCAAGAACTTTTAGGGAAAAAGACTTTAATTCACATGAAATATATATATATATATATATATATATATATATATATATATATATATATATATATATATATGACTACTGATTGATTCGTGTTATACTTCCATCCACTTTTGGAATATAATATCATTTTGATAAAAACGAAAATATTTAAAGATTATTTTGATTTTTCATGTTAGAAATGGTACTTTTCAGATACTTTTATTTTTGATATCTCAAGATATGTATCTTAATTTTTTTTTTATTGATAACAAATAAAGTTTCTATTTTTATGCTCTACAAAAAAATATTTGTACCGTGAATTTCATATTCTAAGATCATAAGATAGCTATTGCTTGTATTGTATTTTCATCGATAAAGTTTTAGTCATCTTGTTATTAAAAAAAATGTTTTAGTCATCTCGTTATTCATTATTCGTTTTAATTATCTCTATTTTGGTAACCACCAAAAAAAAAGCATAAAATTAATTCTGTTTGATCTTGTGATCTTATAACTTGGCATGGAGGATTGTATACATTTTTTTGCTCGTTGTAAGTAGCTTCCTGCAATGGGCTCAGTTGGCTTAACACATGTTTTATCCGCTTTTCTATTTGGTATTTGTTAAATTTTTATGTATCATGGTAATTTTATAATTTAAAAATGGAGACGGGTTATCCTGCTCCAACAGGAGATTCATTTCATACTACAAGTCCCTAGAGATTAACATGTAAACTTCTTTTTTTTTTTTTTAATTTGATTGACGAAATCTCTCTTAGAATTAATTTAATTATCATACATTTTTTTTTATTAAACTATCAAAATTCGCTGATTTCAAAAGAATGTTATAATTATTTGAACTAACCATAACTTTACGTGTAAAGTTGTTATTACTGGATTTAGGGGGCTAATCAAAAGATAAAATATATGACAAAATTTTTAAAGATTGTAATAGCGAATGCATGTACTATAATTTGATACATCTCATTGCCAAAAAACAGCAAGGGGTATAACTAATTCTGTTATTGGGTGGATTAATGTTATTATTTATAATCTGTTTATATATTTATTTATGTGGAATCATGATACTCAAATAGATGAGTAGCTTAGTTTGATCATTTTGATCAGTGTCAGCTAAACTTTGCTATCAGCAAGTGTCAGGAAACATTATAAAGCAGATTCCTAGAACAGAACTGGTAACAACTTAAAGGTGATATACAAGTGTTGGAGAGCGACATGTTTGTTGCTAACCCATGGCCTATAGCAAAAATGAGGTAGCATTTATGAGATTAGGTCATGCATTGAAGTGTGCAACTGCAACCCTTCAACCTATATCAGAAAATAATCCATCCTCCACCCCTTCCCTCCCTCCCCCTCCACCACTAAAAAAATTTCAAATAAATAAAAATATAAATGAATGAAATCATATAGGATTTCTACATTGTGAGTGGCTTTTGGGTAACAACTTTTTAACTTTTAAATTATAATTCAATTTTATCTTCAAAATAGACTTTCTAAAAAGTAAATAGAATTTGTTTTTGCTCCTTTGAATTATACATTAATATATATAAAAACTTTACTCTCCGTCTAAAAAAGATAACTTTTACATTAAAAAATGGTCTGAAGTAAATCCGAGACTCTAAATTTCATGCATTCAGTATTACTCTCGAAACATGTTAATTTAAAATCGATTTTGCTTTTTGGATTTGACATTGGTGAAACCAATAACCAAGAAACTGAGGGAGTATCGATCATTATCATTTAGTGGACCTCCACATGTAAAGAATATATGTTGGCTTATATAAAAATTTGGGCATGTGGTTACCTTTCATTTTCTTATAGTATAGTAGTTCAAAGTGAATAAACTAACATTCCGTCAAAGATTTCTCCATCTCCACTATTATGAATATCTACTCTCATAGCTTAAAGATCACTCTTCAAGACCTGTAGACAAAAATCTCATTGATTGTTGTCTTATAACCAAAATAATATATGAAGCTTTCTCTTGGTCTTTAATTAATTGCCTCACAATCATCTACTCACCAAGTTAATTAACAAAACGAATCGTCCATCAAATCTAAATTAAAATCATTCAATGTTAGAATTTTGAATGAATGACAACAACATTAGACTAAAACAAGAATCAAATTGATCGATTCAAGAAGTCAACACGATCTTTTATTTTTTTTAATAGGATGAATAGCTTGAGATGTTAGTGAAAAGACGTTTTCACCTCTCATCATCATGTATGTATATATTTTGAAGGCTGATACGAGAAGCAGACAGTGGTACAGTGATAATATCGTCTAAAACTTTTTGAAGAAATCGATAAGTAGGGAATATGTGTCCGAGGTTCGTAATGATTAGTTGCCAGCTTGCTTGTGAATTACAATGTGGTCCTTGGTACGTAGAAATGTTGAAGATTATATATATATATATATATATGTGCGCGCGCGCGCGTTATTATAATCATAAGGAATTTTCTGACCATCATAATCTTTTGTACCTAAATTCACCTAAAGTCATTAATTAGTAAATTTTGTAACGTAGCATATATAATTAGATAGTATATATATATTAACTAATATAAATACACAAATAGAAAAGAACATGACAACGAACATTCTCTGAATTGTAATCTAAGATCAAATCGTTAGAATTGTGTGAGAAGAACATTTGGCAAGTTTTCCCCTCTATGAGACTAGTAGGTTTTATAACACATCATGTACGTTGACTATTTGACTGTGTGTAGTAAATTAATGTATTGAAGGCGAACAACTGAATCCATGTTTACAAGGAAAATGTTGTCGGGAGCGGTACGTAAAAAGATGTACAAACCAAATAGATGTTGTACAAATCGTGAAGAATTGAGAGCTAATGTTGAGAAAAGAGATGTCACTAGGTAAGTAGAGAGACTTTTTCACAATGGAGAGAACAAAAAAATGAAGAAACAAAGGTAGAAGGAAGAAGAAGAGCCGTTTGAACTCAATAAAAACCTAAAAGTGCTCACTCCAACTTATTTAATTTAATGAATAAGTTTATATGAAGTTCAAATTTAAATTAACTAAACAAACTCTAAATGAGTTTTGAGAATATTTTTTTTTTGTTGATAAACTCAAGTTACGCCAAGCTAGCTAGCTAGCATAGTCCAAATTAATGTTTGAACAGAACCAAGCTCTAATTAACCAAACGAACTTTTACCAAAATTGACAAACCGATCAAGTTGCACCGACCCGAGTTTAAATGACGTACCAACTCGATCTTACTTGAATATATTGCATGTTAGAAATACACTCGATGAAAGTAATTCTCGAACCGAACCGGCCGACCAAGCTCCAAACGAGCTTAATTCCACCATAAGTTTTGACTCAGATTGTGCCGGATTAAGTCAAATTTAACCTTGAATCGGCTCTTTAATTAAATGAGCCTACTTGAACTTAGTTAATGTCCCATCACTTCATTCCACAAAAATAATTATATATGAAAATAAAATTTGTTATTACAATACGTGATCCATATCATCATCTATTGAAGATTAAAAATAAATTTCTTTACAAAATTTATTACTTATAAATAATCTCAATTAAATATACAACCTTCAACATAAGAAATATATATATAAATTTGCATGTTCCAAACAGAGTCAAATTAATTAATTATTCTTGAACTCAATTAAGGTGTAAACAAGCTTCGACCACAGGTACTCTATCTTAATTATTTATTAATAAGATGGAAATATCGTACGGGGAGTAATTAAAATCCCTAAAATCATACGATACGCTGAATTATCGACGACGTGGGATCTGACTGACTCATCGACTCGAACAATTATTTCTAAAGGATAAAAAAAATTTGGATAAAACTCATTAACTTTCCGACATGCCTATCTTTTGGGATCATCATTTTGGACGGAAGGATGATCAACCACACACACTAAAAGGCAAAGAGTTTTTTGCACGGCCAAAATAATAACTAACGTACCTATGTTTATATATATATATATATATTGAAAATAGAATGCAGCCTATTTTTTAAATTTAACTAGTAGTAAATTTTGTATAGTAGTTATAAAAATTATTTTACATATCACTAAAACTTATACAAATTTGTACATGTTTATATTTTTGAATGTTCTATTTATCCATAAACTACAATCTCTTTTTTATTTTCAATATGTGTGTGTGTGTGTGTTGTATGTATGTGTATTCTAGCGTTGGCATAAATGAGTTGCACAAGGTAGGAAATAGGGGGGAAAAGGATGTCACATGGAGTCGCCTTCACTTTTGTCATAATCCAAACTACATTATATATATGCAGATCGAAGACATGTATTGTATGCTTCTAATACTTACATGAAATTATGTGAGAGAGCCCAAGTTTGGTGGGTGTGGGCCCCACTTCCCCATCTTTTCTTGTTCTTTTCTGGCTACAAAGATAATAATATATCATAAGTGGAGAGAAAGTTATATTTTACTCTCTGACCCATCTAAACAGATAGAATAAGGTATAGAAATAATACCATACGGAGTATTTACTTTTTTTAATATTTATAATTGAGAAAGAAAATGAGATTTATTAGGTAAAATAAAAAAAAAGGCATAACAAAAAAGATGAGGAGATTTGAATTTTCAAAGAAAAAAATTATACTTTTAAACATTATTTTGATGATATTTTCTAGATGTTCTTAAAATGGGTATTAAGAATGGAGATAGTAATATATACTGCCCAATAGTTCATGAGTTAAGTTTAATATTTTTTAAAAACTTTGTTTGACGTAACGTAATTAAAATTCGTATATATTTAAAAAGAAGTACGGAGTGTAACATTGTTTTTAAATAATTTACCAACAATATACCTTTTTGTTTTTTTCCATTTGTGTTTTTATACATGAGAAACTCAAGCCACAAAATGAGAACTAGCCTTTCCTATCAAGTCCGCGTACATAACATACTTGATACCAGCCGGAAAATGCAGTACGCAAGATGGATTTAGATATGCAAATGGCGAAATTAGTTGGTTTTGTTGTTATTAATTTTTGGTAAAATTTATATAAATTGATTTTATTAATAAAAAAAATGCTTTAGATTTTCTTTTCCTTGTCATTGTCCGATTAAGCTTACATATAGAGGGATTGATGGGGACTTATTTTCAGCCTATATCCAACCCCTATATGGCGATAGAGAATTTTAATTTCGGAGATGAGTTAATTGACTATCCGTCATATGTATCATAACTATGGTCCAACTCATTAATACATCTATTTCATAACTTTGTGACTTGCCTTGACTTGGATCAAGTAAATCTCCTATCAATTTAAACTTTTCGTATGACCAAGAAAAAAACAAAATACAAAAGCGGCAAACTCAGTCATGTAGTATTATATTAGTATTGAATTGATGTGCATCATAAATCACTTGTTATTTCCTAATAATTTCTCTCACCAGTGAATTCATTATTTCCTAATAATTCCTCTCACAGCTGAATTCATTATGTCAAGAATGATCAATTATTTATTACCCAAAAAATAAAAATAAAAAGAATGATCAAATATATTGTTGGTAAAATCACGATTAGCTTGTGTTGTGGTGAGGCCCCTTTTAATCAATCCTTAGCTCCAAGCATGGCAAAGATTTGGCACTGCTTTTGGCCAGGAAAACTTTAGGGTGTGAGGGTCTATTAATGTATGAACCTTAATATATAGCAATACTTTATACATATATATTATAATAATTTACTGGTAACAAATTGTTGACAACAAAATTCAAATCTAATTTTATTGGCCAAGTGTTGGAGTTCTAAGCAGGGAGCTTTTAGGGTTGAGATCTATTCGTTAATTTAACTAATTAGCTATAGTGCCGAATTTTGACAAAAATGCTACCTTAAATATTTGGACCGTGTTTTCATAATATATATAAGAATTGCATTAGGTGTCACCATTTTGAAAATAATTTTGACAGAAACACACAATAATATTAATTAGGAATAATTTGTATATTTATTTAGGATTCAAATTCATTGACTCGTTTGAGGTTTATAAACACCTAATTTGAACTTCTCTTAGAAGTGCAGTTGTACTCAAATTTCTACAGTTAATGGAATACTTTAAGGAGTTATTAGATACTAAATACTAAAAGAATTATATTTGACTTCCCGGCCCCCTTGTTATCAGTAAAATTCAAACCTTAGATTTACAAGTGAAATATTAAAATTTCTTATCTACTTAACCAAACCTTGTTTTTTTGGGGTTAGATTTTAGAGATTCCAAATTCTTGTAGTGTAAATTATAAATTTTCAAAATTTAAACTGAAATAAATAAATTTTATATACAATTGACAAATTTTAGAACTTCTTTCTCACTGAACCTTAAATATAATCATTAACAAGGACATTCAACATATTACATATATAAGTGCAATGGTTAATGCATATAGAATTATTCTGTTTACTTGATGGGGGTTGGAATTGTGGACTTTAAATTCACTTCTGTTATAAGAGTTGTCAATGTAAGACTGAAAAAACTTGACTAGGATATTTGTTTTGAAATTAGTTCCCACCTGATCAACCCTGTCTCCCATGGGCCATATGTACACTTCCGTACAGGCAAATATATATATATATATATGGAATATGAAAAAAGCTGTTTAATTTAATAACCAAAGAATTAAAATATAGGGTGAAATTAATATTTGATACACAAGGGGAAGAAACCCTATTACCAACATTAAGTTCTTGCTTTTCTTGATCTGCCTTCTTAAATATATAGTGTATATATAACTTGAACGCAACTTGTATTGAAATTACATTCACCCCATAAAAAATCACTATCAGAGGTCATTTTCTCCCCCTTCCCATTCCTCTTCCAATGCTCTGTCACAAGAAAGTCTAAAAGAAAAAGAAAAGATTCAGAAAAAAGAAAATGAATGGCCAAGGAAGAGTCTGCATCTTGATTAGTGATTTCCATATTTAGCCTTCTGTTTTGCTTCTTCTTCAATACAAATTTCAACTACCATCAAATTGAGAATCCACATTATCGAAGAGGTATATATATAAATATGATATATAAAAAATATCTTAGTATCAAGCCAAGTGATTAATTAGTTTCTAACATTTCTTAATATATTTATCATGGAAATGGGGTCACCATTTACTTTATAAATACCAACCTCCTATTGCAACTCCCTTCCATTTTCTGCATCTTTACTGTTCAGATTTGTGGGAAGCAAGTGAGTGAAAAAAGCTAACAAAGGTAGAAACTTTAGTGATCTCTCACTCTTTATATCCTCAACTAATTTTCTGCATACATGCACTTTGTTTGTTAATAAGCTGCTAAAATTCATAAACAAAAAATTTCCCCCCCTTTTGGATTAATTCCCTTGTTTTCCGAGATCATTCCTTATTAGCGCTAGAAAATTGGTGAACGTTTTCTGAGTATGTATTCTAAGCAAATAAAGAAAAGGATCTTAAGGAATAGCATATTGACGTGTTGTGGTTAATTTAAAATTGTTTGATTTCAGCTGCAAGTATGTCGTTTCCTGATGATCAATCTGGAGATTTCTCCCCCCAAAGAAAGTTGGGTAGGGGAAAGATTGAGATCAAGAGGATCGAAAACACAACGAATCGACAGGTGACTTTCTGCAAGCGCCGCAATGGTTTGCTCAAGAAGGCCTATGAATTATCTGTTCTTTGTGATGCTGAAGTTGCACTAATTGTATTCTCAAGCAAAGGTCGCCTTTATGAGTATGCTAACAACAGGTGCATATCGTATTTTGATCATCTCAAAGTCTTGAAACTTTTTTTTTTAGTTTTTATTTTAAGTTTTGCTTAATTAGGCACTGCATTTTTTCTCACTTTGGTGCTTTTCTTGATTTCTTCTATTTTCAAGAACTTTCCTTCTTATCTATATTTCTATGGTATAGAAAATCTAGTAATTTGTTTTCCACTCTTGTCTTTCTAAAAGGAGTGGATATAGTTTAGTTATTTTTATGCCTACTTGTCTGTTTGAGATTGTGCTATTGAGTTCTTATGTGGGTGATTTAAGCACAAGGACGCAATCCTGTTGCAGTGCAGCTAGCTAAGATCTTTTGAGTTAATTATCTCTCAGAAAGATTCACTCTTTTTTTTTTCCCCTGTTTCCTTTGTTTTATATTTTTTCCTTTACTGTACGTGGGGAGGGTTTGGTTATTTATGATCCCATTTCAGTTCATATTTTAGTAGATGCATAGATCTGGTTGTAAAAGATGGAAATAGGAGGAACAAGCAGAGATTTGGAAAGGTATACATAACTCTGAGATCATCTTCTCATCTTCCTCCATTGCTGTTAACTTTGCCTCTTTGATCCTCTCTCTCTCTCTCTCCACCCACCCACCCCCCCCACCCTACCCACCCCAACCCCTACATAAAAAGGCTAGGACTATTCTAGACCTATACATAAGAAGCAGCTGTCAAACTCTCATTTGTTAATGTATCTATCATCTTTTGACACTTCTCGCAAAGAAAAGAAATGGCTTAATCCAAGAAAATTAAGGCGTCATAATCCTACTAAAATGAAATAGGGTTTCCACAAATTGCAAATCAGTCTCACATTAAACATGTCCAAATCCCTTTTAAGCAAACTTAGGGTTTACAACTTTACACCTACTTCCTATTCTTCGCGTCTAATTTCCCCCAAATTCAGGAAATGAGTTTCACGCGCAGACACTCTTTTAGGTCAAAATTAATTATATTAGTTTTTTTTTTTTAAATTATCATATTGAGGCTTTGTGAACATATTAATTGGTAGCTCTCTTTCAACTAAATATTGAAACCCAGTTAGGGTTTATCTATTTATATGTAAAAATGCATCTTTATTAGGTCATGGCTATGTTTCTAGTTGAAATGAAGAACCAGAATATAAGTGGTGGTTGTTTTTCTTGTCTTAGTTACAAGAATATTTGGTCACGTCACACAAGATTTTTCAGTTCTTGACTTCTGCCAAAAAAAATAGAAGTGTAATGACAAAACTACATCATTCTCTGATCCCAAAACTTTTATCTTGCAAGAAAAAAATTGATCTTTTTTGGGTTTTAGAGTTAAAGAAGTAAAATAAAAACTGCGATATATTTACCTCTCTTTTTAAGGCTTTCATAAAGCTTCAGAAGCTGTTGAAACTAAAACAGCAAAGAAACAGATATGAAGGAGACTGTTACCACATTATTTTTCTTGGGGAAACATTTTTTTTTTCTTTTTTGCTTTTTTAATTAAGTAATGCTATATCAACGAATAAGGGTCGGACAAGCCACGAACTTCTGCTTTTTTTCTTCCATTTCTGTGTTTTGTCCTTCTCCTTTTGCTTTGAATGCCGGGGGGATTGTATTATTTTGGGTATTCACTTTGTTTGGAGGCTTATTCGGGGCTATAATCCGGGAAGCATAGCATTTTTGTTTTTTATTTAAGGTTAGATCTTGGGTAGCCATATATACTGTAGATAGATAGATATCGATATCATCATTGGAGCCAACGTGAGTTGAATAGTTGATTTTTTATGAGCTGAGAGATGTATCATTTTTCGTTTTTGTTTCTTTTTCGTTTTTATTTATTTATTTTGGTTGGGGCATATTTCCACAATTTTTTAAAAAAATTTCCAGAATTCTCCTTCACTCTCAATCACAGAGATGAGACTGGAATTTAGTTTTTAAAAAACATATGAGAGTAGAATTTCTGTGAGAGGCGGGTGGAGGAAATGATTAAAAGGAAGTGAAAATATCAACCTTTTTTCAACTACTGTTCATTAGGTTTGTTGTTAGAGCACAATTGCTAGGTTCTTGAAATGGACGACTCTGATGTTACTCAGAAGCTACAGACAGACAAGACCGAGTTCTGGAGTTACCTAGGTGGGTAAAAGAGTAGAGCTTGATGAGATTGTCCATTGGGTAAATGGGTTTGTGACACGTGTCCTAGATCTAAACCGTAGAATGACTGAACCAATCATATTTTGTGATGTTGTGCCAGCATGGCAGAGGCAACCAATCACTACGTCGAAGAAATTAAGGTAGTCACTTGAAGAGTTTGAGGATTGAGTGAGTTTGACTGACTTGATTAAACAGTATACACAGATTGTCTTGCATTCATTTTGCTTACCAAGTTGGATTTAAAATTTTGTGTGGGGGAAATGGTTGATATATATATATAACACTAGCCCATCAAATTATATAGCGGGTATAAGGCTATTTTATGTGTATATTTCTCTTATCCTCTGTATAAAGGAAAAAAAGAAAGAACAGTAGTCATTATAGTATTCTTAAATTAACCATTTTTTTCAAGAGAAAGAAAAAATGATCTTGACTCCAGTCATAGCCTGCACTACCTGCAATAAGAATTACAGATTCCAAATTACTCCGTATTGGTTTTGTTTTAGCTTTTCTTTCAAAATTTAAAACCACTAGCTTGAACTTGCTGGATTTTATTTTATATATATATATATATATATATATATAATATGTGCGCGTGTGTGTTTTTCGAAATTATGATAACCATATTCTTTCTATTTTCTAATAGATGATATAATGATGGGGTTACATCATGGTGTAGATGCTAGCTATGGCTTTGCATAGTTATTTGAATATCATAATTTTAAAATTTATATTTAATTAATTTGAAGGTGAAAGTGTAGTTAATAAGATAAGTCTTATTTATGTCTCCACAACACAAAAACAAAAAAGAAGATAAGTCTTATTTATATTGATTAATTAGGTATATTGTTCTTTTTCCCTAAAATAGCACGAAATTGCAAATTGGAATACCCATCTAATATGTCTTTGGCCAAAGTTTATAGTCTATGACTAACATTACTATTTATAAACTACTATATCCACAAACATGCACTTCTAGAAAATAATTAGCTTACTATTATGAAATTTCAATCTATTTACCGGGGCCGCTCGGAATTATCTGAATTTGCAATTAATACTCCACTATTTTGTAATCAATATGGTGAGTCTCATTATTGTGATGTGATACACTTAGGTTTGAGGTAGTTTCGTATTTTCTGGGGAAAGTTACTTTTTTACAAGTTGGTATGATCTTGTCATGTAATTGTACATTTTTTCATATACTCAATTTTACCTTCTTTTCTACTTTTTTTTTTTGGTTCAATCGTGATTTTGATGATTTGGGAGGGTTTTACCACATAAATTCGATGATAGTAGTGGCTTTTCTTTTGCTAATCGTTGACGACATTTTCCCATTTTAGTTATAGTCTTGGTTTCAATAAAAAAAAATTACATTTAACAAAAAAATTTGTTCCAAATAAGAATTACAGTTGAATTTTTTTGGTTATTTTTGCTATAAATTAAAAAAAATTCAATTACAAACTTAAAAGATTGATAACAAATAAAAAAAAACTTATGATTTGCAAATAAAAATCTCAATTAAAAATGCAATTTTAATATTTACAAAAAACGTAAATATAATATTTTTTTTGAAACGGAGAGATGAATATTTAACAAGGTTATTTTGTAATCACAGTGTTAGGGGAACAATTGAAAGGTACAAGAAGGCAACCTCAGATACGCCCAATACTGCATCTGTTTCTGAAGCTAATGCTCAGGTATTCTTTTTGAATTAATCTATAGGAGAATATTTATATAGGTGTAAATTGTAGATCTTGCAATTTTATATTAAATCTTGATTTATTGTTTTTACTTGATTAATTAGTCATGTGCTCAAACTTTGATTAATTCCTCAAATAAAATTAAGTTCTAGAGAATATATTTAGCCTAATTAATTAGATCATAGATCGAGGAGGCCAGGATAGGCATGCAGATAGCTACCTAATTAAGGAGTTTAACCTAAAATGTAAATGTAGCTACCCTAAAGATTCCAAAGAGAAAAACCTAAAAGGTACATATATATTTAGGTTTTGCTATTTGGCACCTGCCTTGTAAAATCTATAGATGTTTTAAAATATCGCAAATTAATAGAACAAATTTGTACTTTTTTGCTTTTTTTTTTTGAACAAAATCACATGACTCTATATTTTTGTGAAATTGACCTCTTTTTGAATTGCAAAAGAAATTGTTATTTCGTCTATCTAAATCATTCGTCATCAGTATTTTCTAATGAATGTTGCATCTTTTTTGCTAAAAAATTCATCAAATTTCATGTCAGTATTACCAGAAAGAAGCCCAAAGATTGCGCCAGCAAATTTCAAACATGCAGAACCATAACAGGTGCTGCTTTTCAATATACAAGTCAAAAATTGTTTGAAGCTGTGTTAATTAGTAGCATGATCAATCTGATTCATTAATTTTCAAAAACTCAAGGCCACCCTTTAATTTCAATTTACAGGCACATGCTGGGTGAATCCTTGGGAGCTTTGACTCCGAGAGACCTCAAAAACTTGGAAACTAAACTAGAGAAGGGAATAAGCAAAATCCGCTCCAAGAAGGTACGTATTATTATCTTATTCTAAACTCGATCATAGATACATTTTAACTTTTTATAGTCGATACCACAAATTCTCCGTGTAGTTATCTCCTCTCATAATGTCTCATTGTCGAATTGCAGAATGAACTGTTATTTGCTGAAATTGAATATATGCAGAAGAGGGTATTTACCGATACTTTTTCCATCTTCATTATTCCTCTGGTATTTAAATTTGAAGATTGATATGATTAAGATTATTTTGTCACACTTTCCAACTAATTACTCGTTTAGTTGGTAAACAAGTAATACATTTTAAATTTTGTGGGAGTTAAATTGGTCTTCAACTTGAGGCTCGTTCGTTTCCTATTTTTAGTATGACTTCTAGTTAAAATTTATCTTGTAATTAGAAGTTAAAAGTAAAAATTTTACCTTTTATTTAAAAGTAAAGATTCTCTTCTTCTTGATTTTAGCTAAAAGTTAATAATCATAAAAAAGGTAAAAATAAATTGTCAATATTTATAAGTAACTTTTAAATTATAAGAAATAGAAAACGAACATATCCTTATGGCTCATAAGTCGTAAAACTTTAAATTGTTATTAGTTTTGTCATCCGTAAATTTTGTTATATACTAAAAATTTATAACTACTATGTTTACTAAAATTAAATAAATTTCCCAAAAGTTTGTCAATTTATCTCTTAGTTAGAAACGAGGTATTAACTGAAAGCAACTATATTAAAACCTACTCGCTTGATGCCCTAGGTCAAGAATTTCTTCTTTCTTTCCATCTTTTTCCTTGATGATTTGAAAAAGAATTTTGTATCTATTTCTTTAACTTTCCATTAAGCAAGAATACTGAAATGCAGGAACTCGACTTGCATAATAATAATCAGTACCTTCGAGCAAAGGTATGATCTCTCTCCCTCCCTCTCTCTCTCTCTCTCTCTCATTTTTATGATTACTGATATATATAATCTTTTCCCAAATTGGAACCCGATTAGTAAAAGACTTCGTGAAAAATATTTAAGAAAACATATATTATTATGAGTAATTGTAGATTGCAGAGAACGAGAGAGCCCAGCAGCAGATGAACTTGATGCCAGGGAGTTCGGCAGATTATGAACAGCTTGCCCAGCCGACGACTCAGTTATCTTTTGATGCAAGAAATTACCTCCAAATTAATGGGAATAATCATTACTCTCGCCAAGACCAAACAATGCCTCTCCAATTAGTGTAAGAATCTAAATATCTCATATATTCATTTCACTTTCATTCCACAAATAATAGGTAAGGCACAATATTAAAATTAAATAACATAAAATTCTTCCACCACAGTTGTGTTTCATTACTTCATAGTGACACAATTAATCAAGTTAGTTGATAATGCCAAGACACATGTTTGTTTTCTAATCACTTTTTTTCTTCTTTCTGGGTTCAGTTAAATTGTATGTGCTCAGCGCGAAGCTTCTGCAGTTTCTTGTGATGTCATTAATTCTTCTGGGATGATGAGTTGAAGGCTTAGTGCATGTTTGATTAACATGAAACATATATGTACCAAGCCTTTGTAGTACTCCCTTATATGACATTGTTGATTTATCAATTTGTGTAACCTAAACATGGTTCTTATGTATTAGCAAAGAGTTTCTTTGCTTATAAATGCTTTTGCTGTTTGTGAAATTTAATTATATACTACTACTTTGTTTAATACTCCTATTCATTATATGATGTACTTTTTGTTCTTGTCTGTCTGATAATTAATTCCCTCTCTCCTCTAACTATTTTAATTATGTTGATAAGATTGGTGGCTAAATTAGTAATAACTTCTCAAACATAAACATAAATTGACAAGATACATACTTGCGATGTACTAGTATCATTAAGATTGTGAAGAGTAGTGAAAAACCTAACTTCAAATGAGAATTCCTTATTTCAAGTACATGTATATAACCTTAAACATGTAGATGTTATGGATGTGTGCTATTGCAGTACTAAAGCTGAGCTAGACTGTATATATCCATGGGATAGGTGGTGCTGGCTACACCTTGAGGAGCACGGTATGATCTTTCGGCTACAATAATGTTTGAAGCTTCTGTAGGGTGAAACCCGTCCCAGAACAAATACTCACTCCTGTTCTGACAGGGTATTTGTAGAGGGATACAGGGAAGTCCATTGTTCTTTCCTACTCCACAGCATGCCTTGTTTGTTACCTTAAGGCCTTTTTTTTTTTTTTTTCCAAGTTTTGACAAAAAATGAAATGAGCATCTGATTTTGGGTTCAAGGTCAGACAAAAAAAGAACATAAAAAATTAAGTTAACTAAAAGGTTGCATATATACCAAAAGATGAAGGATCCGCAATTGCTTCAAATGTGAGATCATAAAGGTTCACATAAATGAATTTAGCATTGATCAGATTGTTGTTAAGATAATCGACGAGAGATCTTAGCCCGCTGTTGAAAATCTCAACTTGTGCATTAAATTCTTCAACACATGAAGAACCATCTGTTCCTTGTATAGAGATCTCATTTGGGGTGCACCCTACAGGGCCTAATCCATATAATGCAACCTTTCTTGCTCCAAAGTTGTACAATGTCTAAAATATACATGTCATTGAACAAAACTGTTTATAAGTTGCGCGATTATACCAAAATGGGTATGTATATAGCAAGAAATAAGTGAAAATTTAGTGAAGTAATAAACCTTAATTTGCTGAGAATATTGTTGGATGAGGACTTGAGCATATTGTTCAGGTGTATAGATATGACTTGTTGGGTAAATTGTTGGCATTAAGTAGTTGTTAATGTAATCGTTACTGCCCATTCCGACATAATATAAGCACTTGCTTAGGTAATTTGTTGTAGATTCATTACTTCCAATTATGTCAGTGATTCTTGAGAATATTATTTGATGATTTTTCAACTGTTCGTCAAGACTAATTCGGTCGCCCTGCTCAATTAGTGTCATAAAACTTGTTATGTGAGTTATTGTATAGAAAAAGAGAGCATAGTACAATTTTCAATACATATAGTACTAGTATCTTATGAATAAACTTACATGTAAAAAAAAATATCGAATATACTTTTTATTTATTTATATAAATTAATAGTACTTAGCTTATTGTATTATGTGTACAATTACTGACATTACCAATTGTTTTCCGGTTTCATTTCGGATTCCGGCAGCTGCGGATGCATAATTAATGCCTTGTAGTATGTCTGCACCATCTGAATTTGCAAAAGATGGAATGTAATCTTTGAACCCCAGAAGTTCAGCTGTAAAAATTGCAAAATACCAATACAAAAAAAAATTAGTATATGCACGATATATTAACGGTAGAATTAAGGCATAGAACTTTAATGAAAAAATCTTTAAAACAAATTAATAATGTATCCATTGTAGCCATCACCAAAAAAATAAAAAAAAAGTAATAGCTCTTGCTTAGATAATGTATTTATGAAAAAGCAAGAAAATTACTGGTGATATCGGCGACAGTTCGGCCGTTGCAAAACCTTCCGGTGGGTTTCCCGTCGGGAAAATCAGTTCCGTAGGGCGGGTAATTTGATTTAGCCAATGTTACAAGCTTGTTGTTGTTGCCATTATCAACTAGAGAATCTCCAAAAATGAAGTAACATGGTACTTGTGGTTCCCCATTTGCCCAAAATGGCAAGTTACACAAAAATGGTATCATAATACTACACAATATGCACCATTTTCTAAGCTCATATGCCATTGAAATTTATTTATTTTTCTGTGAAAGAATAGATATATTATAAGGTTAAATTTATAATTAATAAATGATAAGAAAAATATTGATGCGTAAGGATTGTAAGGTTCGTTATATTTGAACAATGAATTAATGAACACAGAGAAGTAACAGATTGAAATTTATAATACAAGATGCGTACAAGTATGAACTGGAAATTAATTTTAGATTAACCGAAGAAAAGGGTCGACCATTTTACTCCATAATATTATTTTCTCCTCGTGGGGATATTATATATATCATGTGTCATGCGTGCCAACACGATATAATATTAGTTTTTTACATACACACATGCGAATATTAATAATCAAATAGTTTTATAACAATCAAAACAGCTAATTAATCAAATAGGATAAGATATGTAGTAGTTTGAAATCTTTTAAAGTTGAGACGATCAGTTGACTTTAGAATAGAGGATGGAGAAATAAAGGGTTTGATCATCATTACAATATATTGTTGGGCTGCATTTTTAAAATGCAATATTATGCGAAGTAGGGAGCATCTTTTTATTGGAACTGAAGATTAAGGTGCCATACATACAGTTTATTTGACTTGTGGAATTAACTTATTTTATTCATATCTCCGACCATTCTGGATAACGGACTTTTTTTCAATAATGTCCATTGCACAATGGGAAGAAGGCGGATTAATTTCAATTATCTCTATTCACAAAAGAGAATACGGTAGAGGACACTATTATTATGAACGTTATTTATTCGATCTAAAATTTAGAAATTTTAAATTTTAACTGTATAATTTATGTTAGAAAAATTTTAATGTTTAAATTTTGAGTTGAAATAAGCTGGACTTATATATGCACAATGGGAAAACAAAGGGGAAAAGGCAAATTATAATTATGTATTAAACAAAACAAAAAATGGATATCTAAACTTTAAATGGGTCGGGAGTTCTAACCAAATATCAAGACTTTATTTATTATTTCCCATTATAATCACTAAGGAATGTGCAAAATTGGAGGAAAAAGCACTAGTTACCTGTGGTTCTCCACTCACCCATAATGGCATGCTAGAGTACCACATTTAATTTACAATATAAATTCCAAACAAGATACAAAACGTACTTGGAATTGGATGCCATTCATTCCTACAGAAAGATCTCACATTTCATTTTGTTATTTAAGATTAAATATTACTCTTACTTTTTCAAAATTAATTTGAAATTAAAATTTAAAGCTAACTCGAATCCATTAGTCCTTCCGTCCAAAAAAAAAAGAGGGAATGAAGTGTGTAGGGAATTAGGTAGGGTTGAATTTGAACTTACAAAATTCTCAAAAAGATTTCCCAAAAAAAAAAAAAAAATTATTAGAAAAATTAACGTATGTCTTAGTTGTGAAGCTGAGTATATCATTGTCGGAAGTTAATAATCAAAGGATACTATGTATTTATTTATTTTGGTTTTAATTTTAATCTCGTACATTGTTAAGAACAGAGGAGCTAGTCCGTTTCATGATAAACAAGATAGGCTACGAGATGCATCTAGTTCCTTAAAACTGAGCTACTTAATACATTTAAAACTACTATTAGTACCTCAACTAATTAATGCAAGCACCGTGTTGGGATTGCACAAAAATATCTTGATACTAAAGTTACAATATCACATGTTATATTTAATAAGTTGTTGATTTCCAATACATAAACCATGCGAAGTGGATTACAAGAGGCAGGGCTCTTCATCGAAAATGTAACACAACAAAACAATGAAAACATAAATGATTTAAAACTAAAACAGAAAACAAAAAATACATGATCACCAATTGCTTCAATTTATGAGTCATGTTATTCGTTTTTTCAATAATTCAATTTATGTATCTGATCTTCATATATCAGAGTTGAGCTAGACGGCGAATATCATAGGGGTATGCATCAGAGGGAGATTCAGCAGCATATGATCTTCTCCCTATGACAACATTGGCGGCTTCTGTTGGATGAAATGCGTCCCAAAATACGTACTCGTTTCTATTTCTGCATGGAGTTTGAAATGGAAGACAAGTAATTTGGCCGTTGTTTCTCCCTACACCGCAACACCCTGCATTTGTAACCCTAAATCCTGAGAAACACAAAAATCAAATACAAATTAATTAAATTAAAAATTAAAGGGGCGTGAAAATTATACTACTTAAATTTAACTAGTATAATTAATACATATTTATTATATTAAAATTGTGGAGAAAATATATGTATGTACCAAAAGTAGAAGGGCGGGTGATTAAGTCCTGGAAAATGCCGTAAGCATTGATGTAAGTAAACTTTGAATCAGCTTGATTCCTGTTGAGATCATCAACAAGAGACCTAAGCTTGTTGTTGAACATCTGATTTGCAGAATTTATTCTGTCAACACATGTTGACCCATCTGGGCTTTGGGCCAGAGCATTTGGGCTACACCCAATTTGGCCCACTCCAATCAGCACAAACTTCCTTGCACCATAATTGTACAATGTCTGTAATATTAAAAACAGATACCAATATTTCATCACATATCATTTAATACATTATCTTTCCTTAAAAAATAGTTACTTGTAAAATACAAAAAAGAGGTGCATTACTATCCCTCTAATTGACAGTATATTAAGCGAAGCGAGATATTACCGTTAATTGTTGCCTGTATTGTTGTATAAGCAGAGTAGCATAGTGGTCAGGTGTATATCTGCGGCTAGTAGAATAAACGGCAGGCATGAAATAGTTGTTAAGATAGTCATTGCTGCCTAATCCAACCGAGTAAATGCACTTGCTCAGATAATTTGCTGCTGAATCTTCATCTCCTAGTAAATTCACCACTTGCGACACTGTGTTTCTGTAATTATTCACTTGTCCGCTCATACTAATCCGTTGACCCTATTGATCATAATATAAAATTATTAGAAATGTATGTACGTATCTCCAATTTTGTCGGAAGGCCATGTTTCCGTCTTTTGACTAAAAAAAATTGAACATATGTTAATGGGAATTAATTTAAAAAGAAAAGGATTGATAGAGTACGAGTTGCTGGCCGGTTTCATCTCGGATTCCAGCAGCTGCAGATGCATAATTTACTCCTTTGAGTATAGATTCACCCCTTGCTTGTGAATAAGGAGGAATGTAACCGTCAAACCCCAGAAGTTCAGCTGCAATTACGCAAAATAACAAAAGGGAAGAAAATTGAATTTTGAGTTACGTCAGTTTTAACATTATAAATATTTCAAGAAAATTTAAGTTTAGAAACTCAGTATTGACTTGCTATAACAATTCGAAACTAATAAAAGAAACAGATATTAACATACCAATGACATCAACAGTAGTTTTGCCATTGGAAAACCTTCCAGTTGGCCCTCCAGGGAAATCAATCCCATAAGGCATGTAATTAGCTTTCGCCAACGACGTTATACGATTATTATTGCCATTATCCACCAAAGAATCTCCAAAAATAAAGTAACATGGAACTTGGGGTTGTCCTTTAGCCCCCTTTCCCCTCAAGTTCAACACCACCAACGCATACAAAATCAACCATTTCTTCAACTCAAAACCCATTTTTCCAAAACAGAAAAAGTATCGCCTTTTTAATTATAAAGGACTATAAAAGGTTGAGAGATATGAATACCTAAGAATGGTTTGGTAATTTGATAAAGAAGTTTTGAAGAGATGCATATATTTATACACATGCATGTGTGAGACCTAGGCAGTGCATGTGTTAATATCTAGCTTTATGATCTTACAGTTGAGATGTTAGTTGGAAGCATTAATTTCACGCGGACATTATGTGAGATTTCACGACTTAGTTTTTCTTTGTAATTTTGTATAATGCATTCCAGTGCATAGATTGAAATTTTGATTGATTCGTACGTGCTATTAGAGTTCAAAGTAGGTTCCAATTAAACATGCCGATGTAATATGATTGCGAAAAAGAAAATTTTATTTGACTCTTTTTGAACTCCTTTTTAGTTTAGAAGTTCTCAGAATTATAAATCCGATAGAAAAATATAATTACCCCTTGAGTTTCAAAATATTTTTTCCCCAAACACACATAAATTAGAAAAGTTCTTTAAAAAAGATGAAGTGAAAATAACGACTCGGTCATGTTTCACCACCGAAGACAAAAGCAGATATGGTCGACATACGTTCATGTGACTATTTGACAATGAGCAGATATTAATTGATGTTCATCATTGCACAATCAAATATATCGAATACAATTAAACACATAAATCCATATTAACGTCTCGCATATAGCTCTGATACCACTATTGTTGGGTTTCGTATCATCAGACGCAGCGGAAAAATACGGTTTAAAATAAAACAAAACGAAACCCAAACCCGAGGATCTATGCGAAACAGTTTAATACAGATAGTTCAAGATTTTACCGATTAAAAGTGCGAATCTGAAACTTTGGTGAAGGTGTTGATCGTCTCCAAATCTTTAACGCAACCCAACTGGACAGCGTCTCTACGGCATCCACACGAACACCCGCGAACCGTCTTACGATTCGAGCAAAGAGGATAACAGTACTAGCTGTAAATAATCTGTATCTCTTTTATCTCTCTTAACCTCTCTTATGAGCGGCTACGTCAAAACGTTGGTTGTTCAAGAGAAAAATTCTATATCTATCTCAATATATCAGAGAATAGCTGATATATCATATATATATAGCCTTCTATAGAGTAGATTCCAAAACCTAATCTAATTAGGAGATTAGAATCCGAATCCTATATTCATTAGATATATATTTAATCAAGTCTCACTTAATTAATATATGTACAAATAAATATATATTCGTATTTCCTTCCAAATGACTCTTCTTCATACAGATTACATATATATATATATATATATATATATATATATATATATATAATTTAAAGTCATGATTTAATTAAATCAATCTTATTGATATATTAAAATCATTGACATTTAAATTATATCTCCTTGACGAATGTTCTATGTGTGTGACCCTGTAGATTATTATTACGTTGGCAATAATTTTAAATCATATTATAAAATTATAAACAGTGAGCGGCATCTAGTAATACATCACTGTTACCCAAGTAATAATAAAGTCATAGATTCGACGTTACCTTTTGTGACCAATGTTTCAATGTAATTTAATCCTTTTAACCATGATATCTAAGATTAAATTCAAGGCATGGATGTGTCATCCTCTTCATAATTTAATCTCAGTTTTCTTGATCAATGAGTAAACTATATGAAACAAATCTCTATTTGAGCATGGCCATGCATTTCATAGTTTCACTCAATCAAGAGGCCTATAGATATCACCCCTAATTTATAGGAGGGTTAAATTCCATCTACATCATTCTCATTTCTCACATAACTCATTATGCATCCAACAATCACCTTTATCGTCCACCCGGTTAAAGGTGACTTTTGATAATGTCAAAACGCATAACTCCTTATGTAGAAATGTCATGACTTCAGGTCGAAGGACCATTACATCATTGTCACTATGAGAATTACTTATGACACATAGCATAACGCTCCATGTAGAATTCTCATGGTGGGTCTATCCAGTACTATGTTCTCTAACATGTACCTATGTATCAACTTAATATATCTCGTATATATTTATGACCAATGAGATATAGCCATCAGTTAATCCACATACTAGTCTCAATGTATTATTGTTGTCCCACTGACAATGATACTCGACTAGGGACATTTAAGAATAATGATACTTTACATACTTATATGATCTCATATTCAAGTCACATACTTGAATCCATATAATTAGTATCATTCTTCTAAGGACATTTATTATGTTAACATTTATATTACGCAGTAAATAAAACATAATAATAGTAATTATTATTTAACCAAAAAACATAACATAAACATGGTGTCACAATCATTACATAATTGGCCACTAGGGCATACACTCTAACAACTATATGCATGTAGAAAAGCAGGTAGACCTATTAAGAAAAAAAAAAATTTTGAAAATGAAAATGATGATGAAAGCATAATCCGGAGGAAGAGAAATATTATTGAACGCACAATGTGCAAAGCGAGAATGTTTGTTGTTCATAACGTGCAAAATAATAGTTGGCGTGTAACAAAAGTGGAATTAAATCACAATCATTCAATAGTTACGCCTAGTAAAATAGATTTCATGGCAACACATAAAAATATAACAGTTGCTGATAGAGAGTTAATCAATTTACTCCACCGATCAAAAATCAAACCAAGTTTGATCATGAATGTATTGAGTACAATGAGCGGTGGAAGGACAAATGTTAAATTCACCGTCGAAAATATTCAAAATGTTATACGCAACTTGCGATATGACTCATTTGATGCAAATGATGCACAAGAAGTTTTGACAGTTTTAAAGAGACTAAAGTCAGAAAGTGTTGGAAATTTTTTTTATAATATAAAAGTTGACGAAGAGAATCGCATTGCATGTATCATGTGGGTGGATTCTCGATCAATTATTTGTTATAGAAATTTTGGAGACGTAGTGACCTTTGACACCACTTATAGAACAAATAAATATGGGATGCCATTTGTTCCAATTACGGGAGTTAATCATCATTATCAGTCTATTTTGTTTGGGTTTGCCCTTATCAAGGATGAAACAGAAGATACATTTGTTTGGGTGTTAGAAAATTGGCTAGAAGCGGTTGAGAATAAAATTCCGTTGACGATCATAACTGATCAGGATAGAGCCATGAACAATGTCATTGCTACCGTATTGCCTTCCACCAAACATTTGATATGTACTTGGCATATCAGTAACAAATTCCCGGAGAAACTGTATCATTTATATAATAGTTACGAAACGTTTAAGGAAGACTTCGACAGGTACGCATCTATTTTTACAAATAGTCGAAATTAAATTGTCAATATTTTTGTGTTGTTATTTATAATAAGTTGTTATTGTAGGTGTTTGTATTCAGTGACAACTGCCGAATTCGAGGAAAGGTGGGCAAAATTGGTGGAACAATATGATTTACAACATCACGAGTGGCTTCAAACTATGTATAATGTAAAGGAGAAGTGGATCGGAGCATACTCAAAGTCATATTTTGCTGCAGGGATGACTACAACCGGGAGAAGTGAATCCATGAACAGTTTTTTTGATCAATACGTAAATAATTGTACCGGTTTGAAAGATTTTGTGATTAACTCACAAATAGCCATTGACAAACAATACTTGAATGAGAGAAAGCAAGATCTTGAAACTGAGTACAAGACAAGAAATTTGCGTAACGGAACTTTATTGGAGAAGCATGCGGCAGTTGTATATACGAAGAATATTTTTAAAGACTTTTCGAATGAGTTCTATGAGGGTCAAAAGTTAATGTGTCGTAAGATTCAGAATTTTGGGGTCGGTGGTACAAAGGGATATACAGTTTTCAATGAGGAGGTACCACAAAACCGACGATATTATTACGTTGTCGTTAAACACGGGGATTCCGACAATGTGACATGCATATGCCAACGCTTTGAGCACAGCGGCATGATTTGTAGACATATTTTGAGGTATATCACCTTCAAGAGCATAAATGAGATTCCAATGTCTTTGATTTATGGCAGGTGGACGAGAAATGCAAACAAAATTCATGGTGATCCTGTTTACATAAATGAAGTAAATGCTGAATCAAACTCTGATGTCGGTGATATTAGTACAATACGGTACAATCATTTGAACAGGGTTTATCAAGAAATTGCAGCAATTGGTTCGACATCGCAATCGTCTTACGTGCATGGTCTTGAAACTGCTATGAAGGAGAAAGCATGGATAAGTAAGTCAAGATTGATTGAAGAAAATGACACGGTTGAAGGTGGGAGCAGATCGAAGGAGCTGCACATGGAAGGTGGTAGTATTGACGAAGAAGATGAGTATTTTCCACCTCTTCAGTCACAAACTAAGGGTCGTAAGAAGGTCACAAGATTTAAGAGTGGAATTGAACAAATTCAATTTGCAAAAAGGCTGCGAAAATGTGTTATATGTCAAGAATACACTAATCATGATAAGAGAAATCATGATAAAGTAATGGAGATACGCTCGCAAATGTCTCAACATAGCACATTAGATTTAAACGTTGATGAAGAAGAGGCGTGATCGAATTTGACCTTTAAATTATATTAATTGTAATTGTATGATTTTCTGATGTATTTGATCGGTGGATATAATTAGAATACTATGATTATACACTATGATTAATAGTATGAGTATAGTAAAATATTATAATTATTATGATTCTTAGTTATTGTTTGAAATAATTAAGTACAATATTATGATTATAATAAAATAGTATTATAATCATAATGTTTGAAATCATTATAATACTATGATTATAAAAAAAATGACTACAAAAGATGAGGTAAATATAATTACCAATAAAAGAAAATTTATATTCAAACATTAAAAACATAAAAACTATCAAAAGAGTAAAAAAATAATTATTAAAAGTAAACTCATGTTATGCAGGACTTTCTATGTTAGTCAACAATTATTTTACAACTACTCGTATTTAAATTTAATGTTTTGTCTCTTTGACGTAAAACAGAAATACTAACATATTTTTTATCGCATGTATACGCTGAATGGAAGAATAAAATTTTCAAAAATTTGTTAAAAATTTTTTTAAAAAATTTTCGGTCTTAGTACCGGAAGGGAAAAACTTTTTTAAAAAAATAACCCTTTTTAAAAAAAAATTCCCTTCCGCCAGTGTTAGTAGCGGAAGGGGTATTTTTTTAAAAAAATTTTCACTTCCGCCAGTGTTAGTAGCAGAAGGGAAAAATTTTAAAAAAAAAAATACGTCTTCCGCTACTAACACTGGCGGAAGGGAAAAATTTTTTAAAAAAAAATTCCCTTCCGCCAGTGTTAGTAGCGGAAGGGGTATTTTTTTAAAAAAAATTTTCCCTTCCGCCAGTGTTAGTAGCGGAAGGGAAAAATTTTTAAAAAAAAATACCCCTTCCGCTACTAACACTGGCGGAAGGGAAATTTTTTTTTTAAAATTTTTCCCTTCCGCCAGTGTTAGTAGCGGAGGAGTATTTTTTTTTTAATTGCTCCTTGTTTCCTCCGTCGTTTCTTTTCTTTGTTTCTTCCACCCAACCTAGTTTATTTTCCCTCTTTTTCTCTCCTTCCGCCGTTACTTGCTTTCTCTTCCAAAAAAAATTTCTTCTTCTTCCATCTAAACAACTTCCAAATTTTACTCCCTTCCGCTTGATTCTGCTGTTTACCGCCCCAAATCAAGTAAGTTTTTGTAATTTCGAAATTATAAATTTTTTTTTTTAAAATTTCAGTTTGTTTTTTGATTTTTAATATTTTCAATATGTTTGTGTTTTGTGTGTGTGTCCTTCCGCCAGTGTACAGTGTGTGTGTGTGTGTGTGCAGTGTGTGTGTGTGTGTATTTTTTGTGTGTGCAGTGTGTGTGTGTGTTTTTTTTGTGTGTGCAGTGTGTGTGTGTGTGTGTGCAGTGTGTGTGTGCAGTGTGTGTGTGTGTGTGTGTGCAGTGTGTGTGCGGTGTGTGTGTGTGTTTTTTGTGTGTGCAGTGTGTGTTTGTGTGTGTGTGTGTTTTTTTTGTGTGTGCAATGTTTGTGTGTGTGTGTGTGCAGTGTTTGTGTGTGTGTGTTTTTTGTGTGTGCAGTGTGTGTTTGTGTGTGCAGTGTGTGTGTGTGTGTGTGTTTTTTGTGTGTGCAGTGTGTGTGCAGTGTGTGTGTGTGTGTGTGTTTTTTGCGTGCTGTGTGTGTGTGCAGTATGTGTGTGTGTGTGTGCAGTGTGTGTTTGTGTGTTTTTTGTGTGTGCAGTGTTTGATAAAGGCTTTTCAATATTTTGTAGGTTGCAATGGACAATTATCAATTAAATCTGGGTCCCGAAGATAACAGTTTGTTGGAAGATCAACTTACTCATATATCGACGCACATATACAACACAAATGAATTCAGAGTACTCGACGTTGCTCAACACAGTAATTAGAGGTATGATCTTTGGATGTTGAGTGACGCACAGAAGAATATACTTAATGCAGTTGGAATGCATGCATTTACACACGGATGTATATTCCCAAGACACGATGCATCCTTCATTACTGCATTAGTGGAAAGATAGAGATCATCTACAAACACGTTTCATTTTAATAGTGGTGAAGCGACAATCACATTGGAGGACATCCACTATATAATCGGTTTACCCATTAACGGGAAACCCCTTACTTGTGGTGTTTTGTCCGAGAAGGAACAAAAGGAATTGTTTCAAGACTGCTTTGGCGAACGGTTCTATAACCAATTCTACAAGGAAGCAAAGCACGGTGGTGGTATCCGTTTGACGTAGCTTTTGGAGTGTTTTCGTGAACTGCCAGAGGATCCACCAGTTGACTATATAGCTATCTACACAAAAGCCTACATACTGTGGTTGTGTGGTGCTATATTGTTTCCCACAAAAAGCAAAGACATATGCCCAGCTAGGTATGAATAAATTATTGTCTTTGTTATTATAATTTGTTGTCATAATTTGGTATCAATTTGGTTAACGTGTTGTTTTAATTTTCATGTTAGGTACATGATTTTTGTTAGAGAGATTGAAGATATAGTGAACTACGCTTGGGGTTCAGCAGTCCTAGCAGCCATTTACCGAGCACTCCACGATGCATCCCACTACCGAGAAGTTAAGGGTAAAATTGTCTTACCTGGAAGGATAACGGGATGCATGACAGTCGTGCAAACTTGGACATATGACAGATTATGGATAGGACGTCCAATGCCTCGACCTGGATCTGAGTTGTGGTCGCCGCGTGTGTTAGCATATGCATACGCTAAGCATGCTTACTATAAGGACAGGCAAGCAGATCCACACTACAACGTCCTAACATACTGGTCTGAGTTTGAAAATTAACCACAAAACAAATTCACCTGGAAGCCGTATAAGCCTATTCAGATGGTTGATGATGATGACGAGGACGCTTGGATGGCACGACTGTTCGCAAACAGTCGAATCCCACTGATACATTTTGACGAGATTGAGTATCAAATGTCAGACAGAGTCCTTAGGCAACTGTGTCATTATCAAAGGATACCTGACCCTCCTGTTGATCAAACTCATTTAAGGTTGAATCGGGCAGAGAAGGAGAATAGATTTCAAGTCTCCAATTACGAAGCATTCGGCGCGCCGTATGTAGAGATGTGGCACGACTTCCAGGAGAATCTTGTGGGATTGTTGGTATCTGAAAATACCAAGCAAAACAAACTAGACACGGACGTGTACTACTTGTGGTACAACAAGGTGACACGAAGACGAATTGCAAAACCGGCTGTCACTGATATCCGATACAGTAATCGTGTCATTGTTGATCAACCTCATGTAATAAACGTGGTACGTACAGTTAATTATAATCATTTCATTGCATTATATCTAATTTGTAACGCTATTAACATATACTTGTATCTTTTTATTGTGCAGTTGAAACAGACACTGAGGATGTTGCAGCAGTGGTCGAATAAGCCTCCCGAGATTGAACAACAATATCAAGCACTGTTAACTGATAATAGTGCTCTGTTTCAACAAATGCAATTGTCCAATCTCGGAGTTTATTCGGAGCAACCCTTCTACACTCCGTCCTTCATTGATCCTTCAGAAGCTCCAACTTCCATGACGTTTATATCGAATCCTCCAGTATCCTTCACAACTGAGTTCAATCTTTTCGCAGAGCATCCAACTGCAACCCATTTATCCCAAGAGGCACCACCCATCCAGAATCCGGCTAGAGTGTCAAGACACGATCTATTGATGGTTTCGGTCAAATGAGGCATGGTGAAGCCTTTAAACCCTTGGAAGGTGGATTGGTTAACTCGACACTGGTTTAATGGTGAACCAGTCGATGATTCGCATTATTGGCTTCGAAAAATTAAAGGTTACAATATTAATCAACAGGAGGCCACAGAATTATCGCCTGGGGCATGGTTAGGCAACACAATTGTGGACGCCTACCAAGAATTGTTGGCAGAAAGAGACGCCGTCATAACACGGACGGGAAAGAGGTTAAAAAGAAATTTGTACTATCTGCCGACTTTCTTCATTGTCGTGGGTCAAACCATGATAAATGCCGTAGTCGAGACTGATATTGCAAATGCAGTTGATTTTGTACAACACTTTGTAGAACAAAATGGTTTACGTGTTTTGGAATGTGATGTCATTTTCATGCCATTCCATTCTCGCATACACGAACATTTTGTCCTGGTGATGTTCAATGTTAAGGCATGGGCAATAAAAATCATTGATCCTATGCATCCAGAGATGACTCCGGCACAGTTGGATGCGCGATACCAGGCCGATGTTGCAGTTGCGGTAAGTACGAAAGATTTTATGTTGCTTTACATTTGGTTAAAATTTATTATTGTCACTTACTAATGTTTTTTTTTTTGAATTAGCAGAAGACTCTTGTACCTATATTGCTAAGATTTGCTGCCCCTGAGACCAATTGGCCCCCAAGAGATGCAAGACTCGGGAAGAAAGTTGTAGTGGCGAAACAACATAATGGTTCAGACTGTGGGGTTTATATTTGTAAATATATGGACGCAATCTCACGTGGACTAAATCTCACTGCAGCTAAATGGACAGTTCAAGATGCATCCATTCTTCGCTTGCGTCTTGCTTGGGAACTGCACAAAGGAATGGTCAGGGGTCCTCCCAGAACTGCACAAAGGAATGGCCAGGGGTCCTCCTAGAGGATACAAGATGGCAGGATCACAGACGTTGGATTCTGATGAAGACTAATGCTAAATATGTACGATCAATGGAGTGAAATTGTATTTGTTTTAACTATATTTGATTCATATGTAATACAATTTATGTTTGTCAATGTAATATATATGTTTTTTCTCAATGGTGTGTTATATATTTGTATTTATTGATTGTGTGTTATACAATTTAATTTTTCAGTGTAATATAATGTATAACAATAAAAACATATGACATAAAGGTTTAAAATAACATTTTATCAAGCAATTCCTTTTTTAAATTAGAGGAAGACTTTAAAAAAAAAATCTCTTTCAAGAATAAATATCAAGCACTCAAAATGTCTTTACTCTGAAAAAAATCCTCAAATTAAATCTTAAAAGTTATTTTTACACTGAAAATGTCTGACAGAAGGCTTTAAAAAAAATTATAAGGTCAAGCGGAAAAATGTCTTAGTGGCGGAAAGACAAAAATTTTTATTTTTTTATTTTTTTTATTTGTATTTATATATATATATATATTTTTTTAATTATTGGAGTTGAAATTAGTTTAATACTTTTGTAACATATATTTTTTAATAGTTAATAGAAAAAAATAGGAGCAGAACTTTTGAACCAAGTAAAAAAGAGTGTCTAATTTTGCAACAGCTGGGATACGTAAATAACCATAAATTCTCATGACAAAGTTTGACATTCACAACTCCAATCAGATATTACAAACCTCAAACCCCACCACCGTGCCTGGATCTTTTTCAAGAAGAAACCCACAAATCTGTTTCTTGTTGTATAATGTATATAGCTTGCTCACTAGTACTACTACTAAAAACATGAATGAATTATTGAACGTCCATGGGGTCTCCTTCCACTCTTCTTGAGCCTTCTCTACGAGTCAACCCTTGTCCCAGCTAGCCATTGTTAATGCAAATGAAGATGAACAAGTCAGATCGAGAAAAGCAAACTGGGGAACTATTATTTCCATAAATAAATTTGATAATCCAACTGAGTTTGTACAATGACCCCCGTTAAGTTTTGGAGATTCTTGAGGATGTAATCCACAATACTGGAATTTGAAATCTTCAAACTTTAAACTGAAATAAACACAGGTCAAAACCTTAATACTTCTTGAAGGAAACACCGACAGGTTTTTGGAATTAATGAGAGAGTGAAGGAATAGTTTGTGAGCCAATAAAGTCAACATCGAGAAATGAATGTATCCTGATTTTGTCAATTGTCAAGGAAAACCATTATGCAAGAGTTATTAGGCTAGCTTATTAAAGAGGTCGATCAACTACGGCAGTTTTATACTTTTATGGCTGCAAGTTGTCTTTGCCTGCTCCATTGACAAAAGATGGTCATAAAATAAAGTACTGGCAGGCAGCAACCATAAATGTGACGTAGCTATTTCATAACTGGACCTTTATTTCTCTATTACTCTAAAATGAAGGTTATTCTAATAATAGAGTAGGGAATTTGAAGATGAGGAAGGTCTGAGACCGGAGTATAATTCATTAATTTATCGGGTGGTACTCAGGCTCGTGAAAATTTCATTTGACCTTTTCCGATAGTGCTTATGCTGGTGAAAGTTTAGTAACGGCTAACTTATGCTAATCTTGTTGTATCTAATTCTCATAACAAGACCAAAATAATAATAATAATAATAATAATAATAATAATAATAATGCCTATTGTCTAATGGAGCCTTAATTTGGACTAAAGTGTCAGAGAAAATAACAATGCACCTGGCAATTTGCAAAGGAAGATCAAAAGCAAATGATATTAGTAAAATTTTACAAAGATTAATGCGCACGAAAATGTAACTTTTTTTGTGGAAGGACCAAATATGATCTAGGTGACCACATGGGCTCACCATCTACGATACTTCATTTATTGAGTTTGTATGGACACCCATGATTGTAATTTATATGGATTAAAATATTTTTTTTTCCAAAGTCAGACGTAGTAGCAATATAGATGACCAATATATATTTCAACGCGTCCACACACTCTTCTTAATGTCACTAAAATATATATCTTTATTACTTGGAGCCAACTTAGATTACGTTGTGCGCGATAGTTTCGAATCTTGCAGGCTCATAAAAAAGCATGCAATGTAGTTGATGGGTCGGTGTGTGAATGTGTGCGTGAGTTTCTAGACTTGTGGGCCCACTTTGTATTAGGGAAAAAAAACTGCATGTATCAGGCATTTCATACAGGCCCAGAATGGTAATTGATGTTACAGTACAACTGCATTTAAATTGGATCCCATAAGAACGGAAAACTGGAAATGAAAGCTTACAAGTAAAACAAAACAAAACTATATATTTGTAAGTAAACCCTCTGCTTCTCAAACAAATGGAATGGGGAATTAAAAAAGGAGAGCATGGGACAAAGCAGTTGAGATTTTGTGCTTTCGCGACAAATAGTGCACCATAGTCAACTGAAAGAGATCTTGGCCCTGTAACCTAAGCGACTAAATATAAAATATATAACAATTTTTTTACTTGTGTGGGCACATATTACACCCCATAACAATGATTAACTTGCCTCATTTGTGAAGCCTGAGGCACTCACTTAACATTAACTGGGATGTCACTTTCGCCTTATGGACATTCAAGAGAAGAATCTAACAGAAAGGAAGTGCATAATATCATGTAAGATATGAGCACAATGAGATTTCTTTATAGACATGTTTATATATCAACAGGTCATTTTTCATCCCTTTTCATTACTTTGTCCAACTTCCCATGTGTTGGCCGCTTGTTATTTGGTAACTCTCTCTTTTTTCTTTTCTTTTCTAGGAAAAGTTTGAACTTTGGCTAACCGTTAAAACCAAAAATTATACAGAGAATATGTTAATTTACAGGCCTGCCTGAGGTATAATTAGCACTCCTCCAAACTCCCTATCCCCATCTCCGATCAGGAAAAAAGGGGAGCTAAGCAGCAGGAAGGAGCAAATAATAGAACCTATCTTATGTGCTTGTAGCTTAATTAAATGTCTTGGGATGGTACAGTAGGGTTTTGTTTTGCCTTTGGTTGGTAAACTGCAACAGAGTTGATGACGGCCAGTAGTTTTTTTATCTAAGTTGCAGTGTTGTACTTTTTTTGCTAAATACAGTGACGTGTTGCACTTTGTTGGTGCCGTAGGTTTTAGCTCCAGCAAAAATATAAAAATCGCATTGTATTTTATGGTACTTTTCCTATCTAAATACTTCTTGTTCTGCATTTCTGGTGCAATGAAGTTCATACTACTTTACCACCAACACCCCACCCACCCCCCACCCCCAACACCACCACCACCACAAAAAACAAAAAAGAAAAAAAAAAGGGTAACATAACTTATAGCATCATAATACCAACTTTCGTTGAGATCCTGGACAGACAAAAACCGCAAAACTACTCATGCCTACATCATATGTGGTAACAGATAATCACCGGAAGCTCAACTTCCTTCGGGAGATGTGGTCCTTAAATATTAGCATAACTCCAGCAATAAGACCAACCAGCTAAGGTTTATCCAAGTCATATGTAACGTTATGAGAACTGGTCATTTACTAGTCAGTAGGCTTGATTAACTAGGTCACACTTAAAGCATAACTAGACCACTAGGCCATTAACTTATTACCCAAGTCCACCAGGTCTCAGATTCACAGAGGCATAACTTCACAGCACAAATTTTCCAGCTAATAAAAAGTATTTAAAAAATGAATCAATTTGAAAGCCCAAAAGGCCTACTGTTTATTGACTTTCGGCTCTTTCAGCAAACTAGACTATTGACTTATTAGTGAAGTCCAGAAGGGTACAGCTTGATATCACCCTAGCCTCCCAGCTCAATTGTCTCAGTACTAACATATTATAATATTTAAGAATGAAACAATCCAAAAGCCCAAAAGGCCTACTGTTCAAGTCACTTAGCTGGCTATAAAACCTAACAATGGTGGCCCAATCCCTAAAGTTTTCTGGCCCAAACTTAAGTCTTTTAAACTCTTAACCATTATTTGATTAGTGAGGGACTGCCCAATCAGACAGCTTGTTAATATCATGGAACATAAGTATCAGGCAGCTCGTTAAGTGAGTGATAAGCTAACAACTAATAAGATATTTGATGAGGTAAACTGCGTTAAGGTGAATTAGTGGCTTCATGCATATAATCATACTGTCAAAAACCAAAAATACAGAAAACGAAACAAAAATAAATCTCGAAAGTTGAAAGTAACTCTTAATAAATGATATCCAACTAACTATATGAGATTTATATGTGTCAAAGTTACAGGTTAGTTCTGCATTTCATTGGTAATATGACAACCAACAATAACCATGATTGATTTATCACAGTAGCAAAATTTTGAAAACTCACTCATAACTCATTCTTGCCAACCGTAGAAGAGAACTGCAAAGCAATTTCTTTAACAACTTGAATCAGACCATTCAAGTCATTGCTCCCCAGTTCAAGACAGTCCCTTAGCAATTCACCTTCAAACACTTCTCTCTGCACCATCTCCACCACTTCCTTTAATGGACCCTGCCATTACCATCAGATATTAGCTTTTTACGGGGATTCCCAAAAATCTCATTATAACCATTAACTATCTAAAGAATTCGTAATCAATAAATAATCTATAATTCAAAACCAGTTATGCAACTATATATAGCGCATTATTGGGAAAAACTTATAAGCTAGCCAAACTTACAAGTGTTTTGTTAACTTTTGACGTTTAGATAATGCTTATAAGTAGACTAATAAACATATAAGCTAAAAAAAGTAATAATAAACAAGTCTTACTTATAAGTTACTGCTATACCTTTTACTTCCGTACCTCGATCTTTTCGGTAAGTTACTTTAAAATTTAGAATCGCGTTTTGTTGATAATTTTAACATTTAATTGTTACTTATAAGTTAATATTAGCCTAACACTTTTTCATTCATTTTAACTTAGAGGGTGTTTGGCCGTTACTTTTTTTTGGTCAAATTACATTTATAAGTTAAAAGTAACATTTTAAGTGTTAGCTAAAAGTAAAACATAAGGTTTTATTACTTCATAAAAAGTAAAATTTTAATTTAGTTTTGAAAGGTAGATTTGACCAAATATAATTATCAAATTATTCTTTATAATTTAACATATCACCAGACCAAAAGACTTTAATACATTTGTTCAATTTAATAATTTAACAAACTAAGTTAACTTAAAAGGTAAAATTAACCGATCGCTTTGTTAGCTTATTTTAACTTAAAATTTAATTTTTAAGTTAAATGGAAGCCAAACATTTTTTATTAAAAAGTTCCTGATTTTTAAGTTAAAAAACAAGTCAAAAGTAAAAAAAGAAAGAAAAAGAAAAAAAAGCCCCATCACCCGAACAGGTTCTTAGCTTGTAACACTTTCATTTATAAATAAGAATTGAAATTCATTTATTTTTACTTATAATATTACTTATAAGCAAATTAAACATAAGTTATTCCCGGACAAACTCATAAGATCGCGAAGTAAAGTTTATCAACATACCGATTGTGAGAAAACTAAACTTAGTCTACCGAACAGGGACTTTGAAACCCTAAGGACATTACTGTAATTTCGCTGGACCCACGCCACTTTATCTCCGTCCGAGTCCATCCGGGTCAACTCGTTCACAGCTCTGATCAACTCGTTGAGTTCCGACATAGCCCCGAATAGCTCGAAGGAGGACGTCGTATCTCTCCAGGAGTAGTTCTTGAGGTAGTCCCAGCCGAGTGACAACATGGCCCGCCAGAAACTGAGCCCGAGCCCCCGCTGGAGCTTCTGGGCTATCTGGCGGGCACGGGCAGCGCCGGCGACATCGCCGCGAGCGGCGCGTAGATTGGCGACGCGAGTGGTGAGGGAGTGGGAAAGGGTGAAGAGACTTTGGTATTGGGAAAAGGAAAGAGATAGAGAAGGTAACGGAGTGGTGATAAGGAGGATGATGAAAGCGACGAGGTGGGACACTTTGACGGCCATTTTTGAAATTTTGTTCATTTGATGTTAAAAAAAGTAAATATTTGGACTGAGTTTAAAAAACGAGTTGGATCTTGACGGCCCAACAAAGAATCCGCCCTGAGATAGAACAAAGTTATCGGTCGCATTTAATTAACAAAATTGTGTTTAACAATATTTTACAACTTAAACTCATCATTTTATGAGTTGAAGAAAAAAAATAAAAAAAATATTTTTAATTTACCTCGATCAAAACTTACAGGCTAACGTGACTATACTCCAACTCTCACCTCAGGAAGTTGTGCCGAAGAGACTCGCGGACTGTATTAACAGAGTAACATATTTATTATTTTTCCAGTTTTATCTTTAAAAACTTTTTAATGTGTAAATATAGTAGTAATAACGCATTTATAGACAAATATATATTGCATTCACAATTTGTTACTTGATGGAATGTTTTAATGTTTCACTCATCTGGTTGATAAATCATATTTATGTACCACCTCCGTCTTGTAACATTTGAATACTTGCAATATCTTTTATTCAGGATATGCAACACCTAAATTATCTTTGATTTGATAGTTTTATTTTCATACCTCTTTAAAACTATTTATATATTCAAATTTTATACTTTCAAAAGATTTGAAAAATATAATATTAAATAAATGTCTATTTAAGACAATATTTGTGGAACGAGGTATTGCGAATTCTTTAAAACAAAAGGAAATAAAAATTCTACCTTTAGGTTAGAATTCAAGAAGAATCTACGTCATTGACAACTATAAGATGTTAAAAATTGACGAGGATGAGGAAATTCGTTGTCTCGGATCTTCTTTCATAGATTGAATAAAAGTTGATGCGGATGAAAGTTTGCAAGGCACTATAGAGTTGGAGCGTGTGGAGGAGCTTTTTGAAATAACGTACAATAGTGAAGGGTGGCATAGATTCACTTATTTTCTTGACTTATTTTTACGATGAAAATCCTATTTATGAGGAGTTTTCCATGGTTTGTGTTTTAGCATGGGGATGAGTTTCACAAGAGTAATTTTAGAAATGGATTCCTAAATCATTGTTTAGGCAATACAAGCAAGAGGTTGAAAGGTATTTTCAAATTTAACATGGAGTATCACAATAAAATTTGAAATTCCTAACGTGTTATATTTATTGTAAAATTAATATAATTACATAGTAATTTACTAACTCGAAATTAGTGTAACAAATCTTACTCGACTTCTATGTCTTTCAAAAGAAATTTATTCATGACAAATTTAATTGCATCATATTTGAAGATTTTGTTGCTCTTTCTTAGCGTCTTGGGTGGTTTTCATCCTTCACCCCTCCCCCCAAAATAGGGAGAAAAAGAAGATACCAATATCAACACATTTAGGTTTTTGGTAATGTGATTCCCAACTGCCAAAAAGCTTCACATGATATATACTCTCCTTGTAGCATAAACTCTACCATACAAGTGACATGTCCAGGTTAAAATTTTAAAATCTCACGGTAGTTACATATCTTCCTCATGAGTAACATCATCATTTAATTGAGTATTTCTAAAAACTTATAGTATTTTTTTTATTACATAAAGTTTAGGTGAGAGAAAATTATCCGGTTTAAAGTAAAAGCATTTCACCTGTCTATTTGAGGTCATGCCAATAACACTTTATTTTTTAAGAATTGAAGATAAACTTTGTTTTAGGGTTTTGGTGGGTTTCTTAAATTTCCTTAATTGTAAAGGCAAGAACAAAGGATGAGAAAGCTGAGATATCTTCAACTTTAAATAAGCAAATATCCGACATATAATTTGTTAGAGAGTTCTTGTAATATTTTATATGGGTGACAAGAGAGTTTACTTCATTTTAAAATTTAGAATCCCAACGAAATTTAATAATTACATTACTACGAAAAATTAAACCTCATCAACAAAACAAGAAATTTAATAATTTCAGTGTCATTATAAAACAGGTTGAAGGTTCGTAATTAACTCAATTAATGAAAACAAAATTTGATTTTCATGAGAAAATATCACTTAAACAAAAAAAAAAATGGGTTAAGAAATGGATAAATGACACTAAAACTAGAAAATTTTGATATGCCACCGCCCCTGCTGCACATCCTGCATGGCTAGAAAAGATACAAATATAAGGTGACATTCGTTCTGATTCGTTTCGGGCTATGAGTTGTAACCCTCTATCTCTTTATCCCTCTCTCTCTATATCTATACATATATATACATATACACAACTATCTAAATATGGATAGATACTCGTCACCATCGGTGGTATGTGGAGATTTTTCTCTATCCCTAGTGTCCAACTCCACAGCCACCCAAAATATCCGTGTTTCTTAGCCACCTGCCACTCACTCGTCTCTTTATGGGCACCCCTCTATTTGGGTTTTTAAATACCCCATTTGAATTACAACATCCAGTGTTGATACAGTAGGGCTTTGTGTTTTACAAGTGATGATGAAGGTCAAGTCCTCTGAAGAAATCTGCATTTTGCAGAAGGATTTGGTAAAATTCCCACTTCCTTAGCAGTTTTTTCTTCTTAATTTGATTCCCATTTTGATTTTCTTATTGGTTTTTCAAAGTGTTTATCAGCTATTTTTTATGCGGTTTGATGCTACTGGCACTGTTTTTTTTCTCTTTTTCGGTTGAAGTTTAGGTTGTGAATTTTTTTTTTTTTTTTTTACAATGCCGATTAAGAATTTTTTAGGCAATTTTAGTGATTATCAACTATTTTTTAGTGGGGTTTTGATGGTATAATATTATTTAGTTTTATTGGTATTTTAAGGTTCTAGAATTCTTGTTTATTCCATTTAGTTCTGCCTTTGAAGATTTCATTTTCAAACAATAAACACGTGTAGATAAATGAATTGTTACATATGGACGAGAATCACCCGGATGTTATTCCCAGAAAATTTTAGTTTATATTGGACAATATATCATAGTTCTGTTTAATATATGAATCCAGCTCCTGTTTATTGATGCTGATTTACAATTATGTAGTTTGAGAAATTATTGCAGCGAAGTAGAATTGATTGCTGCTTTTGATTGATAAGTTTGTAACAGTAGTTTTCTCCGTTATTTATTTTTTGCTAATTTAGGTTTAGGCTATAACTCGCCTAAAAAAGGTTGTTGAAAGAGACCTTTCTTAGTTTTTTATATTTATGGGTACCTATTAATACTTTTTAAGTTTGAGAACCAATATCTAAATGCGATTAGAATGAAAGCGATATTTTTCGTAAAATAATTTTCAAGTTCAATTAGATAATTGAGACACTAGTTCTATTTTTTCTTTTCCAAAAATTATTTTTTAGTGATTCAAGATTATATTACTCACTTGAAAGGGTGCTCCAGAAAACACGTTTTACATCATCTATGGTTGCTACATTCGAGCATTTTAGCAAAATAAAGTACTGTTCAACAGTTGCAAGATATTGTTGCAGGAACAATATTTGATAAAGAAACTCTGTTGGCAAACTTAAGAGCTTTTAATGTGCAGGCGGAATTGCAAACCAGGGATATGCCTTTTGACAAGTATAACCACAATTCTGCCATTCTTAGGACTAGACTGGAGAGGCTTTTGAAGGATAGAGAACTTAGGAAATCCAACAGATCTATCCAACTGAATGAGGAGCTCAAAGAGCCCCCTGGGGACTACCAAAATTTAGTTGATGGTGACAATTGGCCTCATGATGAACAGCTGTTAGATGGGATTACAGCGTCTAGAGTTCTTAATGATCCTGGATATGATAAGCAAAATGGGATCCCTCCCAAACAACGGTTATTGGTGGTTGCTAACAGACTACCTGTATCTGCAGTAAGAAAAGGTGAAGATTCATGGGCACTAGAGATAAGTGTGGGAGGCCTAGTCAGTGCACTTTTGGGTAAGTATTAGCTCCATTCGTAGCTGATTTGTTACATTGCATGAAGATGTTTTTATACGTCCTTTTTAACAGTATGGCACTGTATGCTGCTATTCCCTTTTTTTTTGCAGCATAAAGGTTGTAGTTGAGTGTCATGATAACATGTCACTATTGTCATTGTTTATGCAGCTACGTATATGTAGAATTTGGGATCCCTCATGGACATGCTAATTATACTACGATATTTTCTTGAAGGTGTGAATGAATTTGAAACCAGATGGATTGGATGGGCTGGTGTAAATGTAGCTGATGAAATTGGAAAAAGAACACTCACTAAAGCTCTAGCTGAGAAGGTTCATATTATTCTCTCTCCTACCTTTGCTCTCAGTGTCTAGGAGCTTGTATCAATATTGTGTCATATGTTGTTTTGTTTTAATTGCACGGCAAGTAGTTATCTATTGTATGATTGTTTTAACATTTGCAGAGATGCATTCCAGTTTTCCTTGATGAAGAGATTGTTCACCAATATTACAACGGTTACTGTAACAACATCTTGTGGCCTCTTTTCCATTATCTTGGTCTTCCTCAAGAGGACCGCCTTGCAACAACCCGTAGTTTTCAATCCCAGTTTGATGCTTATAGGAAGGCTAACCAAATGTTTGCTGACGTGGTTAATGAACATTATCAAGATGGCGATGTTGTCTGGTGCCATGATTACCATCTGATGTTTCTCCCAAAATGCCTTAAAGAGCATAACAACAGAATAAAAGTTGGTTGGTTTCTCCACACACCTTTTCCTTCCTCTGAAATTCACAGGACCCTGCCATCTAGATCGGATCTGCTAAGATCTGTACTTGCTGCTGATCTGGTTGGGTATGTCTTAGTTTCGTATCATAATACCTAAAAAATGAGACAATGAAGATAACATTTATATATTTTATTTTATTATGAATTTCGTAGCACTTTAGTATGCCTCTGAAGGATTGACAAGTCTCAGATTCATGAATAATTTCTCTCTTTTGTGTTGTGGTGATGATAGTGGTACTTAATGACTCCAATAGTTGGTACTTGGTTCTGATTGTTTTACCTATATATAGGATTTCCAACTCATAGAGATATTGAGGTTATGTTTGGTCGATCACTCACGTAAAAAACCTTAGTAATATGAATATTCTACTAAGGGTACAAGGATATGCCAGATACATACTTAGCAATTCCTCAACTTGTGATGCATCAATGATCCAGCTGAGGCATGGAAAACAATATTCAATAATGAGATTGAATCAATGCATTGAGGTTAAATAAACAAGATCTGGCATAAGTAAGATAGCATAATAAGGTCATAAGGTTGCTAAATTTTGTGAATACTTATGCAAAGGTATCACTTTTTGGTGTCATCTAGGTGGTCCAGAGAGAGTTAAAAAGCTAATCGACCATCTTACTTGATCTTATGTTCCCAGTAAGTTTTTTAATTCATCATTTTAAAGTATAAGTTGAAAAGCACTTGCATTTATTTTTATGGTTTCAGTATAGCTATTCAGGACTTCAGGAGAGAGAATACCCATAACTAAGTTTCCAAACAACCAAATATCCAAAAGTCCATGATTTTACTAAGCTTTCTGCCCCTCATTTTTGCATGTTGAGTGTTTCGGCTGGATCATAGATTTATTTCTTGAGACAACTGTGTGGAACAATCTGCCTCTACATTATTTTGCATGATGGCTTGTTTGAAGCATAGCTGTCAGCACCTGCAACCTTTACCATCTTTGCCTGGATTAAATTTCTGTAAATTTGCTTGATATATTTCCTTGTTAATTTGAAACCATACAATCTTGAAATATTAGCATATTAACTAATTTAATAATCTGAAAGTAAATTATGGTAAAGCATTGCCATGCACTTAAATCACACTCATTTGTGTGCTGTTTGCATTTATTATGTTTATAGTTTTCCTGCAATTTGTTGACATTTTAGGTTGGTGCTTTATCCAGGAGCATTTGTCTGGATCGTTGAGATCTGAAACCAGAAGCTGGCAAGAAATTTAGTATCAAGTATACATTTGAAAAGTATCATATCATTTAACTTACATCTGGAGACTTCTAGAAAAGTATACAAAAGAATCAGGATGAGATAGAATTATGATTATACTCTCAAATAAGTAGTAGAAAGTTAAAAGATTACATAAGTTCAACCATTATGTTTGAGTTAGAATGCAATTAGGAAAGCTTACCAACTCTCTCTCTCTCTCTCTCTCTCTTCCCCCTTCTCTCCCTCCCTCCGTCTCCCTTGAAGTTGATACTGCTGACTCATCATGAGTTAGTAATCATGACCTTCTATAAGGAAAATTTCAAGAGATGTAGAAAGTAAATAATTATGCCCCATAACTTGAAGTCGCTTGACATGCATATGATGACATTAATGAGCTGAGAACTGAAACTTTGTTTTTGTCATGTAGAGAACATGATTCTTGAATAGTTTCCTATATAACTCTCGCATAAGAAATCGGGAATTAGTGAGTAGTTGTTACTCCCTCCATCCAATCGATTAGGCCTTTTCGCTAACTAAGTTTTTATACTCAAAAAGGCATAATCGATGGGACAGAGGGTTCTGACTCTGTATTGCTTGTTAGTAAGACTATCTGATCAAATTTGTAGCATATTGAGGTCTTGGGTTGCAAGAGTTGTAATTGTTCAATAATTTGTTCTCCAGTTTCCACACTTATGATTACGCAAGGCATTTTGTTAGTGCTTGTACTCGGATTCTTGGGCTTGAGGGTACACCTGATGGAGTGGAGGATCAAGGGAAGCTTACTCGTGTGGCTGCGGTAAATAATTTTTCCCATCAAAATTTCCTTGTTCCACAATTGTACTTGCAGCATCAACGATCCTTTTAAGGAGCTAGAAGATCTTTTCGTGTGATTTCATAAGTTTTAACTGCTATGTTGATCACAGTTTCCTATTGGGATAGATTCTGATCGATTCATTCAAGCTATTGAACTCCCTCATGTGAAGAATGACATTCAAAAACTCAAAGAAAGATTTTCTGATCGCAAGGTTGGTGATGTTTCCTTCGTCTAGAATTAGTATTTTATACATTTCAGTACAACCCACATGGTTTTGATGTATTATTAGGGCAGTATAGAATTAGTACTTTATTTGATCAGTTTATAATTCTCAATTAAAACAATCCTATGCTGTGATTATTTCTCTTACAGCATGTTGTGTTATTTACGCAAGTACTGAGAGCTTGGCCCTTGCACTTTTTGATGTTTGTGATTTCACTATATCATAATATCTCCCCTGCTAACCTATTTTCCTCATTTCTTCTAGCCATGGTTATTTTACCAAGGTCAAAAGTTGCCAAGATCAAATGTTGACAATTGTATGTTGACAATTGTTCTCATGTATTGGTTCATATTTTCAATGGACAGGTAATGTTAGGAGTTGATCGTCTTGATATGATCAAAGGTATTCCACAGAAGATTTTGGCATTTGAAAAATTTCTGGAAGAAAATCCAAATTGGCATGATAAAGTAGTTTTAATTCAAATTGCTGTTCCAACAAGGACAGATGTTCCAGAGTGTAAGTTCCAGCGTCATCACTTTTTTCACGACTTTGGATTCATATCAACTTGGATTGTATATACTTTCATGGATTTTACCATTAGATTGGGTGCTGCGTGTGATTTCTTTATATTGACTTACAGTATTGGCATCTATGCCTACTATAAATGACGGGTAACAGTATAAAACTTGAGTTTAGTTATATAAATAAGCGCCATATGGTTACTTTGCTTTCTTTTCATTGGTTTTGACAGATCAAAAGCTCACATGTCAAGTACATGAAATTGTTGGACGCATTAATGGAAGATTTGGAACTCTCACAACTGTTCCGATTCATCATTTGGTTTGTCTTTTTAGCCTAGAGAATTTAATTCCTTAAATTGAGATTAATGCTTAAATTACAAGTTTTCTTTTTATATGTGAAATTCTGCAGCATCAAAGTTTGAGCTCAGCTTTTAAATTTTTTATAAACTAAATTTTCAGTTGGACCTTAGGTTTTTTTTCTGGATTTAGGTGACAATGAGCTATATCTTAGGTTTAATTAACTTTAAAATTGATAAGTGTATTCCAATCCATTTTTTCCCCAAATCCATATTGTTACTACTTACTACACGTGGCTGAACCAATAATTTCTTTCTTCCTACTGTCAGCAACTCAGCAACTGTACCAAGAACTGTGCTTTGGTCTTATTTTTTAAAATTAATAGTTCTCCATATATACCTTATACTCATAAATAGCACAACTTTATTCTAAAAATTCTTTTACTTATTGATTTTAGCAATGATTTCTTGTATATTTACAGGATAGATCGCTCGACTTTCACTCGTTATGTGCACTTTACGCTGTTACTGGTACTCGCCTTTGCGCTTCAATCCTCAAATATGTATTCAGTCATTGTTGTATACATAAGCTCAGATGATTTAGTGAGAATGTGAGATTAAGTGGTGAATAGCTATTATCTGACTTTATTGTACACGGAGCTGCTAGATTGAGAAGCAAAATAAAATCGTAAGTGCATAGGTACTTCTTGGGGTATGGGAATAACATCGTTTGAATATGTTCCTGCTTCTCCTTTTTCTTTCGCACTGTTGTTTGTTTTGAGCTGTTTGTAGTAGGTCTCTTATTTATATCATATTGAAATCTATTATGTAAATGAGCACTGTACAAAATGTAGTACAAAAACTCAATACATGTTCATCTCAAGATGTTATATTGAGGTCTTGAGAGGTATCGCCAGCCAATCTCAAATGAGCAGGGTGAGATTTTCAAATCCTTTTGAGCTTTTGGTTCAATAATTATCAGAGAATCCAACAATTTTGTTGGATTGAAAAATCCGCTGGTCTAGTGTTGTATTGAGCGGTATCTCCCGTCTCCCGCAGCCCTTAATTGGGCAGGGTTCAGAGGTCGAGACATTATGTAGTCTGTACCCACAGATAACATGTATTCTTTTAATTAATCTCTTGTGTGCCATGTCCAGAGTTTAGAGTCAGCTATAGTTGCAATTAAAAGTTGGCACCAAAAAATAGGAAAACGGACAGCTAGTATTTGACAAAACATGAAGTGTATCTGGAATTGAAACCCTTCTGATGCATTACTTTCTATTAGATCACTAATACCATGAACCTGTGTTGGACTAACACACTTGTACAAGGACTAGAAAGTATCTCCAGCCACCCTTGGGTGGGCAGGGTACGAAGTTCAAGACTATCTGTACTCATTGATAATGTACTATTTCTTTCTTCTATATGTTCATTGTTTCTTAGAATATCACTATAGAAATATTGGGAATCTTATGTTCTTGCAGCATTACATACTCATGACTTGATGATGTACTTTGAAATTATACAATTCCTTTGACTGTCAAAAAATTTCATATTGGGTTGAGGATTCACAATTTGTTGCACTTACCCTTTTTTATCTCAATATTTCTTGTCCAGATGTAGCACTTGTTACATCCTTGAGAGATGGAATGAATCTTGTCAGCTATGAGTTTGTTGCCTGCCAAGCCTCAAAGAAAGGTGTTCTGATTCTGAGTGAGGTATAACTGAGATTACTCTCGTTTTTTATATGATGGTGAAGTCAATTTTCTGGTGATGGTGAACATAGTATTTATATTAATAATGATAATTGTATTAGAAATAAAAACGGACGACTTTCTTCTCAAGCATAATGGATAAGATAGTTTCTCATCCTCAAAAAAGAAATCTACTGGTCTAAGACTGGTAATCTGAGCTGTAAAATTTTGAGTAGAATAACTTTGAGACCAAGGTGATTATACCAGATGGAGCTAACTCATTGTTTGACTGGCCTAGTTTTGTAGTTGCAAGTAAGTAATTTTTATGGTAAAATAGTCCAAAATGCTTCAATAGTTAACGGTTCATCTGGAATTTTGTCGCATCAGAAAGTACATCATGAGATGTAATAGCATGCCACAATTAGTCAGTATTTATTTATTTTGTTTTTGTAGTTTGCTGGTGCAGCACAATCTCTGGGCGCTGGAGCAATATTGGTAAACCCATGGAACATCACAGAAGTTGCTGCTTCAATTGGCTATGCTTTAAATATGCCTGCCGATGAAAGAGAAAAGAGACACAACCACAACTTCATGCATGTAACTACTCATACATCCCAAGAATGGGCCGAAACCTTTGTGAGGTACATGCACTTCATCTGTCAGTGCAACACCTGTCAGTTATATAAATGATATAATTACTTAATCTCCTTGTTATTCCTTTACCATAAGTTAGGTTGTACGTGCTCGATGTATTTGTTAGTACACTTCCATGGTGAGGTCGAATCAAACAATTTTATTCTACAATTTCCATTTGCTATTAAAACTACACATTTATTAAAAGAAAAAGAGAATGATTTATAGATTACTACGTCAGGTTACAGACTCATCAACTGGAACTTTGGCCTGTTATTGGCAGGAATTTGTTATCATTGAAATGTTTAAGTGAAATTTGGAATGGAAATGGAAATAGATATATACTTGCACTTTGTTATGCTTGTCACTTAAGAGTAGTCTTTCAGCAAGATGCTATTCTGATTCTATGATACCTTAAAAGTAACATTTTCATGAAGTTTCGGCAAAGCTGATAGTGAATAGGTAAGACTTATAAGGTATTCTGTCCATGCAGACATTTTTTCATCAGATATGCTTCTTTTCTTTATCATCATGGCATTCTTCTTATATTTTTTGTACAATACAAGCCTGAATCCTATTGTTCTTCTATTTAGTGAACTCAATGATACCATTGTTGAAGCACAACTAAGGACAAAACAAATTCCGCCTTCACTTCGAAACAAAGATGCAGTTGAAAGTTTTTTGCAGTCCAATAATCGTTTACTCATACTGGTACCCACTTCTTTCCTTGTTTGAACTTTAAAAGGTAGACACCTAAATGGTTCTATATGCATCCAACTATGATTCCAGTTATGAGATTTCATTCTTACATGATGAATGTACCTTGATTTAATAGGTTGGGAATTATCAGGGTAGAGAACCTATTGTGAATGATATATGTAGACTAATTTATGACATATATGTATATTAGATACAATGGGTAGTACAGATCTACAATTTTGTTTGAAATTATTGAGCCTCCAAACTTGGTCTTTTTTTTTCCTCCCTCCACACTTTTTTTCATAGACATAAATTTTGTTGTATTATTGATCAAACCAAACCTGACGCATGTGCAGTTGTGCACAATCTATGGACATCTTGCGTAGATTGAGTAGAAGTCTCATTTTTTGTCAACAAGGGGTCTAGAAGAGTAGTCCTTTACCAAAACAATGGTTATTAACACAGATAAGTGATGGGTGATTTGCACCAGACCTCTGTTGTGATTTGTGGGTTTCAAATGCCTTTTCTGTTGGAGACCAGTCATATGTCGTTATCCGCACCATGTCTCTAGCACATCATTTGAAATCGGATAAGACTTATAAATCAGATAAGATGGTGTCATCCAATGCTAAGTTTACTTCAGTTACTTGCAAGATTGTAGCTCCAGTTATATTAAAGAAAGATGTTCCCAGGAAAAAAGGGCAATCGTGTAAAAGGTTGATGTTTTCCATGTTTTCTCTAATGCTCAACGTTCTTTCTATGCAGGGATTTAATGCAACACTTACTGAACCAGTAGACACTCAAGGTAGAAGGGTTGATCAGTTCAAAGAAATGCAGCTTAAATTACACCCAGATCTTAAAAAACCATTGAAGAAGCTTTGTGATGACCCGAAGACTACTATTGTGGTCCTTAGTGGTAGTGGTAGAAGTGTCCTGGACCAGGTAATCTCATCATTAGCACTGATCTCTTTATTGTTTTTCGGTGAACTGTCAAATTCTACTTTTAATTGACCACTTCTGCAGAATTTTGGAGAATTTAATATGTGGTTGGCAGCAGAACATGGTATGTTCCTACGTTCTACACAGGGAGAATGGATGACAACAATGCCAGAAAATTTACACATGGACTGGGTTGACAGTGTAAAGGTGAATATGACAATACTTGAAATACATTATATTCTTCAAATTACAAATTCATGATTAATGTAAATCATCTCAGCATGTTTTTGAGTATTTCACCGAAAGGACACCCCGTTCTCATTTTGAGCTTCGGGAGACTTCACTTGTTTGGAATTATAAGTATGCAGGTATTTGATTTTATATTTTAATTTCAAATCATACTGAATTCATCAAAGCATAAGGTTCTCTAATTCTTTTCCATCTCAACTTTGTTATGATCAAATTGTAGATTTTGAGTTTGGGAGGCTTCAATCGAAGGATATGTTGCAGCATTTGTGGACTGGTCCAATCTCAAATGCTTCGGTTGAAGTTGTCCAAGGTGGGCGTTCTGTTGAGGTCCGAGCAGTTGGGGTGACTAAGGTGAAAGGCATTTTGTGTACTTATGAAAATCGGTCGTTTTGCTGAGAGTATGTGGTAGAATTGCATTTACTCGTTTCGTTTTCAATCTCTAATCAGGGGGCCGCCATCGATCGTATATTGGGAGAAATTGTTCATAATAATGGTGTCAGCTCACCTATCGACTATGTTTTGTGTATTGGCCACTTTCTGCCAAAGGTATGATTTATGTGCACAAAAAACTATAAGATTTTTCTTCTTGTTTGAGGTCATCATATAAAAGTTGTGGAAAATGGTACTTTCTATATTTTGTTGGTATACTTGCCCTTTTTTCCTTATATTCTTTCTTAAACTTCCGATCATGTGGTTTCAATCTCTTCTTGTACAAAAGGAAGGATGCCAACTTCGAATCAAATAAAATATGAGCTATTTTGCTCCTTGTGCATTATATGCCATCTTTAGAACCCAACGTACATGTAATGTGCAAGGTACAGTACTTCTGACTTTATATGTCTCTGGCTGCCCCTTTGGACCCTAAAAAGGTTTCATGAAACCGGTTTATATCTCATTAGTCTTCATCGTATCAGGAAGATTGCTTTAACTTATACATTTGCATTTCCGACCTGCCCTCATAAACTTCTGACATTTATAAATAGTAGGAATCCTTACCCTTGTTTAATGAGCACTTTTATTGGTGCTTGTATTTAAATGATATCGAAGAATAAATAGTTGTTTTATTTTATTTTAAGAATGGTCAATAGTTCAAAACAAATTAGATTGATAATAAAAGCAACATTCTGTTTCTTCCTTAGAACTATTATTGTTAATTTTTTTCTGTGCTCAGTCATTTCATTTTATGTCATTTGTGTATATATGGAAATCTAAGATGATGAATACTTGGTAAAAGAGCAGACTGAGGGGAAATTCCCACCATTTTTTGTCTGGATATTTCGGGAGTATATAGTCTGCATGTGCAGCTTGTAACCTTTTTTTTTAAAAAAAAAACATAAAAAATTAGGACGAAGACATTTACACCTTTTTTGAGCCAGAGCTTCCTGCTGCACCAGCAACTACAGCAAGAACCAACTCAATCGGTCCTGCCAATGGATTGGCTTCAAATTTCTCTCCATTTAAAAATTCATCTAAAGCATCTGGCAGCAGCTCAACTCAGCCTGCAGAGAAGAAACCATGCAGTAATGGCAACGGGGATGGAGCTGCTTGGTGGTCTGCAATGCGTGACAAAATGACAGTGCATGAGGGTTCATCTGTTCTAGATCTTAAAAGTGAGAATTACTTCTCTTGTACAGTTGGTCGAAAGCGTTCAAGTGCCAGACACCTTCTTGGATCATCAGCAGAGGTTGTATCTCTACTGAAGGAACTGGCAGACATTTCACAATAAAGCTAAGTATACTTTTCCTTTGCTTCATTATGTCATTTATCAAGATTGAAAACCAGGGTTTAGTTATCTGGGCAAGAGTTGACGAGCTATGCTCTCGAGAGCTGAATCTCTCTCCAAGTCTGTGTAAATGTTTACCTTAAAGGGACTTTCTGCTGTGCAGAAACAGAGAATATTCAAATAGAATAAAGTCCACATTTTTTAAGCTGGTTTCTGTCATAGGTTAAATTCATTTCTCATGTTGCTTGTTGCTCTCTCATGATCAGTCAAAATCTCAGAATTTTGATATCTTGATTGCTGTGACTTATTGCTGGATCCTTATATAGTCAAATGTCATTCCAACTAGGCTCTTCATATTGATCATAGTACTTAAACTCATACCTGAACGTATCAATTTCAAGTTCAAGCCAAAGGTAGTACTAGTTTATGCACTTCAGTTTAAAATTTTGTCAGTAGCTTTGATTAAAGAAATGATGTTTACAACTTTTACTGTTTAGGATTTGAAAAATCAAAGATTCAGCGAACCGCTTGAAACTAAGAGATCATGTGTTGGAATGTTATTCAATCTGCACATTTAGATAAACTGTAATTTCTTTCTTAATTATTGCTGGTTTCAGTTTGGACTCATTTAGCAAATAAGTCGAAGTTTTGCTTCAATTGATATAGAGTTGTCTTACTCCAACCATTACAAATTTGAAGAGCTTATTGACTTTCCCTTTCTTTCTCAGCATTCATATTTGTGGTGAGATATTTTGCATACTCCACAGGATATGATAGTGGAAGTTGCTATCTATTTGGCATGCATATATTCTAATGTCTCCTTTTCAACTGTCTATATTATCCACCTTAAACCGTTCATTTCTCTACTCCTTTCTAGAGTGGGTTGAAGATCTTATTCAAGTCATCTTCAAATAAAAACTACAAATGCAAAGGACAGAGAAGATTAAAACTTTGGAATCCTAAACAAAAAGTTGTTCCAAAAATTCAACAAAACAATATGATCCATATGATTTATAGGATAAGTAGCTAGTAAGTAGACAATATGGCCTATACATATAGTAATCATATATGGTAGATGCAGCAGCTACCTTATGAATGTGCATAGGATCATTTGGACCATCCCCTGATTCCCAACTTGAACTAATCTTGTGAGTTCACATGTACTGATTTTAACATACATACATACCTCAAGCTGTCAACTTCGAATTTTGATGAAAGGGAGATTAATTATGAAGCAGGAATATATGTAAGTATATAAGCAAAGCTAATGCAGCAGACTTTTTTTCAACATGATTGAATTCCAACATATATGTAAGAGTATAAGCAAGCTAAAGAGTTACAAGTGAGAAAAGAATATATGGTTATTTGTTCATTCAAGCACGCCTTGGAAAAATACTGGTCCATCTGAAGCCCCAACTATGGACTTGTTGAAAAGAGTTGTCAACAACTCTCTAACTAGTTCCTTAAGAGAGAAAAGTAAAAAGGAAAAAATAATAATTAGATTTTGTTCAAAAAGCAGTATTGCAACGATTTGGATTTAAACTGAAAGTTCATTTCTCCTTTTTTTCGAAAAAACTTATACATATACACACACATATATATATATATATATATATATATATATATCACGAGTTGGATTTTTTATTTTATATATTTTCATTATTAACTTCATATAAGCACGCCTTGGAACATATGGTCCAGCTTCAATGGATTTCTAAAAGGAGCCGCGAGCAACTTTTGACTCCCTAACTTCTATTTTGTTAAAGGAAATTAAGAAATTAGTTGTCCAAATATTTTAGTCCCCCAACACGAATTAAGTCTGCTCTACGTTTGCAATGGGCATAAAACATATCCTCGAACATGCTCAACTTGATAGGCTTGATCACATAGTATGCCCACTGGTAGTTTTCAGCAAGTGACAGAAGAGAAATTAATGAATGAGTTATGAATTTTTTATTTTTTATTTTACGACGTGCTTCAGCTATATAAGCCTAAACTCCGTAATCATGGGCACTTGGCAGATTGATTTATTTTAAAGATAAACGAGCCAATTAAGAGCACAAGAAATGGTGAGGAAATAAAATAAAAGATTTTGATCAATTGATTTTTGATGTATAAAATCTTTTCCTTTTCTATACATTCAATGATGAAAATAAACAAGGAATTGGCTTTTGTAAAACAAATTCCAAACATTATCAATATAAGAAAGTAGCTAAGCAAGCTAATCAAAATTATTTTTTCTCAACTATAGATAGAAACGGAAGTAATAAAAATAAATCAATCTAATACCAGCAGAAATTATGACATGATGATTTTTAAAAAATTAATAACCTTTTTGATTTTTAACACTTTTGATCTGATAATTACCTTTTAAATAAAAAAAAACACTTATGTGCATAACTAAAATGACTAAAAATTAATCCATAAGTAATGGAATCTGATACTTATCTAGTTATCTGGTGAACTTTACAAAAAACGATTAAATAGAATATGGATAAGAGCTACTAGCAGTTTGATGACTCCTGGTGCGACTGATTTTCGATACATTATCTATTTAAGTCATAGATTTGTTTTTGTTAAGAAACTAATTTTTAAATTGAAATGCTAAAAATTAAAAAATTAATAGATTTTCTTTTGCCATGTATCAAAGTAGTATCGAGGAGAGTGACCTGAATGGGAAAGAGTTCACGCAATTAATTGACGTTGACAATGATGATGACTTAAAAAAATAAATTATTAGACTTCCTTTTCTTGTTATGGAGGAATAGTGGAAAAGTGTCTTGTGATCGAACTGACTGAACCATATACCTTGCAATAGCATTCTCAATTTTTTGTTTAAAGAATATTTTCAGCTTTTCAGTGTTATAAATGAAAAAATGAGGATTACCATAATTAACTAGCTACTATAAACGAAATTGAAATGTATATAATATACAAATATATCAGTAATATATGGAACACAAATTGTTATCTAAACTTTAAAAATGGTATAAATTGATTCTAATTGAAATGCTTGCGTATATATATATATATATATATATACAAGAAGATCAACGAAATAATACGGTAACATATTTATATCATCTGTCTGTGTCTATAATCAAAATCTCTGATTTGATTCTCGCATTTCTTTAAAAGTTTAAAATATTTTACACCAACTGTACATCATTTAAAAGGTTCACCTAATTGATTGTAGCTCTTTACTTCTGTAATTTTTTTTAAAAAAAATTGATTTCCTTAATGAGAATGACATACCAGCCAACACAACCGATTAAACCTTCTACCTTATTATATATGACAAATTACCCACAACCTATTTTCATAAAGTTCAAAGGAAATTGTTCTGGCAAATGAGATCTTAGTCAAATGATTAAGATTGAGATGTTGTAATCAAAAGGTTATAAGTTTAATTCTCACTAAACCACTAGTTGAAACTTTATCCTTTTTTTAGAGTGAGTTTTTCCCTCCATAAAGGAGCATTCATCTCTTTTTAATTATCTTCTTGTGAGTTTCCTTTCTTTTGTGAAGCATTCATCTCCCTTTAATGAAGAGTTAGTTCATCTTATATGAATTATATTGTGTAATTGTAATCCATTTTATAATGAAATTAAAAAAAATGGAATTGTTTTGATATTATATAATATTTGATATAGAAAAGTCTTAGATTATTAATTGTATTTCTTTAATTATCCTTGAGTGAATTATTAAAGTTCTCTCTCTTCATTTCAATTCAGTCTTCTCCTTTAATTATTTTTTTATATAGTTTTAATGAAGGGTAAAAATATTAATTAAACAATCAAAAGTTTACCATAAATTTTAATTTTTTTAATATATGTGAAAATAACTAAACTGCCAAAACTGCCACTTATTGTAAAATAAAGGAGTTGTTCGCAACTTCGCACATTACAAATAAAAAAAAAAAAGAAAAGGGAAAAGAATGCTAGTTAGCTACAGATATACTTTCTTCTAAATTAAATATTAATAAAGCATTGTACATAATGTAGGGTTATGAGGAAGGGTTAGTTTCATCATTCATGAAAGTGATATTGCCATAAAAGTAGAAAATAAGTTATGCTTGCTCTTGCTATTCAAACAGAATGTTTATTATAACTACTTGCTAACAGAATTAAACCAATATATGGATGAAATCACGGATGAAATACGAATACAAATATATACATGCAATATATATATACTTACATATATTAGCATTTACAAATAAATTATATGTAAAAAAATTTCTTTAAAAATTTACAATAGCATTTACAAATATATACGTGCAATGTTAATATACATATTGCGTTGATATTATAATCTGTGAGATTTAACTTGCATTCAAACCGTCCATGATATAATTAATTTAAAATTTTTAAAAATTAAATGTTGATTAGTGGTAGGTACATTATCATTATCAATAACTTTCTATTTCACAAACGCGATTTTTTTATCAAGATTAATTCAGCTCATCTTAATCTAATATTAGAAGCAATTTTAAGTTGACTGACTTTTAAAACAATTATTTCCTCCGTTCCACAAAAAGAGGAATATTTAGACTTTTAATCACTATTAATTTTTTTTATTTTTGATCAATAATTAAATGTACAAATAATAAAATTTTTATGAATCTTTAAGTTATAACGAAATCTATAAATTTTTAATTAAATTTTTTTAAATTTATAGCAAAATAAAAACTAAAATTTTCAAATGCAACTTTTTTTGGAACAATTTTTTTTTTCAAATTGTAACCTTTTTTTTGGGAACAGAAGAGGGTAATAATTATACCCTTATACTTTAGAATAGAGAGAATGTATATGTATATGATACATATATAATTATTTTCGTTATGGACCACAATACCCTCAGAGGTTACACCAACACCAAAACTACAGCAATATGGGTGCAGCAGAATACGGGTTTGGGCCACTAAAAAAGTCTATAACGTATAGTCCGCCCTCTTCTACAAGATCGTAGTATATGGGATTCTAATTCCATGTGGTGTATATATATATATATATACTCCGTATATATATACATCTTATAGTATATATATACATCAATAAGAGTGGTAATGGGAATTAACTTAGTATTATAAATACAGTAACTGATCCCTACATATCTCTCTCTCTCTCTCTCTCTCTCTATATATATATATATATATATATGTATGTATATTCTATTCAATTAAAGTACTGGTCTATTCCGCAAAGTCATGGCATCATTTATGAAGAATATTTTTTGCCTTTTGCCATTATTTCTTTTTCTTCCTCCCCTCTTAGCCTTTTCTGATGATACGCAGCAGGTATATATCTATTTCTCTAAATATATATACATATATATTTATATATGTGTGTGTATAATATGACATAAATGTTAAGAGATGAGTTTATCTTTATGCGGAGTATATTTTTCTGTTCCAATAAAAGAATATGGATAACAACAGTTGTTGTGAATTATCTTTTTTAATCTATGAAACATAAATAATGTATGTGAACAATATATTAATTCTGATATATATTTTTTCTGGGGGGGTTATATTAATTTAATGAATATGAATAGGTTTATATAGTATATTTTGGAGAACATAGTGGAGAAAAAGAGTTGCATGAGATTGAAGAAAATCATCATTCATACCTGTATACCGTGAAGGAGACAGAGGAAGAAGCTAGAGCTTCCCTTCTTTACAGTTACAAGCACAGTATCAATGCCTTTGCCGCATTGCTCACTCCACATGAAGCCTCCACACTATCCGGTAATTTTCATTTTATTTTTTCTTACCTTGAATAGTACACTCAGTATATATCACTAAAAGAAGAAAAAAAGTAGGGTTGTTTTATTAAAATATTTTATATATATATATATATATATATATATATATATATATATATATATTGTGGTTTATATGGGACCCAACTTCAGGGTTTGAAATCGGAAGTGATAAAATATTTTAAAATTCTTTCAAATTTTGTGACGACAGTTAAATTTTAGAAATTATAGATTATTATAACATAAATTATATGGTTATAATTTAGAATTTTTAAAATTTAAGTCGAAACAAATTAAATCAATTAATATATGTTTGGAATCCGTTGTTAAACATATATACTCCGTATTTGGTTCTGACGAACTATTGACAAATTTTGGAACGTACAGAAATGGAAGAAGTGGTAAGGGTGATTCGGAGCGAGACGAACAAGTACTCATTGCAGACAACACGGTCATGGGAGTTTTCAGGATTGGGAGAAACAAGGGATCCGAATTCGATGAAGAAAGACGACATTTTACTCGAATCCAAATATGGAGAAAATGTCATTGTTGGGGTTCTAGATAGTGGTAATATATATATATATATTCATCCATTTTACTTAATATATTCATGCTGTTTTTAGGAAAATATTGACATACTCACCGAGCACTATAATGCACTATATTGAATGGTGAAATCATTATCTTACCCTTAATGTCCCGCACGTATCTTTACCCTTAATGCATCTATCCACATATATATAGAGAGAGAGAGAGAGAGTCATTTTTGATGATATAACTTTACCATCTAATTTGAAGTGGACAACTAGATTCTTAATTTTCATTACCTGATGTTATGTTTTAATTGTTTTTGCCTTTGCAATTGAAAGACATGTTTATTTCAACTTACATTTTAAAAATTTTAAATTTTAATAATATAATTACATTATTAAAATTTAAAATCAATTACATTAACAATTAAATATCTATGAGTTAGAAGGTTTAGTTTGCATGAATCAGAGATCGATCGATTCATAGTCTTTTTTTTTTTTTTTTTTTTTGGGGATAATGACGAGGAAGATATGTTAACATGAGGCCGTGATCGATTGATGTGTTGGAACATAGAAAACTGACCATGTAGTTTCAATCATCACGGTAGTTTATGAATTTGATATGACGTTTGTACGTATTATATATGATGAGTTTGTTACTGACCAGGTGTTTGGCCGGAGTCAAAGAGCTTCAATGATGAAGGTATGGGACCCGTTCCTAAATCATGGAAAGGAATCTGCCAAACTGGCCAAGCTTTTTCTTTGACAAATTGTAATAAGTGAGTTCAAATAACCTCCTGCATTTTATTAACTATTTATGATTTTTCTTGTCAAATATCTCTTCATCCATATATTCCAAAGTCATAATAATCTGGTATGCTTAATTAATTACTCCGATATTACAAAAATATGAGTCATACCCCCTGCCAAAATCACTTACAATATCAAAAATTTATATTCCTCCATTTTACAAAAATAGTTATATTTTAACTTTTTGTATATATTAAAATTACATGTTTGACTGAGATTTTCATTTATAAATTATTAAGTTTTTTTTCATGAAATTTGTTATGAATGTTTAAATTTTGACATAATCTACAACTTTATAGGTATAAGTTTTTTAATATATCTCATAGAAACAAAAATATTTTTCAAATATAACTCTTTTTTGGAACAAAATATTTTTTAAATATAACTTTTTTTTGTAGAACGGAGAGTAATGAATACAAGGAATTTATGCTATCATTATTTCTCATTATTTGTTTATTACACTGAATTCCTCTCCTCTCATTCCAAAATACTATAAAAACAATGTTAGCAAATCCAAGATAACATGTAAAAAAACAATGTTCTACCAAAAAAAATTCAAAACAATGTAAATTTAAATAAAGTCAGCTAATACAACTAAAACTATTACTCCATCCATTCCACAAAATAGACATTTAGACTATTGTCATATACTAATATTGAATTTTTGACTAAAAATTATATATAAAAATAATAAGTTTTACTCATAACATTTGTTATGAATGTTTAACTAAAAATAAGATTGTAAGATTATAATGACAAATTTTAAAAAATATAGCATTATAATGAAAAAATTATGCACATGTAACTCTCTTTTTTGGAACAAACATTATTTGAAAATTTGCTCCTATTTTTTTTAACGGAGAAGTATTTATTTAAAACTATAATGCCCTAAACTTTCCCGAGTCATCAAATCTTAAGTTCAATATGGTCTCTCTCTCTCTCTCGTAAGGTGAGAAAAAGGTCTATTTATAATTTTGAGACTTGCGAATTTGATAAGAAACTAAGTCCGATTTTCCAGAAGGCTATTTTGTTTGCTAGTTTGGACAATTTTATGGAAAATGGAGGAGAGTAAAATTCAAAGGAGACATGATCAATTGGTCCTGCCTGGTTTGTCCTACATGGGCAGCCCTTAGTTGGCTGATGAACTTGTCCATTTCCTTAAAAACAATTAGATGAGCTGACCTTGGGACTATTGTTCTTGGCTTCTTATTCCTTCATATCCATCTTGTGAACTTTTTTTTTTCTTTTTCTAAATCTTCCAATCCATTTCTTTTTGACCCTGTGCTGTTCTGTAATCACAGATAAGTCTCGTGTCCTTGCTTTTGGAAATGACAACATTTTATTTTGTTTCTTATATTTATAAATAGTGACAATCTTTTTGTACTGTTTACTGTACCCGATGACGATGGCTCACTCTGCTATATATAAATTTTTTTGTCACTATTATTTACTTTTTCACGATCCTTGGATTATATCAAGCCTGACAGTCAAAACATATAATAATCATCTGGTGCCATGCACCTTGTGAAACCTAGGTACTGGTGGGGATGACAAGTACTTTGAAATAATTTATGGATGGACTAATTGTATTTCTTACTCCTTGAGGTCTTTCCATCCCAAGACAAACAAATTCCGCATGTACCATTGTATACCCGCCCCCACCCAACCAAACACGCACACACCCACCTCACAAGAAAAATTAAAATATCATAGTTTTGATAGTTTCTCAGAATTTTTTTTCCTCTCAAAAGATCTGTTTATGAACAAATTACTTGGTAAAAGTGCCGCGCTACTTTATTGTAAGAATTTGAAGAACTTATAATTGTTGCCCACATTTGCAGGAAAATAATTGGAGCTCGGTACTATCTTAAAGGTTATGAAAAACATTACGGCCCGGTAAACACAACACTTGATTATCGATCACCGCGTGACAAGGATGGTCATGGTACTCACACATCATCAACGGTGGCTGGCCGGAGGGTCGCTAATGTTTCGGCACTTGGTGGATTTGGCTATGGCACGGCCTCAGGCGGTGCACCACTTGCACGCCTCGCCATCTACAAAGTTTGTTGGGCCATCCCAGATCACGATAAAGCAAGTGGCAACACATGTTTTATGGAAGACATGTTAGCAGCCATGGATGATGCTATCGCAGATGGTGTTCATGTTATGAGTCTTTCCATTGGGACATCTTCACCTATTAGTTATCAAGACGATGGCATAGCCATTGGAGCACTCCATGCTGTCAAAAACAACATTGTGGTTTCATGCAGTGCTGGAAACTCAGGCCCTGCCTCTAAAACGTTGTCGAACCCCGCTCCATGGCTAATCACTGTTGGTGCAAGTAGTGTGGATCGATCATTCATAGCCCCGGTTCAGCTTGGAAACAGAATGAAAATTGAGGTAGGATTCTGATTGTACACCTTCACATAAATTGCAAGGTTGTGCCTTACAACATTATACTTGTTTGTGTGAATATACTAGGGACAAACAGTGACTCCATACAAGCTAAAGAGAAAGATGTATCCACTAGTTTATGCAGCTGATATAGTCAACTTTGACGTGCAAAAAAATTCCACTGCAGGGTAATATCTTCATTATTTTTCTACTTTTTTTACTGGATTTTTACCCTTAGTATTTTTAGTGTATTGCTTTTGGAGAAAATAAGGGTGTTGTTTTGGTTAAGTACGGAAAAAGCTACAAAAAGGGTATACGGAATAAGGTACAAACAGAAGAGCAAGACTTTCAAGTGCGCGCTTGACCTTGATAACCCCTTGAAGGAACATGCACTTGGGGTAAATTTATTTACTTTTGTGATCTGAGCAATAAAAATCTTGCAGGCAATGCTTACCGGGCACTCTTTCACCCCAGAAAGCCCAAGGGAAGATAGTGATGTGCCTTAGAGGAAATGGAACAAGAGTTGGAAAAGGCATGGAAGTGAAGAGGGCTGGGGGTGCCGGTTATATCTTAGGAAACAGTCCAGCAAATGGAGCAGAGTTAGTAGTTGATGCTCATGTTCTTCCCGCCACAGCAGTAACTTCAGACGAGGCAATAAAAATTCTCAAGTACATCAACTCTACCAAGAACCCGACAGCTTATATCTTCCCCGCAAGGACAGAATTACATACTAAACCTGCACCTTACATGGCTGGCTTCACCAGTAGAGGACCGAACGTAATCTCACCAGATATTCTAAAGGTAACTGGCAAATATACATGTTACATTCTAAATATTAGCATAGATTATTAAACTTCATGATTTTTCAAGGCAAACAGAGTGCAAACATATTTGATTAACTTGAAATTCTTATATCTGAATGTCTTACCTGAATGGCAGCCTGATATCACGGCACCAGGGCTGAATATTTTGGCAGCATGGAGCGAAGCATCTTCACCTACAAAGTTAGATGGCGATAGTCGAGTTGTTAAGTACAACATTATCTCTGGAACTTCTATGTCTTGCCCGCATGTGTCTGGTGCAGCTGCACTTCTTAAAGCCGTCCACCCTGATTGGAGCAGTGCTGCCATAAGATCTGCTATTATGACCACAGGTACACCTGCCTGTGACAGAATCAACTATTGTTCTAGAAATATTTTTTAATTTTCAATACATAAAAGACAGTTATGTCCGAGCTATTTTTGGCAACCAAACTCATCGATTCATGAATTTGAATTAACTCTTGAATTTCTATGATACGGAGAGTACACTTTGGTGCATATGCAATTCTATTTTTGTAACATTTTACGTGTTTAAATTTGCAGCTGGGCAGCATGATAACAAGGGTAAGCTAATAACTGATTCATCTAAGCAAACTCCAGCAGATCCATTCCAGTTTGGATCTGGTCACTTCAGGCCACAAATGGCAGCAGATCCTGGACTTGTATACAACACCTCTTACACCGATTATCTTCTCTTCCTCTGCAGCAGTGGAATTAAAACCCCTGTTAAAGACTTTGAATGCCCTAAAACACCACCTACAACATACAATCTCAACTATCCTTCCATTGCTATCTCTAAGCTAAATGGCACCATACATGTCAGAAGAAGAGTCACAAATGTTGGTGCCAGTAAAAGCGTTTACTTTGCTAGCGTTAAACCACCCATGGGAATCTCCATTAAGGTCTCTCCACCTATTTTATCCTTTTACAAAGTTGGCGAGCAGAAGAGTTTCACCATAACATTGTACGTCGACTATAAAATGGCTGCCAAGTCTAATAACTACTCATTTGGATGGTTAGCTTGGAGCGATGGACTCCACATTGTCCGAAGTCCGATTGCCGTGTCATTAGCCTAGTCTACCCTTAACATGTCTTTGAATATTTTAAAGTACAGTAACACAAGGGTTTGAAATTAGAATGTCGATAGGACATACTGTTACACGGACTTCCATAATGCTGCTTTTCTTGCTATTTCTTTGTACTAAATGTCTCCACAGAGGTCATACCTGATTCTGGAAAGACAAGAAGGGCTACGACCTTTATTTATCCAAGTCATTGAAAATTTAAGTACAAGTTTAGGCATGATAAGGTATCTGTCAAAGCAAATGTTTAATCCTGAGAGCTGATTTTAATGGAAGGCTTACCAGTGGTTCAGCTTCATAACTTAACCTATGGTCTCCATATGAATCAGTAAAACTTTAAAATCGCAACTTAAAAGTATCTGATAATTTACTTCAAATGGCTTAACATAAAATTAACCAACTGAAAGCATGCCAGACATAAAATCAGTAAAAGCAATAATTAGCTTAAAGATGAGAACATTGATTAGAACCTAAGTGGATTATTATTCAATGTTACAAACACTGAGTATTATTCAACCCTAACATGGTTCAATTATTTGGTGGATATTTTGTCTATAAACTTCATAAAATGACCAAGTATAATCTCAATAATGAAACCGTGAAGATTACCGAGATCAGCAACAGCAATTTGGTTGTTTGCCACTTTATAATGTTCATAATCTCATTGCATCCATTTAGTACTGCATGTCCTGTTGTCATCTTCTCCCATGGCAAAGATCCAACAATGCCATACAAAGGAAGAAGAAATACACATATCTGACGCGAATGTTTTAAATCATTGCTTATTCATTCCACGGGGTCTCTTCTTACCCTAACTCGTTCACCTTTAAAGTGTATGTATTTCCATCTACTCAAGTACTTCTTCAGAACCAACTTCTGCTTGTCTTCTTGACCAATTTTTCGAAAGGCATGACCAACTTTTCTGGTTGTATCCTCATCTGGTTTCACACCTAACTCCTCCATGTCAGCAAAAACCTGAAATTTTGGAAGAACTGAATTTACCGAGCATAATAACCAACATGAAGCAAGGGAGATAAAGTAACATAGTTCATCAAATACCTCAATTATTTTATCCGGAAGGTCATGATGATCATATAAGGAGATCATCCTAGAAAACAATCGTTTTGAGATAGAACGAGTATGTGTATGCAAAATCATGTTCCAGAATGATTCTGCTTCATCTACCCTACCATCCATGTCGAAAGCCAGTAAGAGGGTGTCAAAGGTTCCCATAGTCATCCCTTGACCTTTCCCAAGCATCCACTTAGCAACCTGTACAGCAATGTTTAACAGGAATCATATAGAATCGAGAAGTAGTTTTCCTGAAAACTACAACTTCAAACCTGATGATGTAATTGACATGTGTATTTTCAGTCAACTGAACTTAAACATATGCACAAGAGAAGGGATCAATAAGAACATTACACAGCCACAAATTTAACCTTTCTACATGGTTCACCACATTGACATGACAATGTTGTTTGATCTAAATCTTTAGTGGCCACCAAAAGAACATGAATGGAGGTTTAAAAGGAAAGAAACTGATAAGCATGCAAGCGAAAACATTATATTTCACATATACAAAGTATGGATCAAGTTTCAACAGTTTCATACTTGTATTAGACGTAACCATTGGTTCCTCTTCTTTAATATCTGTAACGCCTTAGCAGCTGCAACCAAAGGAAACTCTGGTTCCCAAGCTATCCATTTATCCAATGCTCCATAAACAGCCTCTTTCTCATTCGGGAGTCCGGAAACCTTAACATTTCAAGATTCAGAGTCACACAGAACGCAATTACCCAAACTTTGAAAAATCAATTTGTTATTGCACAATCACATTCAAACCAGATAGTATTTCTTACTGCCAACTTACGCAAACATCTAGGTGCACACTATTAATAAGAAAGCATAATCAAGCTAGTCAAACTTACAACTTGAACGAGGTTGAGTGCTTTTTGCCCAGACCCAGCTGAATCTCTTTTCCTCCACAAGTGGTGTTCTTGTTTTCCCACCTTCTTGATGATTTTCCTTCATTTGCACTAAGAGAACTTTAGTGAATCAATTGTAAGATACTAGAAAATTCATTACGGCGAGCAACAGCATATTTAAGAATTTCAGCTAAAATTTTGAAATAAATAGTATGCAGTTAATACAAACAAGTATCATTAAGAATATCTTTTTTCAACCAAAACTAACAAAGAGGAGGAACCGAAAAGAGAAAGTTTACAAATAAAAAATAAAAAAAAGTTCATCTGCACATGCTCCGTTAAACTCACTCCAAACTGCTTCCACCTTTAATTTATATATTAAGCAAGAGCTTTTATTGAATATATACATAGGCCGATGATGTTATCAGAGTTGAAATTGTTTATTGCCACCAAAGCATTGACTTAAAACAGTCTTTCAGTTATTATGATTTCTATCCATGACAAATATTTTCTTTAAGCAAAACTAGAAGCAAGATTTGTGTGTGAAGAAACACTATTCAATTGATCATAAAAGTTGGAATGTCAATGATTTCCTCCACAATGATCACCAAGAGAAGTCACTCACTTTTCAACAACATTGGAATCTCTGAGAGGTATTATACTTTCACTGGAAGAGCAGCTCACAATGGAAATGCGAGTTGCCTATATATAAAAGCAACATGTTATTAAGCAGGAAATATATTGGCCGACAACATTTATTATACACACGTACATGTAAGAAGTTCCAGCTCACATTTGTGGTGGGAACAGTTAACAATGGAGCATTTAGCTTGCCACATTCTCTGCATTTTCCTGACTGGAATAAAAGGTCTATTTTACAGAACTCGTACTATAAAGAAATAAAGAAATGTTCCATAAATTTGAAGGAAAAACAAATTAAACTTAAAAATTAACCTGATTTTGTCCAAATGAGGAATTTTGGAAGGATATCTGAGTTCGAAGTACAAAATCCATAGAGAGTTTGTTTCAAGCAATTACAAATCAGGGATGCTACAAGGAAGGAGAGAGACAACCAAGAGGGACATGCTCTTTTCTAATATCAAAGTTGGTATATCATTAGAAACTATTATAAACTGCAAAAGCAAATAAAAATCCGTTATTTATTTATGATAACAGTACAAGACCTATCAACGTATACACAATACAGAGAAAAATATTAGAAAGGAGGAAATTGTAACATAACATGATATGGCATATCAAGATTCAAATCACACAATCAACCAAAAAGGATACAAGGCTTATTTAGGGGCTTGAAACTAATCCAGTTACCATCCCTTAATTCACAAAAGTGCAGTGATTGTGTTTAAATCTCCAAATCTCTTAAAGCTTAAGGTGTCAGAGAAAGAACCTTGCAATATATGATTTAGAACTTAACATTAGAACAGCTGACACCTTTCATTTTCATGTAGAAGCAAATAAACAAACAGTATCAAGTTCATCAAGTGCACAAGCAAATAAATTAAAATGAAACAGTATGGTGCTGACCTATAAATATACACAAGAAAAGAAATATATGCTTCCTAAGAAAAGCAACAGCATTAATGTTAAGATTCCACTTTCTACCAGAAGTTTAAGTCCTAAAGCAAGATGCCAATCTTTACATCATGCTCTCATAATCTTCACACTATTCAGATTTAGAATATGAGGACTACTTTTCGTCCAGGAACTGCTTTAAAACGTCTGCTTTATTACTGGGAGATGAGTTCATAGAAATTCAAACATCATAACTAAGCTACTGAAAGTTTTCCAATTTTATCTAGGCTAAAAAGCAAATGTTACATCGTCCAGATCCAAGTAGACAAAGCCTTTAAACTCAAGAGCCTGTAGTCTATCACTATCCTTTGAGCAGTCCAACTCTATTAAGTCTCACTCTCTACCAAGATCATCTCAAGTATCACGTTGACTACGCAATGCTTGATTTGAACAACCCGGAAAAAACTGTTCAACAAAGAAAACACAGCGATAACAAAAGCAACAAGCAGTACCAACTAGTATCATAAATCAAATACACCACCAACTAAAGGCTAATCAGTCAAACACCGAAGGCGCGATAATCAAACAAAGAAGAGAGACAGAATCATGTGAAGTAGGTTCTGAAAAAGTTTAATATATCGGTAACAAGAAATTGTTGCAAAGGTGTCAAAGCCATTACCTGAAGTATCACCACAATTACCTTAAAAGAAAATAACCTCTACTTGGAAAAAACAATCTGAAAGCAAAATAACAATTCATTGAAGACCCATAAAAATAATCGAAAATGGACCACCAAGGAGCAATCATCGTACAAAGAAATTCACAATTCATTCCAATTATTAAAAAAAATAATAAAATATATATATATATATATATATATATATATATATATATATTCAATTCACCCATCAATCAATACATGAAAAATCAAAAGAGAGCAAAAATCAGATCAATACAAGGGAGTATTACAGTTACTCCTACAGAAAAACTAAATAGTATTAGGATTCAACTTGACAGCATAAAAGGAAAGCAAAAATCAAAACCTTAGTAAGACCAATGCGGAAAATTTATTATATAGCGTTGAAATTGAAGATTTCGAGCAGTTTGTTGGTGTATAAACGAAGTGGAGATGGAGGAGTAGCCGTTAGCAGTTCAACCTCAAGTTTGGTAGCAGCAGCGAGATTTGGTTAGAGGCGAGGCAATGGAGAAGAAACGCGAAGGAAAGACCCGATGGGCCCGGATCGTGATTCTTTAATCGCGTTAGTATGGAGTATAGACCGTTGATTTGGTTAATGTTCTTTTTCTTTTTTTTATTTCGTTTATTTTAATATTTTGGACTTTAGTTATTAATTTGAAATTAGTTTTAGGTGCTATTAATCAATTAATATGTTCTTTTATTTAATGCAAGAGTTAAATTTCCTTTTAAAATATTTGTTTTGATTACTTTAATGATTTTCGGAGCTAATATATCTATTAACAAATAATTTCACCTTTTTAAGTAAGAATATGAACTGTATTTTCTTTTTGAAATTCCTTCTTTTTTTTTCTTTATTTGTTTAGGTTAGTAAATAATATCTGGGTCATGTATGATAAGGGCATGTCTGGTATATTTCTATTCATGATAAAGTGGAAATTAAATTTGACATTTTCAAGTCAATAAATAATAGTTACTTATTTTTCTACATGTGAACATTCACTCGGTGAAATGTCATTAGAATTACATCCCTATACGATTTATGTATATGGCGCATCAAATTATTCATATTAGACTTTCGTAGACATAATTAGCATAACATCACTCAGTAAAACGTCATTAAAAATAGGCACTAAGAGAGAGAAGAATTACTTGTGACACTTAACAACTTACATTGGATTGAGAAATAAGTGCGATTAATGAGAAAATTTAATATCTTCTCACATAAGATTATAGACAATAAAAAACCAGTAGATAAATATTAGACACTAAAAATAACGTTTGTATAGTTTTTTTATTTCTCTCGGCTGTCCAAACAATGTTGGTTCACAATCTATGAAGTTAAAGAGAACTTATAACATTATAAATATTTAAATACTAAAAGGCAATTATTTAAACACGTTTATTTTGATTTTTTCAATGTAAATCGAGCAAGTTTTATATGAAAAGATTTAGCTCTGCATATTAAGAGAAGAACCTCTGACCTCATATTATCTTTACTGCTTATATAAAAAAGGAAAAGTGTAGGAAAACATGCTCAAAATAACTAATTAGTCGTTAAATTTGACTTACTTACAAAACTGCCATTTGTCATAAATTTTTATCTTAATTACAAAATTTGTTATCTCATTATTACTAATTAAATACTAACACCATAGTAATTTTCAATTACTAACTAGATATTAAAATCATCATTAACTAATTTTATTTTTCCCCCGTTCATATAATTTTATTTGTGATATAAACTTATAAAAGATATCAATGTATAAAAGTTTGTATTTAACAATACTATTTGTACACTCTATGATATTTTACTTATAAGTTATTAAATGTAAAAATCTACTTAAAACTTGAATTATAAAATTTCACAAACTTGTTTTATGTAAACTAAAATGTATCACTAATTTTGAACTGAGGGAATAAGAGAGTATATATATATGATACGTTGAAAAATAAGAGATAATCTTATTTTAAGTTCAAATATGGTCATATTAACATTTTAACAATAAAAAATTAATTGATTATATTTTAAGTTGATATACTAATTTAGTTGTATGATATAACAATAAATAACGATAAAAAGAATATATTCAAAACTTTGATAAGTTTTTTTTCTACATTTTCCGCACCCTAATTTATAAGCAAAAAATTTATCTCATACTTATTTATGTCATTCTTGTATAATAAGAGAGATCGTTTAAATGTTTACAAGAATACTTATTTCTAAATTTCATATTGTACAATATACGTGTGGTATATATATTAAAATATGTTTTAATATTAAATTTGTAATTTATTATCCGTTGTCCAAAGAAAACAGTTTAAATTCTATAAGTTTTTGTAAATTTATTTAAGTTCAGCAATAATAAAACTCTAACATATTATCTCAAGTACAAATATATAAAATAATTAACTATAAACATATACCCAAAATAAAAAAAAAATTATATAGTAATTATTTAAATAAACAATATTAATTGAAATTATATAATAATAATAATATTTAAATATATAAAATATCGAAGAGACCCCCGCGTCAGCGTGGCTAGTATCATAAAAATAAGACATGACGATCTTAATTATAATAGTAAGATTATTACATATAATTAAGAAAGGAAGCCATTTGCATGAGCGGTCTCATGGTCTAGCGGTTAGGACATTGGACTCTGAATCCAGTAACCCGAGTTCAAATCTCGGTGGGACCTCTTTGTGTTGGTAATTTTCCTTTTGTTCTGCTCCTCATTTTCCATAGCTCATCTGTTTCTTTTCATTTAGTGTTGAAGTTACTAACTACGGAAAATTATTCCTCTCCCTTGGGACAAGATAACCAGAATTTTAAATTTGCAAGGTGTTTTTGGACCATCGGGCTTTTTCAATACTCAATACTATGCTCGCATATTTGCATTATTGCATATGCATTTTATATAGAAGCCCACTATCTGGAAATTAAAGCACCCATTACCATCTTGCAATACTATTTTTTTTTATAGTCTTCAAAGTTTAGAATCCTAAATTTTTATCTTCTAATAAGAAATTATCATAACCCAATTTAGCCATAGACTAAACCTTTTTAATATAATACTTTTAGCCCACAGGCATTTTAAGAATAAAATTGGAAATCTCTGCAAGCATTTTCGATTTTAATGTTTACTAGGAATATTCTTTTCTCACTTTTTTTCTCACCATCAATTGATAGGCCTCTCGTTTCTCCTCTCTTTTTTCTTTTGTTGGCTATATACACATTTAATCAGTCAAGGACTTCAAAAACTCATTCACATAATTACATATAAAAAAAGCGATTTTGAATGGCCAAATAAATTGATATCCGATCCTTTATCACTTCAAATATAAAAGAATAAACAGTCACCATAACTAATTAGTCAACTAATGTGACGATTAGATTAAAGTCTATCATCGAACTGATCTATACCATTTTTTAGAAAAACGTATCTCCAAAACTATGCAAAGAATTTTTTATCTTTATCCTTCCTTTTCCCTTTTTCTTTTTCAAGATTATGACACCTCTAACTCCTATAGTCCTCCGGTCATTTTCTTAAAAAAGCATTTTTATAGTATATACAACTCTAGTCACCAAAGATAAATCCAAATAGGTGCAACTTGTCCATTGTCTATATTATGGAATAATTTAAATGTGATTATCAAAGCTAGTGGGCCTTAGCACCACCCAAACTCCCTCAAACTTTTTAAGGTTTTTTTAGTAGGAAATGGAAGTCTAATTTCTTTCTTGATTTTCCACTACAATTAGTTATACCCACAAAATTATTATTCTCATGTACCCATTTTATAAAAGAGTGGATATGGAAACTAAGTTTAAGGAACTTCACCGTTTGTATGAAAACACACAAGTTGCCAAAAGTTTGATCCATGATTACATAGTCATGTTCCTAGCTATTATAAATCAACGAACTAGTACTAATGAAATTACTTGTATTGAGGAAATATAATTTATCAACAGTATATCATCAATAATTAGTATTAACCAGAGTAATATATATATATATATATATATCATGTTTTAGTTTTTCTTTACCTCCCTTTAAAACCTATGCAAGTTATACTTAATTCCACTGGTGTATTCATTATTTTCCACATAGCAGGTGTGTGTGGATGTGAGTTCGAATTACCCTCCCAAAAAACAGGAAAAAGAATTAAAAAAAAATTTATACCGACTCTCACACTATTATTATAAAAGAGAAAATGGGAAATACGTCACCTAATTCTTAGGGTATTAGTCAAATTGTTAATTAATAATTTTTTAATCGTAAACACATCATAGTTCATTAATTTCTTAAAAGGTTTAGTTACCTTATTTTTTGCAAATATATTTATATAGAAGTTGTGCAAATCAAAATACGTCTCATTATTATCATTATTACAAATTGACTGTTGAAATAATCCTTTCAACAATAACTTATTTTCAGTCTTTTACTATAAATGTCAAGAATTTAATTTTATTCTGAATTTCTATCTGCACCCAATTTTATATATGAACATCATGCATCACATATTTTGTTTGTGACAATAAAACAGCACCACTATCGTGATTTTCAAGTAACTTATAAACATGTGGGGCGCATTCAACTGATTTGAGCATAATTTAGGGTATATCCGATTTAAATTTAAACATGAAATGCAAGGGAAAATTCAAAATAAATTACACAGTGTAAATTGTACCTCGATCTTTATTTTGTTCTTTTAAAAGAAAAAAACAAGCAAGAAGACAACGTGGCAGTGAAGCAGAGAATAAATCCAAATGAGATTCGTTAGCGTGCGGAATGTGATGGCTACGTATACACGTGTAATTGGTGGAGTGGTTTCACTGGTTTGTCGTGTTGGAATTCTTGAACGAGACTGCAGTTAAGTTGGTGGACCTCGGGCCGTGGACCACAACCTAATCGGAGCCGGAGCCGGAGCCTTTGGATGCGCAGAGTTCCGCGCCTAGCTCAATATCTACGGCTCATATCTATTCATTAGCTGCATTACGTAAAACCACAATCTTAAACTTGTTTTACTTCCTCTAACCTGTTTCTCTTTTCTTTCAGAAAACATCGCTACATTATTACTCAAAAATAAATAAATTTAAAAGTATTTCTTTTCTCTTCTGGAAGTCTGTAACATATAATATTTGATTTTTTTTAATAGGAGCAGTGCGGAATATCTCTCTCCTTCTAAAGTTACAACTATACCTCCTCCATAATTCTAAACTTATTTATAAACAAATATTTGTTGGAGTCCGTTTGACATTTTAATGCTGAGTACATACAAGGGTTCCTACGAGTTTTGGTGAATGAATCTGATTTTAATGCAATAATATCTACAACACTCTTAAAGGTTGTCTAAGTAAGATTCAGCATGTAACAAATTTCTAAGTATTTTGTAATAGGAGATTAAATATATACTCACTCTCTTTTTACTTGATAAAGGTTGATTTTCTTTTATCAAATTGGTTAAATTTGAAATTAATTTATGAACAAATATAATATAGATTTTAATTTTAAATAAGTTAATATGTTAGATGTAGTTTCTTATGATACTAATTTTGTGATTATATCACATAAGATTAAGAGTAATTTATTTGTCAAAATTTAATCAAGAAAGTTAAAGTTTTTCAAATAAAATGAGACGAAAGATGTATTAGAATTGTGTATCTCAATTCTTGATCAATGTAGTTACAAGGTTTCAGGATTATATTTAAAGCGATGTTCTCTCCATTCTTGATATTTGTATGTAAGCTATACATAAAAAGAGAAAAGAAATGTTAATTTCAACGAAGTAACAAGTTTTTGGAATGTTCATCAATTTCTAATTGTAGTAGCTAGCTGGAGATTAACATGCACGGAAAAATAGATCTGTAATTTTAGGATCTTTTTATTATTTTTTTCTTTAATTATACGGAGTGTATATTTTTTTTATATATAAAATCTTTTTTGGAGAGAAGAAGTTTAGGAGTGGGAATGTTCATCAATTTAGGATTTTCAATCAGACATGAAATCTATGGGTTTTTTTTTGTAAGGAAGACTTGTGAACATGATTTGAAGTTGTGCAATGCAAAAGAAGATGCGGCCAGATCCAACAGTCTTGATGTTCTCCACATTAAAATTTCTTATGCGGAGTAAAAAGAGGATAATCCTGATAATTTTGAGAAGATTGTTACTGAGATTGTTCAGAAGAATACAGTTACGAAAGAAAAGATTGGTGTGCATAGTGAGTCTACTCCTAAACTTATTGAATGTGCCATATATGACTCTAGCAAAATTCAAGAATGTTCTAAAATTGTGCCTAGTGCAAGTACTGTTGTTGAGATGGTTACAATACACTTGTGATTAAAGAAGATGCTCTCATTGAAATTGAGCATGTTGAATTTATTCTTCCAATACATTTGTTATGATAAAATATCTACTTTGTTATGATCACCTCAGGCTATTATCTGTAACATCAATGGCGTTCAGAGTAAGGAAAGAATATACATCAACGGTACTACTGCTTGACATACATCCTAGTCAGTCACATTGAACGCTATTGGAAGATGGAACTTCTTTGTTTTTAGTATTTTATGTTTTCCATCTCGATCGCTTGTAATTAATTTCTTATTGATATGGATCGGATAAACCCAATTGAATCAAACCACAGATAAGAATGATTGACTTCTGAAACTTTGAACGCCAAATTTTAGACGGATACTATTTGCTTATTCATCCATAAACGACAAGAAATTCCCCATGCTTAGTATATAATAATAATTATATATTTATAAAATTTACGAAAATGTAAAGCCAATGAAACATGGTTATATTTCTCTACTTCCTAGTACAAAGTTTTTTATGAATGTGTTAAAAGTATCGAAAAGAATGGTTTTTTTTTTCTATATTTTATTTTATCATAAACAGAACTAATGATATTAGAAAGGGGAAAAATCGAAACTTTCAACAACAAATATTCATACTTCCTCTACATTCAACGTTGACCCTACTACACAGGAAGAAATAAATAATTCTTGAAACAACTTCAAAGAATTTTTGGTTAAATTATTAATTACTAGTTGCAAACAAACCATTTAAAATTTTCAGAGACCAACATTTTCACTTATGAAACATATGCCTATCTTGATCTATTGGTAAAAATATGCAGAATGTTTTGAATAGGATAGCAACTTAATAATTATGTGATTTTACATATTTTCCGGTCGATAGTATTCTTTATGCAATTTATGATATTCATACAATATTGACAACTAATGGTATTATCAAGATATATTCAATCAAGGAAATTAATTTATTTCGAAACAAATCGATTTATATTATATACATACAAAACGGAAACTAATACGGAGTATATTATTTCAAAGGAAAAATGCATGCATTTTTATTGACATTTATGTTGTCATTGATATATATTATATATGTGTGTGTGTGTGTTTCAATGGACTTTTATTTTCAGATATTTTTGCAAGTTCATTGTGTACTTATTTGTTTTAGTTTAAAATTATAAGATTTTAAATTTTGACAATATAATTTATATTATTAAAATTTAAAATCTCATAATTTTAAGATGAAATAAAAAAAATAGCATTACAATATACAAGTGGCTTTGAAAAAGAAACAAAAAGTACAAGGCAACTCGTAATAATAAAATAGAGCCAAAATTATGAAGAAGACAAAATCAAAACACGCAAGTCAATTACTACTGCACATTGCGCGACAAGCTATTTAGCTTAACAGTACAAAACACACAAAACTAGAGCCGTAAGCTGCAAGTAACCTGATCTTAGCAATTAAATTAATTAATTGGTAAATTAGCAAGCTGTGCAGTTTCATTTGAGGCAACTAATTATGTTTGTCCGACTTCGGGGATTATAGCTTTTCTCTTTGATAATTATTTTCCACGTACCACGCGTGTACAATTCCTTTTTCACAGAGTACAAGTCTTTAATGATTCGTTCGCCACGTAATGTTGATTCATTTCAAAACATCCACCATCCTTTTCAAACACACAAGCTAGCCGGACTTACCTTAATTTTTTGTTCGAATTTTCTTTTTACTTAAGGATGCGACTTGTTTATTTTAGAGAATTAGCGCATATCTCTTTTTACTTTGAATTAGAATAATACAATAATTTCTTCATATTTAAATTATTATTTTTTTTGTAACAAAGGATATATAATTAATTAATTCACACTGAAGTAGTACCGTTAGTTATTCAATTCAAAAGATACATGATTCAACCACAAGTGGATGTCGAAATTTGGATGATAACTCAAATTCTTTTAAAATATTTCGGAGTGGGTTTGATTTATGTTTAATTTATTATATTTGCTAAAAAATGTTTAAGCTATTTATATTTGATTTAAATGATCGGCATATCACTGAGGGGGACATAGTAAGCGAGCAAATATATGTAAACTCAGTCAAACATGCTGGCCACCCCCTTCGAATGGTGTTGGTCTTACAGACCGTGAACGGATTCGCATAGCGAAGCACGCACAAAAAAAAAAATCACAAATCAATGAAATTTTGATATGTGATAATTTTATTACTCGATTTCTTACTTTACTCAATGGGGTTATCAATCTTCTTTGTTTTTATCCATTTTTGTGAATTTGTATTGTGAGTTTTTTTGATTCAATGTTGGGGACATCATATTCCCAACAATTATGAAAAATACTCATTTATTTTTACTATTTTGTATAAATTTTTGTAAGTTAAATTTAAAATTGGCTCAACTTGACTAATACGGAGTACTAGAGCTACACATATTTTAAAAGAAACAACTTAAGAACATTTTAGAAAAGAAAAATATTAATAGACATGACGGGATTAATACATAAAAACCATATAATTATACGATACAATTATATACGGAGTAACGCTTAACACAATACAAATATGTCAACATTTATCTAAATAGTTTAAACCTTCCAAGGAGATGATGTTTATAGAGATTTAACCATGGCCACACTCAACGTGTTTTGTTTTCTAGTACTTGCTAATATTCTATGGACTGACGCCATCTCACCAAACTTAAAAAAAATAAGTTGTACTCACTACGATTCACATTTTCCAAATTCTCAATCACTCCAATCTTCCTATAAATTCCCTCCGTTTCCAAACCTTTTCCAAATTCCCCTTTCCATCTCTTTCTCTTCAACTCAATCAATTCTCAACTCGCTCCCCTCTTTTTCTTTCTTTCTTTCTCCAACTTATATATCGTTTTTCTAGCTCGGTAATCATATACCAATTTAATTTCCATGGCGGAAGAATTTCAAGAATCTGAGGTAATTTTCCAAGAAAATGCCCAAGACGACGACGATCATTATCATGATCATCGTTACAACTTCTCGGGTCAACTAAATTCCGTCAAAGAATTGAGAAATAACACCAAGTTGAAACGAAAGAAGAAGAGCAAGAAGAAGAATTCCGTACCAGTAAATATCCCGGAAAATAATTACAGCATTAATGCGTCGTCAACCAATAATTCAATTTTCCAGTACGTTGACTCCGATTTCTTTGAGGAAGAATATTATGATGAAGAAGGTCAAATTACACCGCCCCACGTGATATTGGGGCGGCGAGTCGCCGGAAAAATGGCATTCTCGGTGTGCACCGGCAATGGAAGAACTCTAAAAGGAAGAGACTTGAGTCAAGTCCGGAATTCTATTCTAAGAATGACTGGATTTCTGGAGACGTAACGCTACGAATTGAAACTAACTAGAATTGAAGTATTCTTAGTGAAAAGAAAATGAAGTGAGATCTATATATTCTTCGTTTCTTTTTTTATTTTACAGTCCTTTATAGGAAAAACTGATATTTATGAGTTCTTCTGCATTTATTTGTAATTGTACTAAGAAAATGAAAAGCAATCAGCACATATCATGAAACCAATTAATTTGTTCATGACCGATACGGAGTAATAGATATTGATATTTTTAGTTTCTTGATTTTATAATTATTCTCAATACTGCATAAAATTTACATGTTTAATTTAATGTGGGGTAGATTTAGAGCTTCATTATATTTTTTTGACATTAATTATACGTACAGGTGTATGATTGTAGGTGTTATTAATTATTTATGATTTCCCAATGTTTGGCTCTATTAATTTCTCTTTATGAGGTTCTTGACTTGACTTTGGACAGATGTACGTATTATTCTACTCCCTCCCCTCCAGTTCAAAATAACAATCATTTTAGGAGAATTCATGGATATTAAAGTGTACAATAATTAGGCAAACTAATAATTAAATATAATTTCTAAATTATAATTTTACCTTATAATAATTAATCAATTTTTTACTTTTTTCAATTAGCTTGCACATTCTCATAAATAATTTAAGTGTCCACTACCTTTGAAATAATTAGAAGAATTAATTATAGGCGAAAGAAATTAAACTCATCACTAATAAACAAAGGTAACATAGTAAATTTACTCATTCAATTGCCTATATTATCACAAAGTGTCATTTAAAATAAAATTTTAATAAATGTCTAAAATGACAATTATTATAAACTAGAGGAAGTATTTATCAGCTAATAGTTAGTAACGGTATTTTATATTCTTGTTAAAGGGCATTTTTATTGTTTTAACTAGTTTCTTGCGCGGTGAAATTAAAATTTTACTTATGGAGGGGTTCAGTAGTTATTATTCCCACTAAAGACAAAATATATCATTCAGTCACTGTAGTTAATTAATGAAATTCATCAACCACAACGTATGATTTCAGATCCAAACATCCCAATTTGACATTTTTTAAATTCTTTTGTTAATTTGACTTTTTTAATTAACTCAGGTTGGATTACGACGTTGGTGCAAAGAAATCTTCCATGGTTTACGTTTTAGGCTCTCAACTTTATCCAAGTTGGTTAATTTATATTTAGCAGCTAGGTCATAATGATATGCATTGTAATGACTGTATATATGTGAAATTTTATAACAATAATGTATATCTGTATATATATTCTTATCCTTTTTCTTATTTTCGATGTGAATGGGTTTGATTTTAGTCTTGAATCAAACAAAGCTACATATATAATGTAAACTAACTATGTACGTTCAGAAATAGAAATATATTAGTCCTGCATGCACATTGGTGACTCATAAAAACACTGAATAGTATTAATTCATGACTATATATAATCACAAATTTTTATAATGTATATTACTGTATTATCTCTAGCTAATTAATTTTAAAATATATGAAATATTTTTCAATAGAGGCTAACGAACCATTTGCATCTTGCAAATTATTATTTTTATCATTACAACAATCAGATCTCGAAAATGGGGTCAATTGATTTATTAATTAGTTTCCTGCTATAATTAACTTCAAACCAATTCCTCAAATAGATAAATGTTTAAATATAAGTGGAGAATATATCCCAAAAAAATTGGACATGTGCTTATCTAAGAATGAATAAAATATTAAAGGAGATTAACTTAAAGTATATAATGCACTTGCTGTATAAAATGGTACGTGGTGAATAAAACGAGTTTTAACCTTGCTCATTTGCTTTATGGTATATTAAAGTTGGTAATTTCTTCTTCTTTTTTTTTTTTTTTTGATGTGTACAGGCACAATAAATAACAAATTTCTTTTCTTTTGGTAGCAATACAAAAACAATTCCTATAGAACATGAAATAAAAATTGTATGCTATCCCGAACCGTAAAAACTTATATGGAAATTTATTTTTGTAAAGTCAACATTTTTACATATACTCCACTTTAAAATCAAATAATAGTAAAAATTTCTTATATTTAAAATTAATTTCTGAATTTTGAAAATTGAAGTTGATATCTTTATCTATGCAGGCTTAACTCTTATAATTATTTTGTTGCTGCAATCACTATCTTGGGTGAAACTGTCAAATATTCATATTAGTGCAAACTAACCGAATATATTTGTGATACAATATATTGAGGATTAAATTAAAATAGATCTGACCCCGTGTGAATATATATATATATATATATATATATATTGTACTAGTCATGACTTAGAGCTAAAATGTTAAATATAGTACTCTCTATGCATGTTCTTGTAACTATTTTTTTAATTTGATAATCAATGAATCAGTTCGTAAGGATTTGTTTAGCAGAAAAGATTATATATCTATATATGAATCATCGACATGCAACCTATCTTTTAGGTAGCAAATTAATTAATTAGCTTGTTTTGCCTTGTGATTATATTACTACGGAGTAGTTGGATGTACCAGCTTTAACACTTAATTAATAAATTTAATCTTTCTTTCCAAAAGTTACCTTGTTTTATTTATACAGAATATTGTTACCAATTTAGTCCAAATATATAGATAATCCTATAATTCAATTTTTATGCCACCCTAGTTGAATTTGATCCGTAAAGCAGTTGATATTGCAAATTAAAAGGAATCAAGTTCAAATAATTGTTCCTTACAATTGAATCAATTCACATCATTTTAATTTTATTGATAATTACTATAAATATATCACAATAACATATCCAAATTTTAGTATCAGAACCTTATTTCTATTCCCACAATTTATTGATTTTATGGATAAAAATAGGAATTATTATAACGAATATATTAAGTTATATTCCGTTATGGCTTATTCTTAACTTTTGACATCGATCTCAAGGTTCCACGTGACAATAAAAAATTATGCATCTTCTGGTACGTTAAAAAATTAAAGAAAGAAAATGCGGAGTTGCAATATATTTTAAGTACGTTCAAACTTCAAAGTAAGTAAATTTTAACGTGCGGAAAACAAAGTTTCGGTACTGGTAAAATTTATCAATTTGTTTTTATGTAGGAGAAATAGAGAACGTCAACCGTTAATTAAGATGCGTGTTACGTCGCATAACGTCAGTTCCACGTGTCCAACGATGAAACGTCATGTTTCAGAAAGAAGAGACGATGTCTTTCTAGCGTACATCTCGTAATGCGTGTATCCAATCATTTCCAGGAAGTCTATATATTCAGCCAATGAGCTGTACAATATAATAATAATACTAATATGAATGAAGAAGTTTTAGGAAAAGGATTCGTCGTTTTATATGAACATTTTCTGACAATTTATAAATATTAAAAAATTATTAATTATTATATCAATTTCATATGAAAATAATTTTGTATTTTTGCAATGTGTAAAAATAATTATTTATTCTCTCCGTTAAATAATTAATTTTTATTATATTTAATTGATAGTAGTTTTAGAAATGAATTATTAGATTATTAAATTCTCCTTAAAAGTAATATAAAATGTTTATATTAAGGGATGGATGTAGTATTCAACGAGTAACAATATATAATGCAGGTATTATCATTTTATATTACATTTCTGTCTTTTTTAAATTAGACGATGGTGCATAAGACAAATTAAATACGCTTTTACGTAGAAAAAGAATACTTTTCATAACCAAATAAAAGAAATTTAACTCTCTAGCACAGAATGTTACGGAAAAATTAATGTCATATACACTATTTATTATATTAAGCGTTTGAGGTTTAGACAAACTGTTGTGAATTTGCGTTATAGAGAGAAAAAAAATTGGCCAAAAAAAACCACCACATATTAAGGGGGGAAAAATGACACACGATTAAGGAAAAAAAGTTGAATTATCACATCCTATTTCCCCTTCATACTTGGCTCCATGAAATATATTATCTCTATGTATTGGAATTGAATGCAAAAACTGAAAACTGATTATAAAAAAAACTGTAAATTTGATCATATTCAATGCGGGAGAATTGATATTAAAGAGGTCAAATTTTAAAATCAGTAAATACAAATAACTTTTTTTTATTTTATTATATTAAAAATAAATTTACGCACGCATAAGCGTGTGCCATAAAAACTAGTACATATTTATTTTTGTGGGTCTCATACAATTACAAATAGCGAATTGTATTGATATTATTGTTTTGTAATTGAAAATTATTGCTCATCCTAAATACTTTATCCTTTGTTCGGAAACCAAAAGTGTACATTTTATTCATTGGATGAACTGTGTTATACTTTTGGTTAATGAAGGTGACATATATGATATATAATACTAAATGAGAAATTAATATAGGTAAAAACAATTGTGCTTTCACAGTCGCAAATTTATTTTAATATACGGTATTTAAAATGAAATGATGTTAAAAGATGAAAATAATCTATGCAAATATATTAAAAACTATGTTTACCTACCAATTTAAATCAAGTCAAAAGAAAGAACAGATACTCGATCTGTATTAAAATTCTATGTTTACCAATTTATGTTGATAAATCATGAAACCTTCAGTTCTATTTTTTTTGTCCATAGCCAAAAAGATAAAATAATCAACTTAGATAGGGAGGACTAAAGAAATTTTGATGGCTTAATCAGAGACAATCTCAAAGACTGAAACTAAATTAATATAATCACACTAGTTTAGATCAGACTAGATGGTTGTTAGGGTACACAACAACTATTTGACATTTATATTTATATATACTGTTAATTTGACAATGTGATGTCGTGAAAAGGTAAAATTCTGATGCTTTTACAACTGTATGCTGGCTAAACCTTGACTTCAATATTTAAGAAAATCAAAACAAAAATGTTCGTTCGAAACTCTTTGATTGTTAATTTCTTCCTCCCTTTTTTACACTTTTACTATTTATACCTACCAAAAATAAATTTCACAAATTATTACATTTATTCGGTCATAATTTTATATGTGCATATTTCGTGTAAAGTAGAAAAAGTTGAAGAAGAAAATATGTTAATATCCTAGCTTGTACCTGTTAGCTAGGCAGCCTCAAGAAATGATTAGGCTTCCTGATATATATTCTTTTTTCCTTTTTGGCTAATTAAAACTACACTATATATTCTTCAATTTGTAATTTTATATATATATATATACATATATATATATATATATATATAATATTATTTTTTATGATCTTAACTCTTAATCTTCATTTGTTGGTTTCAGTCCAAACCCACAAAGTCACAAGCATATAGTATAATGGCTTGGGGAATCAAAGTGATAGAAACCAACACAAACGATGATTAAATCCTAAGCCATACGGAAAATCAAGCTAGCTATAGCAGTGGTATTGCTCTTGCTCCAAATATATAATATCATATTATCATTTGATCACGTTTCTAGGTCTGAACATTTATATATATGTGTGTGTGTATATATTTCATAAAGAAGGTATAGTATTTTGAAAATTTGGTCTACTTAATAATTGATTGATTGACAAAAAGAAACTAGATATAAATTATTTGCAAGCATTGTTTGAGACATTTTACATTTAATTATGATTATATATGTGAAAATAATTTGTGTTTCTGATTATAATTTGTGAAAATAATTATTTACATTTTTGTTAAACATATATAAGGGGTTTCACGCTCAAAGAAATTAAAATAAATGAAAAAACTAACTAGAGGCTCTCCAAACTTCCACCAATTGAATTCTCATGTATGTAAGATCGACAAAGATAGGATCTAAAGTATATGGTTCCGTTTGTTTTTTAAATTTTAAAAATTTTAAATTTTATTAATATTAGTTTATATTTTAGAATTTAATTTTTCTAAGTTAAAATAACCAGATTTATATGTCATAACATTTCAGGTCATATTTATTCATGAATAGTGTTAAATGTGCGTATGTGTTTTTTAAAATGCATTTCTTGATAATTTAGTTCTTTAATAAAGTTTTGATGTATGAAGAAAAGTTTTGTTTTTTTTTTTTTTTTTTTTTTTTTGTTAAACGAAGGAAGAAAAGTATTCTAAACGGTATAATTTTTTACTATGTTAGTGAGTTAAGAGTGTTCGTAATGTCTTAAGGGTAATATTTTTAAAATTTATATTAATAATATCGTTCATTATAATAAATGCATATAAAGATTGTCCCGTCACTTTAAACTCACTATTGAAAGAATTACAGACAAAGAAAGCTAACCCCTTGAAAGAGAATCATGACATGTTCTAACAACTCAATTAACCCCTTAAATTAATATAGATTTTATTATTAGTCATATTTTTACATAATTTTATAAAATATATCTAAAATCGTTATTCTTTTTCTCCTCAAAAGTCACATCACCAAATATAGATCCTCCAAATTACAATTTTGTGGGTAGGAGCTTGAACAAAAAGCTCACTTTTATCTCGGTTTACACATTGCTTTAGTTGCATCAATCAAATAATTAGACGATAAATTACAAAAACAATGATGAAACGAAACACAAATACCAGAAAGAGCCCACATTTTCTCAACTTTGACAAACAGACAAATGAAGCATTTCCACCCTTTAGATTCCCATTCTACTTTTTGCCCAAAAAGTTAAAATATTGACAAATCTGTCCACCATTAGCAATAGAATTCATAACGTCTCCGGAATATAATTCTATTTATTTATATATCCAGTTCCACAAGAATAAATCATTTGAATATAGTGACAAATCTTGTCCTGTTTTGACGTTGTAATCATCAATCAAAAATTGTAGGTTAACTAACTAAAAGATAAAAAATAAATATTAAGCAAAAAATATAGATAATATGTCAAATTTTCCTTTTCCGAGTTCTCGTTACTACTAACGCGTTCGACAATAAAAATTTTAATTTTTCTCTAGCTTTGGTTCTATTCGGTCTTATATAAACGCATTAGTTTAAATCTCAAATCATTAACAAAGAAAACCGAAATTTACAGATGTCCCAAATAAAAATACAATCAAAGAAAAATATATAGCTTTTATGTATAGAGAAAACGACTAAAAACAATCGTGGCCACCATGTACGATAGAGACTTACGTGTTAGTAAAAGGTTGCCCTCTACTGGGGCTATTACATTCAATTGGAGTATAAAGTAGCAAGGTCTAGAATCAACTTTAGGGGTTTGGAGATAGATTAGGACACCTTCATTACCATGTTTAAGACAAATACAAATAGTTAAAGGAAGAGCTAGCTTGACGATTATGTGTTTTTATTGTCGATGAATTTATTTGCTAAACAACCTTATCCTCTAAATATTCTTTTTCTGACGATATTTTGGTCCTACCAAATAGAGTTGTGAGGTTGCAAGAACTCATTCAATTGGATTCGAGTATTCTTAATGATCAAATATTTCTTTAAAAATATTTTCATGCTCTATTTCTTCAACCGAATTGGGTGCAGCCTGTAGATATATACTCGACTTAAGTTTATTGATAAACTCAGAAACTTCAAACTTGGAAGTTGGAATTTGAACAAAAAGGTGTTCTTTGGTGCATTACTTATTCAAATTCTACTCTCTCACACACACACTTGTATATTCTGCAGTTCTTTTCAATTTGAAAAATGTTATGAACACCAACAATATACACAAACAAATATACACAAATATATATTTCTAACACCACTCTTTCAGTTTTTAATCGATACTAAATAAGAACACGCGTTGTCATTAAATACCATAACGCAATAGTACAAAATAACTAAATCATCCATTACCTTGAGATCGATTTATTTTAATTTTTTTTTACTGTTTTGCTAGCATGAGATGTAATTGAATTTTTAAAAAAATTGTTTTACTAACGTCAAATGCGACTTGCGAGACAAGACCGATGAACTTTTGTTTTGTGAAGGATTCGTAGGTCTTGTTCCTTTCTTGAATCTGTATTTACTACTCCTTGGACCATCTCAGGTTACAAATAAAAACACCAGCTGCCCTGACCAATTTTTATCGCATCTAAGAGGGTAAAAACCAAAAGAATGTACCCAACTTACTTTAGTGCTTAGCAAAATTAGTGGGGCAAAGATTAATAAAACAGCAATAATGTAGGAAAGTCTTAGGTGAAATGCTCCTGGTATATTTGAGCTCTAATACTCCATTAGTTTCCCGTACATCTCGTCTTGCTACTACCGTAGTGCCATCATACCTACTCTCCACAGACTAAAGCAATTCGTTTCTTTAACAAACCAATCTACTATTGAATTTTATAGAAAATTTGTGTTTTTCTCAAAATGTAGATCAACAAAGATACGCCTTACCACATAATTCATTTACAAACGAGGATACTAAAACTTCTCTAAGCATAAAATGATATAATGCGATTCAACTATCACCCTGAAAATGATTCTTCATGCATTTCAGACGATCACACAGCATTGACATCGACTGGAAGCCTAGTACCTAGTGAACCCAAAAATGAGTCTTTGGTTACGGTCAAAAATTGAATGATCATATTGTTTTTTTCTATTTTCAAAGCAAGCGAAAAATGATATCAAAAGATTAAAACAGAAATAATTGAAATCGAGTCAAGGTTACAGTGAAGTGTGACAGTTGCACTGGGATGAAATATGGGGGAGCTCAGTCAACATGAAGTTGAAATTGAATATTATCTGCGAGATGCTGAGTATGCCTTCCGCTTAGTTGGTACATAGGCAAATTTGCTTAAATCCATTGCTTCAGTCAACCTGGTGCAGAAAGACATACTGAGTAAGTGGTTATATAGAATCATAGAAATACATACACACACTCACAAGTGTAACTTCAAATTTAGGTATTGAGATAAATCAAATATTACCTATTACTAGGGGTGTTGCGCACATCTTTTAGAGGGGCGCGTAGACCACTGGCACGAGAACCAGATGTATATTTGAATGATGATATGACTGAAACAAACTTTTCCATTGATTTCTCTGCTATCTCAGAATATTGACCTAAATGGGAGATGTTACAGCCAAACTTATCTTGTTCATCTTTTGTTTCCCCTGAATTATCTGAATCTGAAGTGCAAGGACCTGAAGCTGAAAATGTCTGATTAGTTCTGTCTACAGCATCAATTCTTGGCAGGAAATTTAGACTTAACAAGCTCAAGTCTCATTGGTATCAACCACTTCCAAAGTGATGATGATTCAAACTTTAGCTCAAGCAATATAATCGACTTATCAGTTTTGTCTCATTTAGCTTTTTCTCATTGCATTACTAGTGACATACATAAATTTTCATTTTGTCAATCACTGAAGAGTTTAATTTGTTTTTATTTTTTGGGGTTTTTTATTCTCAAATAAGAATTTACATTCTTGTGTGCAAAACTTTCAGATTAGGCAAATCAGAAATGGAGGGAGAAAAGCTTGTCATCTTTACAAGTCAAAAAAGAAAAAAAAAAAGATCACCAATACTGAAGCTTGATACATACTTTGATCGAGAGCAGGTTTGGCTGTCCGCAAGATTTTTGTATTTATAGGTTCCTGAGTAGATGATGTGAAACAGAGTAATGTTAAAACATACAACTTCAATACGTGAGAAGAGGAAAAACGAAAGAATACAGAAATAAAACTTGGCAATATGTCAATTTACAAAAGAAGAAATAGACTTACTGTTTGAACATTGTCATCGGAGGCAAACTTGCGTTTTGTATTTGCACCTCTCAAGTACTTATTGCCTGACAAAGTACTCTCAGTTATACTATTCTGACATTGATCTGTGGCAACACCATCAATGTCACTTTTGTTTCCCCAGTCATTTTCCTTTCCTATCTTATTCTGAAAATAGGAGCTCCTTACAATGACCTTTCTGCTTGTTCTGGGCTGAGTTACATCTGAGACAGTATTCGGCTCATGTATTAGGTTGGTATGATCTTCTGAACTAGTAGCAGCCCCATTCTTAATTAACAGTGTTCCGCTTGCTTTCTCCTGATCAGTTGTCTTCTTGAACTTGATATGGAAATCAGAACTCCTAACAATTGGGTTCATCTCCCCTAATTTCTCTTCTCCTTCAACTCCGTTTGAAGCAGTCTTGTATTCAAATTCAGACATGCAAATCTTGGGTACAACAGTGGAATTGTTGTTCTTGACGACGGAGTTTTCAATCGTGTTTTCTAAACAGTCTCCCTTGATAGACTTGTGCTGGAAATAGGAACTCTTGACAGTAACATGCTTTTCCTCAGTTTTCATTTTCCCCTCACCACTATCCGAGGAAACTTTGCATCTCTGCTCCTTATTAACCACCATACAGGGATTTATGGAGTGCCTGGATTGATGAGGCAAAGTGCATGGCGTACTTCTCAAGTTATCCACTCTTTCATCTACTCCTATGAGAAAAAGGTACTAAGGAAGTGAGCAACAATTCTGATCGAATCATTAAGCCATACGAGGATAGATCTTACCATAACCTAATGATTCCAAAGGCACGTATGATTTTGTGACGACACTATTCACCTATAAAATTAAAATAGCATAATCAATATGCAAAAATAAGTGCATATAAGAAATAATATATCCACATACAACATTTCACATGCAAATAGTAAATACTAGAGTCCAGATGTATACCACTTACAGGATTCTTTGTAGGATCTACAGTTTCAAGGTTTCTGGAGTAACACAGGCTTGAGGACAAGCAATTTATATTATTAGAAATAGTAGTCTCGTCACTGTCTTCACCAGGCCGAATGTCATTACTCAGACTTGGCTGAAGAGTTGTAACTCGGGGAACCCTGAATTTTCTCTTTGCTTCAAGAGATGCAAAACCTTTAGCGTCAAGGAAACTAAAGCAACAGCAAGAAATAATAACAATCAACTTGAATAACGCAAATCGATGCATTACGTGTGGCTTCAGTAATATCAACCCAAAAACACACATGGCAACTATTGTTAACTAGTGTGATCACAATGGTTAGTATGTTCCAGTATCAGGTTCGTTGTGCCAAAAGATTTCCACTTACTTTTCTTTGTTTGAAAAATAAGACGGATATTCCAATACTTCATATTTTACCCAGGTTACAAAACAAACCCTTATATGGAATGTTTGCAGAAACTGTGACAGAGAACATTATGTTAATGTTTTTTCAGATCAAGTTTAGCAAAATTTGAAATGTATTGTGGTAGGAAAAACATATAATAAGTTACAAGGATTGAAGTGAATGGATACAGAAGTAGTTAGTCAGAAGATTTTTCTGCACGGGCAAATCAATCTTTTTCCTTTCACCTTCAGGCTTTATAGTCTTGGTGTGGGAGATTTCATTGAGCACCAGTGCAGCTGCTCTAACACACTCCCCCTGCTTCAGGAAATGGAGTTTGAACCACAAGCAATGTTAACTAAAGGAAGTACAATTTAAGAATGAATTGAAATTAGAAATAGTTAATAAGTAAAAATAGTACATTTTCCCAGAAAAACTGTAAAAATGTCTTCAAAAAATAACAAGGTAAATGTACAATTCTTCAGCTAAGCAATTCTTTTGCTCTTCCTGAACAATGCAAGCCCTATATAGACCCCGTTTATTTCAACTTAAAATTTACAGATTATAAATTATGAAAATTACACTGTCCAAATCTAAAATATCTAAAAATATAATCTTAAACTAATGGGGCCATAAGCCTCCATACAAGACTAATTTCAGTTAATTATTTCATTCATTCATTATGCCATGAAAACATATGTTATTACTATGTCAGAAAAACTACTCCCTCCATCCTTAGGATGATATAGTGCTCATTTAACGAAATTAAGAAAATCATGTAGGAGGAAAGAATGTGAAAAGAATTCCAATTATGCTGATACTGGAACCTGTTCTCATGCTTGAATGATATTTTCTTTATGAAACAAGTGTACCCCATCTAAGGCCCTATTAGGGAACAACTTTTTTATTATAGCTTCTAAGTCATTTTTTAACTTTTAGCTTCTAAGACAAAATTGATTCTCAAATTATGACTTAGAAGTCACTTTTTTAGAAGTAACCTCACCTTACTTTTTATTTTTGACTTCTAAGTAAATAAAAAAGTAGTACACAAACACTTCAATAGTTCTTTTTAACTTAGTAGTCAATTTTGACTACTTATAAGTCATAGCCGAACATCCCCTAAGTATGCTTTTGAAGGCAAATAGTTTTCTGTACAACTTTTTTCATTTGAAATGCATACCTGAACGAACATATATGGATTTTTTCCACTTACATCATCTTTTCATGAACAAAGGGAGTGAACGGTAACAGCAATGTCATCCTCGTATAAAGCATAAACAAGAAACTTCTCAATAAGGAACACAACGGAAGAACAAAGAACGAGGTTGCATCCTCAAAGTGAATATCTGTTTAACAAGAGAAGAGGCAAAGAAGCATTTGCATAAAATTTCACTTCCACGTCTACTGCTTTTCCTCGCATTTTCTTGTTTTCACTTGAGCATCTTTGCAAATTCTTCAAGAACTAATGTTTGACATTTTAATAGTCTTCTCTCTGGAATATCTTCAAATTAGAATTTGGCGGTAATTGTCACCAGGGAGTTTTAAACCTATGTTCAGTCTAACAGAATTATTACATTTCCTGTTCAAGTTTACTATTAATGATGCAATATGTTGAATTTTAACGTTTGAGCGGTTTCTCTTATGAGATAAGAAGTTCATGCTAAAGTAATTGAAAGGTAGATTTGCTACATACACAAGTATAAGAAAAGTAAGTAAAATTTTCTAACATTTTTAAGAATAAAGGAAATGTGAGGGTGCAAAGCTCAATAAGTAGATAAAGTACCTGAAATGGCATTTTAGTAAACGGATCAAGGTCGCCTTTTGCAATGCCGTTAGCTATGTGCTGGGGTATCGATGTGTCCATTGTTGAGGAATAACACAAAAATGTGCAGCTAAATGTTTTTAATACAGACAGGCTTAAGCTAATAGTGATGCTTGTAAAGCAGATAAATTTCAAGGATATGGGCCTAAGAAATCCATATCTTCCCCCGTATTGTCAGATAGGTCAAACAAATGTACAAGATCTTCCTTACCAGGATCATAAACTCTTTGATGCTGGAAAGTCAACATTGCTTTCTTGAAAGATTCTTCATAGTGAGGAGGAACTGCAACAGTACTGTACTTTAAGTGCTTAATAACCTGAAAATGGCAGCAAAATTAAAACCAATCAGCATATATCAGTGCTTCAGTGTCTGCTAAGAATTAGTCAGTAATTGCATGGAAACCACTAGCAAAGTTGACTGTTGTGGTGGCGGGAGTGAAGAAGTAGGGGATAAACTCCACAAAATGCTACAAATGGCTCACACTCAAAACAGCTTTCCTACTAATTATCAAATTAATTTATGTAGGTCCTCTGTAAATAGCAATTACCTTGTCATGGCTTTTGAACTTCTTGATGAGAGCATGAGCCTTTTTCAGGCCCATCCCAGGCAAAGACTGCAAATAGTCACACCCGCTCAGAATACACATCTCAAGAATCATCTGCTTAGTGAAACCCGTAAAATTTAGCTCCTTGTTATGTTGCAGAGTGGAGGACTGGAACTCAACACCTTGTCCAAACTTGTCCATCTTGTATATAATCTGGATTTTGGGAGAATTTTAAAGTATCTCAAGTACAAATTCAATACATGATAAAAACCATCTAAAAGAATGCAATGATAATAGCTAAGTAGCATACAAAATCAAGTTTGAAAGGCAAGACAGAATGCAATCTAATGATCTACGTGAAAAAGAATAACCAAACAGCCAACATAAACATACTCTGGGACAACCAAAAGGTATCAAGTCTGAGTCCTCAGTTATGACTGCATCCACCTGTTTGCCAGCTGCCAAAAAGGTCATTTGGGCATCCGCTTCATAAGGAGCCACAACATAACAGACATTCTCCTCTTTTAAGACCTTCCACATGTCAGGAAATAAAAGTAAAAGAGCGCTATCAACAGAGTGAAACATAAACTGATCTGGCGAAACACTAATTTACCCTTACACAACACCCCAGCAATAAACACCATTTAGAGAAATAAGTAATTAAATAAAACTGAATAAGACCTTCAGTACCTGAATTAGTTCATATGCAATAGAAGGAGAGATATCAACAGCCTTTTGATAACACTCGTAAGCAGCAGCCAAATTTCCACCTGATTCGTGCTCAATAGCACGTGCAAGATTTTCCTTTCTAGACCTGTGATCAACAGATAACTGGCATAAGAGTAGATTCTTCGATTTTCAAAAGGTGTAGGGTATACGTAATCACATCATAGGCATAGGACCAAACACCAAGTAGTTAAAATTGAATGATCAAAAGACAAATGTTAAGAAATGATAAGAACAAATACACTAATATATAACTAAATTAATGATGACTAGTGCCTCCAAATTCATCTCCACTTAAACTGAACTACGGGTATATTATTTCTCGTACTCATATCGGCCTTGATGAGAAAAAGATCAGAGAAAATAGAAATGTGAAGAAGAGAGAGGCTGGTTTTTTCATTGTTCAATGGGATGAAATGGAATATTCAAATCAAGAGCAGACTGGAAGGCATATTTCATATCTATTCTCCAATATTTTACAGCTGTGCTTTCGTAGTTGTTTTACAAGTCATACACTTAACAAGAGTTAGAAGTATAGGTTACATAAAACTGGGCAACTTTTGTATGACAATTGATCCCTCAACTGCTTTAAGGAACACCAACTTTTACCAAATTTAGGGATGGATGTCCTTGACTCTAATTTAAGAACTTGTTTGGGATCATCTTTAACTGATGCAGCGGATACATGTTATCATTTTAGATGTATCAACTATGGTTGGAACATAGTTACATAAAAATTGGAAGGATAGAACCCCAAAGTGACATTAAATTTATTGTTTTAAACAAAGTCATAGTCAAAAATATAATTTACCATGTTCAGTGCTTCTGAAACTGAAATTTTAGTACCGTACCTTGCTCGTTTGTTCTCTTGCTCACTCTTCATTGGTAGATGGCCTCCATCAAATACAAGAATAGGAGTAATACCATGATGCCGCAGTAAATTCACTCTATGCATACAATAGCTAATGTGCCTAGAAATGTAAACAAGAGATGTGTAAAATAAGTCAAAATCCCAATCACATTTGTAAAACTGTAGTAAACTTTCTAAATTTTTATTGTTTGCAATTTTGATGTAATTATATGGGAAGAAGATTTTAGAGAGTATCGGGGAGGAAAAAAAAAGGATAACTAAGATCAATATTCTTAGCTGTCATCAAAACACAGAGTAATGTGCCATTTTTTTGAAAACATAAGAAACTGTAAAACCCATTACAAGATTAAATGAAGAAATGACATAATGATTTCAGCTCATCCAAACACAGATACATTAAAATCCTGAAAATGCTCCACAATTTGTTGGATAAAAAGTGAAATAATAGAACCCATTTAACATTTGAAGGAAGAATTAAAAAGTTAATAGCAACATTCACCGAAGAAAACCCATTAGTCCTTTAAAACCCCCTTTTCAACACATATACTCCTAAAATATTATCAGCTGGGTACATTACATATTGATAGAAAGTGTTGATGATAGGGTAAAAAAGGGTACTTGGAGGTGGGCAGGCCCTTGCAGAGCTCTTTGCTGCAAGAAAGAGCACCTTTGTGAAGCCAAGAATAGGTGTCGACAGCGACCGTACAGCCCTCTAAATCCTTGATATGAATAGGGACCATTATCGATTTCAGAAGGGGCAAAAGCCCTTGTATACCCATTTCGTCTCTCTTTGAAATTTGAACCCTGAATCGAAGGGTTTTGGCTGCAATGGCTGTCGGATTTTGCCCTAAGCCTTACATCATCGCGCACATTGCAGAAAGAGGGAAAAGAGATGAAGATGGAGGGGAAGGCGGGAAAGGTTTGGAGTGAATGAGTATTTTCTTCTTTTTGGAGGGGAGTGAATTATTACTAACGGGCTGTTCGTTTTCTATTGCTGTAGAAAGCTTAAGTTATTGTTTGTGAACTCTTTTTTTTTAACTTAATTTTTAGCTTTCAACTAAAATCGAGAAGTAAGAAATTAATACTTCTGTTAGAACAAGTATTTGGACTTATGAGTTTTAATTTAAAAATATAAATTTTAACTAAAAGTTATAATTACAAATAGGAAATGAACGAGTTAAAATAGCGAGAAAACTTAAAAAGAAATAACATAATTTAAAAATATAATTTTTGTTTGAGAATGTTGGAGGAAATGTATGGTGTAATGGTATTATAGTTATTCCTGATGAAAATTCTATTATTTGTTCTAAAATTAAAAATACGAGTTAATTTTTAAAGTCAAAATACGGTATATTAAATTTTAATTGATATAAATAATAAAATCTTATATTTTATAAAAAAACACTTTTTTATCACATCATACTTTATACTAAACTTTTATCGGTTACTGTAACTTTAAAATTAATATGTTATTATTGATTAAAAAAATCAAGCATATCCCAAAATTTTTAACATACGAAATATGAAAGATGAGTTAGTAAATCATTTTTAAATAATATTTTCATTATATTTTAATTTTTATAATATATACTCAAAACGTAATAATACATATTTAAAGAACATAAAAATAATATAATAAATAAAATTTACTTTTACTTTTTAAAAACTCTTTTACATAACTTCTATAGTAATCATTCAAAACTTAATGTGTCAAAATTAATTTTATATGGTTGTAAAGAATTATGTCAAACAATCATAAATCATAAAAATGTAAAAAGAAACTTTACACACTCAATTATTTTTTTAATACTTTTTAATTGTACAGTTGTATTTACATACTCTTTTTATTTACACACTCATTTATTTTTTACAAAATTATACATCAATACATGTAAAGTCTGAGTAAATCTTACCAAAATAAGCTATATCATAAACAAAAACAACATAGTCATTTTTTATTATTTTATATATAACAATCAATTAAATCTCATCTCCAATTTCAATATAAAAAATTGTAACTTTCAATTTCATTTTTTATTCTTTTATTATATTATCAAAAAGCTGCTGCTGCTTCTTCTGGTAATTCTTCAATTGTTATGATAATGATGGGATAGTCATGGATGGGGATGTTGTAGATATTTCAGACCTCCTCTTAACCAACAATGGCAATAAGGTCGAATTGTGAATTGTTCTAATCATTGTTCTATTCTCTTCCCGATAAATCTAATGAGATTAACGAAGCGAAAATCGAAAGAGTTAAAAAAAATGTCGTTCAAGATCCAAATACTTATTTTTTTAAATAAAGTGGAGAAAATGTTACACGTTTCGTTTCAAAAAAAAAAAAAGTAACATTTGAATTTTTGAGACTTTAATTTTGCATATTTAATTAAGAATTATATGTGTTAATAATAAATTTTTCTCATTAAATTTGTGATGAATATTTAACTATATAAAAAAATTATAATAATAAATTTTAAAAAATATGATATTATAATAAAATAAAAATTATGCAAATATTGCATTCTTTTTTTAACAAATTTTTTATTTTTAGAACAAAAAGAGTAATATAACAGTGTAATCGGAACCAACTGTTTGTTTGTGTAGATAATTAATATCAATTCATACCGTAGCTACTACATCTCCGCCGAACTGCAACAATTTTTTTTTGTTTTTTCGGTTAGGTGGGTGTGGGGCTTAAGGGATATCGTAGTTTAATAGATTCTTCGAAGTTGTGGGTTCTGAATTGTCGAGATGAGACATGGAAGAAGAGGGTGCAGTAAAGAAGAGGGGATGAAATCCGGAAGAACAGGGATCACTAACTCGCCATAGAGCGACGATGTAGTATCAAAACTCGTATTTCATGTATCGTAACACTTACAAAGAAAATAAATTAAAGTTGGTTATGGTTACATTTAAGCACATTTTGCTGCTAGACAAACAATCATATTAACTACAGTTTGGTGTAAAATCTAGACCATCGGTGTAAAATCTAGACCATTAATCTAGACCATCGGTGAAATTTCCAAATCACAAACAAAAACTAACTTCCACTAATAACACTGCAACTTACGAACTAACAACTAAGATCTTGGGTGGAGTTTGAGTCCATGAAGACCCAAATTACTAGTTTCTGAACTTTATCAGACTGTGACAAGATATGAGATACAATTTATAAACTAAACTCGTAAAATTTATGAAAATATTGTTGAAGGGGTATTTTGTGAGTGTTTTATAGTTTGAATTCAAAAGGAATATAATATCAACCATACAACTTGTAACACGAACATATGCATGAAATTATATGTAACTCATCCAAATACAAACCTACATTATGAATGAGAAGCAAATATTTATTCAGTTTATTAATTAAAAAAATACACATATATGAACAACAAAATATATTTACAAAATACATATATGAACAACAAAATACATTTGAAAAATGTTTTATATGTTTCATATGCACTAGCTTCATTCGCATAATTTACAAAAGGGAAAAAAAATAAATTAAAAGATGGAAGTTTTCTTATCCAAAAGACACAAAAACATATCGAAAAATAAAAAAAAACAAAAATAAAAGTAAAAATAAAAGAGGATGATGTGAGCATTGCAACTAGGGCACATTTTTGTTATATTATATGGTTAACTCTTCATCACACATTTTTTTTGTTTCATTCCGCTTTGAAAAAGGGCTCTAAGTGGTTTAATACAAACACTACCTCAAGAATCACTATATCCAGAATATTATTAGACCAACAATAGGAGCTAGTAGAAAACATATAAGTACAACAATAACAGATCCTAGGAAACATATATGTACCATTATATTGTATAATATAAAGAGACATTTTTGTACAAAAATTACCTTTGAGTACATTCCATAATTATCGACTACACCATCATCATCCTCAATGATAATTCATGGTATGACAATTATCATTATTGTTAATTTTAAATTTTTTGAGTATACTATTATTTTTTTATCAAACTTTTGAATGTCATTTTAGTGTAAATTTATTACTTATTTTATACTATACGTGATGCAATATAAGTAACCTAATAAAAATTAATTTTCATCTTCTATTGAACATAATAATGTTGGCTTACATTCTGATTGATTTCTTTCAAAATTAAATTGGCATTGCAGTGTATGATCATAGCACTAATAACAAATAACGAATTACTTATTTATCTAATATTTTTTTATCAGTACATAGTAACTCATTAAAAAAACACAGAAAAAAAAATACTTTTTGATTATATCCCTTTTGTAAGAAACATTTGTCTATTTCTAATTTTAGTTGCTAGTACGAAATCTAAAAATGACTTATAGAAATTCAAATTTGATAATGGTGGTTAGATGATGATTTAATGTACAAAATGACTACATAGATTCAAATGCGAGAGTTGGTGTGACAATAATTTTTTTTAGCTATGATAAAAATCAACCGTCAAAACAAAAATATACAAGTGATATTTGAAAAAATAAATACATATTGTGGCTGTCTTGTTCCATTAACCGTCAAAGCAAAATATACAAGTGATATTTGGAAGGGGAAAAAAAATGAAATATCGCTGTCTTATTCCGTAGAAAAAGCTTATATATGTATATGTGTGTGTATATTTTATATATTCTTAATTTCATCCATGAGAAATTGATGTAGGAATTTTGTTGGAGTAGAATACTTTAGTGGTCCCATTAGTTATTAAGTAGCCATCTTAGATTTTCTATGATCTTGTCGTAAGTTAGCTTGTTCCTCGTGGTGAACCTATTTTTATTGTTTCTTAAATATGCTAAAAGTTGGATGGTACCTCTATTATTATAAGTCTTGATGAGCACAAATCAAACGACAGTTATGAGAAATAGACAATAAATATTTAAATATTCCGGCAATAAACGAATATTCGGGATCTATTATTATTATTATTTTGATTGTCCTTTCGATATTCGTTAATTAATTAAATTTTGATCGGACCTTTTTGCTCCGCCTAACACATGAATCAAGAAAATGTTCTGGTATTTCGTATGAAAAAAAGGTTACGTTAATAAAATTGAAAAACTAACGCAGTGATATGAGTTTTGAAGACTTTTATATAAAGTTGTTCACTTCTTGGGAGATTACTCCAAAGTTTTGATACGTGTAATAATAGTATTAATGTGATAACTAATGAAATCAGATAATCACATTTCCTATTTTAAGATAAAAAAATAGATATAACACTTGGAATATATTACGGAGTATATAATATAATCACATTATATAATATGTGTAGCTTCTCAGTTATTACTCCGGATAGTGCAGCCAGATATGGGGGGGCCTTTTGCCAGAAATAATGAAGAAGAAAAAAAAATTATACTTCCCACTTGGCAACATTTTATAATAATATATAAACATAAATAAACAGCACTTGCTTGCAAAACAGAAATGGAGTCTTGAAAAAGCTTTCTTGTATTTATATAATCATTGACAGATTTTCTGGTGAAGTTTAGAGAAGATTGATCCTATTTTGCAGGTTGTACATACAATGACTCCAACTGGGTTGATCTGTACTTACTCATTTTTCAGTGAGGCAGCTGGAGTTGCAGGTACTCTTTTCCATCCCTCTGCTTTCACTTTCAGGGACAACTGTTCCACTTTATATTCTTGAATCTTCAGTTATTTCTTTATTATTTTGGTCATATATTTGTAGATAATGTTTGGTCAAAATTGGTTCAAGTTACTTGATTCAGAGTTTTTACATTTCTTTTAATACGAGGATTCTCAGATTTGACAAGATTTAGGAAATTATAGAGGCAAAAAGAATATAGCCATTCTTGGGATAGAAGATAATATCCTCTGTGTGTGTCTATTTAATTGGGAACTTGGAACAAAACAAAGAAGAGGAAAAATTTACCTTCTTTTTCCCTTTGCTTTTGTTTGAGATTTCAAAGAATGAAAAAGAAAAACTATAATTTCTTAACAAGGACTTGGATATGATTTTTCTCTCCAGTGTAGTTTCCTCAGTTGCCCCTTCCAAATTTTGTGTAGTTGACTTTTTTTCTTCCACAATTTTCCATTTGATCTGTAAAATTGTTGAGTAGAGAAAAGGGAAACTAGGGAGAATTTGAAGATTGCTGTTCAAATGCAAGCCATTAAATCTCTACACTTATGAAAATAACAATACCAGTACCAACGTACCTAATGTTGATGTAGGACACCTCAGTGTCCAAAGTCATCCGGATTTGATTCTTAATTTTGTCCGAATAATAAAAATTTTATTTTCTTTGTTTATTGCATTGCAGGAAATCTCTTTGCCATTGTGTTATTTGTGTCACCCATGTAAGTAGTCTAATATTATTTTGCAGAACTCTGCAGAACAATATATGTGCTTCCTTTATAATATTTTCTATTTTGTTTTACTCTTTCAGACCTACATTTAGAAGAATCGTCAGAAGCCGGTCTACTGAGCAGTTTTCAGGGCTGCCCTATGTATATTCCCTATTGAATTGTTTAATTTGCCTCTGGTATGGCCTGCCTATTGTTTCTCCAGGCATTATATTGGTCGCCACAGTCAATTCCATCGGAGCCATTTTCCAGTTAGTGTACATTATCATATTCATTTCATGTGCAGAGAATGCAAAAAAGGTAATGATTTTATTACAAACTGCTTTACTAATGATTACTCAGCTTCAGATACGAAAAATTTAGAGACATTAAGACTATATTTTCCCTGAATTTTGAATTATCACTTGCCAAGACCACCGAATACGGTAATTTTTTGGATGCAACTATTATTGCCATAAAACTCTTTGGTCATATACTTGTGTTGCCTTTGCAGGTGAAAATGTTGGGATTGCTACTAGGAGTATTCGCTGTTTTTCTTGTCATAGCAGTTGTTAGCATCGAGCTATTTGACCCTCCTAAGCGACAAACTTTTGTTGGATATTTGAGTGTAGCTTCTCTCATATCCATGTTTGCTTCTCCGCTGTTCATTATTGTACGTTCATTAGGAAAATCAACTTACTTCGGTTTGATTATGAGTTATGACACATAACTTTCCCCCTTAACTCTGTCTTCTTCTTTTTCTACTGCAGAACTTGGTGATCAAAACAAAGAGTGTCGAATACATGCCATTTTATCTTTCTCTTTCAACCTTCTTGATGAGTCTCTCCTTCTTTGCTTACGGAATGTTTAAGCATGATCCATTCATTTCTGTAAGTTTTCAAACATCCTTCAGATCACATCATAATCTTTTTGAAGAACATAGATATTAAGATGGATGAACAGCTTCAGAAGAAGCAACAGAAATCGGAAGTAGAAGTGACACAAGGAAAATATATATGACAAATAGGTTGGGATGATTTGTGAGTTCAAAATTATCTTAAAATTTTTAGTTTCAGATATTAGAACAGTTGAAAGAGCTCCATGTTACAGTACTATATGCTGAAGATATATATTGTTACTGCACATTTCTTTGATTGTGGCAGTATGAAATAATAGGACTAGAATGGTATTTTACATGACTCACCCATATGGCATACTCCAAAGTCAAAAGAAAAATAAAACTAAAACCAAAAATATATTTTACAAACCATTGAAACATGATACTAAAGAACCAGTATATTGAAATTAAACCCCATGTGTTTTTTCACTGGTATGCAAACTTTGTGAGGTGTTTGTTCTTTCATTTCTATTGGTATGTTAATTCTTTCTCTGGCTTTTATTTAATTTATTTCTATTGGTATATCCTAACTTTGTTATGTATTTGTTAATTTTATTTGAGAACAGGTCCCTAATGGAATTGGAGGTGTTCTAGGAATTGTGCAGTTGGTGTTATACACATATTACAGTAGACTCTCTGGTCAAGACTCAAGAGAACCTCTACTAGAATCTTATGCATAAATGGCTGGTCAAGTTTTCTGAGGGGATATGGTGATTGTAAAGTGTAGCGATTGAAATTTGGAATTCTTTTTTTAATTTTTTATTTTTTTAAATATCTCTCTATCCTCTTTATGTCTGTTGTAAATTTGTAATAACTTTATTATTGATTTTTTTTTTCAAATAAATTTCTTGATTGTTTTCCCGGCGGTAGAGGTCACTGTATGCTTACTCGTGTGAACAAAGATAAAGTGACAGTTGCAAAGACAATTTAATAGGGTGGTTGTAATGGATTTAATTGTATCAACAGTTTATTTTGTGGAAAAAGGCAAGTATATTTTTCATCTCAAAGCTTTGTGATCAGCTTCCAATAAATAAGGGCTGACAACATATGATTATATGACGTGTTGAGCTTCATTTTAACTGAATTTAATAGCTTCCAATAGTTTAATTGGTTAGAGTTTGTTTTATTGGCCACTGTTAACTCCTCAAAAGTATTTTGTAACAATCTTTTTTTTTAATTTTAAATTTACAATATTAATTTAATTAAAAAAAACCAAAATCTAAGCATGTTTCCTATTATGATCTTTCAAGACATCATTAAATTCATCTTACATTACAACATCTGCTTTTTCTGATTTTTATTACATATTTTGAGAAAAACATTGCGTCTTCGCTTAATAAACTAGACCCAACAATGTAACCACAAAAAAGTCAGATCTAACAATTTCATTTTCATTAATATGATTTATTTTCTATTTTCACATTTGAAATTATTTATTTGTTAAAAATAATTTTGAATTATATAATAAGAAATAATTTTGAATTATATAACAATAATAATATTTTAATAATTAGTTTTTCATTGTAGGTACAATTACGTAATACGATCCTAACAAAACTATAATTGTATATACGCGTAATACCCCTCTCTCTCTCTCTCTCTCTCTCTCTCTCTCTCTCTCTCTCCGTAGCGTTTTTACACCCTACCTCATCACTCTCTTCTAGTCTCCCCAAAACCCTATCTCAAACCCCCCGACTCGAAAGGGGCTATTGCCTTTGCGCCCCTCTATCTCTCTCAACTAATTTCTCTGCTTTTGCAGTATCTGCAAATCACGCTTCGCTGATCAATCGATCAGTCGAATCGTTCCAGTATTCTGATCTGGTTCCCGTAAGTTGTATCCAACCCTTTTCGTATAATGTAAAGTTACAGTTAATTATTTTGTGGGTTTTTGTTATTTTTTGTATATAGTTATTTTTTACAGTTAATCATGTTCTAGGTTAGTATAAATCGCTATTTTAACTCTTTTACTTTCTGATCTGCGTGTGGGTTATATTCAGCGAATTTACAGTTAATTATGTTATATGTATATATAGTTAAATCTTACTGTTAAGGGTTAGTATGAACTTGCTCCTTCAACTCTTTGCCTTTGTGATAATATGTTTTTGGATTTTACTCGGTGAATCTTTAGTTAATCATGTTATGGGTTTGTATTCAACTTTACCCTTAATCATGTTGTGGGCTAGCATTAAATTGTGATTTTCAACTCGTTGCCTTTCAGAAGTATGGTGTTGGACTCTACTTGGTGAATTTCGCCGTTGACTACGTTGTGGGTTTGTTTGTATATTTGGTTGTATATAGTGTTTTACAGTTTATCATGTTCCGTGTTAATACTAAACTGTTCTTTTGTTTTGATTAACAGTGATGTAAGCCAAAAATTGTACAAAAAAGTTATGGCTTGAATTGGGTTAATTGTAATTCTGACTTTGATTTTACTATGGTTGAGTAATGTGCTTTATTAAATTTTGGATTATTTATTGACTGGATAGTCCATCCTTTTAACTATATTACTCAGAATTTTCTTTGTCATAGGTAATAATTGACCTTTCACTCTTTCAGTAAGAAGAAAAGAACACTAGCATTATCTGCACCTCAATGTACTAATTTCAAATTTTCAAAGTTATAATTTGAAAAAATTATGCTGAGATATGTACAGTACTAGTATGAGAACCTCAGTTTTCCTAGAAATAGTAGAAAGAAATCACTGTACTTGAGGACACGGAGAATTCTTTTGAGAGCCAAGTATTTTGCAGAAAAAGGCTAACTGTAAATTGGGTTTATTAGATGAATCTAAATTAATTTGGTTATGTGAATGAATCTTTATGAATATAAGGTACTTCTAGATAATTTTAAAGAGTCGTTAAATTTATTGCCAGAAAATTTAGTGAAATTTCTTTATATAAACCTTCGTATAATGATCTTAATAGTTGAAAAAATAGAATATCAGCAGAAAAGGTAAGGTTAGATACCCTTGAAGTGCTTTTATTATACACATGTTAGGACTTGTATTTTACTGTTAGTAATTAAAGTCATGGACTGAAGAACTTGATGAAATAAACCGAGTCCCCTTTAATTTCTGAGAACTTATAGTTCTCTCTCTCTCTCGCTCTCTCTTTTTTTGGGTGTGAGCAGGTGTCCTTGATGCTGTAAGGTGAGAGTTTATCTTGGAAACTGAACGGCGCTCCTCCTGGTGCTTGCAGTTTCCATCATGACAGTTAGTGATAGTATACCAAAAAAGAAGTTGAAGATCAAAATTGCCTCCAAAAAAATTGAAGCTGTGCCAAGTAGTGAGGCATGCGAAGTTAGCCAGCAGCTATGGATGAATGATGATTGTGTCCGTTATATTACTCTGAATGAAAACAAGGAGTCCTTGACAACAAAATCACTCAGAGTTGTTCGTCACTCTCTAGACAGCTCAAAGATATATGCTGCCGATAGTTTGGAAATCATAACTCCTACGAAAGGCTCCAGTAAGCGTGTGCCACCAGAAATAATGGATTCCTCTAAGGGGAAAAGGCAGAAGATGGACCATAGTGTGAAGCAGCAATGTGGTAGTATTCTGGAAACATTGATTAAGCATCCAGCTTCTGTGGGTTTTAGAGAACCGGTTGATCCAGTAAAACTCAACATTCCTGATTATTTCACAATTATCTCTACACCCATGGATTTGGGAACAATACAAACCAAACTGGAGAATAATATGTACTTCAGTGTTGAAGAGTTCATTGCTGATGTTAGGCTGACCTTTTCCAATGCCATGCTGTATAATCCTCCATTTAACTATTTTAATAAGATGGCAAAGAAACTAGACAGTATGTTCAGTAGTAAGTGGAAATCTCTGGAGGCAAAGTGGAAACGTGAGAGCATGTACACCGATGACAATCATATTTCAAGTTGCAGCGAGAGGAAAACTCAGGAGGCAAAGATTAGCCCCAGAAGGTCTCCTGTGCATGGTAACTCATTGCCTACGATGTCTATGCCTACTGAGGAAAAGAGAAAGCTGACAAAAGGCCTTTTGGAAGCAATGAGGGGGAAGATGACTGAAAAATTAAGGATGTTTCTGCAACAACATGAGATACGTCAACATGGAGTTGAAACTAAAATTAATGGATTTGATGATTCTACTGTTCAGGAGTTGATGAGATTGGTGAAGGGGTCTCTAAATGCAAGAGCTGCAAAGGTAAGTAATTGAATGGAAGTTAAGATACGCTTTTGTAAGGCCACCACCTGCAGATTGCTATTGTTTAGCTTTCTATTGACTAGGATGATTCTTCGAATTGGTCTAAACATCTTTTTTTTTTGACTAATTATTTTTCTACTTATGTTCATGTTTGTGGTCTTTATTAAATGTGTTATCTTTTTGCTTTCAGCTATCTAAATCAGCTGAGTTTTTTCTTCTAATAGAGTCTGATTGCATTGTATAACATTTGTTCACAGGTGGAGCCTGCAAAAACAAAACAGAATAGAAAGTGCCCTTCAGGGATAGTTTTCCGTGAAGGTATGAAGTCCACAGGTACTTTTTTGCTTTATGGCAATTATTAAGAGCTAACAGGCAATGTGTCTTATAGGCACGGTCAGTTGCATTAAAAGTACTTGTGGCTCTGTTAAAACCTTGGTGACCACTAGTTGTCGTTCATGCGGCAGTCTCAGATGCCATTGCAGCATTCGAAATGATGATACCTGTGCTAATGGTAAGTTCAAGATCTCTTATGTTGGCTCTTTTGCTTTCTCTTTTCCAGGACCCAAGTTGAGTGTTTCATCTTTTTATTACATACAGATTTATCTTCAGAGAGGCCATTTAGACAAGATTTTGGTGTTTCCAAAATGGTAAATATAACAGAAATTTTCCTTGTGTGGCTACCATAAGTTTTCTCTCTTTAATTTTCTTTTGCATCGATCGAGTTGACACTTTGAATGGTCCAGGAGAACGAGATCAAAAGTAGGCCAATGTCTAATACAACCACTAAATCAGATCCAGAATCTGATGGTGAGGACAATTTGTATCTGATTATGATATTTGATGTGCCTTTGCACTAAAGCACATTATTGATGTGCTGATTATATGGCATTGTCATGATCTGAAGGTGCTGTAAGTGTGTTGGATGAAGAAAATGTATGTTCTAGTCCTCAACGGTCAAACCTTTGTGCAACTGCTTCTTTTGAAGATGGTTAGTTGGTTCCTATGTGAAAATTAAATCTTGATTGCTAATTCTTTCTATTCATCGACATCTATATTAACTTACTAATGTTTCTCTTGTTGGCTAATTTCATTATAGGTTGGACTCCTGTTATCGATGTTCAGTTGTCCCCCAAGAAGGCTTTACGTGCTGCGATGCTAAAAAGCCGTTTTGCAGACACTATATTGAAGGCAAAACAGAAAACTCTGCAAGAGCATGTAAATGCAAATTTCACTTCTTGACATTTGTTAAGCATACACGATAAGAAAGTTCAAATCGACAAGTATAGCGTTAAGTGTGAGAATTTGCTTAATTGAGTTTTTTTTTTCCTTTCAGGATGATAAGGTGGATCCTATGAAGTTGCAGCAGGAAAAAGAAAAACTGGAAAGGCAACAACAAGAGGGTGAGCGATATATATATATATATATATATATATATTTATAATTCTTGCTTGTCTGGTTGTACTTATATGGCATTTTTATTTGTTTGAGAACTACTTACACTACAATTATTATCTACAGAAAAGGCTAGAATAGAAGCCCAAATCAGGGCTGCTGAAGCTGCTGCAATATTGAGGGCTCAGGAGGAATTGAGAATGCGGCGGGAGAGAGAAAGAGAAGCTTTCCGGATGGCATTAGAGAAGGTTTACTTGTTTACCATTACTTATTTTCAAGATGTACAACTGCTGTGCTGGTTACTAGACAAAATGTATGTTTACCTGTTTTGTTTCCTGCAGATGGAAAAGACTGTTGAAATAGATGATAATCTCAAGATCCTTAAAGAACTCGAGATGTATATTCGGTGTATGTCCAGAGACCAATTCTTTGATCTTCCAGATAAATCTGAAGGCCTTCTCGGAGTAAGTACCGGTGGTAACTTCAGGAATCCTTTGGAACGGCTTGGCCTGTTTATCAAGGATGATTACATGGGTTATGAGGATGAAGAAGATGAAGTAGTTTTGCATGATGGAGAGGAGGGTGAATTTTTCCCGTAGTGGTAGCCTTCTCCTGGTTCATTTATTTCGAGTCCACTGGCTGTTCATACTTCTATAGCTACTGGGGAAAAGGGATGCGGGGAGTGTTGATGTATTATTCTTTTCTTGAGGGAGAGGCAGAGAGGTTTGTGTCGTAAATATGGAATTTATATATTTATATTGAAATACAGACCTTGATGATGTTGCCTATCGCTTCTCTCTAGTGTATATGGGGTCATATTTGTGTATCATATGTATAGATAAAATGTTTTAAACATGAAACTTGAAATTTGACTTGGCGTGTCTTTTGAAAGTATGTCTAGTTCCTCCCATAACACGGACTCCTTCAAATGAAAATGCTTGTTCGCGAGTAAAGATCAATAAAATATCTTCATGATGGATGGTATTTTCTTAAATTCTTTTATTACTTTTAAAATTTGCTTTCTTAATCTTTTTTCCCCCTATTTATCATTTGTTCCGTATACAAGTTTACCAACACTAATTTTCAAATAAACGAACTTGGCCAAAACAAATGATAGAGGATCAATGGATGAGATAATAAATTAATGGTAAAACTTCTGCTTAATTGATATAGAAGAGAAAATTACAAGGATAATTTCTGTGTCGTCTTACAGAAATAGAATTTTTTTAAGATAACTTCGTCCTCCCTCTTTTCAGATTTTTTGTTTGTTAATTTCTGAGCTTAGTGTGAGCTCCCTTTCTTTTTTCTTTCTCACGAACCAAACTCTCTCCTTCAAATAAGTTTGGGATATTGGATACTAGACAGCTAGTAAAAAATAATTCCACATTTTTGAAATTTGATCGACATGACCAGCCAAAGAAAATAGTAACGTGCTTGAAAACTTCATTGTGTGCTGTTACCAACTTGGAAAAGGAAAAGAAAAGAAAATTGCGAAGGGAAAACACTGAAAAATAAATCATACATTCGGATAATAATTTTTACCTTGCATAAATCTAGATTTTGTGGATCTCAAAGGGACTATACAACACTTTGTTATGTTAGGCAAGTTTATATTTGATGCCATTCCATTTCGGGGGACAAAAGAGGGAAAGAAAAATGGCTAAATTCTCCACATCCTCTTCTCTTGCCCTTTTCGTAACTCTCCTAAATATGCCAAACTATTAACACATTAAAGGAAACAAATGTATAAATTAAACATTGAACTGGGGCAAGATGGCAGATTGGTAGATACTAACTAGTATAAGCTGTGCACCACCACATTGTATAAGGAAAAACATCTAGTACTCAATTTCAATGAAAAATTGCATGATTGCAGCACATACTCTAAAGAAAAGCCAATTAGATGTAAAGCTAATCCCAAAATGGTTTCCAAGTCTTTTGTTGCACCAGCTTGCAAACTAAATTCTGTAGGGTTCATGCAGTGTATCTATTCTTTGCACCTCTGTCGAGCCTCTTTGCCTCCTCCTGACATATAAGATAAAACAAAATTTGTAATACGAATACCAAAGTATCCAACTTCAAAAGAATTGAGATAAGAAATGTTCATATATTGAGTTAAAATGGTATCGGCACAAGATTTTGGAGTTCGTTACATGAAATATGAACCCTATGTTGTCCTTGTAGTCCAGAAACTCTTTCCACTGTTTCCCAATACTCAACTGCAAAAAAGTGAAAGTGAACATCAACACCTGCAAATTCCAGCGCATGCATAAAGCGGGAAACATTGTTTATCAAGGAAAAGGAAGAGAAACATCGATGATAGCTTCTGACCTCTAGGATGCAAAAATAAATTAGGTTATTAAGTAGTAAGCATAGGGGTGAGCAAAAACGAACCGACAACCGAACCGACCGTAAAATCGAACCGAACCGTGACTATTCGGTCGGTTTGGTTCGGTTCTATTTTAAATTTTCGGTCGGTTCGGTTTTGGTATTTTATAGTTTTGGTTATTTCGGTTTTAAACCGAACTGACCGAAATGATCAAAAAAAACCGAACCGACCAAAATTTGTAAATACTAAAACCCCATGGCCCAAACACGTGACTTCAGTTTCAATGTTCAGTCCAGTACTCTTACTGTCTCGGCACTCCCTGACCGCACAGTCGTCCCCTGACGACGCGGGCGGGTTTTCTCGGACAACCCCCTGACGACGTCGCCGTCATCCCCTGACGCACAGTTAGTACGAGGTCATCCCCTGACGACGCTGCACGACCCCCTGACGCACAGTTAGTACGAGGTCATCCCTTGACGACGCTGCAGGACCCCCTGATGGGGCGGGGCTGTGCGTCAGTCCGAGGTCACGTCCCTTGACGGGGCGGGTTCCCCCCCCTGACGCACAGTCAACTCGAGGTCACGTCCCCTGACGACGAGTTTTCTCGGACGATCCCCTGACGCACAGTCAGCCCGAGGTTTAAAAAAAAAAAATTGGGTTGATCAGGCCCCCCAACTACGGTCTGGCATTCGTGTCCGCAGGTCGCACCCGTGCATGAGTCAAGCCAAATTGTCCTTAAGAAATTCTAGGATTTGCACCCCCTGCGCGCACGCGTGGAGGATGGAGCATGATGTAGCCAATCAATTTGACTAGTTAGTTTGATTTCCCATATAAAATGTAAGCAACACACCTTCTAAATTTCAATGTGGGACAAAGTTCCCTTTACTTAACTCATCTTTGCCAACATCAACAATGCTTCTAATCCAAGGCCAGCTAAGGTTGACAGTCAATAAATCATTGCCAAAACCAAGATGCAGTTACAAGTTTTTTTTTTCTAAGTAAACCGACCGAACCGAACCGAAATTATTTCGGTTCGGTCAATTCGGTTTTTCCCAAAAATTCGGTTCAGTTTTCAAATTAAATTCGGTTTGTCATTTTCGGTTCGGTTTTGAACCAAACCGACCGAATGCTCACTCCTAAGTAAGCATGTACAAGATTTCTTTGATATGTAAAACACATCCACCATTTCACATTTAATAACTTTTTTATTTTTTGACATTACACAAATACACATTCATAATCATGCACTATGCTACAAGAAATCACATCATGCTAGACACAAGGATCACATCATTTGAAGACTGAGGGTAACATGTCCAACTATTTCTGGTTGAATTATAAGAGGGCCTAAAGGTCAAGTGGCCAGCAAAGCAGAAAAGATTCTAAGTCATCCTAGAAGGTGATTTCTGAAGTGCAAAACAATGAACAGCAGGAGACATTAAGGCTGTATTTTGTTACTTTCAGAGAAAATTTTGTACTGGTGACCATAGAATATTTTCTTGAATTCCCAGTTACAAGGTTAGATCATATTTGGCACAATACTACAATGGTAAATCTGATGTCCTCAGCAATCATGTACTTGGCAACATGCAACAAAGTGTCAAATTGAGCTGGAGCATTAGCTCCCATGGTAAAGCACATATTTCAATTGACAAAAGACCAAGGTTCAAATCTTTCTCCCTCCCCCTTGTAATAGATTGTAGGAATTTCTTAATAGTATTAAGGAAAAAAAAAGTGTCAAATTACCATTAGTCCACTAAACAAGAAAAGTGTGGCGAGCTTAATATTTGAGGGGCAAAAGTGGGCATAACACCATATTGATAAGTCATTGGCAGCATATATTCAATTCTTGTTGGTCTTAATCTTGAATATATACGACTTACTATTTTTATATTATCAAAATTATTTAAGAATTTTGCAACAATAAGTTTTTAATCAATTATACTAAATATGTCATTCTGATACCTATTTTAGATTATTTGAATATTGCTAAAAGAAATAGGAATAGAATCTCTTTGCTTATAATAGAATACAGCCATTTAGGTAAAATATTAACATTGAAGAAATTATTCCAAGTAATAATGAAAATCATTTTAAGCACTCAAATTCTTTATACAAAATGAACATGACAATTTTTTTTTCTCCCAATAATCTGAGTGCATCTAACATAAGCAGTAAAAGTAGAACCTTTAAATGCTAACAACTGTTATTTGTTTAAATAATTTTCGTGACATCTCTTTTAAGCCATATCCAAGTTGTCAGTATTTGCTATGCTTACAGGAAATGCATGTTCACCACACTAACTTTGTACTCAGGTTCCACTACGCAAAACATCAACGAACTACACATCTAGATAGCAAAACTTTATCTCGGAACCTTGGAACCCTTTATAACACATTGAGCATCCATCAAATCAAAGAGAGAACCCTTTGACTATAAAACCTTAAACAGTGGCACATCACGTGGAATAAGTAATTTTATTATTAAATTAGTAACTCTGCAGATGTATGGTGGAATCTTTAAAAAAAGTCAGTAGTGATGGCCACCTGTCACTTTAAATAAATATGAAGACTAATGCTATATAAGTTGCTTGTGTTAAATCGAACAATTTGGATCCAATAAACTACCTGAGCAGCTTCATTTGCAGCATTTTTTGTCCACAGAGCTATTTTTTCCTGCCTAGCCCTGACATTGACAACTACTCCACATATTTCATCTCCATGATCAAACTGCTCTCCGATCATTGCTAGCAGCTAATGAAAAAGTATGTACCAAAGTTAAACCTCAAAAAAGCGTTCAAATTTTGATGGGAAAACAAACACTGAGTTTACCGTATACAGCCAAGCTGTGTCTGATTTTCCTTTCTGAAATGTTGCAGTCCACTTGCCCCCATTAGCACAGATAGGGTCCTCCCACTTTGGCTCAATCTTATTTTTGAAACAGTGGAAGTCTGCTCCTGGAGCCAACTTGCTTGGATGAGGTACATTATTGTAAAGGCTTCATAAAAGGTAAATCACAACAAAAGCATATGAGATTCATGATAGCAAAACTGCAAAAGGGTGCAGCACTGCAGCAACAAGTGACAACCCGACTATAACGGGCAAATTGATGCAAGAGTTTAAGTGTTATGACAAGCTTTAGACATCATATACAATTTGACAAACAAATGAATTATATCAAGACATCATTATACATTATAACAAACAAAAAATTTCATAACATGTGCTTCTCAGCAAGTTAAGTGCTACTGATTGCAATAGATATCCATTTTATGGCATTACATGCTTTCAAGATTCAACATAAACAAACTAATGGCAATAAGAAAAGCATATTAACAAACCTACCATAGCAAAATATAAGTAGTATATAAAATTTGCTTCTTTAACCGTCATACTTCTCCTCCCTCCAATGCTTGGCTTATGATTACGGTGACGAGAGAGACTACTCATAATATACACTCCTTCTGGCCTGAAACCCTAAAAATATATCATAAATTTAGTACTTCTCCTTCAATTCTAGAGCATAAGATATCCCTACTTTTATGTTATGTCATTATTTTAAAAAGTTTAATCTAAAGAACCACATATATCTACTTGAGAACATCATTCAAAAAATTAAACATCACTCTATAATTCAACTGCATTCATATTATTTAATCAGACAAACACCCATATTTCATCTCCTCCTCAAATTAAAAGAACCCTAAAATCAAAATCACAGATTACGAATTCAGAAAATGAGATAACAACATCTATAAATAGTTATGCGCAGAGATAAACACACCTCCAGAATTCTTCGGCAGTGGAGAAGGTGTAGATGGGGCGAATGGAGCTGCCCCAAGAAGCTTGTTTGGACTTAGCAGATCGATTATCAAACCAAAATGTCCATGAATGCTCGAGTGGGTGGGGGGTTATGGATGCCGTAGGTCTCGCTGCCGACGAAGAATCATCGTCGCCGGAGATCTTTCCTTCCTCTAAATTTCCTTTTTCGTTGTCAACGGGTCCGACCGCAGTTTTATTTTCATCGTTATTCTGGCCAGCCGCGATTACTTCTTCGGATTTCTCCTTCTCCTCCACCATGTTTTCTCTCGCTTCTGCTCTCTGTCTGCGTTCCGTAGAATAGCACTTTCTTTTGGGTTAAAATACATTTGAAGAAAAATTTTAAGCATCAATCTTTCTATTGTTCACCACTTAAGTTATTTATTACAATTAGTGTATCGAATTTACAAAATTTTCTATCGAGTTAAATTTGATTTATTAAATCAAAAATAAATAGACATTAACATGTTGATATGTTAAAATGATCGATTGCTGGGCATTCTATAAATTTTCAACTTTTTTTTTTTGAAAAAAAAAAAAGACCGAGTAAACACAATTAAGATATATTAATTTGATACTTAAAACAATTAACTAAATAAATCTAAAGATTATAAAATTAGAAAAAAAGAAAAAGAAAAATTATTAGAAATAGAAAAAATGGAACGCCTTTCCTTTTAAAAAAACTTTGCTTAATGTATTTTTTTTTAATCATTTTCATATTAACTCAAAGTTTTTATTTTGTATTACAATACAGTAACTCAAAGTTTTAATTTTTTATATGCATCCTTGAGTTTAAATTTCTATCTATAAAATTACTACTTACTAAAAAAAATTAGAAAAACAATTCATAAAAAATGTAAAATAATGTTATTAAGAAAAACAATTCATAAAAAATGTAAAATAATCTAATAACATGTAACTATTGTTAACATAAATAATAACATTGATTTTGACATTGATCAATTAAAAGTTCGGTGTTTTTTAGCAGATGATAATTTTAATTTTATACAATAATAATTATATATATAATTTTACTATTATTGATAATAATCTAAACTTGATGGCGTACACAAAATTTTTATAAATAACTTCACTTGCGCTGGCGTGTAATTTTTCCATATTTCAAAAACATGAACCAATATAAAGAATCTTGTGGAGTAACGTAATAGTTCTTATCTGGAGAGTTCCTAACAAGCTAGTCATCATACCATTGGTGACAACCGTTTTTTTCTCTCCTTCACAAGAAAAACTCAAGATTGAGCGATAAGCTTGGGATATAACCAAGATTCCCTTTCAAAACTATTGCGTGTGTGTGTATATATATATAAATCTTGAGTTTTTATACATTATTCCGATGGCGATGGAGTCGTCGTCGGTTAACTTTGGGAGATCAGTCCTAGTACCTTAGCGTTCAATAGCTAGCCAAACAGCTTTTACCTCCTCGACAAGATCCCACCTCGGTATGTGCGCCACGAGCACGAGCACGGGCACGATCCTTCCATATCGTCCGATGATGACAAGTTTCTCCCATCTATTAATTCCAGTCGTCGATCTGCAGAGCTTGATTACTGGGGATAGTGATGAGGATGCTGACAATGAACTCCAGAAGCTTCATTCAGCTTGTCATCAATGGGGCTTGTCATCAACACCAGCTTGTAATAGTGGAAAAGGGTCGAATATAATTTTTAATTTTTCTTTTAATTAAACAATTTAAAACTCAAGAATTTATGTCACTTTATTGAAATGATAACTCAAGATCTTATATCAAGTTATTGAAATGATAAAATAATTAAAACAGTAAAATAAATAATAAAATACATGAATGTCAATTAACAATAATTAATTTTATTTTTAATTAATTTGAATCTTTATAATTTTTTTCGGTGGTCATTATTGATTGTTACTTAAAAAATAATTTTTAACTTTTCAAGTTTTAAGAATTTACTATTTTTTGTATTTTTCACTCAATATTTTGCTCTCTAATTCTTTTAAATAGCTTATCTTTTTGTAAATTGATTGCAGCTTTTCTTTTAAAATAAATCGATTACAGTTGTTAGTTTTCACTTTTTTTCTCAATGTGTATAGAGATGTACTGAGTTGTATTATGATATTGTTATTTTTCTCAGTTATTCTGTGTCTCTATTTATAAAAACATCTTCCTTATCCGCCAAACTTTTTCTTTAAATTGCCTACAAAAATATCTTTAATATTATTAGATAATTGCAACTCTATCACATATTTTGTTTTGCATGATTTTCCTTGCACTCCAAACTATTATGTAACTTTTCTGGTTTATACTCTCTTCTTATTTCACAAGTTCCCTTATTTTCCAAGATATTTTCCTGTTGGAGTTCTCGGTATAAGTTATCTTTACAGTATATAACTTATCTTTATGAGTTTCTCTAATTTTTATTGGACTAACTTCCAACTTTCCTCTTCAAGTTTATATAAGTTATCTCTTGAGGTTTCACACTAACAACTTTATATGCATGTCCGTGTATAAATATAACTTATTTCCATATTTTTATATTTTTCTTTATAAGTTATTTTTGTAGTTATACACATGTGTGTGTATGTATAATTTATCTCCTTGAAACTTCTTTGATAGTCAAATCTCTCTTTATTGGTACACCATTTTTATTTTAATTTCATCGTCTTAACTTGAGTCAATGGACTTGTGGAATCAACCATATGTTATCTTTGCTCTCTGATCTTTTATTTCCTGACGAACAAACTTTGGTGCTAAGCAAAATGACTTTGGCGATAGTTATTTTTAAGTTTGGCGCTTTGTAAAATTTTGGTGCTGGTTTTGGTGATAGTCGTTTATCCCCTGATCACTTAATTACGAGCGAATATTTATTTCATGATATTTTATTCATCGGTGGATATTTATTCTCTGATATTTTATTCACCCGTGAATATTTATCTCCTGATGCGATTTTGTTCATAAGTGGATATTTATTCCCTAACGTGACTTTGTTCACAAGTGGATATGACTTTTGTTTATTAATGAATATTTATCCCTGATGCAACTTTGTTCATTAATAGATGTTTATCCCCTAATGACTAGTTCACAAATGGAGATTTATCTCCTGACCAGCTGCGTCCCCTGACCACTTTTCAATACAATAGAGAATATTTGCTTTAGTTTCTGATAACTTCAATAATAGTCTCCGATAGTGTAATTCTTAGTTTCCGATAGACTATTTTTTTAAGTCTCCGATATGTTAAATCTTAGTCTCTGATAGATTAAATCTTACTATCCAATAAGTTAATTCCTTAATTTTTGATAAGATAATTCTTAGTTTTCAAAAAGCTAATTCCTCTTAGTCTCTGATAAACTAATACTTAATTTTCGATATGCTATTTTTTAAGTTTCCGATAGGTTAAATCTTAGTCTTTGATATGTTAAATCTTAGTCTCCGATAGATTAATTCCTTAGTTTTTGATAGAATAATTCTTAGTTTTTGAAAGGTTAATTTTTAGTCTCCAATAAATTAAATTCTTAATATTTGATAGACTAATGTTTAGTCTCCGATAGGCTAAACTGCTTAACTAACTTTATCTTTTGTTAAACTCTCTAGATTAAATTCTTAGTATTTGATAGACTAATGTTTAGTCTCCGATAGACTATACTGCTTAACTAACTTTATCTTTTGTTAAACTCTCTAAATGCATTTTTTGTGGTATCTGATGATCACTTGCAGTGTGTGATGGTATTCTCTAATAGTATACACTACTGCAAGTTCTAGTACAATTATAAAATCTAACAATTCTAAGTTTTATATATTATCATCAAATGCTATAATTTTTAACTAGATTTCTTTCGGGTTATGCTCCTATGACTCCATTTGTTTCCATCTTAAATTTTAAAAATGATAAATTTTAACATTATAAATTACGTTATAGAATCTATAATCTCTTTTGCCGAAACAAACGGAGCCTACCTCTCTTCAATTCCCATCAATTTTATCTTTTCAAATTAGCAATCTTTAATGCAAGGCTGTTGCAATATTTATTGATTTTCTTCCAGGTTACACTACTACTGCTCTTGAATTTGCATCTTGAATGGAGATGTTGTGATGCCGGACCAAAATTACTACGGAATGATGCATCTGTCCTGTGTGTTGAACTATACCTCTTTTTCTTATTACATAGGTTATTAATTATGGAGTAGATGCTTCATTACTGGAAGACTTGAAGAGAGAAATTGTAGATCTTTTCAATCTTCCTCTACAGCAAAAAAAGTAGTGGCAACAGCCTGACAACCACGAGGGCTTCGGCCAACTCTTTGTTGTATCAGAGGTGCAAAAGCTTGATTGGTCTGACATGTTCTATTTTACCACTCTTCCACTCAAATCTCAGGAGAACTCACTTGTTTCGGTCCTCATTCTGATGCAGATGCTCTGACGATTCTCTTGCAGCTCAATGAAAAGGAGGGCCTCCAGATTCGGAAAGACGGAAGATGGATTTCAGTTAAACCTCATCCTGATGCTTTTCTAGCCAACATAGGAGATATATTGGAGGTAATTTATGTCCCTTATTCTATATAATCGGAAATTAGTCAAATTTGTGCTCAGTTCCAAGGTTAGGAAATAATTTGTCAAACATAACATGAAAGGGATTGACGATTGTGGCAAATAAAATGTTTCTTTCCACTTCTTAATGTGAAGAATGAAGGCTGCAGGACTGAAAACATTAAACAAATCATAATTAAGTTCAAAATGCTCTAGAAGCTGAAACATATTCGATAGAACATCACAAAATATAAATCATGATTTTACCATTCTGTCACGTGTAACGCACGTCGAATGATGATCCAAAGTTGCATCACAATGTACAAACCAACCAAAGTGAAACCTAAGATTTGCTTTTGTCGATATTTATACTGAAGTACATGTTCCATTCTTTGATTATGAATAGCACATCTTTGTTTAGTTTAAGATACTTATACTTACTTAAAATCCATACAGAGAAACAGTTAACCCTTTAAAGGCGAGATTGGCTGCGGCAACATTCTGTAGCTCCAATCTAGACACAGAGTTAGGACCTGCTCGTAGCCTTATAGGAGCAGACAAGCCAGCAGTTTTTCGACGAGTCTCCATTGAGAAGTATTTCAAGGAATTTTTGGACAGAAGCTCAACGGTATAGAACTTGGGTTTGTCCACTTATTCTCTCATTTTGGACCAATGCTATTAATCTTTTGAACCAACTCTATTAATCTTTTGAACCAACTCTTTTTGGACCTCATCATTAATTGACGCGGCACTAAAGCGAGTAAAGAAAAAAAACCAAGTATTTATATGATTAAAAGAACAATTGTTGGTGAGATTTTGCAATCCAAATCAAGCACTTAAGGAAGCACTTAACAACTACTAATATGCCAAGTACATTCTAACTGTCCTTAGAAACTTCATTTTACAGAAAGTGTAGTTGCATACTCTTCTATGCACTTGATATTTGTGAATGTCAATCTCGGCGTCACATGCACAATTATGCAGTAGCAGGTATTTGTAAACTTGTTTACGCAGGAGATTGATGCATTGAGCCAAAGGGAATTGAGATGGGTACAAAGTATTACATGAGATGCAACAACTATTGCAAGGACTTTAAGAGGTTTCCTAAAGATCATAGGCCACAAGAATGAAGATGACATTAATGTATTTTATTGTATTCCTTCATCGTTTGGAATGAAAACATCAGGCTAAATGTTATTAACAACAATCTACTCTTTTAGCAACATTAATTATTCTTATATCTCTGAGAAATACAAAAACAGATGAGTAAAAATTTCATATCGTGATGGAATACTATCTATTACCAATGATCAATGATGGAGAAACATGGTAAAATATTTACTTGTGCATATTTAGTTTGAGCTCATATGAAGTGCAACCAAAGAAGCATACGCTCCATCAGTAATGTTCATAAGATCATTATGTGTTCCTTTCTCAGCAATCACGCCATTTTTCACAACTGCAATCACATCGGCCCCTTTAATAGTGGCCAGCCGATGAGCAACAACAACTGTTGTTCTGCTCACCATCACCCTATCCAAAGCATCCTGAACAATCCTCTCGGATTCCGTGTCAAGTGCGCTGGTGGCTTCATCGAGCAGAAGGATTTTCGGGTCCTTTAGAATAGCCCTCGCAATGGCTATTCTTTGTTTTTGTCCCCCTGATAGCTGCACCCCTCGCTCTCCAACATTTGTATCATAGCCCTGAGGCAATGCTGATATGAAATTGTGCGCGTTTGCGAGTTCTGTGGCTGCAATTATATCTTCTTCCGTTGCAGATCCTTTCTTGCCATAGGCTATGTTGGTTCGGATTGTTTCGTTGAAGAGGATGGGCTCTTGGCTGACTAATCCCATTTGTTGTCTAAGCCAGTTCAGATTAAGATTTCGGATATCAATCCCATCAAGATGAACTTCGCCAGAATCAGGATCATAGAATCTCTCTATTAGGCTAATTACCGTTGATTTTCCGCTACCACTCTCCCCTACAAGAGCAACTGTCTGCAAAGAACAATGAAGGATTTTAATTTGCCAATAATTTACAAGTTCGTTAAGTTCGATATAAGTACTGAATACAACAGATGAATGCCTTATCAGAAATTACCTTCAAATGTGTGCTAAGGCATGACTAAAAAATTAGAAGTAAGACAGCATTAGAAAACGCAGAACTTTGAGTGTAACTATGTCTTTCAAAGCTCTGTTAAATAAAATGCATTTGGTCCAATACTTGCCTCAAAGCAACAGAAGCAGATTGTAGTAGTTTAATCACAATATATACATTTAATATGCAGTAGTAGCAAGAACTTGGATAATAGTATGGCCCCACAGTTTATGCAGGTCATTGCAGTATTAGCAAACACTAGTCTTAGTGAACCACTTTCAGAGAAGAGGAGAAAATATGAAGAGATATAGAGCTACGGAATTTCATTAGTACCTTTCCGGAAGGCATGGTCAAGCACAAGTCCCTGAAAATTGGAATATTGCGTCGCGTTGGATACCTGAAACTCACATTTTTTAACTCAATGTCACCTCTTACAGAATCTAAAGTTGAACCCACGTTTTTGCTGGAATCTAATTTCGGTTCGCTGTCGAGAATTTTAAAAATAGAAGCTGCTGAAATCTTGGCCTTTTTAATATCTAAATACATTCCACTTGTTTGTGAAACCCCAATGGCAGTCATTGTAAGAGCAAAGAAAACCTGAAAAAAGTGTGCATGCATGTAAATTGAAAGAGACTAAGAAATACGTTAATCCATTAGTAATATCAAACAGAGTTCCATATCTTGTAGTTCCTAAGAAGTTTACCTTGAAAACTTCTCCAAATGTAGCCTTTCCGTGTTTCTCAAGGACTGATCCGATGTAGAAACAGAAAGAATTCACCAAGAAGAGTGCAGCATTACCCAAGCCAAAGCCAATGCCGCTAACAACTCCGAGTTTAACACCTGATTGCAGAGGGACATCACATTTCTTTTGATACATATCCATCACTTTCTCTTCTGCACAAAATGATGCAACCGTTCTAATGCTGCCAACAGCATCATTTGCAACTTGACTTGCTTCTTCGTACATTACCTGCAAATAAATTGTCACCCGATACCCTCTTACTAAGTTTTAATCTAACTCTTTGTGGTTTTGCAATTCAGTTTTAATGTTTTAGTTCCATTTATATCACCTATCAGCTAATTTGGCAAAGTAAATAAATTTCAAGACAGCCGATGCCAAAGCAGAAAAGTTGTTAATATGAATTTAGCGTAACTTTCATTTTGGGCTGTGTAATTGAATTTTTTTTTTCTGGGAATATCAACTACCGATATAAATCTATAATTTAGAAAGTAATTAAAAACTGAAATTTTTGGAAATTGGATGGACCTTGGCATCTGCACTGAATCCTTTGTAAAGCTTAGACTGAAGGACTCCTTGAACAAGAACCAAGGGCAAGACGGCAAGAATTATAAGTGCCAACATCCAGTTGGCCGTGAAGGCTATCACAAGACCAGCTAATACTGTGGCAATGTTTTGGACAACTAATCCCATGGTATCTCCCACAAGACTTCGTACCATTGAAGCATCCGTTGATAATCTTGCACCAACTGCACCACTATATTCAACCAAAATAAAATTAAAAAAAAAATCAACAAATTGCTTATTCCAAGAATCAATTGAATTCCATATATGCAAGTTCTTGGCATTGATAGAAACTAGTTAAAATGAGGTGCCAAAGATAGTAATACAAAAAGTACCTTGAATTTGCAGGGTCATCAAACCAGCTGATATCCTGATGCACAATCTTCTGGAATGACAATGAACGTATCCGTTGTATCAACTTCCCACCCGCTATTCCAAAGAAATAATTCTGCACTGGTATGACTATCAAAGTAATGACACCTAAACCTACAAACATCAGCGACCAAAATCTTGAATCCTTTTTTAGCTCGCGTGGGGGTTCGTAGAATATTTTTATGGCAGATGAAATTAGCAGTCCAAACAAAGGGAAGAGAACACCATTAGCACATGCTGCAACTGATCCAAGCACCAAAATAGGGAACTCTGGTTTATTTAGTTTAAACAGCCGTGTAATGGAAACTTTCTTGTGTTGTTTCTCAATTTCCTCATCATCTGCCATATAGTTACTCTCAAGATCTCCTAGTGCAGCATCATGAATATCTCCGTAAGCAGGAAAAGGAACATGGCTAATTCCAAAGGATGTTCGTCTAGAACCCGTGGATCTTATTGTGGATAATCCCCTGCTTGAAGATCTGCTGATGCTTCTAACTATATTAAAGCTCGTATCTTCTTTTTCTGCTTCCCCATCTGTAGTTTCTTCGGCTTGATGGTTCTTACTACTATCTTTACCTCTTTGCATTCGGACTAATTGACTGTATGCCCCTTCCAGATCTTTGATCAACTCATCATGAGTTCCTAATTCGTCATCCAAATTTAATAAGGTAGCATAAATAAAATTCTCAAAGCACCATATATCCCAAGAAATTGTTCCTTAATTGCCAATTTCAATTCAAGTTGTTTCATTTGCAATATAAAAAATTTCATCTTTTTTCTATAAATACAAGTCTTTTGATATTGCAAACGCAACAAGACCTGTAGGCTTGAATGATGGTATTTGGTAAATCAAAGAACAATTTATGGAATCTAAGATTATGTGCTGTAAATGTTAGCTTTACCTTGCTCTACCAGTTTCCCTAAATGCACAACAGCTATAATGTCTGCATTTCTGATAGTGGTCAAACGATGAGCAACAACAACAGTTGTTCGATTTGCCATGACTCTGTCGAGTGCTTCTTGCACAACGCGTTCTGATTCAGCGTCCAGTGCACTCGTTGCTTCATCGAGAAGAAGAATTTTAGGGTCCTTGAGAATAGCTCTTGCAATTGCAATTCTTTGTTTTTGTCCACCAGACATTTGAGTGCCATGCTCACCAACCATGGTGTTAATCCCCTAAGAACATGCCATACACATAAATTAAATTAATTTTATTTTAAAAAAAACATATCTTTGTAAGGATCAAAAAGCCTCTAGTAATCTTTTCATCGATTTCATTTTTTGATTTCAAATTAAAACAGAAATATAAAGACAAGTTAGATACCTCAGGTAATTTATCAATGAATTTTGCAGCATTAGCAAGCTCAGTAGCTCTTCTGATTTCCTTGTCAGTAGCATCTTCTTTCCCATAAAGTATATTTTCTTTAATACTAGTCCCAAACAAGATTGGTTCTTGACTCACAAGTCCCATTTGCTCTCTTATCCATTTAAGCCTCAAATTCTTCAAATTGACCCCATCTATAAGTACATCACCAGCATCAGGATCATAGAATCTTTCCAGCAGACTAATCACCGTCGATTTTCCACTTCCGCTTTGCCCGACCAACGCTGCAGTTACCCCACTTGGTATTTTCAATGAAAAGCCCGAAAAGATTTGCACATCTGGCCTTGCAGGGTACTTAAAGTAGACATCTTTGAGTTCAATGTCACCCTTGATTTCTTCCAATACAACACCACTGGTGTCATATGCATCAATTATTGGTGTACGTTTGATTGTCTCAAACATTTTGTATGCTGCTGCCTGCCCTCCTGAAAACGCATTCATACATGGCGCCACCTGGCCTAATGATCTAGCCACCCCAAAAAAATAAAAAATTAAGAAAAGGAATAAATATCAATTGCTACATCTAAGTCGTGTGCATAAGCGGCAGCTAATAATGCTAGAAAATATGTACAGTGACACTTGTAGAAATTGGCATATCAGAACAATCACAAAGGCACAACATTTCTCTGGCATTATCAGCCATCTCGCGAGTATATGTATAAATATTTGTATATACTTACACGCCACCAGTTATGATCGACATAATAACGTTGAGGACTTTTCCTCCATCATATCCTTGGCTAATGATCAATTTGGATCCACACCATACTGCAAGTCCATAAGTGCAGAAGATAATACCTATTACTGAACCAAGTCCTAGTCCTGATGCCAAACCATTATTCTTTGTAGAGGAATAGGCAATCATAAGCTTCTTATCGTAATTATCTACAGCACTTCTCTCCCCAGTGAAAGCTACAACCTAAAAATAAAACAAATTAATTATTAACACAATAATTAATCAAACAACCAAAAAACATAAATAGATGAAGAAGATATATACTTGACTAAATTAATAATGTGCATACGTACAGTTCTAATGGCTCCAACAGTTTGTTCAACCACATTTCCAGCTTGTGCATAAGCAAGTTGTCCGCGGCTGGACATATTAGACATGAGTACTGATGTTAATCCTCCGACGATGACAACAAAAGGAATGCATGACGTCAGCACTAGCGCCAGCAGCCATCCTCTTATATATGCTATTGCAAATCCTCCCATAAATGTTGTCACAAGTTGAATGAATTTCCCGACCTGGGTCATTAATTTCAGCCAAGTTGATTAATTAATACGTGGTGTAACATTATTATACCATGAAATATTGTTTATTCACTGAATGTCATTGATTTATTGATTTTACATTTGATTATGAGTCAAATACGCCTCCAAAAGTTCTTTATTAATTGTATCGGATAGTGATCCACTTATAACATTGGATATGTAATTGTCTATACGGTTAACACGACGTACTATTATGCACGTGAAAAATGACATTTCATTGTTCATTATCGATCCATCCACATTATATTATCATACATACATGCGTACATATACATATATATATATATATATATATATATATATATAGAGAGAGAGAGAGAGAGAGAGAGAGAGAGAGAGAGAGAGAGAGAGACTTTTTCACCCATGGCATCTTGAATGAGAATGGTGTCACCAGACATTCTACCAATGACCTCACCAGTGGTAGTTTCAGTGTCGAAGAAGGCAATGTCCTGTCTGAGAATTGTCTTAAGGTAGAGTCCTCGAATCCGAGCCGCCTGTCTCTCCCCAGATACCATCCAACATGTCACCTCTGCCATGCCACGTACGTAATTAGCCATATAACCCATAAACTACATAAGAGCTATATATGCATGTTTATTACCCAAAATACCAGTTACTACTCCATTCTTATTTCACAGACCGTTTAAACTTGTGTACACATGCATGTGTGTTATGAAAGGAAAATATAATGATATACGTCTATAAACATTTATACACTTTTAAAGTGCTCTAATAACATTAATTTGTATACCAACAAAGTGAGGTGGCTAAGATTATTCAATTATAAGGGCTAACTAAAATTTAACGATTTAAAATTTGTCACGTGTTTGCACAACTTATTAATGTAGATAGCATATTCATACCTTTATACGTATGTGTATAATGGGTTTGTGGTAGTATATGGTAGGTGCATTTCAAATTTTGAATGTTGATTGTAACGGGAAAAAAATTAAATTTGAACTATATATGTAGTATGTACTCAAAATCTAGGAAAAAAACAGAAATAATATAAGTTTCAATGTAAATTTTGAAAAGTGGGTAAAAAAAGTAAGAAGAAAGGGAAAGTCTGAAGTAACACATCCAGAATTAAGAGAGGAAACGTACGTATATTGTATACATAAGTAATTAAACAACTTAAAGAAAAAGAGAGAATGCTGTTGTTGCTTATACTTACGTAGAAGCGAAGCTATACCCGCACCAATAGCCAGGTACACATACTTCAGGCACACCTGAAATAATATCATTTTGTTTACAAAATGTAAAGATTATACATATATAGACGGATTAAGATAATTGAGTTATAATTTATATTTGAAATTTTACCCATTAATTTTATATCTATAAATTTATAATATAACTAAAAAATTCAACCGTACGGTTTGAAAAAATATCAAAATATAGAGTAATATATAAATTTTCAAATCATTTTATAGTCTATAGCAAAGTTTTTATAATTATGTAAAATTTGTATATTTCAATGGTTAAGATATATTGAATTTTATATGATTATAAAAATTATGTAAAAAACCTCAAAAAAAACCCAAAAAATTACATATAATTTATTTTTGTACGCTTGTTTAATCCATATGGTTAGATTGTTTTTATATATTTTGGATACTGAAACATATTAGGAGTAGATATGATTAAAAAAATGAGTTATAACTCAATTTTCTTTTCTCATATGTATATATATATATATGTATGTATATATATATATGTATGTATAAATATATATGTATGTATATGTATATTCATATATATAATGTGAAACCAGTTAATGCAACACTTTTCAATGGGCTTCTTGCTTGGTCAAAAGTTAACTAAAGTAAAATTTACGCATGTCCTTATGATTTATGCATATTCATAATATAACTGAAGTGAAAAATGCCATCTCTATTTCATCATCTCGGACAAAAGTAGTTAAAATCGATATCTTGTTTAGTTTTTTTTTTGTTTTTTTAAAGTTAGTTCTTTATAAAATGGTTATGCCTTGTGATTATTGAAATATTGAGACGGTTTATATGTGATGCAATTGTTATAATATTTATTCTAATTGAGATCAAATCCACATAGCATACATGCATGATATCACAATACAAATATCTTAATTAATAATATGCATGATCCCCACCTTAATTAAGAAAAAAAAATGTAAAGCAATCGATATCACATAGTTAGTGGTGTAGATTTCAGCCTTATCTTTCGAATCCGATAAATCAAAGTAACAATTTAAGATTGAATTGAATCGATTTTTCCTCAAAATAATCATTATTTCCGACGTTTGAAAATAAAATAACTTCTAACTTAAGTAAAGAAAAGACTAAAGCATTAATCAGGTCAATGTCTTATACAAGTATCATTTTGATTTATATTAATTAATGCGAGGGGTGCACTAATTAATTCAGTTAATTATATTTTCAAAAAATTAGTTTTAGTTGCAACTGAATTCTCGGTTAGTTAGAGTTATACGGTCACCGTAAGATTTACCTCATCTCCATTATTCATTCCTTTCAATTTTTTGTAATGTATTTTATAATCATAAATTAAATTATTTTTATATAATTTTAACTGTACAGATAAATATAATGTAAAAAAATATGGGAGTTTTATAAAATTTAATGATGTATGCCATATCCCCGAAGTTATCCGAGAAATAGCCTTTCTGATTTCCTCAGTATGAGGATCAAATCTGAATTTGCTTATTCTGTAAATTTGATTTTCATCTTTACATTTTTTTTAAAACACGCCTCCTCTCTCTCTCTCTCTCTCTCTAATCAATTCCTTTTACCAAGATCCAAATTTGTTATATATACCAATTCCAGTTACATGCATCCAATAATTAAATTAAAATTTATACAATTAACACAAAATCGTCCGTTACTTTTCCCTATAAAGTGAATCAAATTAACAAAAACATACTAAAATTAAGATATATATTCAATTCATGCATGCAAGAAAAGAGTAATCAAAATAGGAAAATTAATAAAATTTAAGATTGAAGAATAAAAAGTTAGAAGACGAATGAACCTTTGAAACTTCATCATCAACATTGTCACCGTTTGATTTGCCAAAGGCATTGATCAGTTCTCCAAAAATAACAGTCATGAGCGGCTGAGTTACTCCATTAGCGACCGCGCCGATCGTCCCAATAATCATCAACAAAACATCAAATTTATCTGCGAAGGCAAAAAGCTTGTAGAATGCAACCTTCTGATCTCCTCCTCCTCCTCCTCCAGTTTCATTCTTTGTTTCTTCTTCTTTTTCTCCCATATTGATTGATAAGATTAGCTCTTGTTAATCTCTATCTGTTGATTGAGAAGATCGATGAGATTACATAAACAATTAATGTGTGTATACATATATAAAAGTGTTGATATATCTAAACTTTTATGTAGCTTATTCTACGAGAAAGTAAAGAGCTAGGTTATTAAAGAGAGAGAGTTTGGATATATATAGGCAAAGAAGCCGACGCCCGATGGAGTGTATACTTGTGTGTATATAGATAGGACAACCTTTTTTTCCCCTTGATTAACACCAGCATTTTTACCAAAAGAAAAAAAATTAAAGGCATCACGTCAAAATTTAAAACTAATATGATAAATAAAAACTAATTATTATTATAAATAAAAGAAACGAAGACATACCTACACGTCAAATTATTGATAAATTAGTAATATTTTACAAAAGTATAATTTTATTTTAGTCATTATAATTTTGTATATTTGATTTTTTTTAAAATTATATTTTAGTATTTAAAAAATTCAATATTTTTGTAACATTTATAAAATATTTGGTAAAATATTAAAGTTTCAAGGATCTTTTTTTTTTTAGTTAGGGGGGGTGGGGGGGTGGGGGGGTGTAAAATCTTTAATATTTTTGGTAAATTTTAAAGATTTGTATGGCTTCTATATTTTGATTTGTAGTTTCGTGTGCTTGTGGTGCATGGAAGAATAATTTGAAGAGATGGAGGAACATGAAAAGGGTTAGTAATGTCGTTAAAAAGATTGTAAATTCAATATCCCATATTATATCCGATGGATTTTGTTAACCCAGGTTTGAGAATGACTTGATTATTATTACAGATTCTTACGATTGTTTAATTTTGTTCGAAACTAAACTTAAGTGCGGACTCCATTAATGGCTTTAAGGAACATAAAGATTATAGACATAGACTTCGCCGGCAAGAAAAAGGACTATATATATACTCCTAAGAAGTTTAGGATTTGAAGTGTATGATACTTGCCTAGAAAAAGGACTCTACATATACTCCTTAGAAGTTTAGGATTTGAAGTGTATGATACTTGCCTACATGTGTTTATATTAATTGCAAAACTATGATCCTTGCATGATTGAAAAGTTAAAAAATTAAATATGAATTTACAAATCTAAAAATGATTCAATTTTCTCTCAAACCATTTCATGTGTTTTAAACACTTTTCTCTAAAACTTTATTTTCCATAAAAACATAAGAATTGAATTTATTTTTTTCGAAACATAGTTAAGAACTTCCCCTGTTATTTTCTTTCTTTCTTTTTTTTCGGAAAAGAAAAACTCAATGAAATAGAGAAATATATTAATAAGAATTGCAAAGGTAAAGTCTCCTCTATCAAAAATACAACCTGATTACAACAAAGGTCACTACAAAAACTCTAAACAAAGAAAACCAAACAAATGGAACCTTAAATCAGATAATTCAATATTCTGGTGGCCCGAACCTCAATGGATTAGCAAGACGATCACGGCGCAGAATGTGATAAATTAATACATTTGCGACTTATAATCATCAAATTAGACCTCCTATGACCACTCCATTTTTATAATCTGAGTCCACAAGATATAGAATAGAAGAGAACGAAAACGAAAACGAAAGAAATTTTTCAGAAAATTGTTATTAAGTAAAAGAAGAACGTGAACAGGGAAGTGATGTCCTCATTTGTTGGATTATTAATATAAATGACAGAATATTATCTCAATCTTATCCTAAATTTATAAAGTCCCAAATAAATATTTTAGATGGATTTTGTTTTAAATTTTGATTCTTTTTTTTCCGAAAAATCATCTCATCAATTTTAATGCATGATTCTCTCAATCTTTGTAATCCTTAAATGAAGTGGCGGTGTTTCACAGAGGAAGTAACAGAGAACAAAGCAGAGGATAATGGATAGAGCCACTGAAGGATGATCTGGGTCAACTTAGTCTATCCCAAATGAAAAAAGTTTGTAAATCTTTCCATATTTAAGAAAGATTTGATGACTATTCAAAAAGAACAGAAAAAAAAAACGCTTTAATGATGGATTTCATGGGATATTTACCAAAAACTCAAATATACACTTTTATTTTTACAAGATTTATAACCACTGCAACAAATTTATCGCAATAGATATTATGACTATTTGAGCAATTTAAAATTTCATAATTTTAATTCTCTTATGTTGAAATGAGAATACGAATAAATTAAATTTAATAAGAAAAATTAGTGGCAAAAGATAATAATGACAAAGAAATAGGAAGAGATTTTGAATGAAAAATGTGATTATGGTTGAAATTATCATTTTTGTCTTTTAGATGATATTATTCTTTTTAACACTTCACTATGAAATTTATCTATAATTTGTTGCGATTGATTTACTACGATGTTTATCAATAATCTTTTACTTTATTTCACCATGAAACATGTTTAATAAATTGAATATAATTCTTTTTCCGCACCAACCGCTAACACTTTATTATCAAGACAGATATTTTTTTTATTTTCAAATACAGAATCGATCATATAAAAAATTATTTATATATAGGTCGAGAAAAATAAACTGTTTCTCGAAGCTTTATATCCAAAACCTTTTAAAAAAAAGTTTCTCGCTCGTACATATTGACTATTGAGCATTGCATTGAGCTTTTCATTTTTTAATATTTTATTTTTTCTAATCATATGAATCATTGTAACCAATTTAAATTTGTAATACTTTGTGAAGCCTGGTTTTGTTAGTACGTGTTGCGAAAAATCTATTACGGAGTAGTATTTCTCTGCACAAATGAAATTGGGGGAAGTTGGGCTACTCGGCTCCTTGCCATGGTACGGGTAGTCGGGTTAGTCCAATAAATTAAGGTTCTCACTTCACTTAAAAAGAGAAAAAAGAAAAAGTGATAAAATTTTATTTTTCTATTATCTTTGAAATTTTAGGTAGAGAAAATTTTTTATTTTTATTTTTATAATTTATATTTTGTTTGTGTCTAGAATTTTGTTTCGATCGACTTCTATAGTTGCGTAGATGAGTTAACCATATTTCATTGGATTTAATAATATTGTGTATATTGTCAAGAAATTCCAGGCACCATTCAACCTCTTTTTTTAGTTGTCATAAAATTGCTCTACTGTTTGAAAATAAAAATAATAAAGAGTTAATATTAAAACCCTTTTTTGTTTATTATTTTTTTTTTGGTGAATTACTTGATTCAATATTGAATTAGACACTGTGATAAGTTGCTGCATATAAAAAGAAAAGACTACAGAGATTACAATACAGAATAATTGACATTAATGGCAATATATGAAATTATTATTAAATTTTTATTTTTATTGACAAAATAAGGTTTTTTTGACAATTTATAAATATTAAAAAATTATTGATTATTATATTGATTTTGTATATAATTTAAAAATAATTTTTAATACACAAGAGTATGTATTTTTTTTCTCTATTTAAAAACTAACTTTTGTTATAGACCATAATTTGCTGTGCTGCTGAAAAACAGATATCTAATATCTTATTTATATATGTTGCCTATATAGAATATAGAATTCTCAGGAAATTTTCATACTTCAAATATTCCTGAAATACTTGAATGGAATTTGATATTTTATACAAAATTCCATAACATAAAAAGCCTAAGTTAAGTGGCAGAATTCTGTTTCTAGGAATATTTTATCAATTCCTTTCTGTTTGTATCTGTTTCTCAAATTGAAATTTGAGTAGAAAATTCTCTTTATTGCTTCGTTCCTATGTATTTCATATATCCCATTTATGGCTTGGGGGTCTTTTGTTCAAAAAAGACGGGAAGAGGTGCAAGCCTATTCATATTCAATATATGTAAAGGATTCTCTAATTTATTTGGAAGAATCAACAATAGATAGCGTCTTAGAAGACCTAAAAGAGTTAAGTCCAGTTTAGTAGTCTAAGCCATTACTGAAACATCGATGACATTGCTCATTGTTGAGAAAGAATTCTTGAAAGAGAACTTCTCACGGAGAACTGCCTTCGGTCCCCCTTACTCGTGGCAACCTTCCGACCGCTCAACGACCTATAACGCTAGTCACTACTCTCACTGGGGCTAGGAAGTAAGCCCCACAACCCAAAGCGGCGAAGAACAAATAGAATTTGCTACAAAAGTCGGCTAACGGGGATATTCCTGCGTATGAGAACATAGTAATGGAGAAGGTAATAGCCGAAGTTGAGAGTATTTTAAAAAATAAATCATTAAATTCTCTTTAAAAAATATAAATAAATTATATAATGACACAAAAAAATGAGCTAAAAAACTTATTTAATAGGACGGATTATTAGTACTCTAATATTGTTTAATATCGAGGACTATTTATTGCGCATCATATCTTCGTATTCATCAATGTACTTGATGACATTCTAGTTATTAATTAAGATGTTTGGATATCTTTTTTCTTTTTTCGATTTCAAGATATACTAGTTTTAAAATTCATACACCGATAATTTATTATTTATGATTTGATTATAATTATTTTGTTTAAATAGATTAGTTTAATTAATAATTTATATTATAATTAATTAATTAATATTGATTAATTGTAGTAAATCACTATGATTATCAATTTGATTATAGTTATTTTAATCACATAAATTTAATTAATAATTAATTTTATTGCAATTTAGTCTAGGTTCACTTCAATCAATATAATTCGTAAAAAGCTATTGTTAATTAATATATTAGTATAAATAGATTGATTGATAGATAGATTTGTAAATAGATTTATATATTATTGGTAGTCTGTTTCGTAATAAAAGAATAAATGAATAAATTAGTATTAACATGATTATCCTAATTCGTATAATTAAATAAATTAATATTAATAAATAAAATTAAAGAATTTTATATAACGTGTTCTACGTAGTAGATAAGTAGATTAATATAAATATATAATATAAAGTCTTAAAATGATTTGGTTATGACTCCCGGCGATCTCCACGCCATTCACGTGTCCTCCCTTCATGCCACACGTGTCTCTTCTATAATTAACCTATCTTATCTTATTTTTAGTAATATATTTAAGTCTAAAATATGGAGCGACTCATACATCAAAGTCGATAATTCCATAGTCGATGGTAGAAAGTAAAATCATTGCAAGAATCCGAAAGTTAATTCCGTCCACACAAAACAAATAACAAGAATTAAATTAGTGGTGATATATGATAGTGACAACTACAACAATCATAATTAACATTATGATTATAAATTTTACTTTCTAGAGAAACAACTCGATGCATATATTTATTCAATAAAAGTAGAGGTATCAAGAAATTATATAAATAAAGATATATAAGTATACGTGATAAATTTTTAATTTTTAATTTTTAAAATATGAGTCTTATAACACTCCCTAATAACTTATTTCTAACGGTTTATTTCATCGGACATAATTTATTTTTGACGAAATAGTTTGTCAAAAATTCGATTAAAGATAAATTCATCGAAAATAATCTCATTGGGCATTTGGTCGGGATAAATTCATTTCCAATTAAATTCGGTCAAAAATGTATAGACCAAGTATTCAATCGGAAATAAAGCCCACGTGGAAAATTGAAATTTTAACATGAAAAATTTATTTTTGAATTTAGTCACGTCTGAATTTAATTATATCCGTTTGTGTACAAATTGATGTCTGACACTATTAATATTTCTAATCTATTCAATTTTGCATCTAATTAATATCTTCTGCTTCTTTTTTTACATATCGTTAATACGATATAATTTCATTATTTTATGTTTTATCTGAAAGAATATAACGACCCAAATAGTCCTGTCAAAACGATGAACCGTAGCCACGAATGCAATAGACGATGAAAACATTCAGAACGAAACTAATTACATGAAGAAATCATATACCACAAAAGATACTCTTGTATTATTATTGTTGCAACCATCGTTTCTCCATCTGCTTTATTTTTAAATATAGTTTTATACAGGTCAGGAATATAATTAATACACAGTTGATTTTACCAAATTTATTGTAAAACATCAAATATTATTTCCTTGTATTTAATCAAAATTGAAATAAATTTGTTGGAAACATTAGAGAAATATATAGTAGTATACTATTAGAGAATATGCGATTAATACATTATTAAAAACTACAAACGATAAATACAATAAATAAAATAATACAGAGAGAATGTTTACCATATAATTTCTCAAATTTGTGTTTCAGAAACTATATATTGACTCAGCACGTGTAGTAAAATGCCTTGAACTAACTTAAAAATAATGCCATACTCAATAAGCAATTTGTCTTCTTCACATTTACTATAAGATGCTTAGTTTCGATGTGTCGCGCATTATTTATATTTTAAAAGTCACATTTTTTAAAAGTTCATATTGAAAAGTGCTATTCAAGTTGCAGCTTCAAACATATACTTACAATAACATTCGTTTTCAGGAGAAGGAAAAACAGAAAAAGGAAAGTGATTCCTCTCCTTTTTTTTCTTTGGGTAAAATGAAGTCCAACTCGAGGAAACGTTTTGAGCACAGATCAAAGCATATGACAAGCCTTAAAGATAGTTTACACTTTACACTGAAATCTACAAATTATGCATTTACAAGACATAAGAACGTATTGTATCATCTCAGTCCAACGAGAATGTTGATAAATATTACCATGAGTTGAATTAATTTTCGTTAATATTTTTTTCACATGTTGGGTGATATATTATCCCACATTGAATAGATAGTCAAAGGACTTGTCATATATCAAGGATTTGTCATTTATATATATAGCATCACTCTTCTCTTACAAGAGCTCTTTTCTTCTAATATATGAAAGACTCTTTTATTCTAAAGACAAAACCGTGAGAGTCAATCACTACGAGCTCAAAACCAACAATACCTCATACAAACAATACCTCATACAAATCGTGAGAATCAATCACTACTATGAGCTCAAAACCAACAATACCTCATACCGATGACAATACCATTCATCACTTCCTTATAAGTGTTATAAATTTAGTATTTTGATAAAGTTATTTACATTAATTCGATATTAATTTAATTTATCAATCTTAACAAATAAATACAAGTTAATTGTACAAATTATTTTAATGAAATAAAACCCTTTTATTTTTGAATATACATAAATTCACCTTTTCATGATTTTACTCTAGCTTTTCATATGAAATTAAACTAATTCATATTGGGGGGAGAGATTATACATAAAAATACAATAGAAAATAACAAATAATGTAGTAATAATAATTGGTCTTGATTAGATTAATAAGTTGATTAACATATTGTCCGAGCCTTATGCGCTTAAACTCAATTAGCTTCACCTTTTTTTTTTCTTTTTTTATGCAGAAAAAATTTAAGTGAAGAAAAGTTTTTCCAATCAAAGGTTAGAGTATGTTACTGACTTGTATTTACAGGTTATTCACCAAAGATTTACAAGAATCGAACTCTCAATTTAATAAAAATGTTTTCTGAGTCTTATAATCAACTAACCTTCGTTGGCCAATTAGCTTTGATTTAACTCCGTCCAATTCTCTTAATTTCAATTAAACATCAATTAAGCACAAAGCCTTACTTTTATGGTCTAAATTTGCTTTAAAACATCAAAAAAAAAAATGTTATGGACGAGGTTACCATAAAACTCAAGCATTCATCAACAACTTTCGTGCTATGTTTCGATCTTTAAAATATATTTCTTTAATTTTAAAAAATAACATCATTTGAAAATAAAATTTATTTCAAAAAAGAGTTATATTTGCATAATTTTTTCATTATAATTCTATATCTTAATAAAAATTTGCATTACAATTTTTTTTATCTTAATCTTAATTGAGCATTATAACAATTTTCTTATCTTAATTTTAATTGAGTATTCATAAAAAAATTTATGAAAAAATTTACTATTTGTGCATGTAATTTTTAGTCAAACATGTAATATAATATTTATCAAAAATATAATTATTACTATTTTTATAGAATAAATGGAGTATGAGATAAATCTAATCTTCATATAAAGAAAACATCTGAAGATAATACCTTATTTGAATCTTTTATATTTTTTCAAGATTATTTACATAATTTTTGTAATCGTATAAGAAGTAATATAGTTGAACGCTTAAATTATATGAATTATGCTAAGCACCATTTGACATTTGTCTTTTTTTTTGTATATTTTCAATCTATATAATTAAATATTTTACATAAATTATGAATTAATTAAAATAAAATTAACGGAGCATTTAAAAAAAATATTATCACTCATTTTGCTTCATATCTACTAATAATATATATAAGCCTTAAACGAAGAGAAAAGAAAAAACAAACGGGAAAAGGTTGCATAAAAGGACAAACAGATACGAATCCCGAGTCCCTAGACGATGATTGGCCTATTGGATTCCAGAAAAACCCAATACACTCTTCTCACACAAATTTTCTGCCGTTCTTCGCTCTTTCTTCCCCGATTCCAAACCGAGTGGTAGCAAACTAGCAATACTACGCTCTTACATACTATAAGAAATATATATATATATATATATATATATAACTCCACTTTCGAATTGATTCTAGAGAGAGAAATTTGTGGTCGTAGTGGTGCCTCCCGTGTCTATCCTTTATTTACAGTGTGTACAACAACAAGAAGACAGACAACCCACGATCCATTCAACCCCGTTTCTTCTTTTTTTAATCCTCTTTTTTGTATAATAAGCATCAATCATGCCTTCAGGTGCAAAGAAAAGAAAAGCAGCTAAGAAGAAAATGGTTCAGCAGACCCACAATGACAACCCCAACTCTTCTTTAGATGCTTCTCATGGTACTTTCTCTTCCTTTTCTTTTCTATTGGACCAATCCCCATGAATTCTTGTCTGTTGTTAGTGATGCCTTTTATACTGTCCCCAGTCTTTAATTTTGATCTGCCTCTATAATTGACTTGATGGGTAGGCGTCGATGTTGGTTCTTGCTCTGTGTATGATTTAATATTCATTACTTTTACTCATCTTTTTCTCAATTTTGTTATTTGTCTACATATTTACGGTTTTATACATGTGCAAAAATTATTTGATGGCTATGTGCTGTGCTAGTGTCTCTTATTTAGCTTTATTTTGGGGGCATATATATAGTTGTGAATGTTTAGTGGGTTTATTGTTCTGGTACTCTTTTGATTTTGTATAATCCTGTTGATCAATTTTAGAATGAACTTTTTTCTATGATTAGTTTTGGACCTTTTAACCTGATTATTGCCTAATTGGCTGTTGTCTAATTGGCTTGTATTATCTGTACGAGTATTTGTTGATTTGTTTTGTTTCATTGGATCTTGTGTTGAATTGTTGTGAATGGATCAAATTATGGTAGGGGATGATGTTCTGAAACATTACGATGAGAAAGAGAGTGATGGTGGTGAGGTCAACTCTCCTGCATCCCAAGACCACCATAACTCCCAGCATCCATTTACTGAGGGTGAAGAGGAAGAGGTAGAAAAGCAACAAGATTGCTCATCTGTTCAATTGATTGCCCCAAGAAATGATCCCGATGGAGGGGTTCATATTGTGGAGAATAGGGAGAAATTTGAGACAGAGGAGCTAGGGGTTGTTCAGATTGAATGGGAACAGAAACCGGAGGACTTTGAAAGCAAGGATATAAATATTGAGTCCATGAAGGAAGTGCACAATGGAGACTCTTCAGGCAGCTCTAGCAGCGGTAGTACCAGTAGTAGCTCAGATGACGAGTCTCATGTTGCTGAGAAGAAAACAATAGCAGCTGAAATTGACCCGGCTGTTGAATCCGTTACGCCTGCTGAATATTTTTCAGAAGAGCTAATTCAAGTGAACGATAGTATTACAGCTGCGGAATACAATAATGGTGCTGTTGAAAATGGTCCTGCTGCTGTTTCAGTTAAGCCTGTTGGTTCCTTGTCAGAAGGGGTAAATGAAGTGAGCAATACCCATTCACTGGGGGAGAATGATAATGGAATTCTTGAACCTGCCTCCGTGGTAGAGCCGGATAACGTTCCTTTAATAGAAGAGGTAGTTGAAGCAATTGAGAGTGCTTCAACAGATAATAATGTGAGTTCTGTTGTGGGTGAATTGGGTTTGCAAGAAAATGCAGAGAAAATTCTTCCCCCTTCTGCTGGCTACACTGTAGTTTCACAACTTCAGATGAATTTGGGATCAGAAGAAAAGGAGGATGAACTGATTTCGACATCAGAAGGAAAGGAAGCAGTGCATGGAAATGCAATGGATTCTGCTTCCGAAGTGCATGAAGACAAACTTGAGCTGTCATTCAATGCTCCTAATGTCCATACAATTAACGGTGCAGAGCATCACAATGGTTTTACAAGTCCCGAATGCTCTGATAGCCAGGTAATTTCCCGATTGTCTGACTCATATTCTTGCTTAAGAGAAATATATCATCTGGTTGGTTTGATATGCTCCAAACTGTTGTCCTGAAAGAAACAAATTCAAGAGTGAAAATTGTTTTAACACTTCTCAAAATCTTTGCAGCCTCATGCTTCCCCAGATCCCCATCCAGTGCAGAAAACTTCCTTCAAGAGTTGCTGTGGATTGTTTGATCTGTTTACAGGCTCTGACAGATAATTCCAGGTGGGTAGGTTACCATGTTATGTATTTTGAAAACAAAGTTATTACTTATTCGAACATGTGTAACAGGTTTTTCTTAATTAATATTATGTTATATGAGCATGATATGAGTAATTTGATTGGTTATGTATATCTTAATAGAAAAGATTTTTAATGTCAAATAACAGCAGTTACCACAAGGATTTGGGCAAGAAATTATACTCTGGGCTACTAGCCCATGGTTCACATATTGGACTAATACCCTGATAACAATGTTAGGATCTTTGACGGATCAATTAATCTTATTGAATCATGCAAGATAAAAACATTTCAGATTAGTGAGGGAGGTGGAAACAAGCAGAAAAATGGCTGCAGAAAAGAAAATGATAAGGGAAAGAAGTTTATACTTGCTCATAATTAGCATTATATGAAGGTACATGCACTACCCATAATTATACTTACTAGGTAGAACCTAGTAAGATGGGCTTCCTTTATCTTGTTATCCTTGTACTACAGGCATCAGATATATCATGTGACTGCAGATGGTATCCAATAAAACCAACTTTACTGTGATGTCAAATATACATTTAGACTGCAGGAGTTTCTCCTATCATCCAGCGTATAACCCTGTATCTTCAAGCCCGAAGTGCTTAGTGGACACCTCTTTCGTTTTGGATCTCTTACATGTATGAAAGTCATGATATTAATTTTGTACTATTCATATGAATATATTTACCCTTTTTGTGGATATAATCATCCCCCCTCTCCTATGCAACTCAATATTTCATAGGATTGGAATCCGAAGGTCTTTCTGAAGCATCAGGGAATCACTTAAACCATATTACTGGCATTTTTTTCTTTGTTGATATTTGTAGGGGAAACAAGTGGTAATTTCAGGAAATTAAAAACCAGTTTGTGAATATTTTTGCCTTTGCCTCATTGTCTTCTGGTGTCTCTTTCCCAATTCTATGTGACCAGTTCGGAAGATGTATTGGACTTGGTTATTGACATTCATCACTTTCAAAGTTTCAAGTGCAATTATATGTTTCTGTCAAAAATAAGGTGCATTTATATGTTGGTGGTGCCACTAAATTATAAATGACAGTAGTCCAAAATTTATGCCTGAAAGCCTATGTGGTTACCTTTTGTTGCAGAAACAGAGGATAATGAACTTGACCAGAGCACTTAAGCAGGTGGAACGTTAAGAAGGATGGATTAGAAGGTTTTGGCCTCTTATTCTCTTTAGAAGATTTCCTCTTGAAAAGTTGTTGGCAAGAGCTTGGCGGAGGATCTCATTGATCATGTACTATCATAGGCTGTTCAAAGTGCTTGTTTTTGCTGTAGAGCGTTCTTGTCTTCTTGATTTTGCTGTTAACAGTATATCTTTTTCTTTTTTTCTTTTCATTTTCTTTTTTCCTCCCTGTTTTCCCTCTTCTTTCAAACTTTTTATATAGTGTGGGTGGTATTGTATCTGTGTCTTGTGGATTACATGTTGAGAATGAAGCTGATGAACCTATAGATCTATAAGTTTCATAGTAGTATGTTGATATTTGTTGAGACTTTGTCCAGCTTTTGTTGCATTTAAACCTTTCTTTTTAATTTATTTTGAATGCTAAAACATATGAAGCTTGAGGAGTTTTGTAATGCGCTTGAATATATATACTCGTTCCAGTTGGCTATTTATCAGAAGTTGGTCTTCAAGGTTGATCTTGAATCGAAATATATGTCAACTTTTTTAGGGGGCTGTTAATATCAATGTCGTAACATTATTTTAGTGTTTTCTTTTCTATTTCTTTTTATGATGAATTCAGTCTCTAGTCAAGGGCTTGCGTCATCTTTAACATTAGAATGGTTTTTCATTTTATCTAAACGAGACTGATTGGAGTTACTGATTTGTTTGTTGAAAGCAATCTGAAGTTTTTCTCTTCATCTTCTTACGCTGTGTTGTGTATTTATCTGATGGCATCAAATGTCATTATAGAGTTCTTTATATTCTTCTTTCATGGGCATTTGTTCATCTCTTTTTCCATGGTTTAGAACTGTAACACAAAATACAGGCTTCAATCGTATATCTTTTGTACACCTTCTTATTTCTTCAATACAATGCAATTATATCACACAAATTACCAAACAAACTCCGTTTTAGTCTACCGCAAACGAACAAGAAAGCTCCCGAAAAGAAAAATGAAGAAAAAATAAAATAGAATGGAATCCATATTCAAACAAATTTTATCTTGATTCTCATGTTATGCAGCACCATAGATGGCAGCTACATAAAGAAGCTGAGTTGCAGAAAGGATGATCGTGAATGCTTCCATCGTTCTCTGCAAATATAAATCAGTGTCTTACGAGACTCATTTTTCTCATATTTATATGTGCAAAGATAAACTTATGACTTCCCGAAGAAAAGAACAAGAATTAAAATTCTAGTTTGTACTCACCAGGCGAGCATTTCTGCCGCTCAATTCAATTTCTTTGCTGGCAAATCTGCACAAAGATGTAGTATTGCTTTCAAGGGACAAATGAATAGTGATAATCAAACCTGGTGATTTTATACTAGTGCATGTCTATATTGATTCATAGATAATTGAATGAAGAGTTTTACCCCATGGCAAGGACAGTAAGAGCCCAGGCAATTGTGGCAACTGCAGCTGCTCCTGGCAAGCTTTCCCTGGTCCACAGCCGAACATGATTTAAGCCAGAGATAACTGATGCAATGCCAACAACTCCGGCTATCAAAGTAAATGTTACGAAGAATCCAGTTGCAGCATTTCCCATTGGAAAATATATAGGCGAAAAATGAGCTGGAAGATCAAATCCTGGACCTGTGAAAGCAAAACAACCGTGTGGAGCATATTAGTATGTCAACGAGTTATACTATGGCCCGAGATTTTAGATCGTAGTAGTATAATTTACACTACAATTTTAAGTCTTTGAACGATAAAGCTCTAAACTGTAACTATTGGAGAATTAAAATGTGAATGTGGTTTCTCGGAGTGAGGTTGCGAATCAAAGTGTTAGTACAAGTACATTTCTGATGTTTCTGGCAGAGAGAAAGAAAGAAGTGTACCGATGATAAAACCATGATCGATAGCTCTATTCATCGCCCAGCTACCGATGCCTAGAATTATGGCATACATGCAGAAGTTGAGGACTAAAAGAAGCAACGCAACCGGTTTCATCTGCTCCCCAGCCATTCTTTTTGGGATAAAAAAAAACTGGTGTTACTGGAAAATTCTTTGGATGTTGTCAGGAATTTCTAATGATTAGTTCAGGAAATATAGAAAAGGTTTGTGGATAGATATGCATGTCATATTGTGAAGTGGTATGTCTTATAAATGGGTTGTGATTACTCTTTAGAATGTTTTTGGTTCTTTACTTGCAAGGTATGTGTGCTCCAAAGGGGATTTGTGGGGTTGTAAAGCTATGCGATGGCTTTGTAATAAGGATTGTTGATTCTTTCTTGTAAACTGTCTTTGATTTCTGGATGAAACATTCTGTTTTAGTTTTTCCAATGAGGGAAATAAATATTCTTTTGACAGTTGGAAAGGGTTCACCTTTAGAATACATTATATATTCAAATGGAGGTTTCCTATCATTTGGGTCAAATACAATTCAATAATTTTTTAAATTCAATGAAAGAAATGTACACAATTTCTCAAGCCTTCCTGTATTCCTAATAAAACTCTATTCCCCTTATCCCACCAGGTGTTATGATTCAATTTATGTATGTTGCATATATATTATAACAATTTCTAAGTATTCTGCATAGTTAAATTGGTTCTAATCAAAATCAAATGAATTCATGTGAAATTTAAATTTCACAAATTTACCATATAAATTTGATACATCACTAACCCCACCCCCCCAAAGAAAATTAATCATAATAATATTAGTAAAATGAAACATCACTCTTTGCAGGGTACAAAAGAGTAATTTTTCAAGAAATTTTAAAAATAAAATTTTTCAAGAGTAGTTTTTGTTATATAATAATTATAATATAGCTAGCTCAAAGAGTATAGAAAAGAGGGAGAAGAAATACTTGCATAATCATTTTTTTATATATTTCAAACTTACATAACTGACTCTATATATAGGCCTAGAAATTAAGTTACAAGGATAGTGAAAAGCCAAAAGTTTAGCTATTAATGAAGGAATATAAAAGGTGGGGAAACACAAGAGTCATCCATATATTACATAACAGTTTTCGAATTTTTACATGACTAAGAAAATGCAAAGGTAAAATGTTTCTGTAAAACAGAGTAATTGAGGTGTTTCACTGTTCACATCAACTAGCGGGTAGTTGCTCCTTTTTTAAAACCGTTATACTTTAGCTAATGTGCTGTGTTTTCCCGCCCAGCTGTGTATAGACCTACCAGTACTACATGCCTGGCTTCTGTGATGAGTAATCATGTCTATATTTCCTCCTGTAATTCGAAAACTGCCATACCCATTAGCTATTTCTCGATTTCTCTCACTCATCACTGTCTCAAGATCTTCCAAATATCTTATAGTTATTGCTAATCATGCTCATTTCAGTACTTTATCTTATAATTCAATTGTCTCGGAGCACCTAAAGAACAGCAGGTTGGATCAAGCTCGGTTTGTTTTTGATAAAATCCCTCACCCAGATGTTTTTCTGTGCACTAAGATGATATCAGGTTATGTTGAACATGGTAGACTTTGTGAAGCCTTGAACATGTTTGACAAAATGCTTGTTCGGGACACGGTTATGTGGAATCTGATTATTAAAGGGTGTTTGGATTGTGGGGACCTAGATATAGGTATGAAGCTTTTTGAGGAAATGCCCGAAAAGAATGTGATTTCTTGGACAACAATGGTAAATGGGTTTTTGCAGTTTGGGAGGGTTGAATTGGCTGAGAGCTTGTTTTGGAAGATGCCCACGAGGGATATTGCTGCGTGGAATTCTATGCTTTATGGGTATTTTAGTAATGGAAGAGCGGAAGATGCTATGAAATTGTTTGAGGAGATGCCACACATGAACGTGATTTCTTGGACTTCAGTGATTAGTGGACTCGACCAGCATGGGAGGAGTAATGAAGCTTTGTTTATCTTTCGGAAGATGGTGGGTTCTGGAGTACAACCCACTTCAAATACTTTTTCATCTGTAGTAACATCTTCTGCAAATGCATTCGCTTTAGGCTTTGGTGTTCAGATTCATGACCATATTCTTAAGCTTGGTTTTAATTCAGATCCATATGTCACTGCTTCGCTTATTTCATTTTATGCAAGCTGCAAAGAAATGGAGAACTCGTGCAAGGTTTTCAACGAGAAATGGCATATAAATGTAGTAGTATGGACGGCTCTATTGACAGGCTATGGTTTGAACTGCAAACATGAACAAGGGTTTAAGGTTTTCCGTGACATGTTAAAGACTGGGATCCTTCCTAATCAATCCTCTTTTACTAGTGCTTTAAACTCATGCTGTGATTTGGAAGCTTCTGATCAAGGGAAAGAGATTCATGCTATGTCCGTCAAGCTTGGCCTTGTTACCGATGCATTTGTGGGTAATTCTCTTATTGTATTGTACTCTAGTTGTGGGTATATATATGATGGTTTATCCATATTCAAGGGTATATCCACGAAAAACATTGTTTCATGGAACACAAGTATTGTTGGGTGTGCACAGCATGGATATGGCAAGTTGGCACTTATATTGTTTAACAGGATGTTGCGTTCTGGGGTTGACCCCGATGACATCACATTCACTGGACTGCTCTCCGCTTGCAGTCATTCTGGGTTGTTAGATAAAGGAAGGCGACTGTATAGATATTTTTTCCAACAAACATCGAGAGAGGTAAAGCTTGAGCACTACGCCTGTATGGTGGATATTTTAGGCCGGAGTGGGAAGATATACGAAGCTGAGGACTTGATCAAAAGCATGAGAGTGACACCCAATCTATCAGTGTGGCTGGCTTTGCTTAATGGATGCAGGATTCATTCTAATTTAGAAGTGGCTGAAAGAATCACAGAAAGCATTTTTACTCTGGATCCACATTGTAGTGCTGCTTACACTCTATTGTCCAATTTGTATGCTTTAGCTGGTAGATGGAGTGATGTTGCAAGGGTAAGAGAGAACATAAAAAAGATGGGAATTATTAAACAAGCTGGAAAAAGTTGGGTTACTCTAAAGGGAGTAAAGCATACTTTTCTATCTGGAGACAAATCCCATCCTTTAAGTGAAAAAATATATCAAAAGCTTGACTGGATAGGAGAAAAGTTAAAGGAATTTGGGTATGTCCCTGATCAAAAGTTTGCTTTACATGATGTTGAGGAGGAACAGAAGGAAGCAATGTTGTCATATCACAGTGAGAGGCTTGCTATTGGCTTTGGGCTGATTAGTACAGTGGAGGGAAGTACAATAACAGTAATGAAGAATCTTCGTGTATGTGGTGATTGTCATTCTGCCATTAAGTTAATGGCAAAGATTGTTGATCGCAAGATTGTTTTAAGAGATTCGAATCGTTTCCATCATTTCAGAGATGGGTTTTGTTCTTGTGGGGATTACTGGTAGCACTCTTCTGGGGTTGTGGGGATGACTTTGTTTTGAAATTGATGCTTCAAGCAGGAAACTGATCTCCTTAGGTGTGGTGTTTCCTCTCCCAGTTGTGTGTTTGACTTGCAAGGTGATTGAACTTTCGTGGGCAGGATTCAACCATAAAGCCTACTGGTGAACGAAAAATATTTAAAGAAAGAAAAGTAGGGGACATAGAACAGGGAAATTTACAAAAAAATTTGTTTTTATTGTCGAGCAATACGCAAATCATTCGAATAAATTTGAGATGCTGAATTGTGAATTTTTTAGTGATTTTATCAACATTTCCAATTCTATATCTTTATTTGTTTTTTTTTTTTAATTATTTCACTACAAACCCACGAGTCCCATACATCAAAATAAAATTATTAAAAATTTAACATAAATTTCTAAATTTTGTAAAATTTCAAAAGTTAACAAAAATATTATAACTTTATGCTAACCTATCATTTTAAACTCAGATTAAAACGGAGTACTAAACTGCTGAGGAAACATAAATTTTGAATGAAACAGAATATATTATCTATATTTAGAAAGATAAATTGGTAAGACGCAACGTTACAAAGGAAGAAATGGGAACATTTGAGAGAATTTACAGAAAAGTATTGATTATATATAAAGGAACAGTAAAACATAACACTCTCTCCATTCCTCAAAACATTGTCATTTGGATTTGACTAGTATTAATATTATATATTTAACTGAGAAATATATCTACAATTAATATGTTTTTCTCATAAAATTTATTATAAATATTTAATCAAAAAAATTATAATTACAAATTTTTAAAAATATAACATTATAATAAAAAAACTATACAAATATTACTTTTTTGAACATATTTGGAATGAAGGGAGTATAAATTTTTGCAATCAAACTCAATTTAATATAAATAATCAATCAATTATAGGCAATTAGATACAAATCCTTGATTGGAATTGCTAGCACATTCAAATTTCAACCCTCACTCCAACTATAAGGACTTGATAATTTAAAATTAGACCGCAATAAAATGGATTTTATTTGCACCACATACTTAAACTTGAATTAAATGCACTCCGGATTTTGTTGGGACTAACAAAAGGCAGCCCACAAACTTATAATTAAAATAGCTCATAAATCAAGATTGTGAAACAAAATATACGGAGCAATTTATTCATATTTAAGTTCCTAAACCTTCACTACAATAAAACAAAACACGAAAAAGAAATTGTTTAACAAGATGTATTATAGTTGCTGCACCTATCGAAAGTTGCATGACAGAATCTTTTGAAACTAGACTAGAATATGAAGTTTAATACAAATGTATATCAAAATCTTTCCAAGGCCAGACGTCTAAGAAACTTATTCATCCTCTTGGCTGCGCAACCTGGCAAGCTTGTTGGTAACCACAACATCAAACTGTGCAGCTCGCTCCACAATCTCCTTCCTCCTTCTTGTGGACACATTGTGTGCGATCTCAGCACAGTATTTCCTGGGGAACAGTGCCAAATTCATAGAGTAAGTCAACTTAAGTTGCTGATTCAAATTTCAAAAGGGACTGAAAGTATGGCATACCTGTTGTGCATCATCAGGATCTCAAGCTCCTTAGCATTGTGCACAACAAACTTTTTGAAGCCGTTAGGAAGATAGTGGCGTGTCTTCTTATCAGAGCCATAGCCAATATTAGGCATTATGGTGACTCCCTTGAATTTTCTTCTGACACGTGAATCAATACCCTTTGGCCTGCGCCAGTTTGGCTACCATAGTACCAACAACCCATTCATGAAAATTCTCAAGAATATTAAGATCAAAGTTATCTGTATGCAGGTAGCAAAAGTGGTTGCACATTTGTCTATTGCTATACACAAATAACTTTGAAACGTTATATGACCAACTCCACAGGGAGCATTCTCTGAATTGTGACCTTATTTACATTTTCCTAAAAGGTGAACGAGAAAAGTAGAAACAAAAACATGAGTGACAAGGCACATATCTTGTTGGCTAAAAGCCAAATTTAATTAAATGTTATAAGGAAAACAGGCATATATGAGCAGGGATTTAGTAACAGAAAGCTTATTAGAAACAAAAGCTAACTGTGTCGCAAGACCTGCTAGGAATTTGATTTCTGCCCTAAAAAACGAGACACACCAGCAACAAGTAGACTCTGGACATCAGATACCATGGGCAATAACATTATAGCATGTCCTACGAAAGAGAACAGGAAGGGGGGAGAGGGGGAACAAAAAACACAATAAAAGTCCTAATCTATATCTGCTGTTCTGAGCAATCTCAGCCGAAAGATGGTGAAATTGTATATGATAATCACAGAGATATCAGAAGCATTTAACAATCTTCATCATAGAATGCACAACAATCAGCAGAAACTAAATTAATAATCAGAAAATAAAAAAAGTATATTGACAAAGCAAAAGTAAGAGATTTATAACAAAGTCAAATCCAAAACAAACTTGCAAAATATAAATTATGCAATGAAGATCAGATGGTAGTGCATGTTTATATTCATCATACAACTGCAGAATGTATGGATATGTATCATCACACCTCCTTGCATACCTTAAGTTAAAACCTCAAACTTTAAAAAATAATTCTATATACATATACACATAAATACATACATATACGGATTATATATATATATATATAAGGAAGACGTGGCTCATAAGGAATCAGATATAAAACGTCAATCACCATCTTGCATCAGGAGATGCACATAAGACTGGGGCGACAAAAAATATCATCATATTCCTCAAGGATAAACTAGAATTAATTGATCAGCTAAGGAAGCAATATATAAGTACTTGAAAACTACATCAAAATGCACAAAACAATTCAATTTGGATTCTCACGAACTTATGAAACCAAGATACTTCATTATTTGTAAAGGAAATAAAGTCAATAAATCCAGTCCTTGCAATGCTCAACGTCATATCAGCACATTACAAGTGATTCAAAAATGAAATTTAGAAGGAATCTGGCAGTTCTATACTGCATTTTTTTATAATTTGATGTTGCATTGTTGAAAAACCAAAATCACACAAGTGAATTAGTATCTTCCCACAACATAAACACGTGAAGAAAACATAAATAAATTTGAACCATTGATGCTTGAATAAACATAAACTAAAGATAAAGGAATAATTCCACAAATCCCAATATCAATTATCAGAAAACTTCATCTATATCAAAAACAGCTAAAACATTCACTAATTCGAAAACAAAAAACAAATACATACAAATGAAAGAAGGCTTGCATAGAATACAGATAATATAAAATAAAATGTAGCGTAAAAATCAATAAGAAATTAACTTAAATTTACCTTAACAGAGATTAAGCGATCGCTCCATGGTCTCTTGAACTTCTTAACTCTCTTCTTGACGATCTTCTTCGTCAACAATGGCACCGCCATTTCTCCAAACTTCAATTACCTTTGCCGCCTGTAGAAAATCAAATTACATATTGGTAAAATACGCACAAAAAAATGCTTAATTTTACCTTGATAGAAGGAGAAGAGAGAAATACTCACTCAAACTAGGGTTTTACGGTCGATATACACTGTATATATACAGTTCCTCTCGCGGCTAGGGTTTTTATAGACACGTTTAAAAACATATTGGGCCTACATAACTGGGTCTAGTTTATAGACACACTTGAGGCAAAGCCCATTGGTGTATAATGGACTCTGAAGGAGCTTCAGCTCTCATTCCATTCTTATTACATTATTACACATTTACACGCTATTTTATTATATATATACAATTTTGAATTATTGTTTTAAAATGTTTCACAATATTTTAAATTTTTATTTATGATATACTCCTTTTAAGTTTTGAAAATATAAATTTCTTAATCGGTTTAATTTTTTGAAAAGACACTACCGAGATCGACAAAAATCATGAAAAAAAAAGCCTTCCTAAGTGTAGTCTTATAAAATTGATTTTGGTGGCCAACAACTATTTGCTTGGGTAGAGGAGTTCAATACCTCTTAAATAAAGTCTCAAGCTAAATGAAAAAAATTGATTTTATTGACTGTCGGATACATGAAGAAAACCCAAAAAAAATATATATATATATATATAGTGGGGGATTTTGGTGTTAATTGTAGTTCATTTTGGTGTTATTGTAAATGTAAGTTCATTTTATCGGCTCGAATTAACTTATTCAAACTTGATTTGACTTAAATTAATTTGAGTATTTTAAATGAAAATTTGACTGAAATTCGAGTATTGAGTTATTTGGATTTATTTATAAATTATGGTGTTTAATTATATTTGATATTAATTCGACTCAATTACTTAAATAAACTAATTTCAAGCACATTATTTCTTCTTAAAATGAGTTTTATTAATTCATCCCAACTCAACTAATATACAAACAAGTCGAACAAGATTTTATTTGAATAAAAGTATTTTAGGACGAAACTGCTTTTCCAAAGTAAAAAAGAAGTGTTATCTAAGTTAGTTAAAGCATATGTTACGTTAATTTTTTCGAAAGTGTTAGTTTTCGATTGAGTAGACTGTAGACCAAGTATTGACGAAAGCTTTTTGACATTCTAGTCGCCATTGCTATAAAATACAGTATGGGAAATGGCTAAAAACTAAGCATACTCTCAACTAAAAACATTAATAGAAGCTGAAGCTGCAATTTAATCAACTACTAAGTATATTCTTTTTTATATATTGACTTAAAGCAGTTGTTGTGGCCTAACAATCCAAATTCTTAGGAAAATCGCATAAAAAATATGAACCTCAAAATAAAATTAAAAAGCCTTTTAAAGAACTACATGTTCAAATAAAGTTATTCGTATAATTTGTTATAAATATTCAATTGCAGATTGTAATAATAAATTTTAAAATATAATTTTTTTTATAAAACGGGGAGTATGATGTAATATTTCATCGTAAGCAAAACGGCTCTTGAAGGTTTAGCTAGTGGACAGCATAGATTAAAGGATACTTGTTTCCAAGCACAACCTTCCAAGAAAAGGCTATGTATTTCTATTTCTAAGGTATTCAAGTTTTAAGCTTAAGCATGCGTTTTGGTTTTTAGAGTGTTTAAGTTGCTTTTGAAGTGTTGAAGGTCTATTCTCTTGTACCTTTTAGTTGCTTATAACTTTAGGAGACATCAATTTGTAACCTAAATGTAAGATGTGTGCTTTGATTTGATAGGATATAGTAACCAAAATAACATGGATATAGGATATATATATATATATATATATATATATATATATACACTATATCCATGATAAGATTGCACAAAATGACAATTTCATGTTGAAAATTATTTAAGTATATATTTTTATTGACATTTTTTAAACATTTTTAGTTATTATGTTAATTTTTTTTATGAATAATGCTATTAGCATCCTTTAATTGTATTTAGTGCTAGAGATAAATAAATAGATACTCCCTACGTTCCAAAAAAAATTATATTTAAAAAAATTATTTGTTATGTTGTTATAAATTAAAAAATTTTAAACTATATACTTATAGATTTCGTCATAATTTAAAAATTCTTAATAAATTACATAAGAAAATTTTATTATTTATATATTTAATTCTTAATTAAATATATAAAATTAATAATTATCAAAAATTTAAATGAACGGATGACATGATACTGGACTCACATAACCTTAAAATATTTCACCTTAACTAATCACTTTAGTACATGATACTAGACTCACATAACCTTAAAATATTTCACCTTAACTAATCACTTTAGTCTCATTTGTACTATTAGCCATATATGGTGCTGGTGTGGACCCGCAGACTTCAGTCCAGTGTGAAATATATCATTATCTGGTCAATGTCTTTGGTATTATGCCTCGTGTCTTCTTTTTCGATGATGTTAAATTGTTGTGGAGGTTCCAATATTATCATAATTTGATTGAATATTAAATTAATAAAATTATTAGTTCATGATTTAATCGAATTTAATCAGTAGTTCAATTAAATTATTATTTTTTTTAAAAAAATATTATATAAATCATATATTGTTATAAATTAATCAAATATAAATTTTTAATTTTTAATAATCAAAATAATTTCATCAAATATTCTAAAAATTCATTAAATCAGTTCACAAAAAGACAAAACATACATTTTTAAAGAAAAAAAAAAACTCACTTACAAAAAAAAAAATCAGAAAATCCGGTTCTAACAAGTTTCCAGTTCAACTAATTTTTTCCCGATTTTTTCTTGAACCGATTTTTTTATCGAACCGACCAGACCCATGGCCAGTTCGCGATTAAACTGGTCGAACCGGCTGATCCGGTCCGGTTTTAATAATATTGGGTGGTTCTTGATTCTTGAAAGAACAAGAGTACATATAATTAATAATGCATATACCAAAATAATTGTGATTATAATTTGATATAATATAATAAATAAGACGATTAAATCAATATTTTATATTTATATGGGAAATAGTTACAAATAAGTAAATCAATCAGACTAATAAGCATTACAATGTCACATAGGTGTTTAGAAATAATGTTATAAAATAGTAGAAGTACTTGCATTATAAAATGAGAGTCTAGCATATAAATGAAATTATGTCGATTAGTTAGACAAAATTAATCATGGATTGTCAGATTTACTTGTCAACTCCATGCAATTTAGCTTGAGTACCTGGATATATAACACTAATCGGTCCGTATTAGAATTTTTTAAAATATACTATAATTCTTAACCACTTTATACATAATTTAAAATACACTGTAAATCAATCCTTTAGGGTCTACGGTTTATAAAAAAAATAATGTAATTACTAATTAGTAGATAATATATTTACTGTAATATCATTAAATGATTTAAATGTGATTAATGCATTACTTAAAAGTTTTTAAAATTTGATCATATTATTGTTATTAAGATCACATCTTTAAAACTTATAGTATGGTCAGTAATAAAAAAAAATACAACAATAAGTACACACACAAACACACACACACATATATATATATATATATATATATATATTCTAAAATCAGTGACATGAACTATAGTAGACTTTCGAAATCCTAAGATTCGAACTATTTTGTCAAGTAATTACGATTATAAAATTTCAAAGTTGTGTTAACTTTTGTCATTTATTTTAAACTATAAATAATTTTCTTAAAATTCAACAATCCACATAAATTTGTAATGTCAGGTTTTGCAACTAAATTAGGTATAAAAATAAAATAAATGTGACTACTACTTGCCAAAAAAAATCAAATATAATCTTAATTTTGGAACAGATAATATATATATCATAAAATCAGCGAAAAGAAAAAAAATGATGGCGAACTTACTCCGAATTAATAAATTGACTTGATAATGAAGATCGTCGTCATTATTTAAGTCAGGTATTGGGAAAGGAAAAAAAAAAACCAACTAATCACCAACCACAAAAGATGAAAACACACACACACACACACACATATATATATATATATATATTGTCAAGTTAAAGACACATCACGCACCAACAGTGCACAAATATCTTATCCATCAATTGAATACGCGTAATATTTATCTCTTTTGATCTCTAAAAATCTATACCTAGTAATATTTAAATATTTAATGCGCACTAAACTGGAAACTTAAATACGTAATGCATAGTATATACTCCCCCGTTTTTACTTGTTTTTTATAGTCGAATTGATTACTTTTTAATTTAAATGCTTATTGTTTTATAAATATTGGTGAAAAAAATTATAACCACACAAAATTTGATACAATCCATAACAAAACACATATTCTTACAATAATTTAATTTGCTTAAAATATGAGAAAAGATAACATAAGAAATAATAAGATTGATGCTACATTATAAAAATACAAACAACTAATACAAAAGCACAAAATCTCTAAAGAAATTACGCTAATTTTGGAATGAAATAATAAATATTATACTATTATAGCATTCATCAAAGTGGTTTAATGAAATGCTATAAATAGGATAATAATACATTTGTATTGAAATAAAATTATTTTAATATGCGTTTACTTATCAGTGATTTTCCTTAAAAAAAATACAATTTTGGATAAGATAACATTGGCGTTTTAAAAATTCCACATGTTAGAATTTTAATTGATGTTTAAAGATTGAAAATTTGATATATGTATAAATCACACTTCAAATTGCTATCATTTGTTTTCAAAGTGCTCTTACAATGCACTGTCAATAATTATATACATCTTTTAAGAAAAATACTTTTCAAATGCTTTACATTGAAAAAACATTTAACGTTATCATTTCGCACTACTAAACGAACACTTAGCAAATACACAAAATTTTAAACATGCTTAAAATCATAAAATATATTGAGAAATAAATTAAAGGTAATATATGATAAGAAATTATCAACTTCAAACAGAAAATGTAAAGATTATAATAACATAAATCAAGTGAAAAAAATAAAAAGTTTAAAAAGAAAAGTAACGATTACAAATATTTTTAATAACTAAGTGACAGTTAAAGTCACCATTCGAATTTAAGAGATATCATAAATACGGGCCATACCACAACAAATAACAATGCAAAATACAATATCCGCCTAGAATAATAAAACAAAAATAGTAGTTTATAGGAGAAACACAAAGATAATAAAGTTTGCGTCTTTAACTCTTTTCCTAATATGAAAAACAGACACTCCCTCCAACTAAATTCGTTATAAAACGAGAGATATATTTATTTTTTAATGTAAAAATATTTAAGAATTTTTTAAATATTATTATGTGATATCAATTTAAAAAATAGATAAATACATAAAAACTTATATTTAAGGTATTCTTTATATTGTTCGTGATATTTTAATTCAAAATTAGCAACATATAAAAGATGACACTTTAAATCTTAAATTATATAATTTTATAAATATAATTGGTGTACAATAAGATGTATCTATAATTTAAAAATGAAAATAATATACGAATAAATAAAATTGTTATTTTCTTTTTATGGGTTATAAATAACACATTTCTTTTCGAGGTTACTTACTCACACAACTTTAACCGTCAACTTTCATAGTTCTATATATCTGTAAGATTTTATCGTTTACATTATTAAATATGTATCAAGTGGATCATGTCTTAGTGTGTGACATATGTATTATATAATATTTTAAAATTTATGATCGCCATCAGTATGTTTGCAAATCATAGATAATATAATCTATACAAATCTCATATATAAAAATGAATCGATTTAATATCAAACTTAGTGTAATATTTTCGAAAGGTATATCATTTAGTTTTAGTTTCCATTTAATTCATCATTCAAAAATATATAAAATTTAATTTTATCCAAACCAGAGAAAAAATTATAATTACACGTAGGATCCTATGGATTAATATAATCTTATCCATTAATTAATTTAAAAAAGTATTTACGGACATCAAGCAAAATTGGAAATAGATAATCACCCACCTCACTTTTCCTTCTCTTCTTTCAATCATTCTCTGCTTTCTCTTTCATTTGTAATCCAATCAGCTTTCTCTCTCTAAATCTATTAATATTTTATACAGTTAAATACTGCTGTAAGTTTATATATATATATATATATGTATGTATGTATGTATATATCTATACACGTGTGTACTATAGAGTAATCGAGTGTGGGAAAGAAAACAATACAAATTCTCTCTCATCACGTCTCTACTCTCTCTCTAAACTTGCTTCATTCTCTGATCATGGTGATGATTTCGTGAAATCATACACCATGAATTTTTGAAATCTCGTTGAAAAGATTTATTTTTATTTGTGTATTTCGTGTGATTTCATGTCCAGACACCTTTTTGAAACTGCTGTAATCTAGGGTTTGCTAAAAGCTTTGACCTTTTACCAGGTACCTTCTTCCTCTTTACTTCCGAAACACGCACATGTATGCTGATTTCATTCTGACTTACTAATTTGATTTTTTAATGGATGTATGTGATTTCTGGTTTGAATTTTATGCCAAAATTCGGATTTTTTGGGGGTAGGTGGAAGTGATCGGAGTTTACTAATTGATAAATTGGGGGTTCACTAGATTCTTTCAGGAATTTTGAATTTCAGTATAATTCTTGGTTGGCCGACTAATTAGGTGAAATGGAACTTTTAAAGATCATTTTTTGAGCTGTTCTTGCTCCGGTTTTATGCAAAACACATTTTGATGATTATTGCAAGTATATAATTTTGCTGATTATGGGTTTTATAACAAATGTGTGTACAAATTCTCAATTTTGTAATATATTCTTGTTTAGTTACTTCCTTGTCATCTTTACTGACATACTTTTGAATTCCTCTAAACTGGATTCATGTTTGTCTTTTGAAGCTTTTTGTTTATTTGGATTCATGATAAGTTTTCTCCCATTTATGGTATTTTTAAATGTATGTACTTGTCTATGGGTTATGTTGCTTCTTTAAACACACAATTTTGTGTCTTCCATAAGCATGGTGCCTGCATCTACTGTTGTACTGAATGTCTTTTGTATTTGTTTTTGACTTTTCAGTTGAAGAAAGCTCTGATTTCTGGGAATATGATTTTGATGTGGATCACTATGATATATGTGAATATATGTATGTAACATGACATTAATGGAGATTCAAAATGCAAGATCAAAATAATCTGTCGTTTGGAGTGAATCTTCTCTTTAATGTTACTGAAAAAAATTTCCTAGAATACAAGAACGGAGTTCTCCAAATTCCAATTTCTGCGATTATACATGTGACGCATTAATTGAGCCGCATATTTAGAATGTCGATATCTGTGGAAGATGATTGTTATACGTTTGCTGCGTACTGCTTTGTCTTTACGTACTAGAGGATATGGTCTACTTTATTGAGCTTTATCCTATTGATTTGTTTCATTCCTATGCGTACATTCTGGACGAGATGATCCATATTGCAAACAGCTCAGTCAGAATAACAGTTTGTAGTCTCTGTCGTAGGTTGATAGACTATTTCTTTTCACATTTGTGCATCAGCATATGAGTACTTAATAAATGAGTACATTTTCTAGTTTAACTTATGAAGATAACTGAACTCTTTAAATTTGTTTCTGAGCCAATATTTTCCGGCTCTGTGCATTTTTCTTTCTATAAGTACATTCACAAGGCTTTTTAAATGAATAAATCAAGGAATCCACATAATGACCATTATGTTTTAATTGATGCTTAGTGAATTAATTGTGTAATTTCTTTGGTTTAATATTTGACAGAAGGTGTTGCAATGGAGCAGTCTTTAGGCCAACCCTCTGGTAATTACTGAGTTCTTCTATTTTGTCTATGAACACTGACTGGAATTTGTATAACGATCCGATCACAATTGATGTATGCTCTTCAGGTCCTTCCACCATGACCTCTAAGGAAGGGGGACGTGGTGCTCCACAATTCTTGCCTGTTTCTGGTGCCTATCATGCCTTAAGCGATGCCACTCTTTTCTCAAGCTCGTTACCTGTTCTTCCTCATGAAAAGTGTATGCATCATTTGTTGTTTGTAGATTACATTCTTAGAGCCACTGCAGGAAACACTCATCATTTTCTTTTGTTCATGCACATGCAGTAAAACTAAATTATACAGAAGATGGTTGTCAATCTGTTGATGATTTATCTACCACCTTGGACAAACTTCACACTGATGAGGAAGTAAACGATTTGCTTGAAGATGTTGTAGACCACGCGATAGGAAGCTTGCTCCCTGATGATGAGGATGAGCTTTTAGCTGGTGTAATGGATGGTTTTAACCTATCTGGGTTGCCTGATCGCATGGATGATGTGGAAGAGTATGATCTTTTCAGAAGTGGAGGGGGGCTAGAATTGGAAACTGATCCTCTGGATAAAATGAGTGTGGAAATATCAAAAGTTGGTTTATCTGATGGTCTTATAAGCAACGGGGTGGCTATGTACAGTCTATCAAATGGTGGGGGAGCAGTTGCTGGAGAACATCCATATGGAGAGCACCCTTCCAGAACATTATTCGTTCGCAACATTAACAGCAATGTTGAGGATTCAGAGTTGAGAACAATGTTTGAGGTAATCTTCTGGTCAGCCGGTGCTTATAGAGATAATTTATTCATGCTAAATCTTGTTCATGTGATTATTTATATTTTCATCTTAGTTCGCAATTCATCTTATCTTTCTGTGGAATTGACTTTTGTTCTGTTTATTTTCTCGGTAGAATTCGGTGTTGAACAATTTATGTCTCTTTATTTCCACTTTAAGTTGGCGTGATATCAATTATTTCACCTATTAATCAAGTTTTATTCAAGTTAGCTGCCTCCATACTTGACACTGCTTGCCAAGAAGGGATCTCTAGGTTTAGTTACCCTAGCAGAAGATAAGTAGTTTAATTATTTATTATGATAGTGATGAGGTATATCATGTCCTTTTACCATTTTCTCACTCTTTATTTCTCTTCTTGGTAAGTTGTTCCTTATCTTTGGACGTTTTCAACATTTAAATTTACCTTTGCGATGCCCAATATAATTCAGCATAAGCTTGCAGTCTTGAATGTGAAATGTGAATTAATAGAAGACGAGGTGCTTGATTAGAATCACTCCTCAGAATTTTGACCAAGATTAAATCAATGGTTGCAGCCTTGCCGGATTGGGTTCCAATGTAGAAAAAAATTAACTGCTACCTGGTGGTTATTTCATCATTGTAATTTCTTGTTCCCCTGATAGTTTTTCTTGCATATGATTCTCAAAGAAGAGAGTCGTATCTATCAATATAATGAGAGAACACCATGCCTCCTTGGCAGTGACCCACAAATTATTTTCGTGAAGTGTTATTTTTTCAGTTATCATGAAGTCAACATAATCTGATTATCCTGAGTATGTTTTGACAAGTTTTTAATTCATGGAACAAGTTTTTTCTTGAAATGGGATAATCCAGAAGGACCAGAACCATATTTTTATCCGTCTTTTACTCATTCCAATGCACAAATACTTCTACTTCTGGTTTCTGTTTTTATTTTGTGACAAGATTCTCTTTTTGAAAGTTTAAAAGGTGCATAATCAAATTGCCAGATAACCATCGACCAAACGTATGTGGCATCAAGTGGTGTGTTATTTCTAAGGAGAAGAGTTTCAAGCACTTCAGTGCAAGTAGAGTATATTTTATTTCTCTCTTTATTAGTTTGAGGATATTGATAGAAACATATATGTGTTATAATAGGATGCCTCATTTATTTTCAATACATGTCTCTGCACGGATGTATGGAGTTTTACTATGTTTTAATACATGAGGATATATGTTATACCCTACTATATTTTAAGTGTTTTTTTTTCGGTTTTATGGACCCTGATTTTTTCCTTTTTATCCAAATACCATTTACTAACCGAACTTCTTTCCTTTTTAGCAATATGGCGATATTAGGACTTTGTATACTGCATGCAAACATAGAGGTTTTGTGATGATATCTTACTATGATATTCGTGCTGCTCGTACTGCTATGAGGACATTACAAAACAAGCCTCTTCGACGAAGGAAGTTGGACATTCACTTCTCAATTCCAAAGGTTCAAAATAGTTTTTCCTTCTGAAATTTGTGCAAATTTACAATCAATTATTGACTGTTGCTCCCTCCCCAATACCAGGATAACCCATCTGACAAGGATATTAATCAAGGCACTTTGGTAGTTTTTAATTTGGATCCATCAGTTTCAAATGATGACCTTTTACAAATATTTGGGGCATACGGCGAGGTTAAAGAGGTGATCATTTTTTTTTCTTTTACTCCGCTTTTCCAATGTAACCCATGTTGACCTTGGAATCAGGTTGTTTATATTAAAGATAGACTTGTTGGATATCTAGTTTCTGAAAAGATGTGTATCTGTATGATTAACAGATACGGGAAACACCACACAAGAGGCACCATAAATTTGTTGAATATTATGACGTTAGAGCGTCTGAAGCAGCTCTTAGGTCCTTAAACCGGAGTGACATTGCAGGGAAACGCATAAAGCTTGAACCTAGTCGTCCTGGGGGAGCACGTCGAAAGTGCGTATACTGAATATACAACTTTATCATGCACTTAATCTGTTGACTTGACTACTTTTTTTTTCCTTCTGCTCTCCCTTCCAGTAAAGTTCATATCTTTACTTTTCATAATACTTCCATCACACATTTATTGCATTTACACTAGTTCAGACTATTTGTGATGGTTGATTATCTTCCTTGTTTGGTCATGTAAATTAGTCCTTGAAAATTTTCATTTATTATAAGTAGTATAATTCTTTTAACACTTTGATATGTAATATTGCCCCCAAGTTACAATAAGTACATGCTCGTCGTCTATCACACATTAATTAAGTGTTTATATGCATATACTATTTCCTTCAATGGCGTATCTAGCTGGATGAAAATTATGTTACTGATGAGGAAGTTTTTGGTTCTTAGATCTGTTCTAATATTTCAATTGGGATTTTCAGAACATAGTATGCATGTATTTTGTGTGCGTGTGTATGCATTGTATCATGTAGGAGCTTTTGGAATTTTCAGAACATAGTATGCACGTAATGCATTTAAGATACTGTTGGTTTACGTAGCCAAGCATAATGGTTGTCATTCAGACAATAAATTGTTGTTACAACTACACAACCATCTTTAAGCTTCAGTTCGTATTATGTAGCATCTTCAGGATTCAGGTCATTTTGTGCTTCATCCATCTTTACTAATAAGTATAAACACTACTTGTTTATTCCTTGTTACCTAGCCTATTGTTGCAACTTCAAGATTTTGAGCAAGATGATTCTCGGAGTTTTCGACTTCAAGTGGGCTCCTCGATAGCCAACTCTCCTCCAGGTGATGCCTACTTTGTAACCGTATTGTTGTCTTTCTTTGCTTGGACTTGGCTATCCTTATGTTTGGTTGCATGCTCTTGTTAGCAGGTAATTGGCCACAGTATGGCAGTTCTATAGAACATGGTTCTCTGCAGACTCTTAGCAAATCACCTGTTCACAGGCCTATGAGCCCTACCATTGGCAATAATCTACCTGGATTAGCCTCCATTCTCCACCCGCAGTTGTCAAATTCAGGAAAGATTGCACCAATTGGCAAGGATCATGGAAGAAGTAGTAATGTAGATCATACTTTTATCAATGGTAATCTAAATCATGGTGTCGCCTTTCAACAGTCTCATTCCCTTCCCGAACCGAAATTGAGTCAATATTCCGGGACCATATCCAGTTTCGGTGCTTCATCTTCAAATGGATCTGCTATTGAAACATTATCTGGTCCACAGTTTCTTTGGGGAAGTCCTAAACTACAATCGGAGCAGACTAATTCATCCGCATGGCGTACATCATCAGTAAGGCAACCATTTACTTCAAATGGACAGTTCCATGGTTTTCCATATACTGGTCGACATGGTTCTTTCATCAATTCATCTCAGCCCCCTCACCAGCATCATCTTCATCATGTCGGATCAGCTCCATCAGGAATTCCCTTTGAACGACAGTTTAATCATTACCAGGAATCCCGAGAATCCCGGGATGCATTATTCATGAGTCCTCCTGCTTTTGGAGGCATGTGTGTAAGTCGCAGTGATAGAAGTTTTATGGGTTCCCGTGCTTCTGCGAATAACGTCTTCCCAGAAAATGGTTCCCCAAGCTTCAGTATGTTGTCTTCTCCAAGGCCTAATCCTATGTTCCTTGGGAATGGCCATTACCCAGGGTTGGCACCGATCAACATGGAAGGTTTGAATGAGCGTGGAAGGAGTCGACGTGTTGAGCACAATGCAAGCCAAATAGACAACAAAAAGCAGTTCCAGCTCGATTTGGACAAAATTTTAAGCGGTGAAGATACAAGGACAACTTTAATGATTAAAAATATTCCTAACAAGTAAGAACATTTTGCTCATTAAGTGGAGCTGTATATGTGGAGAAAAGGGTATATATGAGATTGATACACCATTTGTTTCTTCCAGGTACACCTCAAAGATGTTGCTAGCTGCCATTGATGAAAATCATCGGGGTACATATGATTTTCTCTACCTGCCCATTGATTTCAAGGTGAGTTCTTCTTGAGCCTTCAGCTTAGAGGAGCTATATTTTGTTCAGAAGCTTAAAGTTTTCTTCCATTTGATTGCAGAATAAATGCAATGTTGGCTATGCGTTTATCAACATGCTGTCTCCGTCGCATATTATTCCATTTTACCAGGTTGGTACTCTATCCTTTGTAGACATTATCAAGTCAGCACCGGCAATTTAATATAAGTACCTTGATGCTTTTAAAGTTGACATTAACAATTTATTGTGTATGGGCATGACTTTTTTCCTTGTTAGGGAAAGAATCTAGGAGAGAAATAAAGAGTATTTGACAGAGTAAATCACTTTTACATGTGCATGCAAGTTCTCTGTTTTAGTGATAATTGTAAGAAATTAGGAGCAATAGGACAAGTACTGTGTGGCAAGTAGTTAAGCTTTTGTGGTGTTATTTTTTTCCTCACAAGATTGTGACAGACTGGTCAATTAATAGCATCATTGTGGTTTTTCTCAGAAAAAGAAATCGATGTAGTTGACTTTGTTCATTCCTAACTGCAGGCATTTAATGGGAAGAAGTGGGAGAAGTTCAACAGTGAGAAAGTTGCTTCCTTGGCATATGCTCGTATCCAGGGAAAGGTGGCCCTTGTAACCCACTTCCAGAATTCAAGCCTGATGAATGAAGATAAGCGCTGCCGCCCTATTCTATTTCACTCGGAGGGCTCAGAGGCTGGTGATCAGGTAGCATCTCATCAATTATACAGCTAAAGTTGTTGAGATTAATAATATGGTCTTCACAAATCTGGTGGTTTTCCATTTTTCTTTTCAGTTTGTCTTTTCAGGTAATGTTCTAGTTTGTATACGATAGCTGTATTCATTAAGATTTACCCACCCTCCACCTTGAGTTTCAGTGCTGCTGAATTCCATTATTAGTTTCAGTGCTGCTGAATTGGGCACTATCATGCCAACAATTTACCCACCCTCCACCTTGAGTACACATGTCAAGCACTATTCTATAATGACATGAAATTTTCTACTAATTCCATTAACTACAAGTAGATTTAGTACACATGTCAAACACTATTATTTTTAAACAGTGGATGGGGAAATTCTTTTTAAAGTTCTCTTCTAGAACTGTACTATGAATTTTGGAGTGATAGGAATAGTTTGCTAATATGACCATATTATGCAGGTCCTCGAGGAACCCCTTCCTTCTAGTTTGAACATAAAAATTTGTCGGTCGAATGGTTCAGGGTCGGACTTGGAAGAATCTCCTAAAAGCACTAGGAAGGATGATGATGCAGGTGAAGGGAGGGCTTCTCAAGAAAAGAGCTAATATTGACATGGAAGCAGTTTGCAAGCATGTAACCAGAATCGGTGGATGCTGCAGCTGCTGTGATGGACATATATCTGTATAAAATATAGAGGGTGGGGGTGTTGGTGGGGGGTGGGGGGGGGGGGGAGAATTAGGTAAACATGGCAGCAGATTTTGTATATGTAAAGCTTTGAAAGAGAGAAAACAAAGCTTATGACCTGATAACTGTTGGTTTTGGCATAGACAACAGATAATTGAGAGTTTGAGACTATCTGCAACAAGTATGTTGTTTATATAGTAAGCATCGAGGTGGATGTCTTCTGTAAGTTGAAATTTTGGGTTGGTGATTTAGAATATGGGAGGTGTTTTTACAAATGTTATTCTGGGCAAGGCTCGAGTTGACAAACTTTTGTTAATCTTGTTTATGTACTTCAGATATAAAATTGACATGTTTTTGTAGTGGTACTTTTGCTTCTCTTTTTACTGGCTGATTGGCTGCAAGACCGTTTGGGTGTTCAAATCAAATGATGTGCCACAAAATATTGAATATGAAATTTAATTTTTACAATCAGATGACAGGATTCAAGTTTTCCTTTACAAGAATTTAAGAGAAGGCTTGACGTATAAATACATTGACAATACAAAATTAAATTAAAAAAAATACCAGAGGTATAAATGGAGAAAAATATTTTTATCCTTACTTGAGGCGCTATAGTTAAGTTATTTTTTCTTTTCCAGCTCATCGACTTTTAAAATCGTAAATTCCTATAGGATACAACGACGACTCAAGATTAAATTAATCTTATAAAATTCTTTTTGTCTATTGAAAACCCTCATTGAAGTAGTAAAATAGACTAGCTCTATAAATAAAGTTAAATAGTAATAAATTAAGATGGGCTATAACGGATAATATAATCATTTATCATTTTTATATGTTAATTTAATTACTTTATATAGGATTGACAATGTCACCGTGTCGTTATAACTTCGCCCAATTTCAACCTTAATGTCTCGTTATAACCTTGTCCAACTTCTATAACCCTGTCCAACTTCAATTTTAATGAGATTCGATTATTTGAATCCTATAAATTAAAATAGGAACCCTAATGAGATCCAATTATTTGAATATTATAGAGTAGTGTACAAGATTTATCTTCTTATCTCGACTTACTATGTCTTCGATCCGATTATACAAAATATATAATTTATATTAGTTTTCAAAATTTTGTATGAGAAAAAAGAATATTTTAAATTTTTAAAAAACATATATAATTCGGAGTAATGAAGAGGGACGTCACGTGCTTAGGTAGCGTGTTAACAGGAGGGAACGGATTAGAACGGGAGGGGAAAGTGCCGCGGCGGTGGGGGGAGGAAGAACTAAGAAGACGAACTTGCGACTGACAGAAAATGACAATAAATAAATGTTGAGTTTAATTTAAATATTCATTTTCATGAACATGAGGCGACACAAGCAATAAGTGCTCTTTTTTCTTTTTTTTTGTAACCACAAGCAAGAAGTGAGTTAAGGTGTTTGTCTCTATTTACTTTACTACAAAATTACTAGTGCAAAATTCTTATTGAATCTTCACAAAAAAGAAGCATCATAACATAAGAATATATAGAAAACTAAAAATTAACTAAAGACATGGTGCCAGCATCATAACTAAACCAACACGAATACAGAGCAAAATAAAAATTAACAAATAATTTGAGTAGACAAAGAATCCACGTTTTTCTTCGAGTACACAAGAATGAACACCACTATGATAATACTTGCTACGCATTACTATAATCTTGGAATTACACTTACGTGGTACATCCTATAAACCATTAAAGAAAAAAACATCTTTAAGAATATGAAGATTAAGAATCCACCAAAACTGGTGTCAACCATCAAGCCAAACCAAATAAACTATCAACACCACTTAAACAGTAAAATATAAGTCATTCGTACCATTGTCAAAAAGTATACTCCATCTGAAATTTTACTTCCCAATCCGGTCGATGACAACTTGACAAGTAAAACCATATACAAGCTTCATTATTAAGTGTATATATATATACATTTCATCTATTAACAACAAAGCACACTATAGAAGGGTCACACAACAGAAAAGATACATTTTTGTCAATTAATACAGTTGAAGTACTACCAGAACCTTGAATAAGAGTCGCTTGAAATTTTAAGTGGCTATTTCAGCTCAACACTTGCAGCTACTTTTCTAGTTTTCAATTCGATGTCGATGAGGAAATAGCATGTAGCGGGGTCTCTGACATAACGGACGTGACCACCCATCATACTAAGGAGTTTTCGTGCAGAGTATAAAGCAAGACCTTCATTGTTAAGTTGCGGACATCTGTCACCGAACATATCTTCAACAAGAGCAGAAGGCAGGCCTTGACCAGGGTGAGTCATTCTGCATTAGCATGGAAAAAATATGTAAAGAGACATACCTTTGTCTATCATCTGCATTATTCAACCAGAGGGCAGAGGGGTTGCAATCTTTCCAAAAGAAAAAGAAGTTTCTGAAATGGTGCAACCACCCCAGGAAAAATGAGCCCATTTGTCAAAAAATAGGAACATTCTTCTATACAAACATTTTGATGTAATATCATAGTAAACAAAGATAGGGGCATCTTTCTGCTGTTATGAAATTCTGAATAGATCTTGTATGAAAGATAGCACTGCTCACTACTCACTACTCACTACATATATAGATATATTTATATATATAAGGAAAAAGGAATATAAGGCATATCTTAGACAAACTTGTCTAAAGCCACTAATAATGAATAATGAAGGTGAGTGGCAGTTTCATAGGAGCTCTGTTTTTCCTTTCTAATTCTAGTTGGATAATTACAGAACATAGTGGTTTGGGAACATAGGAAACATGGGAAATTAGGAGTTATATTTAAAACATTTTGTTAAGGTTCATCTAAGTATGAATTTTAAGTGATCAAAAAATGGGATTTAATATCTAGAATTGAATATATCAACATTAACGATTCCTTTAAATTCCAAATTAATTGGGGTTGGCAATCGATGAAACAGAGGAAAAAGGTAAGGACGACATAATAAAAATGAAAAATAAACAATTTCAGCAATTAAATTATACAGAAAAGAAGTTATTGAATTCCAACAAGCTCACATGACTAGGTGCTTTATTCCCATTGTTCATGTATGTATAACCCAAACATCATTTTGGGAGGAAGTCATTTTATGAGTTAAGACACATCCCCTGTAGTGTTCGGAATATATCAGATTAAGGTCCGACTATGTAAATGTTGTGGGAAAGAAGAATTTTAGATAAACATATTTTGCATATTTGCATGAAATGAATTTCTAAATTTAATTCAATGTTACAATTTATGAAGGCATAAGGTACTGGTATCAGGTATATTAGTGCCAAGGCCATCTTGAAGCTGAGTTTTAGGAAACACGGATACATTTACAAAATTATTTTTCTTGATACTTTTCATAAAGAGTAAACATAATCTATCCATATAATAAAATAGTAAATTATACTCCTTCTGAGCCAACCAAACTTGAAAACAAAGCAGAGCTTCTGTGACAATTACATAGTAATGAATATAAAGATTTGCATGCATGTCAAAACCATATTATGAGATATCAGGCACAAATCATTATTGCACTGTTCTAAAGTTTAAAAGCTCATGATTGCATCACTCAGGAGCTATTGCTAATACAGTACTGATGTAATCAAATAAAATTAGAAAACAAAAGAGTTGAAACTTATTACCTCAATTCTAGATGAACATGTTCATTCTCATCTTTTATCAGTTTTTTTCCAGGTGACACCTTGATTTCAACCCAGCCATTTGGAGAAGGTGCATGATGCACTATGTTAAGTAAGAAGTCTGACAAAACCAGCTGAAGCTTAACTTGATCCCCATAAAGTGAAGGGGTTTTGATTTGGTCTGAAATCTCGTGAACAAGCTGTAAGTTTTTTTCTTTAAGCACGATCATAACTTGACTGACAACAGCATCAATAAGACTTTCCAAGTTAAATACTTCCACTTTCAGTTCTATGTGTCTGCCAAATCAGAATAGACTAAGATAAGATGAGAACTATAAGGAGGAATTTTTAAATAACTTTTCCAAGTCATGCTGATTAATGATAGTAAGAAGGCTTACCCTGCTTCTATACTTTCTAAATTCATGTCCTCAATAATGGACATGATTTGTCTTTGGCAAGCATCACTTGTCTCAAGAATTTGCTTTTGAATACCTGATATTGAAGTACCTTCCAGTAATTTGTGGGTGAAGCGAATTCCGTTTAATGGATTCTTAATCTCTTGTCGAATGTAAGCCAACTCTTTAAGTTTTGAATCATGGTTACTATCATCCTGACCATCCCCCAAATATGGTTGGACAGTTTCGATTGCTCGCAAGAAACAGAAACATCCAGCTGCATTCCCGCTCCCATCAGTTCTCTTATTTGCTGTTAAAAGAACCTCAACCAGTTTTCCTTTTCTATCAAAGAACCCAAAATTTAACTTCTCAGTATCATGCCCACTGATTGCTTGGTAAAGAAGAATCATTAATTTAGTGAGTGTATCTTGACCTTTTAAATGACAAAAATATCCAAAAATATCACCAGGAAGCAATTTTCCAACAATCTCATGTCTCATCCAACCGGTCAGTTTCTCCATGGCCGCATTCCATTCAGAGCAGCAAGCATTCTCATCTGACACGAATATAGGGGGAATCAAGGGACTGACACTATCTATGATAGCTTTATAATCCCCTTGCAAACGAGTGAATTTGTCTATGACAAGTTTTTCAGGTGTGACATCTTGACCCACGAAGCAAACTCCAATTACATTTTTGGTGTAATCCCTACTTGTGCAAGTGTTAACCACAATATGCACGAGTGAATCTTGCTGATGTACTGTCCCAAACTTACGCAGTTTTACTTCAACATTTTTGTCCTCCTCACCTAGATGAAGTATAAAATAGATAGAATATGAGGGCAAAAGTAAAAGATATATTAAGCTCAGGTGATCCTCTATTGATATACACACACATTAATATGCAGCATCTGATAGTGGAAAACAAAAAACCTCCAAATTTTTTTTTTGTTTTTTCTAGAATTCTTGTAATGAAAGAAGGCTTCACGTCCCTTGGATATCAGGAGCAAGATGTAGGCTAATATTCACTATCTATAATCAGATAATTTCTGGTTCTGCATCGTAAGATTGCCTTCTAGTAGCCAAGCCTAGTTGGTGAAAGAAGACTACAGAATAGTGTTAGATATGTAGCCCAAAGTATATAAGCTTTTATTAAGGTGTAACATGAAAATGCACGGATTGCTTGTCATGAAATGCAATGAAGATGAGTCAAACTAAATATGCATCCAGATCAAGTTGATGGCACTAAATGAAAATGGGGGAGCCAACTCCAAGGTATGCACACTAAGTTGAAATCAAATAGCCCAATATTACTCAATAGCTACAAATCCCAAGCTAAAACTAAATTAAGATTAGGGGGAAAAAAAACCAAAAAAAAGAGGTTACGACGATCAAGTGACCAAAAATGATAGCATCTCAATAAATCCCAACTACCTAGTTAGTTCTCACACACAAATAACTAACTACAATATAATTTATAAATCAATAATATTTCATTTGCCTTGAACTCAATTTGGAGTCAGATATCTAGAAATAGAATTACTGATTGTTAAGCAATTGTGAATTTGTGATTGCGTACTAAATCAGTGGTCTTTCTATTCATCATAAATGACATGACAATGCAATAAAAATTACCTATTAATCCTCTAGTCAAGAGACTTTGAACAACTTCATGTGACTTCTTATCAACAACTTCGTTAACCAGGGACTTTCCCATAGCTGCACTTGCTTGTAATCCTGTTAATTGAGCCACTTTTGCATTCCACCCATTGATTAGACCAGATTCATCAACTCCGAATATTGGAGACGTTGCTGTCTCAATTAATCTAACCATCTCAGATGCTACTGAATTAAGTTCATCCAATCTATTCAACTCCGAATCATGTTGTTGGGCATATATCATTCCCTCTGAAACATTGTCTTTACTGTTTAGAAATGTATCTCTCATTATAAGTTGCAATGAGTGAATAACATTAATTTCTGCAACTTCCCAAGGAAAACTTTTACTTTTAGCTACTTCAAGAAAAGCTCGAAATGATACTCTCGGATTCATCTTCTCACCATCATCTTTATCTGATGGGTGATGTTTTGCCCCACCCCATTTGATTTCCTTAGCAGTGTGGGATCTAAACCAAAACATAAAATCATTTGAACTAATTCTTGCTGTTGCCATGCCACAGACTGCGTCACCAAGTTGAGTTGCCCCTGGATAACCAGCATTTGCCAGACTATCTGTAACTAACCCTGCTGAGTCACCATGAACATCTAATAGCCACTCAACAATTTGTTTTACTTGTGATTCCGTTGGAGTTATGCCTAATAGCCAACACTTTCCACTATAAAACAAAGCAGCACCATCACATTTTACGAGATCCATGATATTAGGGGACAGAGCGACAATTCCAAGGGGAGCGTCCCGAAGAAGCATATCACATAATAAGGTTTGCATACGGAGAATTTTCTTCTCCGCCAATTGCGATGCCAATTGAAGCTCCATGTAGAGTTGCAAACCAAATGCCTGCATCAAAATTTCACACGCATAACGAAGTGGAAAAGGAACATATCGTGGTGAAGTATGGTGACACACTATCAAACCCCATAGTTTCATCGAGTCATTTCCATTGATAAGTACTGCTAATACCAGTGAAGCAATGGATCCCATATTTGCCATGTACTGCGTATGACACCCATGGGGTGCCCGAAGAGTAGAATTAACTAAACACAAAGGTTGTTTCAGGTTTTCACTTTGAACAATTTTAACTAGATTTGCATTACAATCACAAATCATCCTAACACGATTCTGCTTGAATAAAAAACGAGCAGCTTGTGGGATATCTGTTGCAGGATAATGCAATCCCAAGTAAGGCTCCAAATCTGACCTCCTAATTTCTGATAAAACTTCTCCATGTTCATCATCATGGAACTTATAAACCATAACTCTGTCGTATCCAGTTAACTTCTGAACATCTTCAACAACAGTATCACATAAAACACCAATATCTCCTCCAGGAAGTGATTGAAGCCTAGAAATTGAACGGACCGCGAGTTTTTGTGACTGCACTGCACCAGCAAGTAGCAATGCTGGATCACCAGAATGAGCAGGCTCTAAATCAATCACTACTCCTACATCAATTCTATGGAGTATGGCATAAAATGGTTTCTGAGTAATTTTAGAATGAACCCATATTGGATTTAGCATTGAAATTTCCCTAGTTGCCACAGCTCTTACTAAAGACGCCCTTGAAGAAAGGGTAAAAAGAGTTCTAGCATCAACTCCAAAAAGACCATTTGATCGCTGAAACTCATAAACATTATTCAAATCTAATAAATCAAAACAGTTCTCACTGTAACTAATGATTTTGAAAGAGGGTCCTTCAATTGCAATCATACAACCAATTGGTTGAATTAAACCACCCCTTTGAATTCTTGACAGATAAGCAATCATTTCTTTTTCAGAAGCAGTTTCAGGTGCATTAATAACTGATTTCGAGTAATTAAAAGAAGCCCCAGACTCACCAGACTGCTCGAAATCTGCCATAAGTCTAGCATCAGCATTGTATTGAGCCAAAGTTGAGTTCTTTTTGCCATTGTTGTTCATGTTGCTTGCAGCTGATGAAGTGAAAGTAGTTGCCTTCTTGCTATTGTTGTTGGTAACTGTTTTCTCCTTCCCTTCTTTGCTTCCCTGCTCCATTTTGTGCTGTTCTCTTGATGGGTTTTCCTCAAAACCTGAATTTTTACTAAAAAAGTAGTTGAAGTATCTTCTTTGTCATAACTTTATTGGTTGGTTTTGCCTCCTGTCCTTCGCAGCTTCCACACAACCTTGCATTTTCATTTCCTTTTCGCCGATGTCCATATTACGTCCCAATTCTGAGTTTACTCCTTCGGTCTTTTTAAATGAACTGTTCAACTTTAAAAAAAAATCAAAAACAAAATCACGGTCATATATGGATGTTCACAAACTAAGTTATAATATAAATTCACACAGTGATATCCAATTTATTATTTACTATTTTTCTACATAGAATCAAAAGAAAAAATATATAACCAACAATTTATTCGATTATAATTGATCTATAAGTTAATTTGTGGACAAAAGTTTATCCCATACCTAAAAGCAATTTGTGCTTGTTTTGCTGTAGAGATATAGAGTAGTAGTTCCAAATGTTTTTGTCCATTCACTCATCTCGCTAATCGATGTGTATGTTGCATTTGCTTTCTTTAGGGGGCTGAGATTTTTAAGTCTTATCCATCCTCGCAAGGCCCCACTTAATAAATTTAGCGAAACTCCTTTTCCTTTCAATTATTGCCAACTGTGTACAGTGGTGGTGTAAACGAAGACGTCGGTGGGTGTAGCAGTGTGGTTGAACTGAGGGGAAGATCTGTGCGAGTCTTCTTTAGTTTTAGGTCTCTCTCAGTTTTATTATTTTAATTTTTTGTATGTAAGTATGAATAAATCTGAGTAAATAATAATGTGATCAGATTTTATGGTAATAAAGTTTTTGATACTCGAATTTGAATTCGAGTATTTAGTTAAATAAAATTTTAGTACTCAAATTATATTACAATCGAATTTGAGTCATTTTCGAACTACTCATAAATACATAAATTTGGTGAATTTTTTTATAATAATAATTTTTTTTATTTCTTTTAGGATAAAAGTCATATATAAAAATATATTTTATTTATAAATATTAATTTTAGAGTAAGTTATTTGATATATATATAATATTTAAACATATTATTAAGACATAATTAATTATATATTTTCAATATATTTTATGATATTTTCAAAAAAAAAAGATGAATCGAACTATTCGCGAGTATAATCAAACGAGTACTAATGTACTCAGATTCTACTCGTTTAATTTATCGAATTTTAAATTAAATATCAAGTTTAATTCATTTTTCGTATCAAATCTGAACCGAATCGATTAATTTTCGAATCGAGTACGAGTGAATTACAAACCGTTTTTGATTTACGAACTACGAGTATTTAAAAGGAATTTCGACCGGAATTAGTCATTTAGGTTAGTTAATAAGAAGAGTAAGAGTTTAAGTTATTTCATTAGAGTTTGATTTTAAAATATTTATTTTGAACTTAAAAAATATATTTTAAGTTTAATTCCAAATCACATATTTTGGAAGATGAATTATTCTACCCGAATCATGGAATGAAGATTTTTATCCTCATATAAATTATATACTTATCAAATTAAAAAAAGGACCATAACCAAATGGCGACGAAGAATATTTTAATACTCCTTCCATTCTATTTTACAGGGGCAGTGCAGTGGCCGCTCCTCCCATTTCAAAATAAAATTCTAAATTTTGATTTTTTTTATATATATCTCTTAATTTATTGATTTTTTTTTAAATTTCACACATCCGGTTGTGATTTACTTTTCTCACCGTCCTTGAAGTACAATCATGATTCCACCCCTGCTATTTTAATTGTCATTTAAAGCAACAAAAAAATATATATCACACCCACACACAAACACACATTTTAAGCTATCTAAATTTAAATCGAAAATATTATTGTACTCCGGGATTTTTGAATGTGTATGATAGTTCGTTTTTGTTGACGCTTTAAGAATATTTATATTAATTAAAAAAATGATATTAATGCTTAAATTAGATGAGGTAGAATTATTAATTACTCCTATTACAATAAATATTTATTTATACGGAGGAGTACTTTAAAGTTTAGCTTTCCTGTCATGTATCTTTATTCAAAACAAAGTACTCTTATACATACATACATACATATATATATATATGTGTGTGTTTATTTATATTTACATTTTTTTCAAAAAATTAATCGTTTAAGTTAAAAGAAATACATGACCTTTTTTTTAAAGTTTTTTTTATATTATCTTTATGATTACATAAAGATTGATATATTTTACTTTTTCAAAAATTAATAATTTTATATGATCGATATGATTTACACTGTTAAGAATAAAAAGTAAATTGATACATACTCTTTTAATTTGTTTGATTAAATTTTAAAAAATATTACAAACTCCTTCGCATTATGACTTTATTCGTGTGCCCTAGACATATTTCCACGTGAAATGGCTTTGATAATAACCACGATAAAGGTTGCCCCAGTGTTTCGAGTTGTGTCTAAGGTACAAGCATGGGAACCAGTGCAGCAGTATCCAGCTTGACTTTCATACCAAGCAGTCTACATGAAATTTATTTATTTTAAATGATTTTGTTAATTTATTTCATTTATTGTAAAATGATGATCAATGCAAAATTATAATTTTCAATTACTGAAAAGGGTTAAATATATATTTACTCAGGAGGTATTTCCACTTTAGCAATCATGTTTTTATTTCCTTTTTCATTGAGCGAACTTTTAATTTTTTTCTAATTTAAATTTAAACTTATTAATATGTCAAAATATGTGGACGTGTGTCGGATGAGATGACAAAATAATATATTATTTTATTTGAAGCTAGTATTTTTCAAATGCAAATTTAATCTTTTATTTTCTAGAGGATGAAAAAGGTTTTTTGTTATTATATCTAATTTACCCTCTAGCTCATATAAAAAGTGAAAAACTTAATTGAAAATACTTGATATTTTTATGAAACTGAACGCACCATAAAATTTAGAGATTGCTCGTAAAAGAGATCGTTAACAACAAAACAACTCCATCTTTGTCCAATTCCACCACTTCGCATTCTTATCTTCCTTTTTTTTTTTTTTGGTAATATTTGTTTGTATGATCTATAGTTTGTGATATATGTGAAAATTTTTATTATTTTTGAGGTGTTAAATTTTTTTAATGTATTATTCGTAGATAGTTGTACAAATATATGTCAGTAATTTTTCGACCGTAATATATTATTGTGCTAAATTCTCAATACGAGTTATTTTATTATAAGCGATTATTTTTAATTATATTATAATTTAATATTATTTTTTTCTCAATTTTATAATATTAAATAGAAAATATATATATTTTTAAATTGTTTAAATATTTATATTATAATAATTTATAAAAAATAAAAAATTAGACTGTTAATATTATATTATTTATATATCAGATTGTGCATGTATATATTTAATGGTTTTTGAAAATTTGTTAACAATATTTAACAAAATGTAACTCTTCAATTTACTTTGTTTGATTAAATGGTACTGTAATTTTATTTTTTATGATTAATTATATATAAAATTAATTATAAATAAAAAAATTTCATGTAAAAAAATTTGCTTACCTTATGTTAGTTTTGTGGAGGATTTTATTATTAAAGATGTCTCATTTTCTAACTTTTTTTTTGTGTTAATTATATTAGTTTTTTTCCATCTTATTTTCTCTTGTTACAAATTTTTTATTGTAGCAATTTTTTTAAAATATTTTTTACAATTAAAGATTCAAAAGTTTACTAATTATATAATGATTCTAAAAGACACATAGGTAAATTATAAAGTCAACCTATTAAAAATTAAAAAATTAATTAAAATAACACTTAGGTAAATTAAAATCAATTATTTAAAATAAAAAATAATTAAATAGATGCATGTAACTTGATCGAGTCAGTATACTTAATGAGTATACTGAGTTACTAACCAAATGAGAGTGCACAAAATATGAGTTGTCAAATAATATACCACTATATATCGATATATTGACTGATTAATAATACTTGATATATAGTCTTATTTAATATAAATGATATTATTAAAATTCATATTTTTAAAAGTTAAGTTAAATGAAACAAATGTATAATCTATCTGAAATAAATGTCGATTTGGACCAGGTCAGATTTATACGGGGTATAATCATACGTCTATGGATAAGGTAAAAATCGCCACATAAGAGTAAGAGAAATCACTGGTCATGAAAATTTTCGGCGCCCCTCTTCTGTGTCGTGCACGACACGCGCCACAGTGGAACGTAAAGCAGTCACCCGTTCCACGACACCTCTCTTTCCGCGAACTACACGTGTCGGGACGTCACCGTGACCTGTTGATTGTCCACGTGGCACCAATTCACAAGCTTAATCTCTGAATGAGATTCAATCACAACCGTTAAGTTCTTCAATCTCACACCTCCCTCAGTACAACCCAAGTCTCCTATGTGGACCCATCGTTCTATAATTACATATAGGAGAAAGTAGAGAGTAGAGAGAAGAGAGAGAGAGAGAGAGAGAGAGAGAGAGAGGACTTGGTGCTACATACACGGGTATGTATATGTTTCTATGATATAAGAAATTGACTGAATCTATATACAGTTTACTACTTAATTTACTAGCTGGTGTCAAAGCAGTATATGCAGTTTATTCTTCTATGACGATTTTGTTACTGTTAGATGATTGACAGGTTGATGTTTAATTGGGTAAACTTTTACTGTGTAATCGATAATTCTACTGTAGCTTTGATTCAGATTTGTTGTTTCTAGGGTTTATGCTTTAATTGCCTTTGATTTTGATCTAGTTGTTTCTTCGTTGTTAAGGATCTCTCCTTTGTTAATTGCTTTTGGTATTTAATTATAATTATTCCGTTGCATTGGGTTGACTTTGTTTCTGGATTTGAATTTCGTTTGATTTTGTGCTTGTGATCTGGGGTTTGGATTTTTCCTTCCAATTTGAGCTAGCTTAGTTTAATTTGTATGTATAGGTTCTTATTGGTGTGCTTTATATAGGGTTTTTGACTATTCAATGATGAGACGAAAAGGGTAAAGTTACAAATTTTACTTGTCTGCTGTATTTGTTCACTTATAAATGAATTGATAGGCGTACCAGAGGAAAATTGATTGGTGTCTCGTTTTTGTTGAGGATGGAAAACTCTAGGCCGACGATATGATTATACAAAAGCTTTGTATTTGTCAAAAATAGTTGGTGAGTGGTTTGAGTCGCATCTTATCATCTGATGACTGAACTTCCACCATATCTTATAGAGATGGAAGTGACTCAGGTTTACTTCATGAAATTTGACGTTCAAAATGTCCAACATGGCAGCCAAGTCTGTGAAAATGATCATCAATTAATTATATATTATGTGCTTATACTAAATTGTGAATTGTTCTGAAAACTTGGCCATTTAGGAATGGTTCAATAATATGTACTTCAATTTCTTATTTCATCACCTGTGCACTCTTCTGGAAGTTGAAGGTTTTAACCTCTTAAATACGTAACATAGATGAAATGACCTACAAGTGAGATTGCTAATGAAATCGGTTCCATTACTTTTCTTGTACTTTGTCTATGTGTGTGTCTGTTTCATGTTTTGTTATTATCTCTGATGTTGCACCGACAAATCTCCACTCACTGTGTAATTGCTTAAAAGGTCTAGCTCCCCGCTGATGTTCTCAAGCGGAGATAGTTGTATTCATTCCAAGGGTAGATCAAATGCCATCATTGAAAATGAAGACTAAGTCAGTTACCGGCTGTGTACGAGAAAAAAATGGTCTGCGTGTTAGTGAGACGTCTATGATATCGAAGAATTCTCTCTCTCATGCTCGTGTTTCTCACCAAGTATTAGAATTGGATTGTTCTACTCAGATCAAACAGGATGGTGAGTGATTCAAGTTCATAATTAGACTTCAAATTTTTGGGTAAATATGATGTCTACCTATAAACAGAAGTTTTTTGTCTTCCAAATTGTTGTTATGATATGTTGTTGAGTTGAGTTGGCCATGCTTTATAACTCTTTCAAGTTGCCAGCTTCCATAATGTATCATATAGCCGTGGTTGGTCTAAATACTATCATGCAAAACACGTATAAGAAATTTCCATTTGTTTCAATAAGCAGCAGATAGAAAAAAAAATGTTGAAAACTCAATATCAAGGTACTGAAATAAAAGAATACCGAATTCATGGTTATAAATTTATTAAGATACTTGACATATCTTGATATTTAAGATAATAGTATGTTTGACTGGATAATATCAAATTTAAAGCTCCATAATTTTATTTCAAGGACTGAAGTATGTTTTAGTTTTGAGTACCGCTGGAGATGTTTTCTTTTTTGAAATCTGTTGTTCCTTCCATCACTGAATACTTGCAACACTTCCTTCTTAGAAACTCAGAAGAATGGAAGAAACTTTCACAAACTTTCCAGTGACCCGCATGATGAAGAATTTGTCCAAGTAGAATATATGCACTGGGATCTTATATTTTTTAGATAGTTCCATGAATAAACTGATACATGGTTGAGGCAAATGATTAAAACTCGAAGAAACAAAAGTTTAGGGACCAAACTGCCAAGATGCTTAGCTTTGGGACAATTCAAGAAGGAAACTCGCTCAAGTGAAGTGGGGTAGAAAAATTATATGGTTGTATCTTGCTAGTTGTACCATGTGCAAATCATTATATTTTATGTCTACAACAACATGGATTGATATCTTCTCTTTTTTTGATTTTATTATCAGAGATCACATATTTAAGCTGTATTTTTGTTCCTTCAGGTTCTGTATGCGACAAGTTATATTCCCAAGATGTTGGGCGTGATGAAGCTAATTGTAATGGATTTGATGGAGAAAATTTTCAAATTCAGAGGCAGCCATCAATTCTAAATGACATGGAGACCGATTTCAGAATGGTAAATACTTAACTATGGCAACTTTTAGAAATTCATAAGTTGGAGGTATTTCTTTAAGGAAATCTTATCCTACCTTCTTTCGTCTCGGAAATTTAGCTTTTAAATTGAATAAATGGTGCATCTTGCAGATTCTTGGGCCAGCATTGGGCCCCTACATATCGAATTTAGAGACAATTTTTTCACCTTCTATGCAATCCATTGGTGATCACAATGAACCAAATGTTCCTAGAGTTGGAGGTAAATTGATACTTTTTATGAATATCTTCTTTTGTGAGCGGATGTTTTATTTTAGTCAATTGAAGATCTTCTCCTTCAAATATCTTTTGTCTAAAGTTCTTTTTGTCCTCAATTTAGTGGTAGAAAAGGTACTGTGGTGGTTGATTTTATTTCCTGTTGAAACCTGAATTCAGTGTTAAATGTATAAATTTTCGTGATGTACTTGGTCTTGAGTCTGATGGCTGATACAATAACCTCCAATAATGAAGAGAAACAAATTATTTTTGGTTGGTTGTGTTTAGGAAAAGTTGGTAAACCTTTTAATGGCTTCTTTAGGAAATCTATGCCTTTATCTCATTGTTGGGCAGTATTAGATACATATATAAACTTGATACAACTTTTTGTTGTAAAATTGCTTCAAATCTTACAAACACAAGATAGGATAAATCATTTGTCTAAAATATTTGCACCAATAAGTGCTATGCGCCTATGCCACGTAACAATCTAATAGAGTTTAATGTTTATTTCTGTTTGAGCCGTACTTTCTTGTTTATCATGTCCTGGTACTGAAAGTGGAAATTTATCCCTAGCTCTTCCTGATGCATGAAGTTAGTGGGAAATGAGCTATTGTCAAATATTTCTGCAAGTTTATTGGAAGGATGAAATGGATGTTATAATTGTTTTCTTAGATCTTCATTGAAGTTATCTTCTGTGAGCTTGGGATTTATCTTTGTTACTGAAGAAGCAATGCTAATGTCTAATGTTATTTGTAGATTAAACAAGCTTAAGTGACTTAAAAAATTGCTCTAACAACCTTGCCCTCTTTTCTCTCTGTAGGGAATAAAGAAGATCTTGATCTTCCACCACTCAATCATGATGATGATTATGACAGAAGTTCATGTGATTATCAAACTTGTAATGTATCAGATTTCTACATTTCTGACATGATTTTTTCTGAGCTACCTGTTAAAGGCCATTATGTATATGAATTTGACGAGACTGCTTCCTATCCTGATTATCAAAGTGATGAGCCAAGAGCATGTCTAAATGAAGAGATCATGAAACTACCTTTCCTTGAGGATACATTAGCAACTACCAATGACCACAGCAGATTTTGTGAAGACAGCATTGACAACTCGGGTGATCCAAGCTTGTATGTATCAATTCATCAGTTGAATGCTTGTGATGAGGAATCTGATGTTAACACCTACCAGGATTCAGATCAAGTAGACTGCTTGGATCTGGACATTTTCATCAGAACAGTAACAGACGTATCAGATGTGACCTCAAATCCTTGGCCCACCAACATAACATTGAAGGCGCCGTTGAAAAAGAAGTCTAATACCTTAGTACTTGATTTGGACGGTATAAAAATTGTGTTCTTTGAATCTGTCGACAATTATTATTGGTTTGCCCATTGCTAAAATAATTTTAGAATATTGTATTAGGTTAGTGCTCCATGTGTCTTATATTACTGATTCTCATCTATACAGAAACGCTTGTTCATTCGACATTGGACCGTTGTGATGACGCTGATTTCACATTTCCTGTTTTTGTTAACATGAAAGAGCACACTGTTTATGTGAGACAAAGGCCATATCTCCATACATTCCTAGAGAAAGTGGCTGATATGTTTGATATTGTAGTCTTTACAGCAAGCCAAAGCATCTATGCAAAACAACTTCTTGACATACTAGATCCTGATCAAAAGATTTTCTCACGTCGAGCTTATCGTGAATCATGCATTTTTTGTGATGGAAGTTACACCAAAGACTTGACAGTACTGGGTGTTGATCTTGCAAAAATTGCCATCATTGATAATTCTCCACAGGTGAAATATTATCTTAGCTGCCTAATGTTTATAATCTGCTAGCTCCTACATATGTCCTTTTCTTTTAGATAACTCTCTCTCTGTTGTTGATCAAATTATAAATGAATTTATTTATTTCTTTTGGGTGGTCAGACCCACTTTCAAAAAAATTTGGCTCATTTATTTTCAGCAGATATTTTGAGGATTAGAAACTTATACTTCATAAGCCATTATTTTAAACATTTGTATCATATTTGCAAATTTTGTTCTCCATTTCAAAATTGGACTCTGTCGTTTGGTTAATGCTGCCATAAGATAACTTATGGTGGCACTTGAAGGATGATTGTTGTTAAAAACTAACTCTTACTCGGAGTACCCTCCCAAAAGGAAAAAAGTGCCTGTCAGTTCCCCAGCCCCTTCTCACCAATGGACTCCTGACGTTCGATAAATTCCTATTCTCTATTGACACCGTCTCTATTATGTATTTTGCTTCTTCCAAAGATGATTTCTTGACTGGTCAAATAATTCCTGATCACCAAGGCTTCTTGTGATGACTGCAGGTTTTCCGTCTGCAAGTGAATAATGGAATCCCAATTAAGAGTTGGTTTGACGACCCATCAGACTCTGCACTAATTTCTTTACTTCCATTCCTAGAGACCCTGGTTGATGCTGAAGATGTACGCCCCATCATTGCTGAGAAATTCGGTAACAAGGAATAAGAGTCCCTTGTCATTCCTCATTGTTTTTCAACTTAACTTCTACTTCTCTGTCATCTTCTTATAAGAAAAATATCCTCAGATTAGACTCTCATTTCTTACTCATTGGGTTTTTTTAATAATTATATATACAATAAAAACCATGGTGGTAAAGTCTTTAAGTCAACTATCGGTACTTGTTCCTTTCTTTTCCTATATTTTCTTGTTAGAGTTTAGAGATTAGGTATCACATTAGGCTTTTGATCTATTTTGTGGCGAATGGTATCTCAAAAGAATTTATATACTGCATGTACAGTTATAATAGATAATTATTTATCCACAAGGGTGTGTATATGAATTAATATGGTTTGCAATAAATGTCCTCCTGATTATTGGTTTTTCCTTGTATGGAGATGAGTACTTATTGTCGAATGATCTGTATCAATCCCAATATGTGTCAAAGATTTTTACCTGCAATGGAATGTTGTAAAAGATTGAGTACAATTCTTACTTTCTGAATATATCCTGGAACTTATGTTGGCTGTAAAGCTTAGGTTCATGATGTGGATTCTTTGCCTATTCAAGATAAGAATGACAAAGATGAAACTTAGAATAGTCATTGTTGAGTTTTCTTTTACATTTTAGGAAAGCTACAGAATGGCCTTTGGACACAACATTCCCTTGTTCTAGTCTATACAAGTCACAATTCTTTATTTCTCTCCCTGCGTAACTAGTATTCCCATGGAAAGACTCTAGGAGAAAGAGTTCCGTAGGCCATAGAAATGGTACTGTTCTTATTTATCTATATAAATCTATTTAAAAATTCATAGGAGTAAATGTATTGAATAAACCACTTACTAGTAAGGATTTCCTTATAAGAGACAGTAACGATGAACTTGGAAGGTGACAAATTGAGTTTGTCCTAGTGAATAGTTGGGATCTCATTCTAAGATGGCTAGATGATTGGACTGAGAGTTAATTATATGTTCTAGTTCAATTTTGGAAGGTTTGGTAAGCAGAAAGTATTGCTTGGTGGTAGAAGGCACGTGACAGGTAACTTCTTGAGTTCGTTTGATATGAAAGAGGGCAATGTTTCCAAAACTCTAAATCCCAGACTTGGATCCCTTTTCCCATGTGATATAGAAAAAAAAAACCAAGATTATGATTTGTGGAAGATGCAGAAGGGCTTCTGATAGTGATAATAATTCAACAATTTTACAATTTTGATTGCGTCCTGCAGGTCATATGGAGATCTATAATGGAATTGCTACAAATTTGTTACTAGTAGGTAAATTGCTTGTTATACTTTAAACTTTAATAAATTAAGTACATTCTTGACATCAGGTTTCTTGGCTTTTTTTTCTGTTCAATATTTTCAAGGTAAGCAGGTACTTAGCTTCCGCCCCTTTTTTGTCTCTCCTTTACCCTCTTAACAAAACTATTGTAATAGGGCATAGAGCAATATGTGATACATACAATGAACTATGTATATCTGAATCTTGAGATACTGTAGTTAAATTAATGTTTATGGTGTATGTAATAGAAAGCTCGACAGTGGGATAATATTTATTGTTCATATATAGTCGCTTCTTCTATATCCTTGGTAAATAAGTGACATTAGAAATGGTTGATTATATACTGTACCTTTTTCAACATGAGTTACATGAACTGGGCTTTGCGATACTACTGAGATTATGAGAAAGCGGTATTCTATTAATCATTTTATCAATGCTAACAACTTATAATCTCGACGAACCTCGTAAATATTATGAAATTGTACCTAGCAAGCTCTGGATCTCTTTCTCGACCAATAAATTCTGAGGTTGTGAAGTCATGATTTATTTCTCCTGGAAATATTATGGATATTTTTCCATCATGTTATGCTTAAAACTCACTAGGTGGTTGATGGCTTATGTCAAGATCTAAAATTATGACGTTAGATTTGTGATATTCAACTATAATTTTTTTTTCTTTTGATATATCATTATTGGAAGTTAATATTGTTCTGCGAAACAATGTACTATATAAATTCTTCATAGACTTTTTGCGAGAGAGAATATTATTATTATATTAGACTATTAGTATGTGTCTTACAGTTGATTTTAATACACATTTAAAAAACAAAGATTTTAATACGCGGTCGGGGGGAACAATTTAGAATTATTAGTTAGAGGGGAGTATGAATAGGATTGCACGTGTGCACAGCGATTCACCATTGTTTAATAATGATACTTTACGTAATTATATATAATTGATAAAAATGAATATTTGATTACTGGATTTGGCGGTCTTCTCTCTCTCATATAATTCATCAATCCTAAAAATAAAAATAAGAAAGAAAAGGTAATAAATTGCAGCCCATTTTGTTCGTCTTAGATAACGAAGACCTAAAATACATCTTCCGGTTTTTCCTTGCTCCTCTTTTTTTATTTTTAACCTGTTTATAGCCCTCCGTTTTACATTTTTACTGGTGGAAACAGATGGTGAATGTCCTACAACATAATGTTCAATATTTTTCCCGGTTCAAAATATAAGATTAATTGCGGCTTTTGTCAAGGTTGGTTCAGTAAAATTTAGAAAGTAAACCCTTACCTCAACTTTAATGTAACCAAAACAGAAAAAAAAAATGCAGTGAGTTTTTTTAATGTTAAATTGATTATTTTCAAATATGAGATATTGTATTAAGATAAATTTGTAATATATTGATAAAATCATAATGATATTTGGATCTGTTGGCGAATGAGTCTACTTTTGAAGTAAAACTAATCCCATATTCTTGGATTTCAACCGATTATAACATGACTACTTTCTCGGGTTATTCAGCACTATTTTTTCAGTCGAATACCGAAATTAAGTTTACATTTAGTCAATAAAGCACTGGAAATACAAAATAAAAATATAGTGAAATTCTTAAAAAGAAATTTATTGTAATTTATCTTCTGAAATTCATAGCAATAGGAATGGCATAGTTAGTAGAATATGAGAACATTATTATTAGGTGTTAGCGTTCTGGTCCATTCAAAGAACAGGATCGTGTGGACTTAATTCAAGTGTAAATATTACGCCCTCTACACCTCGTAATATAAATACTGAAATACTATAAGGATATTATCTTACGAAAAAAAACATCAGAACACAAATTAAATATAGGGTTAAGATAAATGAGTTATAGTTCACATTTTAGATTTTATTCATTAATTATATATATATAAATTCATAATCTATTTTAAAAATTCAACCGTACGAATTAAATGAGTATCAAAAGATAAAATAATACACAAATTTTCAAATTATTTTATAGTGCGTGACATGATTTTTATAATTATGTAAAATTTGTATATTTTCAATGGCTAATTTATATTGATTTTTACATAATTATAAAAACAATGTAAAAGATTTCAAAAAAATCCCAAAAAGTTACATATAATTTATTTTTACATGCTCTTTTAATCTATATAGTTAAATTTTTCTCATATATTCTAGAAATCGAAGTATAGCATAAATAAATAGAATTACAAAAATGAGTTATACCTCAATTTTCTTATTCTCATATATATATATATATATATATATTTTCCTCCGTTCCACAGAAAGAATAACATTTAGACTTTTATCTGTTATTAATTTTACATCTTTGACCAAGAATTAAATGTACAAATTATAAATTTTTTTCATGAAATTTATTATGAATCTTTAAGTTATGACAAGTTCTATAAGTTTGTAATTAAAAGTTTTTTAATTTATCACAAATAATAAAGAAAAATTTCAAATGTAACTCTCTTTTGGAACAATTTTTTTTTCCAAATATAATTTTTTTTTGGGAACAGAGGGAGTATAATTTTACTTCTGATGAAATATTGTTGAATGCTTCAAATTATCCTTACAGAGTAATAATTAGAAATATTTTAATAGAACTTTACAGAATCGCAATAAACTAAGCACAAAGTTTATATCGATAGAGAAGTTATATTCCCACAAAGAAACAAAAAAATGATATTTCCACGAATAGCTGATGGAAATAATGAGGTAAAACCATGTAAAAACATCAACTTCTGTATTGATATAGGTTTGCTAATAAGGTTTACCCTTGCCTCATTCGTTAAGTCATTAAATCCATTTTTTTGGCTCTATTTTCATTTTCCTTTTTTCTTTTAGCACCTTTTAAGTCTTTACGGGGAGGAAAGATGACCATATTGATACTCGTTGATACCTTGACGCTTGCTGATGAATAACATGTCATACAGTCGGTGGAATAAGAAATTGGCATGTCCAGAGACCTGTTCAGAACTATTCACAATGTAAGATATCAATCAATGATGAGAGGGGCACAAAAGGGAATAAAATTTGCAAGAACTTCAGTCTCCTTTCTACTGAAAACACAGCATTGAAGACGTGATAGTTATTTTTCTAGACGAGATTTTTCAAGGATAAGGAATCATCGTTGTAACAAGCTCAGAAACAGAATTAAATGCCGACTCATATGAGAACCAACTAAGATGACCATCAACTTACTCTCTCAGTGATCCATCGGGTACTGATCTCCTCGAGAGGCAGAGAAGGGCGAGTGTGACCTGTGAGAAGCCGGAACTTTATGTGGGGAATGATGACGATGGTTTGGAGATGCAGGCCTTGGATCCAACATAGTTTGTGCCTGTGACATGCCTTCTGAAGACCGTAGCGGGTGTCGGGTGTCAGATGTTCCAGCTGCGTCTTTGGTACAAGGTGGTTTAAAACCTTTTTCCTGGATGACATGTAGCACATTATGAATATTGGAATCTTAGAGCCCTGGATGTTATAAACTCAGAGCCAGGGATAGCAATGGCACAAGTGGCACACACTTTGCGGGGACACATATATATGGGCACACAAAATTCCTTTATAGGCATCTCACGAACAACAATGGACCTGCCTTGAACTCAATGATAGTGGAAAGGGAACAATATATGCTTCCAAGCCCCACCAATTTACTCCATCCCAACACGCACCATTCCTTCCTTCACATCACAAGTTTGTTCACATATTCCTACTCCATTTCAAAGAGTTAATTCTCTTAAGCAACACTATTTCTCAGTTTTTAGTTTAATAGAAGAAATATTTTTCATCGACTAATTCCCACCAACTACCAGATGAGCCTTTAGTAGTCTAAAAGACACTACATTAGTTTTAACATGAAAACCTGTGACAAAGAAAGAAGCCTACAGCCGCGGCATGAGACAAACAGAAAAGCAAAGACCTCGAAACATTAGGACAGCATTAAGATCTAAAAGATGCCATTAATTCGATAATGACTTCACTTCAATTCTGATTCCACAGAAGTTACTCCAATTGTCAAATTCTGGATCAGTAAGTGGACTACATGATTTCGTAGTAGCTACTTTCTGTAATATACACAAACAATCCAATGTGGTCCCTTATTTACAGGCAGGCTTGGTGTAAAGCAAAGTGAAGTTTCTCGTGACATTTCATTCTCTATTTTCCCAAAAGAAATTTTCATTGTTGGATAAGGATTTCATGGCAATCTTACAGTTGATTCAACTTATCATATGAATCCACCTCACTCTACAATCCCTCTCTTTCAAAAGAATGTGTAAATGAAAAAGATAATACCTCTAACCAAAAATAATGTGTGGCCCATATAAGAAGAATTTAGAAAAACACCTGTAGGTAGTTGCTGCTACTTTGTCTCTGATTCTTTGCTGAAGTAATCTGCTGCTGCTGAAGTTGGTGCTGCAACAGTTGCTGTTGCTGCTGCTGCTGCTGCAGCAATGACTGTCCATATCCTTGTTGCTGTTGTGCCTGGTACTGCTGCAGCAGTAACTGATATACTTGTAAATTTTGCTGATGTGTATGCTCTGTAGACTGAGAGTATTGCTGCAGCTGCATCTGGTGTTCTTGTCCTTCCAATTGAGTACCCTGCACCTGCTGACCAAGTAGTAGATTTTGCTGCATTATTTGTTGCTGTTGCTGCAGGAGATAGAATAGATAATGTTGTCGCTCTCTCTGATAAGGAGGTTGCTGAAGCTGTTGCGTCTGCTGCAGATATTGATGGTGTTGGAGAACTGACTGCTGCTGCTGCTGTTGATAGAGAAATTGTTGCTGTTGTAGATGAAGATATGGCTGCTGCAGTTGCAGCATCTGGTGTGGATACTGTTGTTGCAGAAACTGCTGCTGCTGCTGGAGATGTTGCAACATCTGTCTCTGTCCATGGCTGTGATGAATAGGCCCAGGTACAGTAGTTTGGGTAGTATACTGAGATATTGGTGGTTGAGAGTGAGGAACAACGGGCTGCTGAGACTGCGCAGACAGGGGAGCAGATACGTAGCTTGGGTGCTGCACAGTCCCTTGAGATGCAACTGACTTATACTGATCTCCACCTTGGCTAGCATTCTGCACTTGCACCTGCCCAACCATTTCAGCAGTTGACTGCTGTTGATGTGGAGAATCTTGCAGCTGTACATCATGCAAATGTTCATGAAGTGTGGGACCTGTACCACCGGAAGCTGTAGTCGTGGCATTCTGATAACAGTCTTCCCCGCTGCTTGCAGGCACCACCAGCTGTGGTTCTGTTTGATTCTGGTTAGAATTTTGGCGACTATTTGAAGAGGATTGGTCTTTAGAACTGCTTCTTCCAGATTCATTTTGAATAACAGAAGCAGCAACTGAAGAGCTCTTTGGGCTAGCTGCATCAGGGATCTCCTCAGAAATAAGACCAAGCTCTAAAACGTTTTCATCAGAAACAGTGATCTTTTGGACAATCCCATGCTGCTCAAGCTCCATGGATGGAAAACCTTGAGATTCATTGTGAGAACTTAGAGAAAATCTTTCCAAATGACTAGGTTTTGGATGCTTTTCAAGCTCATTCTCCGCTATCTCTTGTTTATGTGGAGAACTAGAAGATTCTATCAAGAGCTCTGATGGTGCAATTGGTCCTGTTGACTGTTCAAACTCATGATTCGACTCTTTTGGTCCAGATGTAGCTTGACCAGATTGGTGTATTAAATCATAGGTCAACTCCTTTGATTCAGATGAATCTATTTTACTCTCATATACTACAACCTGAGTTGATTCTATTGCTACCGACACATCATTCCTGGACTGATGAACTGAACTTTCCTCTGACTCATGTACGTCAGATATATCATCTCTAGATTGCACTGAAGCTTTCGGGGACTGTTGCTCCTGTGCACCACTGTCGTCTTCCTTTGGCTGAAATTTCTCTGCCACAACCTGATCAGTTTGGATACCATGATCTTCAAGTGGCAGCGCATCCTGCTCTCGTACTGGGGTATGGATTTTGTCTGAATCATTATTTTTTGAGGGTTGGTTAGGAAAAGAAAAAGGCTTTCTTTTTCTACCTTCCCTAGCCAAGTCCAACAATTGAGTTGTTGCAGTTGGGTGCTTATATGAGGTGCTAGTCCTTATCAAATGTGGAAACAATTTTATATGACGATTCCATGCCTTTCTTACATCATGGTTGGTTCCACAAAGGTCAATAAACTGTTGCATATACAAATTCAGAAAAAATATACGTACAGTCATATGCTTCTCCAATATAGAAAAACAACTCTAGCTGTAATTGATACATCTTCTGATGCTATTAAAAAAAGAAAATGCAGAGATCAACGGATACCTCAGTAATAGAGAAAATATATGAATAGAAAATCAGTTAATAAATTACATTTTCATGTTTATACCAAGAACTGGATTTTAAAAGGTTTAATTATTGACAAAGACTAAAAAGATGCTTGCAAACTAAAAAAGGAAAAGGAAAAGGAAAAATCTAAAAACAGTATATGACATCCTATTTTTGAAAGTTTTAACCATAGAAGCTGCTTACGTACATTAATATGTGAGTATCAAGAAAGATATTTAGAAAAGTTAAGAGGATGTACAATATGGAGAAAACAAATAGAAGGAAAAGTCAAAAAAGAAGTAATAACAATAATAGCTGAAAAAGTTCTTGTTCCATCCGATCAGCTTAGCAACTAAGGAGAACAAAAGGTTTCTTCCAAAAGGATACTGACCTCCAAATACAAGCATGATAAATCTTCACGATCTTTAGTGCTCAAGGCTGGAGAGATTTCTGGCCCACTTGTTATCTCATCAACTATAATCGAATCCACCACATTCACGTGTTTTGATCCTTCATGCATCATCAAAAATTTTAGCAATTCCTGTAAAACTATACACCATCATCTTTCTATATCCAGTTGAAATAATGCAATTAACTGTTTCATCTTAGGTAATGATGCTCACTACTATCCGTCCATGGAAATAATTTTTCTATTTTTTTCCCCTCATCATATTTGATCAACTGCACTCCATCCACAGAAAAGATTGGACAAAATGTGATCTATGCAATGATATTCGATGTGCTCATTATCTCTACCATAAAGATAATGTTATACTCAGTCCATTAATCATTATGATGAACAAAATAGGACAATGTGTACCTCTAAAAGTAATCTGCAATGAGGCACATGCTCAATGCCATCCATCATTATGCTTACTGCAGCATCTGCAGTACCAGTGATCTACAAAACAATGTCAGGACAGGATTAGGAAGCCTCTACTTATAATAACACAAAACAAATGGCATGCAGATTTTGAGTCGATTCCTGACTTTATGTAGTAGACAAAATAATTCTCAACCAGACTTTCTACAGGGACAATTTCATGAAAGAAATTAAATCTCCGTCCACTCAAAATTACAGTTTAGAAATGTAATGAAAAAAAGAACTTTTGAAGACTATTTTTTAGGAAAACAAAAAACATATACCCTAGACAGATAGATAGAGGGTGTTGTTGGGGGGGGTTGGGGGGGGGGGTGTACTTTAGTGAAGCAAGATCAATGAAGCAACAATTGCTCCCATAGAGAAAGAAGTTGAGTCTTGACTATTTGAAAGATCGTTTGAGCAGAGACGTGGGTTGGTGGGTGTGTGTATATCCATTTAACCGAATTACACAGCCAGCTTTTTAAGCAAGATAGAGGAACATGAGTAGTTAACTTCATGTATAATTGCCCTAAACATATGATCATGTTTCCATATTTATAGACTGAATTCTCCACTGATCATCTCATATATATCATGTTATGCTTAGATGCAAAAGAAGAGAGTAATGACAATCATATTACCCCTTGTGTTACAATTATGTTATAATAGACTAGCGGCCAGAATGGCAAACAAGTAATTAGTTATTTAAACAAAAAGATACTCACATTTTAGGGTTCATATATAAAATATTTACCAGATATTTAAGACGAGAGTAGTGAATATAGAGAACTGGAACAGTATGCAATTTCTGCCTCTCTTCTGCCAATCTAAGTGCTTTCTCATAAATATCGGAAGCACCTTCCAAATTTCCCTGAAATTGTAGATATTTTATTACTGAGAAGTCATTATGCAGAAATTGTACTTGTAGTAAATGGATACATACAAGACGTTTTTCCATATTAGCTGCCTTTATAACATTTCCAACAAAGTAAGAATTAGCCTCTGTATCACCCTGGAGAAGTGCAGCACGTGCACCATACACGTCTCCTATTTGCTCCCTGAACCTTGCATTGAAGATATGGATGACTGGTGCATTCTGCAAAGAATACATGAGGTGAACAATAAGCAATATTTAAATATCTCATGAGGAATCCACTCAAATTGTCCTCTACTATTTTGTTTCAGTTTATTAAAAAAAGAATGCCTAAGTCAATCTTTTGATCACTTAAATTCTACAAGATGTTTCTGCAACACGGACTGGATTTTGAAAGTTATATACAAGACAAATTCATGTTCAGCTCATATCAAACAGCAAACCAAACTCTGTCCAGCAATAACTGAACTCCGAGCAGGAGAAGATCCAAAGAAAATTAGTATCCAACTCACTGTAACTTTTTATTTGCAAGAGCCTCAATCAGATAGAAAGCTGGGTTTCTTCCAATATAGTAGATAATCAGAATTCTCAACATGATTAAATAATTATATCTCCAACTATGCTAGTTACAAAATTAAGAAAAGCTAACAAGAAACAAATGTTATATTAGAACACAAGTTGATAATACAAATTCAAGAAAAGCTAACAAGAACAATAACAGATGCAACAATTATCAACAAGAATACCTCCAAAAATATTTGTGTTGCTCTTTCTAGTGCAAAGTTCGCTATTTCGCGCCCTCCCTTGGTTTCCATCAGTTCAACATAACGCATCCAAAATTCAGGGTAATTTGCACAGGGAATCAAGCATCTCTCATGAAGTTTCACAGTCTGCAGTCAGACAAAGATGTTTAATGTGGTGCATAATTAGATAAAATTAACACAACAATTGTAACAAAGAATTGACAGACCCAATCAAAATCCTCTTGCTTCTCAATGAAGTCTAGGTAACTGTGCCAATTTGCGAGTTGATTGTCATCAAGTGGCTTTACATGGAAAAAAGACCTCCCTAAAGCAGTCTCAAAACAATGTATTTTCTCATCCAACTGGCTAGATTTATGATATATCTGCATCCCAACTGAGAGATATTTTTGCACAGCTTGGGACCTCATAGAGCCATTTGGAAATTTCTGCAGGTCATTGATGATACTGCAGATTTCATCTTCAGACATGACTGCGCCATCAGGAAGAGAATCTGCCATGTCAATGACGCAATCATTCTGGCACTCTGTCTCCTCATCCAAAATGGCAGCAAAAATTTTTAAACTGTAGAATTAGTTTAAATGTATCATAATATCTATATGCCAAGCTGAAGTCTAGTAGGAAGTTGAATTTCACTCCAAAAATATATACAGCCCACTATATAAGTCTACAACACAGAAAACACTGCTTATATAAAAAGCAGCTCCAACATCAGAAGCATTTTTTTTTTGTTTCATTTTTTTATAAGAGCATTTCATAATCACAACCCCAAAGAGTTAATTGACTGTTGAGTATCAACACCAATTGAAAATTCAGTTGGATTGACATTGCTAGCAATCTTATTGAAATAAAAATTCTGTTATGTATGCATGTACACAACTCTAATCAAAGAAACTTGGGGAATATTACAACATTAACAGAACATGAAACCTATCATCTTCAGCAATATCAATATCTAAATAAAGAACCAAGTACCAGTCTGTTCTTTTGATGTGTAACTACTTGTAGAAAGCACCAATAACGAGCACAAAAAACTAAACTTAAGCTATGCCCGAACCAACGTAAATAAAGCAATATGTGTATATATACACAAACCGAAGACTTACAATCATTTCTGAAGTAAACAATGAGACAACCATAAGGAAAAGCGGCTAAGATAAAATGTTGATTGCGGCAAATAATGATCACATTAAAGTACTAAGGGGTAAGACTTACTTTTCATAATATTTATGCAGCTTTTTGGTTGGAAATCGCAAAGTTTGAATCAGAATTTTAAGAAGGCAGTTCCACTGATGCTGAGAATATTCAAATTCAATGTACTTATCCCACAAGGTGTGACATAGGTAATCCTTTCCAACGAAGGACATTCCTCGGTTAAATAATCTGTTACACAAATTGAAAGAACAAACTAATCGATATTTATAAAAATGAGAGAAAAAATAACTTTAAAATGTAAATTAATCTTGTTAGATGTTTGAGGCATCACGGCTAGCAAGCCATTTAAAAAAAAAAAAAGCAACAGTTGCGTTCATGTATTAACTAAACTCTGAAGTGAAACATGGCTTTCTAAGATTCAGTCAATCAGATTTTTGATGGATACAGAACTTGCAATACTATCTAACATGCTGTAATTCCAATGAACTAAACACCATATTTAATTATGGAAAGGATGTCAGCATATTCAGTAACCAGAAAATATGCATCCCCTCTTTATGTATTGATATTTACTTTTGAAATTTTTAGCTTCTGCCTACAGAACCCCAAAAGAAAGGGGCTTATCTCTGCATGGAGGTGGTAACAAACTAAATTTTTTTTAATTTTAACTTCAATAACCATAATAACAATCAAAGCCAATGTTCTTTTCCTAAATTCAGTTACTTATTTACATGTTAGGGTCTATTACATATAGCATATATTAGATGTCAATATTCAAACAAAAGATAACCCAGATTTTTTATAAAATAGTGTAAGTCATTGTAGATTTTCAAAATCTTCATCATATACCAATGCTTCAAATTAGAAAACTGTAATTGCATTTATATCTTGATAATTAAATTAGAGATCTGTTATTTAGTCAAAGCTCTTATAGCACTTGAAAAATTAACTAAATGGTCTACCTTATAGGATCGGATTACAAATCTAATATGTATGAAAATTGATGAATGGAAGGCTCAGTCAAAATCTAAAAGCATGGTCATGATCAACAGCTATATTACACGTGCTTGTCACAATACAGGTAAGTCTCCTGTTAGTGGAAGTGGTAAACTAAGGTTTTCCGGGAGTATGTGTATGCAAATGATAATGTACTCCCTTTGTCCCATCAAATAAGCCATTTTGGAGGCTTTTCTTTGTCCCATCATATAAGTCATTTATACTTTTTTTAAAAAGAACTTTCCTTTCCTAAAATACCCTCAATTAATATAATGAAAATTAGTCATTTAATAGAGAGAAGAAAGACTTGCTCTTGTAAATTGAAAAGATACAAGGTTATTTTTGACATAAATACAACTTCAACTAGCAATTAGATACGAGGCTTATTTGATGAGACGGAGGGAGTAATATTTAAATATGTGCATAAACACAATATTAGACCAAAAATAAATTTTTTGTCTTTAAGCCATAGTTGTTAAAGGCCCAACCAGGCCCATCTTTTGCGCCTCGCCTTGCTTGAGGCAATGCAACTTCAAAGAGGCGTGAGGCACAAAGCTGTAGGTGATCGTCTTTGTGAAGTAAGGTCCCTTATTATCAATCTTCCTTGAATCTAAGATGTAATTTGGGTCACTGAAAAATAACAAGCTTGAAAAAAAAACAATAGTAAGTATAGTGGCTTAATGCCTTTCTAACTGGAAGATCGAAAACTAAGTGTTTAATTTGCTCTTTTTTCATTTTTTTAACTTGTATGATCATGCTTTCTTGCTTATTTGTTCTTCAATCCCCTTTTTGTCTACTAGCAGCTGCCTTATGTGCTTATATTTCATAGAAACTTACATCTTATTATTGAATAAACGATGCTTGTATATAAAATTTTTGTATGATTTTAGCATGCGCCCTTTGCGCCTTTTGCCTTTCACAACTATGCTTTAAGCAAAAGTTCATTAACGAAGTATCCATACGAACATATGGCATTCCCAAGAGATCAAAGCTTTTATAACTTCACCTTTCAGGCTAAATATGTTTCATTTTTCCCTCCTCTTATCCTTTTTCCTTACCCTTGTCTTCTCCAATGCTAACATGAAGTGTCGAACATGGATGCCAAACCCGCAAAATCCTATGCCGAATTTGGAGTGTCCGATAAAAATTTCTCCAATTGGAGAGCTTATGTAACATGTGACTAGGGCCAAATTAAGACAGTGAAGACCCCCATTGTGCCTAAGCATTACAGCACGTAGAAGCATTTTGACTAGTGATTGTAGATAACCAACAAACTTTGGTGGAAGGCTTTAATCAAATATGAGCTTCTATTTGGGGTATCCAAATTGCCAATATTTTCTACGGTGTCATGATAAGGAATTATATTCTAGGTTAAACAAAAATATATTTGGAGATTGCAGCTATAACAATTGCAATGTTATAGCTGAATATAGAAGGCAGGAGGGGGGAGGGGGGAGGGGGAAAGACTTGCAAACTATAGCTAAAATTTATTACTGGATCTTTAAAATTCAGAAGCTACCTACGAATGTCATCTGGATCCTCAAATGCAGCCATGCTAAATCTACAATAGTCAACCCACAAATCAAGACAATATGTTGCTGATTGAACTCCTCGTTCAAAAATTTCAACAGCCAAGTCCACTGTGCATAAACGTGTCTTGTGATAAGCATACTTCTTCCAGTATACATGACATAAAGGGAACTTCGACAAAAAGGAGTCATAAACTAAAGAAATTGTTTCTATCTCATCCTGCAGTAATGACATGGAAGATATTATTTATATGAAAAGGAATCCAAAATGAGCAGATATATAAAACATCTAATTGTATTCTGAATAACTGAGATGACGGGCACCTGAAATGAGGTTCTTGAGTGACCCAGATCCAATGTTTTGAAACCCGGACCGGACTGGCAGGTCCAACCGGCTGAACCGTCAACCAGTCAGGTCATCGGTCCAGTTGACTCTCCAAAACCATTTTTGTTCAAAAACCGTTTTAGACTGGTGAACCACTGGTTGAACTATTCGACCTATTGACTCAATCATTGGTTCACTGGTTCGACTACTTTATTATATTTTATTATTTTAAGTTTTATAAATTTTAACTCTGTTAAAATTAAATTTTTATACATTACATTTAAAAGAATGAGACATTTATGTCGTGTGCAAGTCATTCAAATGAGCATAATTGTAAGAATAATAAATATAAATTAAAAAATAATTTTTGATAAAAGCTATACATACATATTTATAAAAATTATAATTACGATATCGCGGGCTAATAACGGTCCAATCACTAGTTTAACAAGTGACTCATCAGCCCAACAACTTTTCTGATTCGATGAACGGTCTGACTCAACATTGCCCAAATCTACATTCTTAGGTTTGTTAATGAAGTTTCCAGGTTTTATGTATACGTACTGGCTTCTTGTAGGGGATTACGTTGTTACATAATTATACACTTAAAAATTAGCGGATAGAAGTTTGTAGGCAATTGTAGTTATTTAGATATAGTTAAAGCCTGTACTTATGGGAAGCTTGTCTTGTATAAATATCTATCTCCATATTGATGACATTGTGTGGTATAACACAGTATTGAAGAAATAAAGTTTGTTTATGGAGGATTCTGACCTCTATAAGTGGGTTCAATCGTTCTATCTCTTATTTTGAACTTTTCCTCTCCCCTATTCTGATTCAACTGTTCTCTCGAGTAGGTATAGAAAAGTTGGTGTGAAAGACGGGCATGGCCTTACTGCAGCTATCAATCCAAGAACAGCTTGATTTGGTAAAATTAATACAGATAATGTTTAAAAGAATTTTGGGTTCAAAAGCTGTTTTCCATCACTAATTCAAATCTGATTCATACAATGGTATGTCAGACAAGGAAGGGCTACACAAGGAAACTATTATGGGGAATAATCAAAATCACACAAGTGTAATAAAAACTAGAGGAAAGTCTAACAAATTGTTAACTGAAGAATGTCACAAGTGTTGAACTTAATACGGGCGACAAGTGTCATGCCCAACTCACGTTCCAAAAAGAAAAAAGGTTACGTCCAAATCAGTAAAGACCCAAAAGCTCTTCAACAGAAGTGGCAATAAAGAAGAACACCTTAAACAATCAAACATTTTTAAGTTTCGGTCGGTGGAGAAACATAGTGATTATGTGCCTTCTTAGATGTGGCCTTGCAAAAATTGATAGAAATTAGCTAAATATCAATGTCTTTGTTGTTAAAAAAAGTTCCAGATTCATCAACCCATTCAATAAATCAAACTTTGACGGAAAAGTTTAAATTTGAATATTACATTCATGAACTCAATTTTGAATCGAGTGTATTTAGTAGTTTGAGAGTCCTTATTCTACAGATTGTAGCTGTATTAGTTTATTAATAATCAGAAATGTGCAATGACTACAGTTCAATGGAAGGTCCCAAAAATTATTTCAAGTGCAAGGCCAGGAGCCCAAGGGAAAACAAATAAATGGATAAAGCTTAGGAGTTTCTTGTAAATAGAAAAAGATCCAAGTTGGAATGTACGGGTAAATATAGTTGTTTGATGGAATACAACAGAGTTGTTGAGTTTAAAGTTCATACTAGTCTTATGCATTGAAGTTCTACAAAAGTAGAGTTTAGAGTGAACATGGGGGGGGGGGGGGGGTTTGTGTGGGAGGGGTTTGGTAATCTGAATTAATAGATGAAATGGCTCTTTACCCTGGCATTGATTTTAAGTAGCTAATCATTATAAGCCCATGGTAACATATCAGATTGAAGGAACAACTAAAGGTGCATATGACAGCATATATCACACAAGCACAAAAACAAACTTACTGAATAATATTTCTCAATATCTGAGATAAGTGAAGTCCAAGTATCAAAATCTAATGATCCTGTAGCTATTGTTTCTCGGAGTTGTCTCCGGATATCATCTGTAATAAAAAAAATAAACCGGTTATATATCAGTTAAAAGACCTGTCCCATAAAAACTCTAATAATGACTCGAAAGGGAGAGCATATAGAATGAAATAAGTTGCCTTGTGAAATTTCATCCTCTGTTTGAACTTCTGTTGCAACATTTGATTCCATAACATCATCTGTATCTGGATAATAGCAAACAGCCAACTTTAGCTTCACAGACTTTATATGCATGTATGACATGTATCAACTTGTATTAGAGCTTGGAGATGATTCACTTCCTCTATAAGATTTTACAAAATAATAAAAATTGAACATTACTGATTTCAAAAATCAAAACCCAATTGTTAATTTTTCAATTTCAAGTTTCATTTAAATTGCTACGTAACAAACTACACCAGCTCGAGTTTGATTGTACCTTGAGAATGTGCTTCTAGGGCCACGAGATCTGCTGCAGGATTAGGCGAGATTTCGACCTCCATTGCCTAGATTATTATGATATAATACAATAATATTATTATATATGCGTATAGAAAGTGTGAAAGGAATTTCTTAAGCTTAAAGTTAGGGTTCTAGCAATCTCGCCGGAGGTATAAAGTCCGACGGATGACACTGTGACAAGATAACGTTTCGGACTTTGGGCCTTCTGCTTGGGTTGATTTGGTTAAAAAAAAAGAGCCCTAAATATTCAGGCCCTTTCTTTGGAAGCCACCTCCCCTCTCATGATATGATTGATTTCCATCTTTCCAAAAAGAAATATGTTCGAAATTATGTAAAAACCGTTTAAAGTTAAATTCATATACTATTGTCTTATAAACTCGTGCTATCAATATTTTAATGTTTGTTCTATTATTATTAATTTAATAATTGTGATACAATTTAGTAAATATTTAATAATTAAAAAGTTATTAAATTTTATAAATTATTTAAGAATTTTATTATTTTCTTAATATATTCAAATTTAATAATAGTATTACGTACCCAAATAATATAATATGAACATGTTTTTTTTTACAATTTAATTGTTATGTATGAACTTGAAAATCATAGATTGATTCGATTTTTAAGTTTTTGGATATCTTTGAGAAGTATAACAAGCTTAATATTTAAAATAAACTAAATAAAGTTTTCACAATATTTAAAAATATATATTTTAATATATTTAGAATTATAACTTAGTGAGTTAACCCAACAAGTTTTTTTTGTACTTTTTATAATTATCTCAACTTGATTTAGTTGTGATCATTTTAATTAAATAAGTTTGATTAGTGATTACGATTATAATTAATTTGATTGTAATTAATTCATTGTATGTGATTTCGACACGATTGTATGGTTTTTTTTCCAACTTTTATTATTATTATTGTTTGTAACCAGAGTTAGAAAATAAGATTAAAGGTTCTAATTGAGACAAAAGCTATCTTGAACGTGTTATTTTCTCGTGAATTACTATATAATAATATATTAATGATTGAGATTATAATTAATTTGATTGTAATTAATTTATTATAGATGCTTTTGACTCGATCGTATGGTTTTTTTTTCAACTTTTATTATTATTATTTGTGATTAGCGTTTGAAAAATAAGATTAAAGGTTTCAATTGAAATGAGAACGCTAAGGAGTTATCTTAATGTGTTTTTTTCCTTGTAAATTAATATATAATAATTAATAGATAAATTGATTTCTTTTCTCGTGAAAGTCGTTGTATAATAAATAATTTAAGAAATCCTGTATAATAAACAAGTCATTCAATAACAAAAATACGTAACATACAAAATTTATTACTATCGCATAATGCACATAACAAGATATTAAATTTTAGTAATATTATTATATAATTTCATAATGCATATAACAAGGTATTGCGGATTTTATACGTATTACGTGGCAGATAAAAAATATTACAAATCACACTAAAATTTTAAATATATATTTAAAATTTTGTTTTGATTATTTATTAGAATTTGTATTATATGTATCCAACTCAAAATAATATTTTATATTGTTTTACTATTATTTGATTGGGTTAAAAAATCAATCTTTAATATGGTTGATTTTTAAAGTTAATTTAAACATTGTAACATGAATTGTAATTTTATTAATTACAACTATTTTTGTAATTAATTTAGATAAGAATTGTCACAAACTATATATCACAAGATAACTGAATAAATTATTTATAGAGCTAAAAATATATTTTAATTTGAATACGTGACCAACTAGTTAATACATTACGTAGTTGGACATTTTTACGGTATTAACAATTATGTAATAATATATAAAATAAATAGACTATGATACTCGCAACTAAGACTTTTAAATATTTGTCAAATTTAACTCATAAAAAATATTAATATTAAAACTGATATTCCATATGTATAAAAAGCATAGTCCCCCGTGACGAGGAAGTTAATCGATTTGAACTTTTAGATACTCCGTAGTAATTAATAGTTCCGAGTAAAATTCTGGTTTGGGTTCGAATAGGGACATGTTTATCAAGTTATAACCCTAATTTTTCCAAATTTAAAATAATCTCAAATTGGTAGGAAAAGAAAATTAGGAGAGAGAATGAGATACTCCTATTTTTAGAGAGAGACGGAGAGAGAGAGAGAGAGGGAGTGTGAAGAGAGCGTTTAGATATCTTTTTCGGGTCGCGGCGGATTCTATTTGCAGAGCCACCATAGTAGTCATATAGAGAGAGAGTAACAGACGGATTGACATACTCAAGTTGCTTTGCGGTAGATCTGAGTGCTTCTAGAGAGAGAAAGTGACGGTGGGAGTGTGTGGGTGTGTTAGAGAGAGAGAGTATGAGTAGCAGCAGAGGAAGCAACAATGGCGGCGTCGGTGTACAATCGATTCCGCCGGCTTCTAGGAAGATGGTTCAGAACTTAAAGGAGATCGTTAACTGTCCTGAAGCTGAGATCTATGCTACTCTTAAAGACTGTAATATGGACCCTAACGAAGCCGTCAACAGGCTTCTCTCTCAAGGTTTATCATCCATCCCTAAACTATATTGTTAGGGGTCACTGCAATTAAATATTTGGATGTTGTTTTTCTGTTAGGAATTTCATCTCCCTCGATTTTCAATAATATTTTCCATAGTATTGTTGTGTTTTTGAATTGAATGGAGAGGTTTTTCAAATTATCTTCCATGGTATTGTTGTATTTTTCAATGGAATGGAGATGTTTTTCAAATTATCCGTTGTTATTAGGTTACAGAAAAATAGCAACACAAGTAATTTATATTTTTTGGGAACTTTAGTTTTTGGGAACGTTTTTGGTTCCATGTTGAATAATGTATTACTGGAACAACTTACTTCTAGGTTAGACCATGAAGTCTTTTATATTTATCTCATATGCAGTATTGGATTTCAGATTTAACAGGGGGAAGATGAGATTGCTTCCCTTTTTACTGGTCCGAAGTGGGTTTTCTTCTATCTTTTGAACCGAAGTGGGTTTTCTTCTATCTTTTGAAAAGATTGGAGCTTTAGTTAATTGAAACTGAAACTCTTTTGCAATGCTTCTGACTTCAAATATGTTCAGGACCTTGCAAATCTCAAGCTGGCCTATATTATTTCTAAATACATACATCTCACTTACAGATGGGACTGAATACTTTCTGTTAGAGCAGATAATCGGGGAAAATAATTATAATTGGTAAATAATAAAAGGTTATGCAAGTATTTAATGTAAGATTTCGTTCAGTATTGGCTAGTTGGGACCAGTAACTGCTCTCCATATAATATTCATTTTGCTTATAAGATTCAGTATAACGATGTTCTGTAGCTCAATTCGAGGATGATACATAGCATTGGAGAATGAGTTTATTAAGAATAGTTGTTAATGGCATCATTATGCATCATGCTCCTCAAAACTGGGAGCAGGTTTATTCTGTTTCAGAGTATCTCAGATTCTTGGTGTCGATCAACCTGTTACAGGACCGTAAAGATATTACTTCTCTATGGTTTCAATTATCAAGTAACAAAAAATCCTACAGTTGTAGGCTATTCTGGTGCTATTTTCTTTTGTTTTTTGGGTTTTCTATGTGTTCCATTATATATTTTTATTAAATTCTGGTGTATCTGGGCTCTTAGAATTAGAGTTTGCCTGTTGTCAAAGGTTTTATTAAATCCTCAATTCATGTCAAAGGCTTATTACCTTTCATTTTCTTGATTTGCTAATATTACTGGAATAAAGTACCCTTTTTTGTTCGGTAAGATGTCATTTACAGTTTATTATCTCCAATTTGTTATTATGTACATCTCTGGATTAGCTTTACTACCATCTAGTACTCATTTGATTTCTGCCTCAACCCTGTCCAGCTTACAAGATCTTCTCCTGCATATTCTCATTAATTTTAACTTGTTTCTAATTCAAAGTTCATCTACTGTCTAGATCCTTTCCACGAGGTGAAGAGCAAACGAGATAAGAAAAAAGAGGTAAGTTGATGTGGGAGAGGCACAATCATCTCAGTGTTTCATTTTGAAACTTCTCTTCCATTTCAAGTCTGTCCCAAGGTTTAAATTTTAAATCAAAATATTGAATTTCTTCTTTTAGGAAGAAATTTGTGTAGGCCACGAGTTTATGCTCTACTGCATTTGTCAATAAGAGAAACTTACTCGTTCATATTTGTTTGTGCATCTAATAGATACACATTTATCGATTTTTATTGTCAAGTAAATGACACGTGGACCATTTCCTGGCATTTGCTTATTGCCAATTTTTTTTAACTAACGATATCCTTTTGTTTGAATTACTTTCATCTTTCAGATTAAGGAGTCAACAGAATCAAGGCCTCGTGGTGGTAGTAACCCTTCTAGTCGTGGCTCTAGAAGTGGCGCAGACCGCTATGTTGGACGTGGAGGCTTGACTCAATTCAGTTCTTCTGGTATTGAGATGTAATATTGGAGTTAAGTCGCTATTGATTGGAACTTGTCAAACATATTATTCACTTTGATTTATTCTCAACAGACTCTGGTCCTGCGCATGGAAAAGCTAGTTTCAAAAAGGAAAATGGAACAAACTCTTATACAAGCTCTCCATCATCTGCAGGTGGAACGGCTGCACATAACACGTACCGACGTCCTCCATCATCCAGGTTAGTCCTTGTGAAACCTCATTTTTGAGGTTAGTTCCTTCTGTAACGAGTCTATGAATTGCTATGCTCGTTTTTCTATAATATAGTAGTCATTGAGTAGTTCTATATTTGTGATTTAGTGGAATTGGTTCCATCAATTTAGCAAAAGTTAGAACTTATTAGGTGGAAGTAAATAATTAGTTTGACTTTCATAGTACTGTATAATATAATGCCGATTCAAACATGGAACATAGAAGTCGCAAACATACCCAATTAGTGCTTGTGTTTCATGATTTCTGATAATGTTTAGTTGATAACTTTTGTTTTGCAAGTAGTTCTGCAAGAGATTAGAGGTTTATTATATTGCCAAGAATAGGACTAAGTTTTGTTTTAGAACTATTAAGACTTAAAACATTGGTAGGGAGTGGTATTGTCAGTTTGGCGACAAAAGAATTAATTTACAAGTTTGTTTCATCAGGAATTTTCATTGGATGTGCTCAATATAAAATCTATATGCTTATCAGGTGTTATGCTTTCAGAATAGGCTTGTTGTGTTATTCCTTTTGGTTCCAAAACCTGTCCTTGCATTATTTGGTGTTGCTTCCCTTTATTAATTGGGAGTAAAGTTTTTAGCTCAAATTGATTAATAAATGGTGTGTAAGACTCTGCATGTGTTCCCTCTGACCAAAAAAGAACGTGAAGCACACTTTGCACATTTTATTAATTTTCTATGATACCATTTGAAATGGGTTGTATTATTTTGAAATGTGAGCTACATTGATGTTATGCTTTGTGGGTCCTCTTACGTGGTATTCTACTAACATATTATGTACTTCACCCATTTTCTAGGGAGGAAAAAGTTGTGTAATCCTCTGATTCTTTTTTGCGACTGTAGTTGTATGTGTGTATAAATATGTTGTATCAGTAATAATGAGTTCTAAATACCTTTCGGGATTATTAATTAAAGCAAGTTGATGTCTGTCGATCTTATTTTCCATGTTTGTATCATGTCATGGCTCTTGGACATGTTAACCTTTTTGGTCAACAAGACACCTGTAACTTGCCTGTTCAAGTAATGATAATGACTTGTCCTGAATGCTTGTTGTAGTGATTCTGCGACCAACGAATATAAAGTGTCAACAGTGAGCACAGTTGATGGTAATGTGTCAGCCTCACAACCTTCTTCTGGATATCAACCTACTTGGGGAGGGGTTCCTGGTCAAAAATCAATGGCTGACATAGTTAAGATGGGTAGGCCGCAGACCAAGGTTTCCAGCACATCAAAATCATCCCATAACAGTGTTAATCATTATCCTGCTCATGGACCGCCATCCAATGAGTTTAATCATGGCTGGTCTTCTTCTGAGGATTATGGCTCCAAGGTTTCAGATTTATATACTGAGCCAAGGGCTGCTCCTGATCAGTGGCCCTTAATTGAGCCACCACAAGGAAACTTGTCGTCGGTTTTGGATTCTCATACAGATGCTAAGCTACAGTCAGATCAATCGAACTTGCCATATGATAAAATTAATCAGCACCTGCACTCTGAAACTGATGAGGCTGATGAGGAAGAAGAGGATAGTTCCATTGAGAACCTTAGTGCAAACCCCATTGGTTCTGCTACTGTTTCCAGTAGAAATATGCAGGAGGATAATTCTGGAGATGCATCTTTATTCGACAATAATGACATGTATAAAAATATGGGTTCCTACCAGCCTCATGGTCATGCTTTCCAGAATGATGAAGGTGGGTACCTTTCATTATTTCCTAATAACATATTACATGTGTGTGTGTGTATTCTCTGCTGAAGAGTAAAAATTAACTCATTTTAACTGAGATATATGTTATTTGAATTGATAAGTTTGACCATTCTGATCTCCATATGCCCATTGACGTAACATATGCTGAGGCTAATTTTTTGTTGTTGCTTAAAATCTTCAAAGTAGTTTTGTTCTAACATAGTGTTGTTAGTACGTTGCTTATCTTTATTCCTTTTTTCTTTTCACCATCTTTTATCTATACTTGCACCATTTGAAAACTCTCATTTAGCCGAGTCTTGGATAGCGCTGTGTGTCTAATATTAGTGCACATATTGGACTTTCAGTAATTTTTGAGAGTTGTGTTCAATTAAAACTATACTTGATGGGGGTGGGTGGGGGATTTGGCACTTGCTAGCATCAATTCTATGCGTGCTTGAAAGGAAATAATAATAATAATAATTACTATTATTGTAATAATGTTTCTTTAATAGCCATTTAGTGCTTTAATGTCATTTCTGCATCTCATCACCCGAACAGAAAACTATAGCATGCGAAGGAAAAGAATATGGCTGAATGAATTTTGACGTTAGTACTCATCATGTTTCTTTGCGGTTCTATTTGTGATTATGTGTGGTGAGATAGTTGCTTAATTAATTTTACTTGTTACCTCAACGATAACGTCACTTTTTTTCAGTAGAAGATGCAAGTGCCTCAATGTCGTCTGAGACTGCAAAGTTGCAGCAACTGAGTATAGAGGAGGAGGATCAGGAGGCACCTTATGAAGAGGATGGCCCTTCTGTTGTAATTCCAAATCATCTGCAAGTTCAGTCTGCAGACTGCTCACACTTGAGTTTTGGTAGCTTTGGTTCTGCCATTGGTACTGGTTTTTCTGGGCCTTTTGCATCAATGTCGTCAAGGACGAACATCGAAGAGACACCTATAGAAGCAGATGCCTCGGTGGTCGGGCGCTCAGATACTAGGTATTTACTCTCTCTCTTTGGAGTAGGTGTTCTTTTACTTACCTGCCTGTTTAATTTCTGTCTTATTGAACTTCCTCTGCAGAAATTCAGAGTATTATGGAGATGAATCTATCAGAACTGCTACAGAAGGAAATTTGGTTCATAGAGCTAGTGGAGCTGCTGGAAGTTTTGATTCACCTTCTGTTTCACATTCAGAGGTGTTGAAACAAGAAAATTCTGAAGTCTCACATGGAAATCAATATGCCTTTCCTTCGTCTTCACCGAATTATACATTTGAAAATGCCCAACAGCTGAATGCTGCTTTTAATTATTCTCAGACAAGCTCACAGATGCAAAATCTTGCCCCCTTCTCAAGTTCAATGGTAATTTTTATTTAATGCATTTTTTTCCTGGCATGAACTCATTTTTTGGATGACAAGGTTTGGATTTAAGTGTAGAAATATAACAAATATACTGGATATGGCATGACAAGGTCTGGATGTTAGTGTAGAAATATAATAAATATAAGAGTGTGCACACAAAAATACACATGTATACGATTTTAGGTGTATCTCTATGTATATCATGACCACCTTAATTTGTCATTCCTTGCCCAGTTTCGCGGTAATTATTCCTTACTCTTGTGAAGAAAACTACTCGTAGTCAGTTTCTTGGTAGTTAGTCCTTACTATTGCAAAGAAAGCTTCCCTTAGTTTCTCAATGGTTGGATCTTGGTCTTGTGAAGAAAATCTTGGTTATAGTTTGTATCCCTGGCTACTCTATCCAAATTTGGTTTAGTTTTTCATGTGTCCTTCTATTGATGTTGATGTGCTTGGATGGAACTCTTTATGTTGCTCTGCTCAATTACAAGATGATAAATAAACTTAGTTTCTGGACCAACTTTATAGAATAAAAATTTTCAATTGCAAGTAAAAAATGTCTTTACTTTTTCCTTCCTAAAATTCCTGGCCCCCTTGCAGAATGTCGGAATGATGTTGGATGGCGGTAGTCCTGCTGTTGTTATATTGTTTTCTGAGGCAAAGTAATTGCTGGAAATGTGGTTTGTGCTGGAGTTATGATTGATTGCTAAAATAGGTTCTTTTGTTTTAGATGAAAATCTTGATAAGGTTATGCTTGAAATAGATATTTGTGCTGCTAAAATATATAACACATTTTTTAGTAAGCTTTGGTATTCTTATCTTTTGGGCATGCTGTTCATGAAATAAAGTGTTATTGTTCTTTATTCTTGCTGTTGTCTTGCATTAGTCTTACTTATCTTATATGTGGAATACTTCTTGCGTCTATTTTATTACTTTAATTTAATTTAAAATTTTTTACTACTGGTTTTAGTGTAAATGTTCTTAATGTACTTCAATGTACTCTGTGTGTGTGTGTCTGTTGTTAACTATAAATCATCAATTAAACAGGCTTCATTACCAAGTACTCTGTTGGCGGCAAATGTTCATCCTGCGAGAGAGTCTGAACTTCCATACTCACCTTTCCCGATGTCCCAGTCAATGCCTACAAAGTATGGCAACACTGTGTCTTCCATTAGTGGCTCTTCAATATCCGTTGCTGAGGTACCTAAACTAACCATTAGCTTCTGAAGTGTTTTTTACCTTGATCTTAAACTTTGAGAGAATAATTAGGCTCTTGAATAATAATTATTTACTGTACGTGGCCATGTATTTTACCAAGTTTGTATGAATGGTGTCAACATGCATCATTTCTAATTGTACGTGAGTGACATGCATCAAGAGTTCCAAGCAAAGACTTAACATTAACTCCATCTCTTTTGCTGGATATCGAGTACCACTTGATTCAGCATTGGAACTATATTTTAAAAAGAATGAAATAAAAATGGATGAGTGAGTCAGGGAATACTGCCTTTTTGAGAAATATGAAAGCTACTGTTTCCTTACTTGAGATGTCCTATTGTTCTGTAATTTCTTCTTTCTTGATAGGTTCTTTCATTTTCTATTGAGTATTATCATCAACTCTGTTTAAAAAGGTATACTAATAGTAGAAGTAGAATGAGGTTGAACTGCTGAATCATATTTGCCTATAAATGTGTAGAACTGCACATCTACGCAATCAATTATAAAAATGCTGAGAACTATTAACTAATTAGCTTGAATAGATGTGAATCTCGAAGAAGATGCACATGCAGACTATAAGATATATTAAAGTAGAATGACGTTGTAGTGTATAATGCTAATGCCAATGGATAATCTCCTGTTAAACATTAATGGGTTGTGTGTACATGCTAACAGTTATCTCATGAAATGATTTTATTTTCAAATTTCACAGTAATATTTGTGTACTTCTGAATATGTTGGAATTTGCAAAATTTCTGTTATCTTTCATAGTGTTTTATAAGCAGAAGTGACTATTTCAAGCATCAGTCAATCAATAGAAACCAGAAAACCTTAACTTCTTTTATTTCTTTGAGGTATGAATCTATTGTTTATAATCTTGTTCTGTAATTTCTCGGTTTTCTTGGCTGCATGCAGGCTTTAAAGACTGGTTTTCAATCTGTTCAACCTACAGCACAAAACCTGCCTGGAACCAGTGTTGCCACTGGACCTGCTCTTCCTCAACACCTTGCTGTGCACCCTTACTCCCAACCTACTCTTCCTTTGGGACCTTTTGCCAATATGATTGGTTACCCATTCTTGCCACAGAGCTACACATATATGCCATCTGCTTTTCCTCAAGGATACGCAGGCAACAGCACATACCATCAGTCTCTGGCTGCCATCCTTCCGCAGTATAAAAACAGTGTATCAGTCAGCAATTTGCCTCAGTCTACTGCTGTTCCGTCTGGGTATGGTGCTTTTGGGACTTCAACCACCATTCCTGGAAATTACAGTATGAATCCACCAACCGCTTCCCCTGCAGGTTCAACCATAGGCTATGATGATGTTCTAAGTTCTCAATACAAGGATAGCAATCATCTTCTCTCCCTTCAGCAGGTATGCTATTTATGCAAATGGTGTATCAATATGCCCTTGATGATTTAGATTAAGAAATTCTCTCTTATGTCTCAAGTTTGCTGGTTAAATTCAAAACATCATGCTTGGAATAAAATGTATGTATCCAGTATTACTTAAAAATTATTTGAAAGTGCATATCATAAGAATTAGCTAAATAAGGCTACTACATCAATATTTATTTTTTTCACTTGTCTCTTAGTTTCTTTGAGTATATGTCACTATAGAACCCAAGATGTATTGAGCCTCTTTATACCTTGGATTCTTTCAGAATGAGAACTCTGCCATGTGGCTTCATGGCCCTGCTTCAAGAACAATGTCAGCTGTTCCAGCAAGTACATATTACAGCTTCCAGGGTCAGAATCAGCAGCCTGGTGGATTTCGGCAAGGCCAGCAGCCTTCACAAAATTATGGAAGTCTTGGGTATCCAAATTTCTACCATTCTCAGACTGGAATGTCATTGGAGCATCAACCGCAAAACTCTAGAGATGGAGCCCTCAGTGGATCTCAAGGTCAACCAAAGCAGTCCCAACAGATATGGCAAAACAGCTACTAACCTTTTCACCTCTGGTTTTTCAGGGTCTTGTAATGAGTTTGAAAGTTGCCAATTTAGCATTTCTGTGGTTAAATGTGATGAAATTATAGTCTTAAAAGGGGTGCTGTTGGCTGCTTCCCTGTACCGTAGAGGTTGTATTCTACGTACTCAGCTGTCAGTTAAATGTAACGTAGGAACGAGTGTGCTAATTTGAGTTGGTTAACATTTTACTTTCTTTACATTTTTAATCTTCTCAGTTCGCCGCCTTTCTAATCTTTTTATCGAATGTTATATGTGGTTTATTATTACATTACATGAATACGTCTCTTGTAGGTTTGATATTATGTGATAACTAAGCTTTTTACGTTTCAACCACTAATATTTGCTAGATGCTTCCAACATAAATGGGATGTTCTTTTTTCAGTCTGATGTTATGTTCTAATCTCTTGCTGTTCATTCATTTCTCGTAATTGGGTGTAGCGACAAATTTGTAACAATTCCATGTTGACTTGTATATGCCTTTTTCTGTTCTCAATTAGCTCTCCGTCTCGATATTACAAAATTTATGGTCTTATTGAATATTTACGCAAGTTCTTTATTTTGAAAGAGTTTGATTTGGAAAAGTCAAAATGAAATTTTTGGAATTGAGAAGTTGCTAATCTCAGAAGATTTGATGAGTATGGGGTCTCATCATCAGTAGTGGCCTGCGTATTGAAGTATCAGTTACCTTTAGACCGGAAGATCTCACATTTCTTTCCCTACCCTCTTGTCGCGACTGTAAAACAACTTAGTCCCAACTCTGCCAGTCTGAATTTGGGAGTAACGCCCACATAGGAATACCCAGTTGTATAATTTTTAGATCTTCAAAAAGTGTACTTAGTTTGGATACATCTAGAATGGCTTTCATGGAAAACTTGGATAAAGCTCTATTGTTAGTACCGGAATTAAAAGTCGATTTTCACACAACCACCCGAGCTTTATAAATTTACCATCACCCGCCTTGATTTTAGTCCATATGTTCACTTGACCACCTATTTTAGTCCATTGTCCATAGTCCATATGTTCACACAACCACCCGAGCTTTATGAAATTTAACAATGCATTTGCATTCCTAGTATTGATGATCGTAAAGATACAACTAAAACTACCAACATATATAATCATAATGCATTCTTAGTTTAGCTTAGAAATACTAATTTCAATGAACTCAAAATGTTACATTAAGAAGATAAATGTTGGTTTCTAAAGCTTTTAGGTGACTGCATGAGAATTTGACTCACAATTCAGGTTATTAAATAAATTTTACACTAAAAAAAAGGAAGAAGAAGAAAAGAAACTATAGTGCATAAATTTTCTGTCCAGTGGACTTCGCTAGTTGTTTTGCTCCATAACTATTTGCCATCTCACGTGGAATCCAATGGACAACTCTCATCAACTGTTAAGAAACAGTCACAAAGTGTGAGAAGATTTAGGTCTTCTACCTCAACATCTGGAGACCATGTTGCGACTTTTCCACCAACACGATATGGAAAAAGAACATATAGGTACACTTCAACCTGTGCATACGGGATCAACATTCAACCTATGTTGGGTTTGAATAGAAAGAAAAAACCAGCGTTAAATTTGGAAGAAACTTTTGTATCAAATACATGAGCAGTCTCATAAATGCTCATGTAATAACAACTCTTATAATTTGCGTACTGCATATGTAAAACACAATTGTCATCTATTACCACTTCCACCAAAAAAAAAAAAGGAGAGCAAGGATTTATCTTGTGCTGGTGCCTAAATCTCTACAAACATTCTAGTCCATTGACATAATGGCAAACACAAAATCGATTAGCTCCATAAGTGAATGCCACCTTATGTCTTATTAGGTGTCCAGACCTCAAGTTCCCCTGACAAGACATGCAGCATAATTGTTGACAAGATGGAACTCTTTCTAACAATTGGATCATCAGCTGAAATTAAGAAACGAAACATAAAATTATACTTGATCTTCATCCACCAGTATAACCATAATAAATCCCAAAAGTCCTTTACCTGAGAAGAGATCTTGCAAGGTGTTCACGCGCCGTTGCCAGTGCTTGACTGATTGTCTGTAAAGCAGAACCATACAAGCTAAGTAAGTAAAAAGTACAGATTTTCCATGGCAAAACACTTTTAATGGGAACTTCACCTGCTCAGACAGAGGGGCTCCAGAATCCATGCTATGTGTTGCAACCTTCCCAGCTATAACATTTGCATCAGTTTCAAGAACAATTCTGCAGCGGTTACATTTGTAAATGAGTTAAAACAAATTCATCTTTATAAAGGCTAAGCCATTGAAATTGTGGAGGTGATAAGTGGGACCCTTTCATCAATAGCATGCATTGTAAATATTTTCACCGAGGTTGGGTGATCAGGCCTCATTGCTGAATTAATCAAGCTTGACCAGCACAAAGCACGTGCTTAGGGCTTACTTGAGTAGTTACTATAGCTAAGGGCGCTGACAAAGAAATGTCCAATGTTTTCTTGGTCTATGTGAGGGTTAATGAGGCCACATGACAGAGCCCAATGAAAGATGTGTACTCCAACTATGATATTCTCTATTGAACCATATGTTCAAATAAGTCCATTCAATCGGCATGCCAATGCAAGTGTAACTAAGTTGACACTTCTAATAATATTGCAGCAATAAGTTAAAAAACCCACAGTAAACGGAGCATCTACACAATTCCTGTACATACCCGCCATCAACAATTTCATCGAGACAGAGAAGGATTAGATCCAAATTCTCAAGTGCCTCCCTCTTCTCAACATTGCCCCTGTAACACCAACACAATAATTAGAAACCAAAGTTTGACGACGACCATATCAACATCCAAAAGGGTGAAGAGAGGGAGAAAATATCAATTATAATTGCAAACTACCTGAGCAGAAGACCAACTGCATCAAAAAATCCTTGAAGGACAGTAGCTAGGATGAGCTCATTTTCATCTTCACCCCCCGTAACAAAGAAATGAAGGTCTTGAATGAACTTGTAAACAACAATATTGTTCTCAAACATTGCAATCTCCGCTGCAGATTAAGTATAATCTGGTCTTAATTGCAGGTCTTGACTATCTTAAACGCACGATTAAATAATACACTCGTAAACAGAATGCTGATTTATTCATGATTATACAAATATGTGCAGAAAATGCACAACTAAAGTTTGCAATCACAAAAACTCCAGAAATGCTTCTAAAGTAGACTAAGATAAATCACCATGGTGGTTAACTCAAGTCAGAAATACACCGAGTTGCTCTGTCGAGGCTCTTCCCTCTGTTATATTAGTGGATTGATATTTCTTACAAAGTAATGCAACGTGATGTTTACTGGAATAACAGAAAGCCCATGAGTAAAAAGCAGAAGGGTGATGATGACAATATGATGCTATTCAAGTATAATTCTTCACATGTCAATGTCTCAGGAGATTTAAAAAATTAATGACTCAATAAGATGTGATAGTGCAAGTAAAAAACGGCGCTCTGGTAATCTGGGAAATATCAAACGTGTCAGAATGCAGAAAAAAAATGGAGGCAAAATTGCACCTTCTGTCCGTGCATTTGTCTTTTGAGTTTTTGTAAAAACAGATTTCTCAAAGCCTTCTTTTGCACTGTTTGTTGGCCAGTCATCTGAATAGTACTTAATAGCAACACGCTTCCCTTCAGAATCTAGAAGAAGAATGTTTTTAACTGATGGGCAGGACTCCTGCAAAGAAAAGGTTCAATTTTTTTAAAAAAAAACTAACACAATTTTTTTCCCAAGAATTATATTCGTTGGTCAGCAATTTTTATCTTACTATTTATTGATTCATCCCCTACAACTTGCTAAAAACGATGATGTCAGCTAAACACCCATAAGTTGAAACAGTGTGAGGTGAGGAAAGAGAAATACACATCAATTACTTCATATAACAATAGGAATCATAATATCACTTGTACTAACATAGTAACGTTAAAGCATCATTTTCTGTGTGTAAATTTTGAAAAAGTTCCACAAAATTTTGGTGGCTTGGCTAGCATTACATAAGATGATGGTTCTTTACTCGACCCTTGCGGTGAGCCTAAATCTAGGCATGTCTGTAGTCCTTTTCTATAAGAAATTGTTAAAAATTGCGAGTGCATTGTGATCTGATGCCAAATACAATATGATAAACTCATAAGCTCCCAAAAACCAAATACAATGCATTAATAAAAAATCTATTTTACGAGCACTGCGAATTTGATGATAAAACACAATTTTACTTATCATCGGCCTTTATCGTCAATTTAAACTCAAGCCATCATGCTATTTCCAATCAAACACGAAGACCACACTAAAAGAAGCACGAACTAGAGATGATTTGGAACTTAACACCGTAAAATGTTAGATCTGAATCAATCATAACAAAACAGCCTCAGATCCATATCTTGAAGAGTATTTGATTCATCAGAAACTTGTCCATTAAAACCATAAGATTTACATATCTTGAAGTGAACTACGTAAATAATACTCTTTAAATTAGAGCGAAGAAAACACAAAATCGAGATTTGCTAACTGAAAATGTAACGAAAAGCCAAGTGCGAACTGAATCCAGAGAATTGAGGCACAAAATTTGTGATAAGCGAGAGCTACTACAGAATGGAAAGAGGAGAAAGAAGAATGAAAATACTGACCATGTCGAGAGATCTTCGGAGGTCGAAGGAGAAATGGAGCAGCTGCTTGACCAATTGATATTGCAAATCGGGACCTCTGAAATCGTCGGTTTCTTCCTTTTAGCACGTTTGCCTTATTTAAGAGAGGGAGGCTCGGGTTTATATTTATTCACTAATAAAAGTGTTTGTTTAATTTATTGGTTAGAAATAATTTTTCCTGATTTTTATAATTATTAATGTAATATAATAGTTTTTATTATTATGATTAATGTATGCAAAGTGGAAGATTATATTGAAATCACATATAAGAGATTATAAAATTAGAAGTCAATTAAATTTTCACTCATAAGTGTCAATAGCTTTTTATCTCATTCCATTCCCAAAAAAATAAAAAATGATAATAACAATAATATTTGAGAATACGATTTGTTAAAAAAAAATATTTACATAATTTTTTTCATTATATTACTATAATTTTTTAAAATTTATTTTTACAATTTTCTTATCTTAAACTGAATATTCATAACAAAAATTATGAGAATAATTTATTATTTGCACATAAAATTTTCGGTCGAATATGACAATATTAATATCGATTTAAAATTTAAATGTAATCCTTTTGTGGGAATGATGGAGTATTGTTTTTGTCAAAATAGAGTGATTTTGTTGAATTTGACGGTATTAATTATTGCATGTCTTTTTTATTTAAGTATTTAATTATTTATGAAATATACACGTTCTTTCAAGTAAAATTCAAATAACAATCCACCATACTCTTAGAAAATTATTTATAGTGTTAAAAATTAATATGCTTTGATTCAAATTGTAGTTTTATCAATTATAGTTATATGACTCGTATGAAATATCTGTCTAAGAGGTTGTCCAAAGGCCGTCTGATTAGTGAACAAAACTTTATATCTGAAGCTTCTTTTCAGCATGTGCGCAACACTTATTTGAACATAGCTTAAACCAGAACTACAAATAATAATTCTTCACATTTCAGCTGTAAATTTAAATTATCATATAAATAAATATCTATATATATTTTTGTTTATATATTTATATTTACAAAATATTAAGAGCTATAGATGGTAACTGGTTGTAAAATACAAAGGTCCTGTTTAGAATAAATTTAAACTAGCTATTTAACGCAAAAAAATAAAAACATAAAAAATAATAACACACGCGTATATACATGTGTGCTCAATGGTTAGTAATAAAATCAGCTTTTTGAAAGAATCTCTAAGATTCAAAATCTTATTGATAATTTTCACTTTAAAAATGGAAAATTATGAATTTTGTTTCCAACAATTGCACGCTACAAGACAAATATTAAAAACTAAAGATCATTAAGATTAATTGTTACACTTTATTTGTTAGTTTTGAATAGTAAAGAAAAAAAGTAATTTTAAATACGTTTTCACTAGACTGTTTGTATATTTTAAAGAAAAAAGAAAAACAAGTTTAAATTTTAAAAGTATTTTACTATTAATCCTCTTATTTCATCTAATTTGAAACGAAAAAGTTTGAACAAATCATTAAAACGGAGACTATACCCGTTCGGTGGTTCTCTTTAACAATAAAAGTGTCGACCCATTTGCTCGCCACCTCCCAAGTCCCACCGAGTCGTTCCTCTGACGTGTACAGAGTATAGACGATGAGGATACTTCCTCCTCGCTTCCTTTCTCTCTCTTATGTAACTCTCTCTCTATACATATATGTCCATATATATGTAAACTAGTTTTTCATAGATTGTTCTGGTTTCTGTAGGTTCAACAGGCATCACTGCAGCAAAGCTTGAACAGAGTCCATGGACGGTACTACTTTGATTTTTACTATAACCCATTCCCCTTATGTTGCTTAATTTTATACATCTAAGTTTTATATAGATTGGTACAACAAATTGTGATTTTGAAGGAAGGAAATTGAGTTATCCATCATAATTGTGATTTTGATTGTGTTCGGGTCAGATATTCGCTATTATGCTCTTTTTTGGATTAGTTTTTCAATGAAGAATATGAGATACGTATTTTAAAACTTCAATTTTGTCTAAAGTTGGTACCTTTTTTTTGTGGGGTTGTGCTAAATTAATGAATCAAATGGAATATTGTGCTGTGGTGGTTTACATATTCGTCTTTATGCCTTAATGACAAGGGGATATAATTTAGGAGGATGTATATGTATGTCTATGTATATAGCGGTATAGTAGGCTTATTTCATTGTGTTGGATACTCCTGATTTTGGTTTCAAGAATTAGAGATGGACCCAATATGTGCTATGGTTGCTTGCATGAGATATGTAGCTTCTTTTATTATTGCATTTGTCGAATGAGTCTAATTGTATAAGGTGATTTAAATTGAATCTTTGGTTTGGTCAGTATTCTCTGTTTAGGATCATCTTTCTGGATCAGTTTTGGCATCAAGAATTAGACATGAACACATAATATGTAGTATTTTTGCTTGGATGATATTGGGAGCTTCATTATATCATAATTATTTGTCAAATGAGTTTAATTGTATAGGTGTGTTAGGTTGAATCTATTGTTTGTTATCTATTTTCCTTTTGTTGAGGTTCTTATTTATCACGTATTCGTTTCATCATACTTCTTTGTGGAAATCCAGTTGCATGCTCTAGTGGTGATAGAACTTTTCTGTTTCATTTGTTTTGAAAATTTCTGTATCTAACATAAAATAAACCTTTCTTCTAATATGTTCTCTTGTAAAAACTATGGAAGCTATATTGCTCAAATGTGATGATTATACTTCTTTAGTTCTTTTGATTTGTATGGCGGAGTTCCTTATTTAGAATGATATATAGTTGTTGCAATGAACTTTCCCTACCAAAATCTCCAAAACCATACTATAGTGTGTGTGTGTGTGTGTGAAGGTTTCAATTCTCATAGAACTGATCCCAGGGACTTAAACAAAACTAGGAAAGATAACTGGAAGTTGTCTAGGTACTGTATTGGAGCAAACTGTATAGCTTTGAAAGATTTGTTTCACATAAATGTTTATATGTCATTGAAGTCGACTACCACTTTCAAATTAAAGTATTCATTGTCAGTAAACTACAGGAATAATGTTTTGAAGTCAATACTTGTAAGTAATTGTGCATCATGCTGAGGCGTGCCATTATTTTCTGGGGGGTGGGATATATTTTGCTACTATCATTTATCTTTTTTCCCATGTAATTAAATTCAAAACCTTCATTTCTCACCTGACTTCTGGAATCATCATATTGGGTCAAGAAATTTTGCACCTACATACAGCTCAAGCCCCCGTGTAGCTCAGATGCTTCAGGACATTGTGGAAGTTTCATCAAATAGAAACAGACTTAATGGATTTAGAACATTGTGTACCGAAAAAGGTGCGTGTGAGTCTCCAGAAGATTGTCTTCTGCTTTCAAGCATTTTTATTTTGTACTTTTGATGGTTGCCACATGAAAAATGGGAAAACAATTTCATTTGACTTCCTAAATTGCAACTTTTTTATCGAAACCTAAAATTTGGAGGCCAAATCTTGAAGACCAAGTAGAGGTATTGTGCTAATTACTATAGATATAATTTCTCTATTAAATGTAGGTCTAATTAGCTGAACATATAGAATTGAAAAACTGGATAGCGACTTGAACAGCCTAGTTAACCTAGAGTTTAAATTTCTACCTACAATAATCAAATAACTTCAATAACTTTATCTCAAATATAAGGTCATTGTTGACTTTTTATGGCCGTTTTTGGGGGGATAATATCAAATTGATGTACATAGTTTCTTTAAGTTTTGGAAATTAAGAATCTTGAACTAAGTTACATAGGATGTCAGCACTTAGATGTTTATTCAGTCGGATACAGGTCGGGCACAAATCAACTTTATCATAATTTTACACTAAAATGAAATGTCACGCTTGTTTGGGAGTTGAGGGTTGGACACGGGTACTTAGGGCAAATTAAAAGTCCATATAACATAGATCTTGTAGCTATTAGTGCTCTTTCTAATATTCATTGTTGTGAATAACAGAACTCATTAGTTTCATATTAACTTTATGACTTTTGAATTTCAGTATTGCACGTATATATTTCGGACGGGAATGAATGATAGAATATGACTGAGATTATCGCTTGCAGTAGCTATTTCAAAAGGCATCATACTTTTTTCGTTGACTTCAATTGTATTGAAATTTGATAACATGAAGGTTCTTTTGGTGTCGGGTATCCTACTGTCTAAAGAATCAGTAATTTGTAAGCTCCCAACTCGGTTTTTGCAGCAAAATATAGAGATTATAGTATTTACACCAACATAAACATGTTAGTGACATCCAGAACCTTGTTTTTTGTTCATGGACTTCATTGATATATTGTTTACTTTGGTTCCAGTCTGTGAATGCACTAGTTTGTGACTATTATGACTTTAAATATGTATTAATTGTAATAGCTAAAAACAAGAACTGATGACAGAAGAGATTGTTGTTTTTCAATGTTGATAACGGTTGCTTCCAATGACATTTGGCAGATTTGACGATTAAGAAGTGTGTGCCATGTGATTCGAACATTTTGAGGCCCATGACTGAAGAATCTGCAAATAGATTAATTCTTCAGGTTTACATGTGATTAAATATTTAATATATGCATTCATGTTACGTATACCATTCGACTGTTTTACCTTGTGTTGATTAGGTACCTGAATGGAGTCTAGTCAATGAAGGTGGCATACTGAAGCTTCATCGATCATGGAAAGTGAAGACTTTCATGAAAGGATTGGAGTTCTTTCAAGTTGTAGCTGCTCTCGCAGAGGCAGAAGGTAACTCATTCACTTTTCTGATGCGCTGATTCAGTAATGTAATTGCCATTCTAGACCATTGAGTTTGACGGAGATGTAGTGTTTGTACCAACCTAAATTCTCTTGTTCAACATCGGTGGTTTTTTCTAGTTGGGTGAGGTTCACTTTCCATTTCAAGCTATCAAGATATTGCCTTTTCATTGATGCACTCACTTATATAAGTGTGGCATATGTTACAGCTATACCTAGTACAAACTATTGTTACTATTTATATATACCTAAAATTTGTGCTTTGACAAACTATTGTTACTATTTGTTCGTACATTCAAAAATTCATGCGAGCTTGTTCTCTCTCAAAATGGTGTTAGTGAAGACATCTTTAAGTTGTTTAAGCAGATTTTTACCGAAAGTTGATGCTTTGGTGCATTTGTGGGCATGCTTGATAGTTTTGAAGTGTATGCGCATTGGGGTGGGTGTGGGCATGTTTGATAGTGTTGAAGTGTATACCACCTATAAGAAGCATTATGAAAATGCATTGCAAGTTGACGTTCGGCTGTGCATTTCAATTGTTAGCACAAGTTGTTTATTGACAAATCTACTATAAGCTAATGCTGTTGAGTGTTTTTGGTTGGATTAGTTCGGCCAGTCGACATCTTTGGAAAGCGAACCGAAGGCCCCTATTTCCTATTATTTTCCTCTCTCCTAAGATAAAATATGAAGTACAAACATCCAGAATTTGATGCCTCAACTTTGCTTTCTGTACTCTTTATTCCCTTCTTGTGTTCAAGGCAGTTCAATCTTCCACCCTGGCTTGTTCAGAATTTTGCCTCAACTGCTTCCAATATCTGCCTGGACTGAAAAGAGGAGTGTTGTGTATATCTATTGATAGAAAAAGGTTCCCATTGCTTTTAAGTAAACTAGTGTTATCTACCTTTCCTTTGGCCATATCCTAGCCATCTACGCCATCTTCAAACATATAAGTTTGTATGTGAAGCCATTTTTCTTGCACATGCACAAAATGTACATGTACCTTTTATTTGAGCAGTTGGCATGTCTTTATGCAGGTCATCACCCGGACCTTCATCTTGTTGGATGGAACAATGTGAAAATCGATATATGGACACATTCTGTAGGTAAGAATTTACCTTCTTCGTTCCTCGACCAAGTTGCCAAGAAGTTCATGTGTCCCATTTTCTAACCCAAGTTTACATTTCTTGCAGCTGGATTGACAGAGAATGATTTCATACTTGCTGCTAAGATCGACGGACTCAACATCCGTCACCTTCTCGGCAGAAGTGTTGGTAATTGACCCTGGAGTATTACAAACTTTGAGCGGTACTCTTTATCTGTATGGAGGTAGAATCGGTACAGTAGTGTAGGCTCTGATGTGGTCAGTAGCAAACAGCGATAGCATCTGCCGTAGCTGGGTTTGACAATAAGAAAAATGAATCTAGTATTTTCTCCAGCTCAATATTAAGAATGTTTAATGTGATATTTCCTATGATGTCCTTGAAAGTTTTAGTGCCCGACACTCTCTTTCCAACTTATATCATGTTAACTTGTTAAAGGGGGAGGTAATATGTCAAGGAAGAGATAATATGACCAAGTAAAAACTATAACTTCTAGTATCAGAGCATTATGTGTAGTTAAAAGTAAATTTGGTCGCATGTCACATGATATTAAATATGTCCACAGTGAAAAAGTAATTTCAATTTTTTTTACAAAAGTAATACTGCTAGTATTAATATTTTGGTCATTTTATTTCTTTTCTTAATTTGTGCAAAAAAAAGTTTTATTCTCCAAATAGAATATAAAATTTTCAACAATAAGATTGTAAGGAAAAAAAAAATACGTACAAGACGCTAGAACTGCAAGACTTATCTGAATTCATTCGTAAAAACTTTCAAGAAAACGTTTTAAGGTTTAAAATAATGATCTAAATTTATGAAAATCATAAATAATTTTATACTACGTATACTTTTTGGAAGTTTGTCATATTGGTTCTTAAATCAGTAATATATAAATTTATAGAACAGGAATCAAAACTAAACGTACAAAATCCACTGATAAACTGCAAAAGATTGAAATCAGAAACTCGTGTGAAAAAATTTCCGCTGAATATATCAAATGTTTATGTGCACACATCAACACCATAATTTCTAGTTTTCTACCTTGACAACATCAGCTCATCAACATCTGATAAGGTCGTGGTCACTACCGACACGAGGTGCTCGAAGCAAAGTTTGACAAGGTAAATAGTGCCCTTATGTATTCTGTAGAAAATTACACCGCAATGTTCTATAATCACCAAAATTTAAGTTAAAACTAACAGGCTTATATAACACGCGCCTTTAATTTCAGGTGCAAGGATAAACACATAATCATATGGGGCCACAAAATACCTACTAAACATACTCGTGACTAATCCGATAATTAATCTTATAAATGGCATAATATTGTTCATTGCAAATTAATCCTATAATATGAACTGCAAAACATACTCTCAAACTGCACAAAACAACAACAAATGGCTCCCCTTGTAGTTAAAAATTGACATGAAAATGTATACGGCATATTAATTCTAAGATGTATATTGCAGAACATACTATAAAAATAGCCAAAAATGCGAACAACAACAAATGCTCCCCCCTCTCGACATGTTTTCAAGCTCTGCTTCATGGTGAGTTCACTTGTACACACCATTCTCTAATCACTTGAGGGAAAGAACCAGCTCCAGTCCTTTGCCTAATATAAGCAAATATATGCTTGAGTCACCCATTTGAGCGAAGACCCCATCTTGTTATGTATATTAAGTTGAAAGATCGGTAATTGTATCTGATGGTAATACCTTCAAAGCGTAGCGAGACAACGAATGAACCAGACATAGAAGTTAAGCAATAAATTATGAAGGAAATAGTCAATTATTCCAGGTATGTATATAAAGCTCAAGCTAATTAAGAAACAGCTAATCTACTTAATTTGGAGCATGATTTATATGATAAATGCCACGAGAAAAGAAAAAAAATTAAAGGATGAGAAGTGCGATTTATAGAACACAAATAACATACCATCCATTAATCAGTAAAGCTATTAAGTGAAGAGAATATAAACAATTTATGCACACAAAATCGCACACTTTGTGTGTGCACGGACACATTTGCAAGCTTGAGTGTAGTGGATCGTTTAATCAGTTGAATACATTGATACATGAACATCCAGTATGACAGGTGTTCAACTAATTTCTTTTGGCTCTGTGTTTGGCACTGTAAAGAGTAAAGATCTAATGAATAGCATCAGAGTTGACTACATCTGGTAAACTTGACTCTGGAGAGCTTCCCTAGTAATTCCTTGTTCTCTATAGAACATACAAGGAAAACAGTAAATGTAAAGAGGGCACCAGTATCCGTGAATCGTGATACTTTCTATTCAGGCTGCCACACTATAGCGTAAACATTAGTTCCATAACTTCCATTAGTGTTCTATGCATAATCAATCACTTTTTGGGGGCATTAGAAAAGTTGGCCTTCATAACAACTAAAGCATCAGTTTTTAATATTCAGAAGAAAAGTTCCATATTATCTGATACATAGAGCATTAGTCACACTTGATTTAGACAATTTAACTGATTCTTGGTTCAGATCACATTTACCCACCAGCAGATGGCATCCCAACTACCTCCGATATAACAATTAGCAAAATGAATACGAGGAAATAAATGTTCATCATAACCTAAGACAGACAAGTCAAACATCTGGAATAATGATATTACCTCATACCAAGCCTCATTTAGAAATCGGCTTCTGCAGAAGTGCAGTCAAATACATCTCCCCATTCTTCAGTCCACTGGCATCCATCTTATTCCCAACCGCCCATTTCACTTTCTTGTACCCCAACTTCCCAATTAATGGTGTATAAACCTTCTCCAGATCCACCCCTTTACTGAAAAAATGATCCAACCAAAGATACCCACCACCCCGTAACACTCTATCCACATCATAAAACAAGAATTCCATCGCCGCCACCGGTATCCACCGGTTCACAGCGTGCCCACACCTAACAAGATCCAACACCCCATCAAACACTGGCAGCCGCTGCTGCAATGGCACATGGAGTGGGACTAGTCCTCTCAATGCCACTGCCTCATTATAAGGGGCACCTAAGTTCATAGTTGTGGTGACAACAGTCACATTTCTGAGCTTCATTTGGGCAGCAAAAGTTCCAGTTCCACCACCAATGTCTAGTGCTAATCTAATTACCACTCCCCCTGTTTTAGCAACTTGAAACAATTGCTGGATTGGGAGATCCAGATCTGTTTTATAAGACAAGAATTGATCTTTTTCCCTTTTCATATCAAAACCCAAGTATGGATTGAGGCAAGAAAAAGTTTTACACGAATAAGAATTCCACAAAAAAGCATTATCTGGGAGTGGAGAAAAGGGGGTTGAGGGTAGGGAGGTGGGGATCTTAGGTGAGGTTCTAGTGAAGCAGCGCCGCCGTGGAAGTGGGTGGCAGCCACGGAGGATTAGGGACTCCGCCACGGCGGAGTCCAGTGGGCAGATTGAGAAGGGGGTATAATTCATGTACTGGTGAAGGAGGTCAGGGTGGTTGTGGCAAGAGGAGGCTATGGGAGCGATGTGGGTGTAGAGAAGGAGGTCTGATGGGATACTGGGTTTTTTGGTTTGGGTAGAGGGGGTGGTGGGCTGGAGGCGCGTGAGGTGGGAGATGGTGGCGCGTATAGTGTGGAGTTGGTGGAGGAGGTGGTCAGGAACATGGGGAGGAGTTGGGGGTTTAGATTGGAGGTTGGAGGAGAGATGGTAGAGAGAGAGTATGTTGGTGGCCACCATTGCTACTAAGAGGAGGAGATTTAGCCCCATTGTGAAACCCATTTCTTGTAAATTCTTGATTTGGGTACCTTTTATGGGACACCACAACTGTCTCTTGCTTCTGGGTTTCTGGACTGTTTTCAGCTCTTCTGGCTCTATTTTTGAGGCAGTAAGAATCAGGGGGTGAGAGAGTGTGTACTGATCAATGAGTAACGCACTAAACTATAAACATTAGATTAAGTATGCTTCTTGTTATGGCTGCACTTGTAGTGTTGCTGTGTGTAATCTTTTGATCTGATCTGATGATGCAAGCTGAGATGAATCTGGAGCGTTGGATCAGAAGATTATTCTTATAATTGACATATTAAGTGATCCAACGGTTGGCCGTAGGAAAGTAGGGGGCTACAAATGGATTTGTTTTTTCTTTCTCTCTCGTAGTTTGTGTTGAGATTGTTATAAATAACTTATTGTATGCCCTGGAATTTCATTGATCTTTTGTTAATCAGCAGTCAGCACGGTGAATATGGTTGAAAATATGTTGAAGACACGTGACTCGTGGGCCAACTTATTTCAGTTTTCCTTCTTCCCGAATTACACCATATACTAGTAATGAGACCGGTGCAAAAACACCGGTAGTTTTTTAAATAATATTTTTCCTTAATAACTGTAATTTTTTGGTAAGCTATATAATTTTGTAGAGTGTTATGTTAATTTTTTTAAGCATTTTGTATTTTTTGGTTAGAAAAAAATTTAGGTGATGGAAGGCGGGTCATAACATATTATCAATTTTTTTGAGAGTTTACAAATTACTGTCAATTTAATAAAAGCATTTGTTGAGTATTATCAGATGAACTAACATTTATTGACATTTTTTTAAAGCATTTAATTATAATATATACATGTAAAAAGTAAAAAGATTTTGTAAAATTTAGTTGCAAGTTGTTTTTGTTTATCTTAGTTATATATATGTGTGTTTGTGTGTGTGTGGGAAGTGGATATTATTATTATTTTCAAATTATTCTATATTAATATATAATTTTCTGAAAACTTATTTGTTTTTTTTTTTTGAAGTTTGTTATAATTGTATATACTTACAAAACTAATATACTTCACAGTTTTCCTTTTATTTTCTTTTTAAGTTGCTTTGCCCTTATATATGTGATTTTTTTTTTGTGTAATTCGAAAAGAAGTGTTGACTGTAATATTTGTATTATTACAAAGTGAATTAGAAAAAATAAAAAACTTGCACGAATTCTCGTGCCATACTTTTAATCTTTACTCATCCCGGATATACGCTCTCTTTATCTCTTATCTATTCTCTTTCATCCACAAATTCTTTCCTTTCTACACTTCTCTTCAGTAGATCTGGATTTTTCTTCTTCAATTTTGTTCTCTTGGTATTTCATCTGTTGCATGGCCATTTTAAGTTGATTTTTGTGTTTTTTACCAAAAAAAAATTTTGAAGGTTCGTTATTATCTTTGTTCAGAAAATGGTTTTCAAATAGTTATCTAGTTACATCAAAATTTGAAAGATACGATATGTAGATATGCTATATATTATGACTATATTCATTTTGATGTTGTGTGTAATGTTTTTTTTTTTGTAAATAAATATTTGATGATGCAAATTGTGTTTTATTTCGAGAAGGGATTTGAAGCTTATGTATAAGTTTTATTGGAAGAAATTTCTCAGATGTGAAGTATACAGTGTATTGTAATTTTTACGAAAAGTGTTGTTGAAATTAGTAGTGTTAGGGAAGGTTTTGCTAGTTTCACAAAAGATGTTTTCGTAGTTGTAAAGATTATCCGATTACGCATGATTACTGAAAAATAAGTTTCAAAATCTTGTTAACTCATTCACTATTCTTCCTTTTCATTTTATTGTACTGATTCTAGGTTTATTTTTATCTTCTCTCTTTTTTTTTGGTATTTTATTGTTGTGATCTTTTTGCAACTGTATTTTTTGTTTATATACATATTTGAAAATTTTGTTGATTCAAGCTTACTCCCATTTGTAATTTGAGGAATTGTTATTCTAAATTATCGGCAAAGCTTGAGGGATAATAACTACTGAGCTGCGGGCTGATTTTACCGTGTACAACTCATCTTGAAATTATAAAATTACGACATAATTTTGACTCGCCGTGGATCGCCATTATTGAATTACTTAATAGTAATAGATAGATTAATGAAGTAACACGTATGTGTTTAGCCATTGTTTTTAATTATTTTAATGTAACTTTTGTATCAGTGTAACTATCTAATTATCGAATCATTCATAGTTATATACTTATAATAAATGAAGATAAATATTTTTACAATTGAGTTCAATTTTTTCCTTGTTTTACCCTTTATATATATATTAGTTTTATTAACCATGCCAAGCACAAATTATATTTTTTATAGTTGTATATTTGTATAAATTAATTATAAAAGTTAAACTACTTTGTATATTGTTAGTTATTGTAAATAGTAATAATGTTTGATTTGTCGACTTAGTTAGTTTTTTTTAATTTTTTATAAGTATTTTTTAGATTATTTGAATATATGTTTAATAAATTTTTTTACATAGTTTCTCATAATTATATATTTTAATAAAATTTTATTACAATAAAAAGTTAAAGAATTTAAAACTCTACATAAATTAATTTATTACATAAAAATTGTAATTGACTATAAATTAAATTTTAATCAAATAAGTTTTTAATTTGATAAGTGATTTTAGTTTAACATTTCTTAACTCGTTTAGGATCTATTTTATTAAATGTTGAACTGAGTTATAACGATGATAAAATTAATTTAACATCTATTTAGAAAGCTTTAAATAAGATATTTGTTTAAATTTTTGTATATAGATATATAAATGAAAAAATATATAAACATATGAATTCATCTAAATAAATTTATTTAGTACTATTCATTTCATAAAATGTTACTATTTCTTCCTCACTTACTCAACCTTCTTCTGTTTATAAAATTTCTTTCAGTTTCTTAATAAAAATAGGTGACTTAAATAATAGACATAAATAATAAATAAAAGAATACTAAAGATTCGACCCATACCGTTTTTGTAGAAAATTTGTGGCCACCTGACCATCTCACCCGGATTGAGGTTGGGTCCCAAATCATCCGACCCGAATTAGCAGCACAAGCGTATTTAAAACGCTATAAGCAGTTCATAACATGTCATCGTCCTTAAAAAATCTGATCGTAGTTCACTTTACTGTAGCTGTCCCTGTGTTTTACTCTGCTCAATTCCATGGTAATTACAATTCTCAAGCCTCTTTCATCGTTTTCACATATACACATTGTATATACTTGTATGTTTATTGATTTTGATTTATATCCTAGGGTTTTAACTAAAGATTTACGAATCCTTTGATATTTGGATTTTATTTTAGGGTTTATTTTGTTGGATTGCTCTTATGATGATTGAATCTCATTTTGTCTACTTTGTGTTTGCTTTGAAGTGAATGCGCAATTCTTTAAAATGTTCAAATCTGTTAAAGTTCCTTAATCTGAGTACCTTGTTTTTGAATGGGCTTATATTGCCACGGAATGAGTTAGATTTAACATGAGTTATCTTTTGTAATGATAAAGTTCACATATTTATGAGTTGGTAGTGTGTACATGGAATGTTTTAATGCTTTGGAGTTCAAATAACAGCAGAAAGAGTATTTACTTGTCATGATGTTGTTTATGGTGAATGGGTTACTCTTTATTCACCCACGGTTCTTACTCACGGCTCTGTTAAAGTTGTTTTAATGAAGACATAATTGATCATCAATTTGTGGGAGCTTGCTTGCGAACTAGTTATTGCTGTGTTTCAGGCTGATCCAGAGCTGGAAGCAATCAGGCAAAGGAGAATGCAGGAGCTGATGGCTCAACGAGGCGCTGTAAGTGATTATTCTTCAAACATATATAGATGTTATTCTACATGTTGAGAAACGCTTTTAGTGCTACGTACATATTTATTTTGCGAATTAAACTTTCTTGTTAATAGGCAAATCAGCAAAACCCTGAACAGCAAAATGACCAGGAGGAAGCTAAAAGGTCTGTATTTTTTTTTTTATAATTTGAATTCTAATTTTAAATCTTGTTACTGCAATGGTTTCTGCATCTTTTGCGACATCAGAATGCGTGGTTGGCATCTGCTTTGATCTGAATTGTTTGAACAACTTATTTAGGGAGGCAGAGGAGCGGCGTCAAATGATGCTTAGTCAGATAGTTTCATCTGAAGCACGAGAAAGGCGTAAGTCAGTAAATGTGATGGTTCTCTTATTTACTGCTACGGCTGTCCATATTTTCCCCAAATCTGATGGTTCTTTTATTTATTACTACAGATGTTCATCTCTCTGCTGAACTAATTTCTGTTATGTTTAATGTACGTGCTGTTAATGCATGCACTTTTAAAGCACAGTTTTGGGGTGGTTTAATATTTATTTGCTCACATGGCACATGACTGCGTATTATTTATAAGTTTCTCCCTCAGTCCCTTGTCCTGTTATGGGTGTTTTTGCACTATATGTTCATAACTATTAATATTTTGAATTTTTTCTTTCCTGGAAACTTTGGAATTACTAGTACTGCGGGCTCTATTAGAACTAAATTAATAGTAACTAGGCAATTTTTGGTCTATTTGGTTTAGCCGTTTAGTGGTGCAGTACAAATATACTCAATGATATTGCAACCGGTACAATAGTTTGATTTTTATACTTTTCCATTTTGATGGTTACGAAGTCAAGATAAAATCTTATATTCATTTAATCGGATTTATTGCCTTTCTTTGGGAATTTTGTGTAAATTTATTTTTCTCAATTATCAAATTAGAATTTTGTTTATTTATTTATTTATTTTTTCTCTTTAATAAAAAAGGAAGTTAATTTTGAGCTTTATTGGGCCTCATAATTGCAATGAAACAAATAATTAATCAAAGCAGGGGATGTAGGGTACCTCATATATGTGAGCATCTACCCCCCTTTCCCCTGCCTCACCACCAAAACACAGGCACATGGGAAAAAGTAATTTTTGTACTTGTTACTTCATATAGACTTCGTTTTTTAGGATATGTTACCTTCATTTCCCTTTTCTTTTTTTCAAAATATATATACCCAACGTCCAACTTCTCGTTCACTGAAGGGGCCCTTCTGCTACTATTTGACGTTTGATATTATTCTGTTGGTTGCATTCAATTGTTGATTTGCAGTTGCTAATGGAGTTTCATCCTTCTATTGTTCATCCTATAAATACATTTTTGGTGTAAGAACATAAAAATGCTCTATTCACAATCTTTTAGCATGGCTTACTTTTAAGAGCAAAAAATACTTGAAATAAAAAGTTTGAGAGATAAAAATTGGACAAATATTATTTTATTACTTGGGGGGATCTATTATTTAGTGTTTATGTGGAATGGAGAGATGCTTCTTGCTAAACAAGACTTTATTCTTTTGAAAGGGAGATGCTACTCTTGTGTATGTCTGACTTGTAAAGAACCTGCTCCTCCTATGTGGTCTTAGCGTTTGGTTTGACAGCGGTAAGCCAGGAAATAAAGCTAATCCATCCTTTCTGTCTCCCAGATATTCACTTTTTAATTTTGTATTGTTGAGCCCTAAAGGGCTTCACTGGACTATATTTAAGATGAAATAGAATATGCAACTGGTTTGTTCAAGTGAGGGGATGTTTTTGGAGGGGTAATTTCTCCTTTTCAGTGTTTATTCTGTATGATCTAGGGGTACTGTTCTCCGTGTTTCTAATGGAGGATTTCTCCTCCCTAAAGTTAATGCAAGAGGGAGCAAGATCTTTAAATTCTGCTGGATATCTTGCTACCTTTCCAAGTCCAACGAAGGAGGATAATTATAAATCTTAGGATGTAGATGAAAGAGTGCTGTAGTTAAAATTTTTTTATGTTCCAGTGGTCTAGGAAGTGGTGGACTTTAGCTAGTCTTTACTGAGTGTCTGTGGACATCATTAAAGAACATGTTGTTCTGTATTCTTTTGAAGACTGCGTGGAGAGCAGTGCCTAGTGCTTATGTGGTGGATAAGGTAGATTTGGAGATTATAAATTATATTAAAATAACTGCCAAAAGAGTGCCTAACATAATCATATAATAACACTGTAGCATTTCGAAGTAATCATTAAATCAGTGAATTGGAGGACCAGCTCCACCCTAGGTTGGTCCGAGGCAGTAATTTTATTAAGTGGGCATTTCTGGGAAACTAGGTTTTGGTCCTGAAGAGGTGAGTCACATGCCAAATGAGGGTGTAATAGGAGTGAAAAAGGTCTCATGCATGGAACATGCCATCTAAATTGCCATCAGGACTGGAATGGACAGAATTTCAGTTTTTGGAAATTGTCATGATCCTTCCCATGAGAAAGGTTTCACATATATATTAATGTGTTTGTGTTTGTAGAACTTATGGGCACTTCATTCCTTTTACCGTGCTGGGTTCATTTTAATGTTGTCCTATGAGTTACACCCTACTATATTCCATTGAACTCTTATATCGCAAATGCAGTTGCTCGAATTGCATTGGTGAAGCCTGAGAAGGCCAGAGGAGTTGAAGATGTTATAATTAGAGCTGCCCAAATGGGCCAGATAGCTGAGAAGGTAGCAGTCTGCTTCATGCTCATTATATTTTCATAGTAAATATGTATTAGTATATCTGGTTTTCCTGAGGTAACCTTGACAAGTAATATATTAATAGGTTTCTGAAGAGAAGCTCATATCATTGCTGGAACAGATCAATATTCAAACTACTAAGCAGACCAAAGTCACAGTAAGTCATTGCAATGTCACTAAGAGAGCTTTGACTGCTTTTTTACATGACTTAGACAATTTACTTATTTATTGTTGTGTATTGCTGTTTTATCTCAGATCCAGAGGCGGAGGAGTGTACTTGATGATGATGATTAACTGAGAGATCCATTAATTGTTATTTATCCTCTGTGAGATTTGAAATCTATACAATATACTTTATATTGTGGTCTGAAAATTCTATGGGTGCTGTAATTTCTTTTCGAATTGGTTATTCAGTACAGGGGTGTTTTCATCCTAGTTTGTAGCCATGTCTTAAAGATTTTAACGATGATTAAAGATGTCCATGTTTGTTCTTTTTGCTATTTTCACCCCCCAATGACTACATTTTTTAGAATAACCTTTCAAAACAAGCACGACTTTTTTATTTAATTTTTTTCCAATAAATTTTGGTGCTACAACTTATTAGTCAATCTACTTTGCCCATTGAATTGGATGATTCTCGTAAAGCAGCTATGTAACTCTGATTTAGGTATACCTGTTGTTACATTTGTTATTGCAGCGACCTCACTTAAACTATGTATTTTAAAGAAAAATTAAGTCATGCCAAGTCGTGTATATTTTATTTTAGTTGGTGCCATTTTTTGGGTTTCCAATAAAAATTTTGGAATCGATTTCGTCACAAGAAAATTGTGATGGCCCATACATTATCCCGACTCTGTTCCGGGCTGTAATCCGTAATGAAAAAGGTAGCCCCATGAGCAAAACTCCTGTCAATCTGCATGATGAGTCCTGCAATGTATTGGTGATTATGAGTGTTATCGATATGGTCATTTGAGAATTAGACGCTTTGTATAAAAAATATCCAACATATATGGTCAATGTCATTCGGGATGGAAGGTATTATTCCCTATGATCTCCGGGTGTTGTGGATATCCTAGATAAAACAGTTTAAATAGTTTTGGCCAAATCTTCTTTGGGATGGCCTAGTTTCAGCCTTAAGAGTTTTTTGTGGTGTTAATTTTTTTCTCCTGAATTCATCTTAAATTTTTCGTTTCGCGGACGATTCGTCAGTTGCTTACGGAGGATCATTTCTTGAATTTGATTGTTTTTCCGGTGAACAAGATATTTTTGACATATCCCCAACTTATTTGCAAATGAAGTTTTCTTAGTTAATCTACTTAAATATCGGGCTAATACGATATAGACTTTGTCGTTTCATAATTGAAATATTTGTTCATGCATTGTCAATTTGATCTTTGGTTATCTCTATATATAAATTGTCTTGATTTTATATCTCTTATTATTATTCATGATATTTCGAATTATCTAGTTTGCAACTAAAGAATCCAATCTCTTATTATTATTCATGATATTTCGAATTATCTAGTTTGCAACTAAAGAATCCAAGTTAGGTACCTTGTCCTCGTCAGGCAATTTTTAATGTTTCGTCCGCGATGGGGATGCATTTATTTCGGTTAAGGAAATGCTTTGTCATGAAAGCCTTGGGCTTTTCTACGGCGCTAGTCCTTTTATTTGTATTTATCTAATGTTTCATGTCTTTTAATTTTTTTTAGAAAGGAGAAATGCTATTATTTGAGTAATAATTATACTGTTGGAATAATTATATTTTTAGTAATATTTAATCTTTTCAGCAATGATTATTATTATGAACTTTTGATACGATAATATAATTTTTTTTATTACAAAAGAGGTTGTTACCTAAAAACTCACACACAGATTTACACATATATCAATTATCTTGTAAAGTATATTTTTTAGAGATGACGGGTAAAATTCAAATCACGATAATATCATTTACCAAAAGAAATTTTAAATAACAACTACATTGGAAAATAACGAAAATGAGAATAAAAATTCGGCAAGTGGAAGCATTTTTCTTCCCGCAAAAATGTCCGAATTAAAATTGCATGTTTCAATTTTATGACATGTCCACCCCCCCGATATGTTTTTGGTTAAGGATTATTTTATACGTAGCAAAAGATTTTACGTACAATAATAGTACGAAGCTCAGCAATCAAGGTCCATGACATTGGAAACTAAGATATGACATATGTTGGACAAAGTACACAAATTTATGACGATTAGCATAGAATAAGGTAATTTAGAATCTTTTTTGTTTCATTAAATAAATTTATTTATTAGTGTTCGTTTTCCAAATTATGCTTAATGTATTTAATGAAAGTTGAACATTTAGTGGCGAGTATTTTATTTAAATTTATATAACAATTAGCGATTTCTGTATATTCGGAGGGAGTATTATGGAGTATATTACCATATTTAAAACCATGATCTTTTTTAGGATACCATTTAAATCATAATCTTGAGCAATCCTCAATTATATACTCCCCATTCTTGGACTTCTGAAATTCATCACGCGCCATAAGAGGGCGTGGTTAATAAGCCCAAAAGTTGCTATCCTGTCATCAGCACCGGGGGAGAGAAATTGTGAACTTTCTGTTGAGTCGTCCCGAGAAGACCGAATCAAATGCCATCAAAATTGTTTAATTTTTCATGTTCTCAGTCTCTCTTTCTCCTTCATTGTCTGCTCCCTCACATGTTTTGTATGTATTTTGTTCAATGTCTCTGTCTAATCATTAATTATGGTTGGTTGGAAATTAGATTGTTTTAACTTAAAAAAAAAAATCAGTTCTTCTTCGGCATTCGTGAAAAGGACTCATCTTTAATCTCAGATACTTACACATTTCTTTATTTTTGAGTTTAGTTTTCATAGGCTAGTTTGATTAGTGAAAAAAAGTTCCAATCTTGTCTCTATGTTTTTTCCCCCTTTCTTGCATGCCAACAAACAGAGTGTGAGATAAAGCTGATCCAAAACCACCATATGCCTATCAAACCCACCTGAATTCTGGTATTCCGATTGTCTGTAAGTTGTTTTCCGGCGATACCCAAATGGAGAAAGAGCCACTTCTTCCATATATTAGAACCAAAAGGCCACAACCCTCACCAACACCATCACTCTGTCCCCTCCCAGAAGACGATGAAATTACACTTCCTCCTCATCCTCTAACTCCATCAGAATTCAAAGACCGCCTCGTCTTTGGCTCATCTCCCAAAGAGCCGTCTTCTTCCTCCTATTTTGATGCCCTAAACTTAGCCCTAAACTCCCCCAAGTTTACCCCTGTTGCCGAAGACGCCATTGCCCTTTCTGACCCACAAACCTCTCAACATTCTTGGTTAATTGATCCCAATTACTCAATTCACAAAACCAACCTTCACCGTTCCAAAACTGCTCCGGCTATGGCTGTAATCAATGATGTTCAGCACCCATCTATGGCGAAACCGCCCCAATTAGGTTCTTCCTCTTCCATTATTAGACAGGCTTTTCTTTTGTTGATTCTGTATCTAAGTCTTGGCGTGACTATATATTGGATATTCAAAGATCATTTTCATGCAGTTGAAACGAACCTTGTTGTTGATGCTTTATATTTTTGCATTGTGACTATGTGTACAATTGGGTATGGTGATATAACTCCTGGTAGTACTCCAACAAAATTGTTTTCGATTATGTTTGTGCTGGTTGGCTTTGGTTTCATTGATATTTTGCTAAGTGGGATGGTTAGTTATGTTCTTGATCTGCAAGAGAACTATCTTTTAAGAAGTACTGTTAATGTTGGGAGACACCGTAATGGTCAATCGTACATAATTGATTTTAAGAAGGGTAGGATGAGGATTCGAATGAAGGTGGCGTTGGCTTTGGGGGTCGTGGTTCTTTGCATTGGAGTTGGTGCGACTGTTATGCACTTTGTTGAGAGGCTCGGATGGGTGGATTCATTTTATCTTTCGGTTATGTCTGTTACTACTGTTGGATATGGTGATACGGCATTTTCTTCCATGGCTGGTAGACTTTTTGCTTCAATTTGGTTGCTTGTGTCTACGCTAGCTGTTGCTCGAGCCTTTCTTTACCTGGCTGAGGCTAGAGTTGATAAACGTCATAGGAGGATGGCGAAATGGGTGCTTGGTCAGGATATGACTGTTTCTCAGTTTCTTGCGGCAGACATTGACAATAATGGCTTTGTGAGGTATGAAGTTTGTCTTTGGTACTATTGGATGGAACTTCTTTTATGAGGCATTTACTTGCAGCACTTTCATAGCATATGTTAGTAAATGTTATGTGCATTTCACGTGCCTTGATTGATTAGTTGTATTTCAGGCTGATCCAATGCCTAATAGCGAGCTTTATATGACCAAAATTTAGCAATAGCTTTCTGGTTTTTTGGCTCAACAATAGATTGTGACAATTTTTTGTGGATAGATAAGTTACTAAATTGTAGAGTAGCATAATCAAAGTTGGTGACATAGTTGGTTAGATCTTAAAGGATTTGGAAATTGCAATCCCCGAAGGTCAATTAAGAATTTGCATCAAAAATTAAATTTGGTCCAGCACTTCAGCTGCATCTATGATTTGGTACAAATTTCCTCTTTTCCCTTATGAATAGTGGAAATTTGCAGGCTTTTTTATGTTCTATGGATTCTGGAAACGGTTGCATGCTGGGATTTTCAGTACAACTATTTGTCACTGTGACATAGGACAAATTTCTTGCTTTAGATGTACCTAAGTACAGTACCTTATAGCTGCATTTTATTGAATTCTTTTGCTCTATGATTTATTGAGTTCTTGTTATTTAAGTTAGCGGACTGTCTTCGTTTTGTGGGAATTAGTCTTCTAAATAAAAATGCTTATTCTATAAGAAAGGTAGATCCATAATGTTGTCGTGGAAATTATAGTGTATTATTAACCATTTGATTGGGAACTTATCCCTTAAAAGAAAAAGCTATTTACTTGTGAGGAAAGAATCCTTAATCACCAAATTATTAGATGTTAATTTGGGTAATTCTATTTAAGACTGCGAATTTTCTAAATTATTTCCTATGAAACTTATATTCCAGTTTCCCCTAGACAAATTAAGTCCAACTTTTCTATTAGAATCTTTCAGATCTGACCAATTCGTTCCTCTACATCAGAAGACCTCAATGTAACTACAAAAGCTTATTCCAAATACTTATTAATGACTTCACAGAAGGCTTTTTATGTTTCGTATTAACGTTTATAGTTGTATTTTCTTTCTTCCTGAATGTGCTGCGCTTTCTTTAAATGGGTTATTCCTGAATCCTGATCTAATTATCTTATCATTGTAAGTGAGCACTCACATACTCTCCGTAATTCAAAAGTTCTGTATATGTGTAACATGTTCTATTTTCAATCCTAGTTACACCAATCATATCTGAGCCTGGCTATTGGAGAGCAGACAAATGATACTTGACTTGCTGTGATGTTGAAGGAGCCTTAAATCATCTGTTGTACTACCAGCGTTTTGTTTTGAAATCATATTAATAGGGATTCAAATAAGTAATATTTTGTAATTGAGATTGAATTTTTCAGTATTCATATCAAATCTTTGTTATTTATATGAATAGTAATTTTTTGTCCAATTAGATCTAGGCTTGACAGAATCAATGCCATTCATGTGGTATTTGCAGCAAGTCGGAGTATGTTATTTACAAGCTCAAGGAGATGGGAAAAGTGTCCGAGAAAGACATAACGCCAATCTGCAAAATGTTTGATCGACTTGACACTGGCAATTGTGGGAAGATTACTCTTGCCGATCTTATGGAAAGTCATCACTGAGGTATTTAAACGAAACTTATATCATGGAATATGGATGTCACATGCCTTGACCAGGATATATAATTGTGACCACTGATTTAGCAGTGGCAATTGGAGAACTCCATTTGTCCCATAGAGCAACAAAAGTTCGAATTTGAAGTTCAAATGGATATGGCTGTACTTGTAAGCACTCAACTTCCTGATCTGACACTAGCTGGTCAGAGGATGAAGTTTATCTGTTTACGAGAGACGTATCAGTTCACCTGGTTGGTCCAAACTGCCTGATCTATGGAAGCATGATAATGTGTTAGAATACGAATGAATCCCAGAATATACCAGAGGTAACGGCACCTGGTTGGTCTCACTGCGATTTCATCGGGCATTGAATTTGTTTTAGTGGTTTGTAGGATTTTTATTCCTGTATATAGTAAATAGCAACTGCATGCAATTCAAAGATGTCGAGACAGGGCTGTGTTTTCTCACGAGTTTTCCAGCTTCTGTTATTCTGGTTTCGCTCTGAGTTGTTTTATTTTCCTAGTCATAGTTAGTTATCGCTATACTCATTCTCTTCCAACCCAACACACACCATCTCCATCCCAGCAGCTTGTTCTTATCAAGAGGCTGGGAGATGTACTACTGCAGCACGAATATTCGTCATACGTTCAACTATGATCTCGCGATCCTTTGTTGAATGTATGACTCACGCAAGTTTAATGTATGCATCGTTCGAGCAGATGTGGATTCTGCTCCAACTTTAGCGATCATTAAGTGTTTTCGCATGGTTATTTACATCTCCCAGTCCCCTACAGTTACTGGGGGCTTTGAATTCTCAAGCTAGCAAGTACGTAGTAGTTGATTATAGTAGCAAGTAGTTGATTTCAGTTTGTTGGATGATCGTGGCAGTGAGAAATATGTTTTCTTTATTACTTTTTCAGGACAACATAAATTAAAAATGGTTAACTAATTAGCGAGGCCATGACCACGGCCACATATAGGTTGAGACACCTTCTAGACGGAAGGTAGTGTGTCAGACTTCTGAAACCAAGTCTAAAAAATTTTCATGAGAAAGCAATTAGAAAATTAGAAGGGGAAAAAACATTTGCTTTTGTATTATATTGTTCATAAAGGAGAAAAAGTATTCGGTGTAATGAAAATAAGCCACACGATCGAACACTTCCAATAATATATATATAGGAATCGATCCATGACTAATGTTAGTTATTGAGACTTTTGTAATTAACACATTTATAATTATCGATCGAATGATCTAACGATGAAAATTAAATAAATAAATAAAAAAGGCCCTTTTCGCCAGTGAGACTGGCGGAAGGTATGTAAATTTTTTTTTTCTTATCTTTTATTCGTTGTTTCCTTATATACCTTTTCTCGGCATTTGTTTACACAGTCTTGTTTTATACATCTCAGTTTTCTAGTAATTCTGAAGGAGAAGTTGTTCGTTTTATACATCTCAGTTTTCTAGTAATGCTGAAGGAGAAGTTGTTGCTGAAAGAGCGAAAACGTGCTTCAAAAGTTGTTGGTTTCATGGTTTCCATCTGCTGGGAGGTTTTAGATTAATGAAGAAACTGGAAAGCTTAAAATTAATTGCAACGACGAAGGAGTTTAATGGATTACAGCCTCCTCAACTTCAAATCTTCATGAGTTTGGTAGGCTTTATGAGTACAAGCCATGCTATGAAAAGCTGGTTCCGAAGCTACCAGAAGCTGATGATATCTCAAGAAACCCTTTGGTGGTTTTTCAGGTGTGTAACATGTGCATAACCATGTTCTTTTAATCTTATTTTTCATTTCTTTTACTAGTCTTTTGAATGTTTTGTGATGGATGTTCATATAAATATATTAAGTTGATATGTCTCGACGGTTAGTTAGTACTTAAAAAAAAATGTAAGTAAAGGGTTTTTTTTTTATCTTCAGCCAGTTTCTTTGACGGAAAAAGTTTTCTTTTTTTATATGCATCCGTCAGTTTTATTGGTGGAAAGAACCTTTTTATTTTTTTTGTTTGATTTCCACCGTTGGATCATCTGATCGACGATAATAAATGTGTTAGTTACGAAAGTCTTCATAGTTAATATTAGCTATGGATCGGCCTCCTATATATATATATATACACACACATACATACACACAATAAAACCTCTATAAATTAATAATGTTGGAACCAAAAAATTTTATTATTTTAGAAAGGTATTAATTAATCGATAAATTAAGGTTTTATTGTAATAAAGTTGAATTTTAATTACATCAAAAATTCATTGTTGATAAATTCATTGCACTCATTGCATTCAAGATTCTTTACAACTTTTTAATGTAATTCGAGAGGACAATATCAGAACTTTTGAATGCAATAAGAAAAGTTCAAGATGAGTTCAAACTAGATATAAATTTTAAGAAAAAGCAAGTAATGCTAGAATCATATTTTTCTAAATTGTTTTAGGTATATTTATAATTTTGAAAAATTATTAATTTATAGTTTATTGAGACCATATATTTATATAGAGATTTTCTGAAAAATTATTATCTTATTATCTCATTGAAATTTATAATTCTTATAATTAACTCAAATCAAGACATGATAAAATTATTAATTTATCAAATATTAATTTATAGAAATTTTATTATACATCGAGTCCTTTCACATCTCAATCTGAAGTTAGCTGGAAGAAACAAAATAATATGAAAAACAAAGTTTCTAGATTTGTATATTTTTATTAAATTATCATGTCTCAAATCTATTTTAAAAAGACAGAGACATTTTTTATAGATAAACCCTTGACAAAATTGCGAAAATCAAAGTGGAGTTGATAGCATATGATTGAGGTATGTTGACTTTCATCGTTTCGGTCAATTTTAAAAACTGCTATGGAAAATCATAATTAATACTTGTGTGACTTTATCTATTCCAAATTTAAACGTACACTTCAGTTTATACAAAATTTTATAATTTATAATTTATAATTGAAATGAAATTTTTATTTTTAATAAATTTAAAGTGAAGTTTCATAAAGTATATAAAAAATATTTTTGGATACAAATTTTTTATATTCTTAAAAATTTATATCACAAATAAAATTATGATATTCACAAATAATATTACGTTAAAAAAATGTATCTTAAAATGTAATAATTAATGTGTGAGTATGGTTGATCACTTGATCATTATATAAAATTATATTTGTGTGTGTATTCGCTATAAGAAAATTAAGCTCAATTTTGACTATTTCGCTGTAGTTCAACGGCTGGTACGAATAAAATGAAGAGTTTGAAGCTTCGATGTATTTGATTTTACTATCAAATACAAATGTCTTTTTGGAATATATGCAAGATATTTAAAATGTGACATCCGTTTTAAATCCTACTGTCGTGTACTCCTTTCTTTCGAAAGAGCAAAACAAATGACTTAACATATTTTTTTTACATAATTTTAGGTAAAATTTAATATATTTTAAATATTTAATTTAATTTAATAAAAATAATAAAATAAAACTTTAGAAGATAAATATTAATATCATTAAAAAATTAAATTTATCTTAAATATTTAATATGTAATAAATTTAATATAAAAATATGTACCGCTATAATAACTAAGTCACTTAATTTAAGACGGTGATAACATATGACTATAAATATTTGCCATGTTTCATTTTATTTATTTAAAGTTATATGTTATCAATGCTCTTCATTTGACTCGTACTATTGATAAGAGACAAGAGCGGTACATGTATGTCATTTAGCTGAATGCTACTCCGTATAAAATAGTATCAAAGATCTAAGCAGTGTCAAGTTTCAATCGCTAATCAAATAATCGTTAATCAAATAATTATAATAGTTTATAATCGTTAATCAAATAATTTAAGAGTTCAAATTAAATAATTAAAAAAAATACATAACTTTTTCACCAATAACACCGACAAAAATCTTTTAATTTAACTGCGTTCGAAAATATAACAGATCTCAGTTATATGCCAGTAACACATTTTGCCTACCATCGACGGAAAGACCCTTCCCTAAACACATCAGCCGCCCCTTTCCCTTCCCTTTCTTCTTCTTTTCCCCTTACTCCTTTTCTCCCTCACCATCGTACCCGCCCATCACCTCTGCTCTTCTCGCCGGCTATCAAATTACTTTGGAAAAGCCTAAATCTGCTACAAATTTCAATCCCATGAGAGCTGCAGAGCCTTCTGCAATAATTGGATCAACAAATCCCTCTTTTGAGTCAAGGCAACAACCTAATACTATCTCTATGAAAATCACGTACCTGCAACATAACTCGAGCGACTCACTCTAGTATCAATACCTGCATCTGTATTGACTTTAACGAAAGAGGCCTTTGCCATGATTTGACAATAGGTAAAGGTTGAGATTGATCACCAACACTAGGCAAATTATCTTGTATAAATTCATTTATTAGGCGAGTTGCTGAGGAAAACACACCGATTCCGTCACATTTGCTCTTCCCCTCGTCGGTCAATTAACCTCAACCTCCAAACCACCATCACACCACCTCTCTCTGTTTCTCCTTCGGCCGAATCAACCTCAACATCAGCCTTCCGCTAGTAACACAGTTTCCCTTCGCTAGTAACACTTTATATATATTTTTAGTAACTAAAGACTTCGTAACCAAAATTTTAGTAACCAAGTTAAAGGCTTTCTCTTATTGTTACCGGCAGAAAGATTATATATATTTTTTAGTTATTTTATCTGAAATTTTGAATTATTCGATTAACAATTATAAATGTATTAACTACAAAAGTTTATATAACTAATTTTAGTCATGAATCAAACTCATATATATATATATATATATATATATATATATAATCTCACAGTATGATTATTTATTGGAGTAAAAAGAATTGTATACTTCTTCAGCAATTCAGTTTAATAGATGTGATAGTGTATTATTGGTTCATTCAAAAGAAAAACAAAAAATAATAAAAAACCAGAAAAAACGTTTTGGTGGAAAATTTTAAATTCGTAGTGATAATGTTAAAAAAACATACTATATATAAAATTAAAGACGTGTATTTTAGTTTAAAGTTGTGTATGGGTCAATATCATTCCCCACCATAATATGAATGTAGGGCTATTGATGCTACATGATTTGTTGAATAATTTCTGTTCATTCCTCCATTATTTAAATTATGGGTGCTTTATGCTATTTAACCTAACTATCTAGTAACCACAGATTCTTTAGGTCTAGGTGGTTCATTAATTTCCTTACTTTCAGTTGTAATGATTCACAGAAGAATCTTACCTTTTTATATATAGTACATATTGATACATCAAAATCAAGCAAAATGTGAAGTATACTATTTATTTTATGTTTCTGGAAAAAAATAAAATAAAGTGCAATAACTCAATTGATTGTATGTTAATATATATTCATTGATCAATTGCTTTTCTTTCTCATTAATTAATGTCATGGCAGACACCCTATGATATAGGATCGATATTTTAGTAAACAGAATAATATAATTTCGTTTCTATCATCAATTTTGTTTTATGCCTAGAACAAATTATTTTGGAATATTAAAATATATTTCTTTTGGAAAAAAGTAATATGAAAATAAATAGAGAAAAATGAAAATCAGTAGTTACTGATTCTCTTTTGTCAGCAATATTCTATATTTGACAATTAAGTGCATTAATGATTTAATAAATCTTAGATTCTATTTATATTTTACTATTCTATTTTTCTAATTTTGAATGCTTGTTTATGTAAATAAAAAGAGTGACAACTACTAATCTCCTTTATTCTCAAATGATATAATAAGCGCATGATTCTCTTTTTCAAAGTTCAAAAGCATATATATGCAACAACAAACACAAGTACATAACCAAATTAAACATTTGAACAAGTCGTCATATCTCTCAAGCTTTATATATTCAAAAATTTCAGTTGAAAGCATTATTACTACTAGAACCACCAGTTTTTCTAGCTAACCACTGGCCTACTTTTCTCTAGTTAAAGTAATTTCAGCCCTTTGAATTGGTCCTCAGACATTGAAATATGTTGATTATATCCCATTTATAAAATTGAGTTTTTCTTTTTTCATGGCAGAGTTAATTATAATATATGTATGTGTGTGTATCCCATTTATTATTATTTTTTTTTTGTAATAATTGTTTTTGACGGCCCCATTCGGGTAATACCATCATTACAAAACCAAGAAACTGAGTAACTTTTATATTGATTTCTAGAGTAATCGTTAAAAAATTATTTGTGATTATCTTGTTGAATACTTACAGAATATACCCCCGACGTGTTTTATAGAAAAAAGAGGTATATTTAAAATATTTGATGTTCGAATTACGAAGCTCTAACGTCAATTATATGAGTTAATTTTAAAGAATTTTGCAATAGCGAATATTTTAGGTTCTATGGTTGTTTACATAATTTATGATATTAAACGCTACACCAAAAAATAAATTAAATTTACATCAAATTTATACTTTAATATCATGTTTGATTACTACAACATCCGTTCCAAAACTAAAAATATATTTCAGTTTACGCAAACGACAAAATTTGATAATCCAAAATTGAAGTGAAATGTTTTAATTTTAATAAATTTAAAGTGAAATATTATAAAATATACGAAAAATACTCTTAAATACAAACTTTTATATTTTGATATTTTTACAATTTCATATCACAAATAAAACTACAATATTCACAAATAATATTATATCAAACGAGAAATATATCTTTAGAATGGAAGGAGTGTACATTTTTTTTTTTATGTAATTCATCTTATAGGATGCCGAGATAACATATATGCAGCTCTTTGTGACGGCTAATTTCTACCATCACTATATAGGTGTTTTATATTTTAAAATTTGTATTAACCATAAAAGTTGTAATAATTGTATCATACTAAAATATAATAAAATTACAAATATTTTGAAGTTTAATTTATTGTCAATTTACCGTAAGAAAGTCTTAAACTTCTTGTGTAAAATAACGCGATGTAATTATTTCATCTACTATCTCAAATATAAGATGCGCCAAAGTCTAAAAGGTTCATTTGTAAGAGTTGCGCACACCTAACATGAAACCTGCCCTGATATCTTTTGTATTGAAAATGATTTTTCTGACTTATTACTTTATAATTATTAAGTTTTAGAATAATAAAAAAAAGGGGGGAACCACAGGATCTCCATAATAAAAGATTGTAGGAAATCTTGAATAGTTAAGAGTACACATTCAATATTACACGAAAAATTCATATGAATTAAAGGTAATATATAGTTGTTGAGCTCTATATATCCATTTTAAGATAAAATTAAGAACTCTTATAATTTATATTTTGAGGGAATAATGCAACTCTCAATATCTCTTAGAATACGATCTAACAGAACTTCAAAAGTTTCACAATAATGAAATTTCATAATTTATGAAAAATTTCTTACATCACACTTAATAAAAATAAAATTAGATTGAATCAAATTATTATTATTTGTTATATATGAAAAATTAGAGTTGAGAGTAAACTCTTTCATTTTAGGATTAACACACGTGATCGGCTTTTTAAAATCAAATCATATTGTTCTTAGTTATAAATATAGTAGGATTGACTCTTAGAATAGTTATGATAACAAACTCAAAGGAAGATAATCATATTTAATACGAATAACTTAAAATGTCACATATATTGGAGACGACTAAGTCAAAAATCTCATGCAGTCTTTGACCTTTATTATATAGATCGTCATACCCAACCTTCATATAAACATGAGTAGGTTATTATATTGCGAATATCAATTTGCAGCATCATTAATATCTGTGGCCGATAACACTATAATATTATATATGTTGCGGAAGTGCAAACCACCCAAAACTGTTGCGATTAATGTTACAAATGGATCTTCCAAAGACAAGAGCTTTGGCAGCATATATATATATATATATATATATATTAGTTTTGGCAGCATTTGGTTCTATAGGAATAGTAGTATTGTGTACGTTCTTACGTTTGTGATGAATATTTTTTACGTTAATTAAAGTCGGGATCTTAATTTGTCTTTTATATATATGATTTTCCAGGTAAGCCAAATCAAGTTAGTCACAAACAACAGAGAAACTTACCTCATACAAGTTTTAAATCTGTGCACGTACAAAGTATTTTTTTTTTTCAAGTAAGATAGTATTTTTTTTTCCTGTTACAAAAATTTTTAGTGAGGAGAGATTTTTCGGTTATGGTTAACAAGACTTAAACTCTCAATAAAATGAGAGAATTTGTTGAGTTTTATCAACTAAATTAATTTTCGTTAGCAAATAAAAATGTATTTTCTAACAAAAAAATAAAATTATACAAAACTTGTATCTCAAAACTAATAATATCTCGTCAAACGAGTATAATCACAAGAAAAAATGAAACTCATCGATCTAATTAAGACTTGTGAAGTATAGTAGCTATTGCCTTGCGTCAAAAGCATTTTTTTTTTCTCTTTGTTGAAGAAATCATTCTTTTTTCTCATATTTTTTATGGTTTTGATGAAAATGCAAAATATTTATGATCGTCAATTATTTGGTCAGTTGGCTAAAATTTGGTGACTGTCTATTCCGAGTACTACCTTTTACCGGCTACTACTACTAGCAACAAAAGCTAGCCTTTTTGGGGGGGAAAAGTCATTTTGCGCATGCATGTTTTTCATTGCCAAATTATTGATTTATGCCTAAAATCGCTACATATTATGAGACGTATAACTTTGTTTATAAATTACTTTACGACAATAACAACTTACAAATATAACTAAAAAGTTGATCGATTTAGTACAGAAGTCATTATTTTTTCGCAGATGAGTTTAAGTTTAATAAATTTAAAACGAACCCTATCAAAACATGCCAAATACTGATGTGACAGAAAACTTTAAAAAAAAAAAAATCTTATTTGATCCAATGATACTTTGAAAAGAATAATGATAGATTTTAGCCAGGTGCCCACTGCACCGAGGGGATACTATGCTTTAGTCTTGGTCCATAAATTACGCTATATATGTTTCGTAACACGTGGAAATTATAGAGATAATTAAGCAGCACTGCACTTCCTACTTCCTAGTAAGCTAGCTTTGGGAGATGAGGACACAACCAGATGCTCATATCTTACTTTGGCCTTTGGGGCTTAATAGTCTCATCTTTAGAATAAAATTATATTTCTTTCGTTTTATAAAATAAAATATTTAAATTTTTGATAAATATTATTATTACATTTTTGACTTAAAATTATACATACAAATAATAAATTTTTTTACAAAATTTGTTATAAATATTTAATTTATAAAATAAGAAAATTATAATTACAAAATTTTCAAAATATTGTATTGTAATGAAAATTGACATTCAGTTATGCTTTATAATGAGGTCCCAATGATAATTCCATATCTGCACTTTTATTTTATATATATTTCTCACACGCTCTTGTTTGATCACTTTACTTCCGTTTTATATATTTATTATTAATTTGTTTTTACAAGAAATCTATTAATTTATGCAAATGAGTAAAAAGTCCCCATACAGCAAGATATTGAATGCGAAAAGGAAATTGACAACAGAAAGGCATATGCCTGCTTGTAGATCGAGGCCAAAGCTGCTAACTCCTGCGGCTTTACCCGTCACACGGGTCCATGGACCCAACGGGTCCATTGATAATAATTTTATACATTAATTAATTATTTATTACTTATTTTTGACTTATTTAATTACCGGCTCTAAAGTAGTTTCTCTTACTCTTCATCAGATTTTAAACCTTTTGATTTATTTTGTGTCCTATTTATCACATAATTTATTTTTTTTCGTGATTCACCTGTAACATATTTCGTGATTCACCTGTAACATATTTTCAAATGTGTGCGGCACATATTTAAACTAATATAAAAATAGACTAAATTAAATTTTAAAAGATAAATTCAAATGTTAAAATTTTAAGTGTATTATAGATATTTTCAAAATATATTAATTACATGAGTTTTAGATGCATTAAAACTCGTACTACACATTAAAAATATGCTGCAAATGAAATGAGATGGAGGTAGTATATTTCATTCCAAAATATGTTCAATGTAGTATTATTTAATATTTTTAAAGTATTTTTGTGATATGAATATATATAGATATAAATAGATTATATATATCATTTCACTGTTACAAAAAATAGTAAGTTTTACTTCAATTATGAATTATATGATTTTATAAATATATTTAATGTAAAATAAAATATTAAAATATATTTCTAATTTAAAATGATAGAATTGTTATTTAAAAAATTACAAGGCGGATTAGTGGCACGAGTCGTAACATTTCAAGCGTAGCATGATATTCGGAAACAGGACAAGACGGGTAATCTGCTCTCGTCACGTCCCGAAGAAGATAGGAAAGATACGAAAGTTGAGTAAGAAAAGAAATATATTCTTCTTTTTTTGTTAAAAAGTTTAGGAAGAGGAAAGAAAATTAGTTTAAAATAATCGGTATTTTAAATTTTTTTAAAAAGTTGAAAATAAATTTCTCTCTAATATTTTTCTTTTTTGAAAAGAAAATTAAGAGAAAAATCTGCATTTTTTCTACTAATTTTTTTTTTCTTTTTTTCCTTCATAAATGAACTCCAAGATCCAATGTAAAGGACACCGAAGAATCCAAGTGGAGGTGATTTGTCTTCTTAATTCATTTTAAACCAACACATAATGGATTATGTGGGTTCTATCAATGGACCAAATACCCAAATACGATTGGAAACTTTTTTTTTTTTGAAAATACTATGAACATCAACAACTTGCACAAACAAATATATACAAACATATGTCACAAATTATCAATTACAAAAATTTTAATTTTAAACTCATCAGAGTTCACTAATTTCAAAGAGTTTATCAAATCAATTTGTACACATTTATTTGTATACAAGTTCGCGTTGATGTGACCGTCTTTTTTTTCCTTCTCTTTTTTCCCAAGTTACTTTGATGTTAATATGGATGTGGAAGCCGCGTCAGAGCTTCAAATAAGTATAAGTAACAAAAACTAAGAAATCTGCCTTTCCGAAAAAAGTTCATCTACAGCTTTAATATATGTATAAAATAAAATAAAAAGACAAAAGGAATATTGATATTATGAAAAAAATTAAAATTATTCAAAATTTTCTAAATATAATACATTTTCCTTAAAATAAAATCGTGTCCTACTTTTGATTATGTATACATGTGATTAGTAGTTAGATGGCATATTCTTGATATAATTAAGAGTGATTATCAGCTTAACAGTCTTGTGGGGTTGAGTTGATCTCCAATTTTCTTTTGCTAGCTAGCTGAGAAACATATCTCAAATTGCAACAGCTTTATAAATAGACAGAAAATAAATCATAAATTATTATATATCGAACTATTCACGTTTATTCTATAATATATGTATAGTCAAAATTTTTACTATTTCAATCATTTCTAGAGATAATTAAATTAGGTCGGCTTTAGTAGTCTACCAGTACCATTTTTTCTGTATGCTTGTATAAATTGTCTGTGCCTAACTTAGGTCCGTAATATACGAAATTATAAAATATGAGAAATTATATAATATATGTCAAACAGCTGGGTCAAAAAATGATAACAATAGTATTCTGAAATTAATCATGAGCTGAACAATTGTATTTGTGTTCATATTGATATTGAAAACTGATGATATATAGAATTTTAAGAGGATGTCATCTCATTCCGTATTTCCGTATACGAAAATACGGAGTAAATTATTATAATTTAAACCATGACGACAAGTGTTGATAAATTACAGCTAATTTTTGTGGAGACCAACAAATGATCAATAAACACACAGAGTTGGAAAAACATCTATTGGAATCCTATTTGCAGCATTCGAATAATTTTTTTGTTTCGACTAAAATTTGTCTCCTATAGTTATTTATACCGGTTATCATTTCAAGTGGTAAGAGTGTTTTTTTTTATAATTTAAAAATAAGAGATTAAATATTATGGAGTGAGAATAAAATAAAAATTAGGTTAGAAGTAGAAGGTGATTTCACCCCTAAAAAAAATATTAGTTAAGAAAGGTAATTGGTATTATTAAAGCTAATATGTACATCCACATTCTTATTCATCTGCGATCATGTAATTGCAATATAATTGTTTAAATTAATTTGTTTTTTATTTTAAATAAAAAGTAGGCATCACGTGGCATGCACGTGAGTTCACAAGAACTGACGATGGCTCCCCATCAGCAAGACAAATCAAACTAGGAAGAGGTTGAAAATTAGAAACAGCCAAACCATGGAAAATCAAAAGGCAAAGGATGAAGAGAGAAAGAGAAATTCTCGCACGTGCCAAGTCAAGTAGTAGGCTAGGGTCAACAGCCGTTGCTGAGCTGAGACACGTGTTAAGGAAATGCCATAAAAGGCTTTGTAAGTTGTGAGTTGTGAGTTGTGAGTTGTGAGTTGTGAGTGAGTGACTGCTTGGAATTTCTACTAACCACAAACAACAATCTTATGCACGTAAATTATTAGTCATCGTTGACTTCTCTCTCTCTCTCTCTCTCTCTCCCCTCATGTTCCCAAAGCCAATTACGGCTTAACTTGTTCAATTTTTATATTTCTTCCACCTATAGTTTTTCTCAATACAAGCAAAAGGCTTTTTAAAATCTTATTTAAGGTTGTATTATATCTAATCAGTTCCACTAAAGAATCCCACATACAAAAAATACTCCTTAACATTGTTACTGTATTTATTTTGTAAAAAATCTTTATGCTTAGAATTATGAAATGTATGGTAACATATCTATACATTTTCTTCGTACGTGTCTATACATTTTAATTTCCTTGTTATATACTGTATGATTTGTTCGCGAAGAGTTGCAAATTTTACTTTTTGGTGAAAAAATAAAAATATATAACATTACCGTTCTAGTTAAATAGAGAATTTGTCTATTTGATACGGAACAATGAATATAGATATATACTTAATACTACCAACTGAGCCAACACATTTCACAAAACTTAATTTTGTTTCCATAAATGGAGACTAACTTTTTTGTACTTAGTTACATTATTTATATGTGTCTGTGTAATCATGCATTTACTAACAAACGTAGTAACTAATTCCATGACCCGCATGCTCCAAGATCTTGTTATATGCCTTGGACGAAATCTGCAATTCTTTTTTTCTTTTTTTTCCTTGTGTGTGTGTGGATATTTTGTGGTTGAAAAATCTAACACTAGGTATATGATTGTATACGAGCGTGGTGGGAGCCTTTAATAATTAATTCATCCTTTTGTTTTGATTTTTTTTAGAGATTCTTGTCTTCTTGATTTTGGCTAAAAAGAATAAATATTTCTGTGTGTTCGTTGATACTATGAAGTAAGAAAATATTTATTATGAAGCCATTAGTTGGTAAAAATTCGAATACATCATTAGTTATCAAATTTGGGTTCAAATCTTGTGGCATACCTTGATATTGGACTAGAATAGCATTCACACAAATTAACTTTTTATAAAAGAAATGTTGAAAAATGATAGCGTAAATATTTCTTTTTTTTTTGGTTTTTATTTAGTTAATAAAATATGATTGGAATAACATAAAATCTTATATTCTTAACAGAAATAATCTTATTTAAAAGAGGTTTTTTTTAATTCAATATATACATAAAATTCAATAATATATGTTATAAAAATTAATTTATTTAAAGATTCATTTCAATATGACACCGAAATTTCTAAGTGCAATGAAAAAAATAAGAGATGAAATTCACCTACATGTGAATTTTAAAAAAAAATAAAAATTGATTCATATTTTAGAATATCTTAAATATATATGTAATTTTAATAAATTATTAATTTATAATATTGTTGAGATCATATCTTAGTATATGGTCTTTCTAAAAATTATTATCTTATTAATTTATTAAAATTTTTTGTTTTTTAAACTGACCCAATTTAAAATCAAAATAAATTATTATCTTAAAGTGATTATTAATTTATCGAATATTAATTTATTGAGATTTTACTACAATTACCGAAACTTGTAATAAGCCGTAAAAAGCATGGAGACTATAAATATATGAATAAAGGAGAATGAAAAACTGTAGTCACCAATAATACAACCAAAGACTTTGTTTGTGCTTATCCAAGGTTTTTAAAGGTAAAATGAAGACTTCATAAACCAAAGCTTGACAAACTTCTCTCTCTCTCTCTCTTCATTTTCTTCCTCTTTTTGCTCAAAATTCATTAATTATCTCCATGGCTAAACAACCAAGAGATCTCTACCATGGTCCATTTCATGATCATCAAAGATCATTTTTTGCCTCTAGCTCTACTTCCTCCATTAATGTAAATAATGATCACATTGATCATCCTTCTCCATACATCATGAGCTTCACCGAGAGTTTACATGGATCCACCGATTATAACACACTTTCCAAAGCTTTTAACTTGTTGTCGGAAGAATCTTTGTCTACTCCAAAAGATGATCGAAAGCCTAAAATAGAGACCACCGGAGAATATTCTCCGGTACTTACACCAAACTCATCGGTTTTTTCTTCTTCCACTGAGGCCGGGGATGATGAAGAGGGTAACAATATTAGCAAGAAAGAGAAACAATCCAAAGGTGAAGGAGAAGATGGTAATTATACTGGAGAGAGTTCAAAGAAACTGTAAGTTTTTGTTTTTATATTTTAAATATATAAATTATTGATAAATGTTCTTGAAATAAAGTGAAAATTGATTGATGAATATAATGGTGTGGACGAATAAATATAATATAGCAACAAGGTGGTGAAGAAGAAGGTAGAGAAAAAGGAGAAAGAAGCCAGGTTTGCTTTCATGACAAAGAGTGAGGTTGATCATCTTGAAGATGGATATAGATGGAGAAAATATGGACAAAAAGCTGTCAAGAATAGTCCTTATCCAAGGTTTGATTATTTTTAGTTTTGTACTTTAGTTTCATTTGAATTAGATCGATCAAACTGGCTACTACATACACCTTAATTTGAATTCAATTTCCTATTTTGAATATATCACACATATTTTTAGGATCAATTGGAACAAAATAATTAATGCTAGCTCTATCTAATTGTTGTTTTAATTAACACTTATCTCCTTTCAGCGAAATCTTGAAATTTCTTGAATAAATTAATTGGGAGTCCCCATATATCAGGTTGAATTTTTGTTTTTATTCTCTCCAACAATTGAAAAGACATCCAAATAAAAAAGATTGAGAAACTAGAAATTTCGTTCACATTACGTGCGTACATTAGGGTTTAGCTCGATCGAGCTAGTAGTGACTACCTAGCTAGAAGTCTACAAGCGGAGAAAATTCCAAATTAAGACGTACATACACTTTCTCACACATGACTTCTTGGACAAGTCTATATAAATACATGAGATAGAAATATTATGCTACATTCATCACATATATATATAGTTAGTTGCCCCTTTGACTACGTTATACTGTACTGTAGTATATATACTAGCTAGTCGGATATATGTTGGATTATACTCCCTTTATTTTTTTAATAGTGACATGTTGAGATTTGAAATTGATATGACACTTGAAAATTGAATATTTTTTGTTACATACGGAGTATTATATAATGAATGTATTAAGTGAATTGAAATACTACCTCAAGTTAAGATTTTATACACCATCATCTTAAGGAAAAATTATACTCCATAGTTTTTTTTTAACAGGAGGAGTATGGTTTGCATTTTCTTAATAATCTTTTAAGTAATTTAAGGAGTATAGTTTTTAAAAAATAATTAAATTTAACCTCGTATCTTAATTATTCTAATTAATGACTCCCAGAAACTACTACCGGTGCACAACACAAAAATGCACGGTGAAGAAGCGGGTGGAAAGATCATTTCAAGATCCATCAGTTGTGATAACAACATATGAAGGAACACACAACCATCACTTACCGGCAACTCTCCGAGGAAATGTCGCCGGAATGTTTCATCATTCTATTCTAAATCCGGCTCAACTTGGCGGCAGCAACCCGAATTTTCCTTATCATCAAGAATTTTTTGTTCAAATGCCTACTATGACATACCCTTTATACAATTATGGCGGCGGCGGCGGCGGCGGAGAAAGTGGAACAGGCTCTAACATTAATTATCATCATCAACATCAGCAAAATAATGTCACCCCACTTCAACTTCCTGACTATGGTCTTCTGCAAGACATTGTTCCGTCCATGGATTTTAAACAAGAACGTTAATTACAACTCTTTCATCTTTCTACAAACTCTAACTCTGACCAACTTCTCTTTTTTGTTTTCTCATATAGCTAGATATATATTATAGGAATTAATGCGTATCTCTATCTTTTGGTCATGTATTTTTGTGACATTACTCATTTTCCTTTGGTGGTATTACTAGTATTAACCGAATGTGCTTTTGATGAGTTTGTTTTGAGACACAGGCACACCCACAGGCCACATATATGTAATCCAATAATTTTAATTCTTTCCCTCTTCAAATGGTTATCAACTGGTTATTTTTCAAGGTATTTGACATATCCATAAAATTTCATAATACGAAGGTCATTTATAATATTTCCAAAATATTTTGGACGAATTTTATTTGAATTATGAAAATAACTGATTTTTTTTAGTATTAGTGGAGTAGTCAAGAAAAATTATAATATCGGCACCCTAAATATGTACTAAATTACAATATCTAATTATCTATTGCCCATATATCGAGCGATGAGTGTGCTATTTACTAAATTCAATAAATTAATTTGCATGGATTTTAAATTTTAGAATTCAATCATTTGTCAATTATATATTCTTAATTTTGATGGGTGTGCTTCCGTGATGCTTTGACAATTAGACTTGATCATATTACTATTGAGCTCGATCACGAGTTCATCTTCATAGCCATGTGAATAACGATGGCTGTCTTTGTCAACTCAATCTTAAATTTCAATTGTAAAAGTTACAATATGATTATACATAGTTATAACTCTATGCTGTCTTAATTCTAATATTAAGTACTGCTCGAGTTGCCAAACATTGGTAATTAAGAATTTAAAACAATTTTTTTGATCTTTAATTTCTATTAAATGATAGAATTAAAAACACATGCAAGGGGTTAAGGCTAAATATATTGCAAATGAATTAAAGCTAGAAAAATACGGTACTCCGTATTGCCCTTGTTCAAAATGAATATATATACTCCCATTTTCATAATGAAAAAAAAAATGTTTGATAAATACCATATTCTATTCAATCAGTTCGTTTCCTTTTTGAAAAGGTAAGAAGTACTGGCATTTAATTTATGTCACCAAAAATGCCTACATATTTGAATTATAGTGATCATCAAACTATTTATTGCAGGGGCCAGATTGTAGAATTAATTAGTCAATTACTCAATGGCGCTGGCCGATTGAAGCAATATAAAGTCCTTTCACCGTCTTTCAGAGAATGAAATATCTAATTTTAAAAAAATAGCATTGAGGTAGTGTGACAAAAACGAATTTCAAAATCAGATTATTGTACTATAATATTTTTACGAAGTTTTTTTAATTTTATTTTTGGAAATATTATAAAGAAGAACTGACGTCTAATGATTTGAAGTTTGGTGTACTGAGAAGAGGAATTTTATTTACCGTAGGAATCTCATACTCCAGTTATACACATGGAGTCGGGTACAAATAGAATTTACCTGAAAATTGGAAATATAGGGTGTATGACAAATGGATAAGTATTTTTATGGTGAAATGACCTAACTTCTGTTTGACCCATGCATGTCCGGCGGAATTATGGTTTACGAATTACAAGATGAAAAATGTTTCACTCTCCATCAAAGTTGTGCATGTGTGGGGTGGTAAGCTAAAAATCGATTTAGGCGTTAGACTCTACTGCCTGCGCTTTATTTTAATTATCTCCGATTACACTCTATTTAAGCGATTACTTATCGCCTGAATCTGCCTAATATGTTTTTCAACATTGGAGTTTACACTGAGACATGGGATGTGTAAGTGCTCAAGTCTCAGCGGTTTGTATAGAAACTGTGGTGGGTAGCTCGGACCAAAATTTAACTCCGGGCTTCAGTTCATTGTAACGTAATACGACGTAATATTATTCTACCTATTTATTTTAAAATTATATATATATAAATTTTAAATTCATGATATGAATTTACAAAATAAAAATATATAGATATTTGTATTTAAGAGTATTTTTCATAATATTTTACTTAAAAAAATTTAAATTCACTTCAACTCTAAATTATAAAATTTCGTAAATATATTTTGTACGAATTAAAATTTTAGCTCTATAACCGACAGAGTATCTTACTAGAATTTTACATAGCTAATAATGGAAAAAAAATATTATTTTATCAAACCAAATTTTGACCGTTCATCTCAAATTTTAACAATCATATGATTTCTAAGTCTGTTACAAATTATGATGGCGGTGACGGTGTCAAAGCGACGTTAACAGTGAGGAAGGTGGTGATGTAAGGGCAGAGAGTAGGCGGCGATAATAGTGACATTGGAGTGGTGGCGCGAGTGACAAAATGACGCCCTGATGATGACAATAGTAGCTGTGATGACTTTGACTGAATAATGGTATTTTAGATTGATTTTTGAAAAATATTTTTTTCCTTTGGTAACTTCATACAAGATATATTTCGATTTCAAAAAACAGAAAATTACAAAAAAAAAAAACACACTATTTTTCGAAAGAAAATTTTCTTACCTTTTTTTTACACCAAACTAATCCCACACATTATATATATTCAATTATTCACGGAAGTTTAAACCATGTTTTCTACTCCCACTTCACTGAGAAGCGGATGCTTCCTTAGAATGGTCAGTCAACGCACTCGTGGTCTCCTCTTTGCGTTTGCAGAACGCAAGTGCAGAGAGGTCAAGAGCTGCCGACGAGAAACCCAAAACCGGCCTGAAAAACCTCTCCCAAACACGGCGACACGTAGAGAACTCGACGAATCAATACAATTCACTTCAAATACTGACCGAATCGGCACAAATAAAGCAGATCAAAGGCAAAAAACCACGAACCCTAATCACAACCCCCAAAACAGCAGATACCTGAGGGGAACGACGACGGTGATTACTGTTCCGAGCAAAATCGACGCCAACCATGATACCCGAAACTTGACACACGAATTTCCGCGGAGTATCTGTTAACCCAGATCCGAATGAGACCAACCACGGTCAAAACCAGTCAACAATCCAGCCAATATATAAACACTTCTCAATTATTTCACGATTGTTATTTGATAGCAATAAAATAAAATTCTAATCCGTCACAATGAATATATATGTTTGCTTGACGCCTTTACGTTATCGATCTTCTGCTCTGTTCATTTCCCAATAAAGAGTTACATTTAACAAAAAAATTTGTTTAAACAAAATGTTATTTTTTATTATTTTATTATAAATTAAAAAATTTTTGATTAAAAACTTATAGATATTCTTGTCATAAATTAAAATTTTATAATAAATTTCTTAAAAAAAAAACTTATAATTTGTATATGAAAATTTCGGTCAAAAAATGTGGAATCGAGAGTATAACAATTATGGGGTTGCGAAGAGAAGAGCCTAATAAATTTTAAGTTAAGCCAAAATGAAAGCCATAAGAGCAGCATCTGAAGCCATACTACCGCCATTATTGCCATTGTTAGGGTCTCAAGCTACTTTGCTCTTCACATTTCACTTTTGGATTCATCACTTCGAATTTATCAACCTCATTCTCAGATTCTGTGTTGCTACCAAATATGGCGGTTCCTGGTCCTATCACACCTGGACAGGTAACACAACAGTACTCCAGTTTTTTTTAAAAACAATATTCAGTCGAAATTTGAAACTTTAGGTTTCTGATTGGATGTGGATGACTAAAGTCTGCTCTATTTCTAATTGTTTTGGATTATTCTAGAGGGAGGAGGTTGGAAATTCAAATTTTACTCGTTATTGTCGTTACGAGTGTGCGAGTATTGGGCGGTGACCTCCTCGTAACAAAAGAAAAAAAAAAGGTTAGTCATTGGCCTATTATAGGCATATTGATGAATAGAGTGTGCTTATATCTTCAATCTGATATATGTTAATATTTTCCTAACCAGAGATACAGTTGCGACCTTTTCCTCTTTCTGTTCATTCTTCTTATCATAGTTTCAGCAATTTGTTCTCTAAAGAAACATAATGACAAGTCATCATCCTCCCCAAGGAAAGCTATACTTTACCTTAATCGGCATCAGACAGAAGAATGGAAAGGTTGGATGCAAAAACGTTCTATTCTTTTCTAGTATATGCTACGTATGGATCTTCACGTCTTACCATCGCTTATAGAATGATTCTCTGTATTTTCTTTTAAATGTTGTGGCAGCCATTCTTACTCAAACTTACCAAGAATTTCCGGATTAGTTCTTCCTTTTGTTCTATTTATTCAAATATGATTGTCTAGCTTGGTATATATCTGTCTTATTTATTTCACTTTTTATAGCATCTGTGGGAAACTGAACGCTCACATACGCCCATCTGAATCTTTGTATCTCGTGAAATGTTAGCTTGTTTGGCCCAATTTATACCTGGAAAGGAAAGTGGGCGTTCAATCACCTTAACGGATATTTCCACATTTCAGTTGAATATTAGCACTGTCTCTCTGGCCTATTCTTTGTTCTGTTTAGCATATTTCTAAATTTGGCAGTTGTTTGGATAGCAGGTTCTCTTTTTGATGTATCATTACTTTGCTGCAAAAGAGATGTACAATGCAGGTCGTGTATGTGCAGCATATGTCTGGATGACTGGTTTCCGAAACTTCTCTTATTATTGCACCCGAAAGGATTTCAGCATTTCACGATTTGCTCAGGTGACATTATAGTTTCTGGGTCATGCTATAGTTCACGTTTTTGAAGTTTGAGTTTTTTCACTTGTTACCTGAAACTTCAAGAGAAAGATAGACACCGAGAGAGAATGAGTATTATTTCTTATGTTGTTGGTTCAGTACACAATATATAACAAACTATTACATCAATTACTTGTATGTCCTTCTATAGCCTTGACTACATTATTACTATTATCATGTGTATGAACTTGTGCAGATGATGTGGAGGATAAACTTTTTAGCGGTGTTCACCTGCATTGTTCTTAAGTCTTAACAATGATTATATGCTGTACTATATCTGCCCAATGCACACGCGTTTTACTCTTATAATATATGGGGCACTTGGTGTTGGCAACAGGTATAACGAGATGAAAACAGTTCTGATTATGAAAATCGTCGCCTGCTCTCTTATTGTTATCTTGGTTTAATTAGGAAGTACCTGGAGTATTCGAGCTTCTTTGGCGTACTTTTGACATTTCTGTAAGGTTAGTAAGGATTTTGCTTCTTCATTATATCCTTCTTTCTTGGATACAAACTTAGAAATTTTACTTCTTTATTACACTACTCCCAAGTGTTGTTTGACAGCATCAATTATGACCTCAAACTTTTGAAATTCTCTGAGATATTTATTGTCTTTGCAACATCTTTTCCTGGACAGATTAGTTCACATACAAAGACACACAACATGTGTGGCTTTTATAGCATACCAATTCTGGGAGTGTACTAAAATTTTATTATCATAACAGTTGTGCAAGACGAAGCGATGGGATTTTAATCCCTATTATATAATAACTGCTGGCTTAAGCAATGAAATACTACTTGGGATTTCAGGGTACACTAATCCTGCAAAACCAGATGTCCCTCTGTTGCATGAGTGGCATTTCAGATCTCTGGGCTTGTCGGCATGATATACGCTTATTATAATAACTCCATTGCATATCTGGATCTGGCATTGCATTTCATTCTTAAAAAGTACTTTCTGGTTTGAAGATATTATGTTTAAATTAATAGTGTCGGCTGCAGGGTAACTTTACAAATAAAACGAAGGATATTATTTGTTTTCGGCGACCGACTCAAACATCTGACTATCTGAGACATGCTTAACCTCGTGCCTCCCAAATTAAAGAAATAAACAAAACGAAAATTAGAAACACGGAGTAGAGTAAACGAAAAAAGTCCACAATGGTGGGAATGTGGGATTTGAATATGACGGTAACATTTACGCAGAGTTTGAAAGTTTTTAATGATGAGGAAAGAAAAGATAAGGGGGAAAAAATAGAAAAATAACATTGCACAAAATAAAAATAGAAAAATATGATGGTTTAATTGGTTTGCGATTAAATTGGTCGGTTAAGTCTGATTTTAATAATATTATACAAAATAAATAAATAAATAATAATGGAGTAACTAAACAAGTTGAGTGCGGTGGATAAATTCTTATTATATACTCTCTCTGTTTTTTAATACATATTATTTTAATTTTTCGGTAATTTTTTTCTTAGATGTTATCACATTTCAAGATAAATTCAAAATTTTTCTCTCCAATGCTCCTCTTAATAAATACTATTTTTAGTGTAATGAATTAAAGGCAATTTTGAAATATTAGTAATAAAATTTGTAATTTTTTAATATTTTAATCATTTCCTTGATATGCGAGAAAAAAATTTAAACAATATATATTAAAAAACAGAGGGAGTATACAAAAGTAGCCGCATGACATATATTGGCGTAGAATTCATTTAATAATTATAAACCATAGGTAGGCACTTTTTCGGCAAAACAAATGAAGTAGTCTCTGTCCTTTATATTTAGTTTCAATTTAGTCAATGTATTTTTTAATTATCATTATAGTTATTGTACTAATTTTTAAAATTTCAATTTGATCCAATATGATAAAATAAAATAATAAATTACTCTTAATTTGGTTTTTTAATGTAATTTTAATTAAAGAACAAGGTTAAAAAATTTATTTTTGTGATCTCAAATTAATATGATATTTTTTTAAAAAAAATTACCTTTTACTAAGATTGATATATCTTTTTCCTCAAAACTAAAAGAATATACTTTTATTATGTTCTAAACTATAAGATAAATTTAATAAATTAATTTATTTTTAAATGCAAAGTCTAAAAATAAAAAATCAATTATAGCATTTTTAAAATTTACATTAACTTATTTTTAAATGCAAAATCTGTAATTTCAATTAAAATATTATAGAGAGACATTTTCTAACCTTGTTATTTAATTAAAATTATAATAAAAAATCAAGTTAATAGTAATTTATTATTTTATTTTATTATATTGGATCAAATTGAAACTATAAAAATTAGTACAAAAGTTACAAAGATAATTAAAAAATACATAAATTAAATTAAAACCAAATAAAAAATACATAGGCTATTTCATCCGTTTCTTTTTTCTTTTTCCTTTTTCCTTCTTCCTTTTTCGGAACCAACGTCGGTCATTTTGAGTTTCGACTCAAGGACATAGCTCTTCGAAGACCGACTTTATTGTTTTCCGTTTCTTCTTTATATAATTACCATTATATTATTAATTTTAAAAATAAAAGATTAAAATAGCATATGTAAGCATAAACCACTATGCCAAAACATAAAATCGATCGAGCTGTGACCAACACACACACACATATATATATATATTGTGAATCAAACATAGCACTTGGTACTCACTCCGTTCTATAAAAATAGTAACATTTAAATTTTTGATAATTATTAATTTTTTATCTTTGACCAAAAATTAAATATACAAATAATAAGTTTTTCTCATGAAATTTGTTATAACTCTTTAAGTTATAACGAGATCTATAAGTTCGTAATTCAATTTTTTTTAATTTATAGTAAAATAGCATAAAAAAATTTAAAAAATAACTCTTTTTAGAAACAATTTTTTTCTCGAAATATAACTTTTTTTTTGAAACGGAGAGAATATTATTTTATTTTTTTACAATAGTCGATTAGTCGTATGAAACTTAAATCTTCCTGTTCATGTCCAACAAGTTATAACAGTTGAAATCGAAATCTCCTTTATCCTTCAGAAGTTTTCTAAACGTGCAGAAATATCATGTTTTGGTTTCTCTTTAGGTGAAGTATTGTTATCATGCGCTATTACTTTCATTCAATTATTTTTTTCTTTTAAATTTTCTTTGAGAATCTTGCTTATATTTGCTGTGAACTTCTTGCTTAAAAACGTATAGACTTGCACACCTATTATTGCTCTCATCCTGCGTTAATTTCATCTATCCTATAAAATTTAAAACTCTGACCACTGACGTTAAAAAAGAAAAACAAAAAAAAAAAAGAATGACCCGTCTACACACATTCAATTGTCCTATCTAACAAAATATATAAGATGTTTTGTCACAAATATCTAATATAATTCATGAACTTCAAGATATTTATATTTGTATATATTTCTTATCGAAGTCAGTATCTGTCCAAACAACAGAAAGATGTAAAAACTTGAATGAATGGGAAATCAAGTTGCCATAAGAAGACTTTACAGGCATTGTGGAACTCCTCATCTACAAATCAAGGCATGCAATATTGGCAATACACTCCATAAATACAAAGAAAACGACATTTTGTAATTACTCAATTTACAACAACATCTCTTGGCATTCATTCTCCATATCTCTAACTCTCTGTCCACTAGTATGACATTTGAAGCTTATAGACTATATATAGTGCAACGACTTCAATGGGTGTATGGATCACTATTGGACTATCTTTTTGGTAAGTTCAATTTTTCTAATTTAAGATAGCTAGCGGTCCAAGTTTCCAACCATTAAACTTAGTGATGGCGTCGGGGTGGGGGTAGTTTGATAAGAATTTAATAAGATTCAATTGGTGATTTTTAAATAAACCATTAGGCTTTATTTGTTGAATGCAAAAAAGATTTTTTTGAACATTATATTAAGTGTTTGTTTTTCATACTTGTACGAGGGTAACATTCAACTCTAAATTTGGCAACTCAACTTGCCAAATTCTTTATAGGACGTGCCACATTTTGGATCACAAAGTAAAAAAAAGGAAGATACTGAACTATAAAAAGAAATTACATCAAGCAAGCTAGATTACCAATCGAAATCTACTTGGCAGTTAGATGAGTTCAAATTAATCTTTGTTTAGATCTGGTAAATACATGTACAAATCTGAGTAAGTCAAAACTCGAACGGTTTAGCTTAATTTGACAACTTGCCAAATTCTTTATACTGCGTATCAGATTTGGATTAAAAGAACGGATAAAGTAGATATTGAGTTATAAAAAGAAACTGCACTAACCAAAGAGTGAAAACAATAGAAATAATAAGAGAAGAAAGAGTCATTTATCATTTTCTTTCACGAATAAATTTTTACTATAATTGGTACAAGTAAAAATGAACCAATTCTATTGATTCATATTTTACATCTCCTAGTATTTCTCTTATTTCTCCTTCACCTTTGGCTCCTCGACAAATCATTTCCCCTATATTCTTTATGTAAATGCAAGGATTCAGCATTCCAAATCTCAAACGGAGAGGGTTTCTTTTTGGCATGTTTGTCGTGGCTGAAGAACAAGCAACAAAGAGAGTATTTTAAAAGACCTGGGTAATGTGGGCCACCCATGACATTGGAATTTTTCTCACTGTCCATATTAAGACAATGCCAAATGTTTATCAAGTAATTAGGACAGTGCGAAGGTTACATTACATTACATTACATAATAAACTCTGTTGTTCTTCTTACTATTTCATCCATTCTCCTTGTGTTTTCACCTGATTCATCGGATTCAAGTATCCCGAAAGGAAAGTACGTGATTGGGTTCCTCTCCACCATCGGTGCAGCAGCCGGATACGCTTTGATGCTGTCGATAACACAGTTCTCCTTTCGGAGGATCTTGAAGAAGGAATCGTTCCATGTTGTTATGGAAATGATAATTTATCCTTGTGCGATTGGAACTTGTGTCATAACCATCGGGCTTTTTGCTAGTGGAGAGTGGAAGAGTTTAAGCAAGGAGATGAAAGAATTTGAGCTAGGGGATGTTTCCTATATAATAACTTTGGTGGCGATAGCAATTTCATGGCAAATATTCTCTATAGGATCTGTGGGGCTCATTTTCAAAATATCTTCTCTGTTTTCCAATGTGATTAGTACTTTAGGCTTGCCAATTGTTCCTTTTGCAGCAATTTTCACTTTCCATGACAAGATGAATGGGGTGAAGGTGATCTCCATGCTGTTGGCTATATGGGGATTCGTGTCTTATATTTACCAGCATTACATTGATGAGTTGGAGCTGAAGGCTAAAATCTCACGCTAATCGAGTTTCTAATGAAGAAAACTACAACCAAGTCTCTGAACTTCCCTCAGCGAAAGGTGTTAGGGGAATGAGCAGAGTGATTCTCATTGTAGCCATTTTATGTATAATCACAAAATCACAAGGAGTATGATGCTTAAGAGGAGATTTTAAAGATTGTAGAGATGTTTGTATTAGTAGTCATCCATGATATCCTATGAGGCGCGGTAGTATCTTAGCAACAATTCATCTCAAGCTCAAAGGTGAAACTAAACGATAATTGGATAAACACTATATGAGGCTTCGTTATGACAATTTTGAAACGTTAAAGCATAATTTTGGACTCGCCTCTAGCATTTTAAGCTTATTTCGAGATTTACGTTACTTGTTAATTCGTCCTATATCAAGAGATTAAACATTATGATCATGTGATATTTCATGAAAGCGCGTGTTTCATATAATATTTGTCAGGCCAAGCTCCATAATTACTATTGTAAGTCAACAAAGTCTTGACGATATGACTTTTGAGTGAAATAGCCTTGGATACAGGCTAAAGCAGGGGAGATACTAAATGACAGAAATAACTTGGAATTGAGAATATTGTACTTAATGCTAGTATATTATATTCTGAGAGTATGACTTCTGCTCGTGTGATTCTTTCAAATGCCAATCAGTACTCAGAAAAGAATATCCTCACGTACAGATATAACAAGCACAGATGGGTGATGTGAATCCGATTTCAGGATGTTTATGTTCTAACGTCTTTTAAAACATCGTTACGGTTAGATATTATTAGTTACTTGCTACTTTTGAAATAAATTTGAACGAATTTCTAGGAATGGACAATAATCTCAATTTATCTAACATTGAATTCAAAGTTTGTAATACACGAGAAAATATATTTATTCCTAATTCACACAATTTTGACAAGCACAACTCGAAAGAAGCTTAGGAACAGGCCCTCAAGTATAAATAAATACTTTCAGCGGAGGTAAGCATAACTCAAAACATTTCAAAAATGCATAAAATTATTAATCTATAAAACCAAATTGAGGATATTTTAATTTAGTAGAATATCTCAATTTTGCATATGACAGAGAGAGTATCAATAATATATAATGACTTCATACTCTAGGGTTCAACACCGATCGTTCTGCGATACAGAAATAAAAAAAATAAAATAACCTGAAAATTGCAGAACGGAGAGCTTTCAAAACATTTGATCACGTCATCAGCCGACGGTGTTACTCCGAGGGCGAATCAGATTCGTGGAACGAGAAAGAAAGTTTCGTTATTAATAAAGTTTTTTTTTTTCTTTTCCTTTTCTGAGGAACGTTATTAATAAAGCTTTAGCAAAAAGGAAAACAAATTCAAGAAATAGATAATGCAGCTATAATTAGTTTTTACCTTAGTGTACAACTTATAACATCAATTCTCCAAAAGAAGAAAATAGTTTCTTATGCAAATGTTATTCTGAATACGTTCACGTATAATTTGAATTTAATGCGTAATTAAATTGATTTTGATGGTAACTTTACAATCACTACTTAATATATCGAATATTATAATATAATTTTATTGTAAATTTAGAAAGGTTTCAATTTTGCTAATCGTTTTTTATTTTAAAATAATTAATAGGGGTAATATTATATTGGTGCTTATGTATACACACACATCTATAGTATTAAGAGTTTGGGGTTAGAAAAATCACCTCATTTTGTGTCATCAACTTAAAAAAGAAAAAAAAGAAAAAATTGTCTACAATTCCAAAATTTCCTATTTTTAAATTAAGTCTTAACTTCTCAATAAGGAAAAATAATTTAGTTCATCCAAAATGTGTGTGTGTGTCTATATATAAAGCACCATTGAAAATTCATATAAAAAATTTTAAAAAATTATATACCACATTCATATGTGCCCGAGGCTAACATGTATATGTATGTTTCACTTTTTGAAAATTGAGTACCTCAATGTAATGAAAACAAAAGTAAATATAAAATGAAAAAACAAAAAACAAGGCGAGTAAAAAAATAAAATAAACAAATAAATTATGATATTATTAGAATAAAAATTATATTATCAAACAAATTATATTTTTATTAAAAAATCAAAATTTATCAGTATTATGATAATGATGTACGGAGTATAATTTTTGCTTCAGTTACATCATTTGCCAAAAGAAAAGGAAATGAAATGAAATCTCAACATTGAAAAGAGAAAAACGAAACAAAAAGTAAGAAATCCATAAAGGCGGGACCTCATAGTTGAGAGAATGACAACAATAAGTCTTTATCTTAACGAACATGAGCACTTTGACAAATTTGCCTTTAAAAAATAATTAAAAGTTAAAAAAATTAAAACTCTAGTCCGTAATAATCTTAGACCAGTTCATACGGTGGACAAAAACTACACCACAATGGGAGTTTTTTACTCAAAATTTGCTAGTATTTTTTTCTCAAAAGTAATAATAAGGTTGTGTTTGGTGGGAGAGAATACATAAGAATGAAATGAGTGAATAAAAAAAATTGTGTTGAAAGATAAGTATCACAAAAATTATGAGAGGAGTATAAGAGTTGAGAAATAATAGATTATATGTAAAATTTTGGTTGAGATAGAATAAACAAGTTCTATCTTGGAGGGTAAATTTAAAAATACAAATAAATTTGTGAGAAAAAATGAAATAAAAAATAAACTTTACACATAAACGAATTATCAAATAGTGTAATTATTTCATTCCATGAAACTAAACACAACCCTAGGGTGCTAGGATTTGGTACATGTCCATGTTAGGTTATTATCATAATAATTTAGAATAGTAGATAATGAATATATTGAAGTTTACAAGTAATGAGTTTTACATTTCTTTCTTAATTTTGTTCAATATATATCTTGTAATTATTGGTTTTTGATATATATACAATACTCATATTAAACATAGCGGTTTACATTCATATAACAAGCAATAAAAATCTGATTATTTTCTTTTGTCATTCGAAAGTTCTTAGATAAATAAAAAGAATGTCGCCAAATTCACTTAATCCATGAATATCAGCAATACTAAATTCAAGAAAATATAATATTATGTGAATGTAAAATCGATAGGACAAGACTTCACGTCTCCATATATTTCCCTTTATATGCAACCTTTTTATATAATTTAGTCATTCAACATCGGCAATAATACTCCAAAAATACGACCTTTTCATTCAGAAAATGACACAATAGAGTAATATCCACAGATACAACCTTTTATCAAGAAATTGACATTTAGGTGAGAATAAGGTCAGGTCATTTCTATTATTACTTACAAATATCTTGCGATGTCTCTCTTCATTGCTTTGTAGTTAAAAACAAATTTTACTTAAATAAATTTTTTAAAATCTAAATAGCTAACGATTTTAGCTTTATATATTAATACACTACGATAGTACAAAAAGTGTAATTTTTACTATGCAATCACATATTCTTCTAATTTTAAACTTAAATATACATTTTTTATTCTAAAATGAGATGCATATTTTAGTCTTTGAATATTGAAATAATATCATGTATTTACCTAGAGCGGTAATGCTATCTCCACTATCATTACTAGTGATGTTCCTACCATCATCATCGTTATACTACATCAATTAATATTAATATGATATAATTTCAAGTAAATATAAAACAAAAAATCTATTTAAAATTCAGAAATTATATTTAAATCATTTTTATTGTATGGTTACTAAAATATTAGCGAGACCAATGTTATTAAACCAAACCAGACCGGCCGGTTTGACTGGTTTAACCGCGAACCGACCATGAGTCCGGTTGGTTCGATTAAAATTAATGGTTCACAAAAAAATCGGTTTAATCAGGAAAAATTGGATTTTCCCTTTTTTTTTTGGCTAAGTGAGTTTTCTCTTTTTGTTCCTTAAAACTGTGTGTTTTGTCCTTTTGTAAATTGGTTTAATAAATTTTTAGAATATTTTATGAAGTTATTTTGATTTATAAGAATATTTATGATTTATAGGAATATTATCAGTTCACTTTGAATTTTTATATAAGAATATTTATGATTTATAAGAATATTGTCGGTTCACTATTAATTTTTATAATATTTGATGAATTTATAAAAATATTTATAATTTATATAATATTTTTCTTAAAAAATAATAATTTGGTTTAACCATCGATTGAACTGATTAAATTATAAACCAATAATTTTAACGATTCAATATCCGATTCGATTATAATAACATCGAACCACACCCCTTCAACGAGTATGGCGTTGTTGTTAGAGTGTTGGACTACTATACTTTAACCCGTCTTAATGAAAAGGAGTCACCAGTGGAGTGCCATCCTTCGGTAAGTGCAATCTTCTGCTTACGATCCGGCAGCTCAATTCTTCAACTCTATCTTTGACTTTTTTATTTTTTTTTATTTTTATATAGAAAGTTATTGCTTATAACCTCACGCTATTTTTTAAAATTTTTTGTTAACTCGTAAAATTTAAAATTCTAATATTCTCTCTATTTTTAAAAAATGTAGTTGATGACCAATAAAATCAATAATTAAGTCTATATATGTTTGTTTTAAGATGCTTTAAACTAGTAAAATAAAATTAAGAAAATGGTATGAAACTACAAGTTTATCATAAGTGAAATCTGAAACAAGTAGTTGTACTAACAAACTAATAATTATTAAAAAAATAAAGGCTAAAATGGTAAAAAAAAATAAAATGAAATTGATGTCATTAAATTTTTACTCAGGCCCAGTCCTAAACATGGGCGATCAGGACAACCGCATAAGGCCCAATATGAGAGAGAGCCTAATCTGAATTCTTACCCATTAAAAAAAAAAAAGAATAAGTGATATTAATGAGAAGCGTGACTTATGAGAGTAAATAAAGAGATTGCTTACTTGTCTTCAAAACATTTTAACTGACATAATTTTTTACTTTTCCAAAGAGAGAGAGAGAGAGCGAGAGATTAGGAGAGAGAAAGATTTGGAGATGGAGGCGAAGAGTCGGAGCCAAATAAATACTAAGGTTATAGATCACTCATTTTTATTTTACCCCAAAACCTGAGAAGTGTCAGAACCGAACTTACTTTTATTTTAATAATATTATCTTTGAAAATAAAAAATAAATTGTAGAAATTAACATGAATCGGGGTAGCACTTTAAAATATCATCACTTTTGCTTGAGTCTTACACGAACCGATTATTCTGTTTGTTCGACTAAACTCGGTCATTTAAAACTCTTTCGGTTTGATTCGTTATAAATGAGTCGATCTCAAATATATTTTTTTGTTCGTTGAAGTTTTGAAACTCATCTTGACCCAGTTTGAACACAAAAACTCAAAAATTTTTAGTTAGTTTATAATGTTGACTCTTGAAACTATTTAAATAAGTCAATCGTAAACGTAAGTTTTTATTTGTTAATATAACATAAGTTTAATTAGATTCGACTCGATTAAAAGATAAGTTCAAGTATAATCAGCTTGACTCAATTTTTTTATAACTTTATTGCATATTAGATTACCACTTTAGAATAAAAAAATAAAAATAAAAATATGATGCCACTTTAAAGTTTTACCCAAAAACTAAATATATTATCAAAAAGATATCACAATCCATCACGTATTGGGATTCACTGTTCAGGTAAAATTGCCACCAAACCATAAAAATTTATAAAGTTTAGACATGAATTCCGTGCAATTAGTTTGTTGAATTTGTGTCTAGGTAACAACTTTATTACGAGGTGAATTTAAAATGTTTAAGGCCTTTAAATTCTTGTTGTTTTCATAGACGACGATGTTACGTTGACACAGTACTTTTATTTATCTTAAGTCTTAACTCATGTGCAACCTTAAGGTTGTTATCCGTCAATGCTCACCACTTTTCAATAACTATTATCGTCCAAAAGAGAATTATTATAATGGGTCCGAATCGCAGAAAATAAGGAGTATTACTATGGTCGTCATATTTATTATGGTCGAAGATAAACTACAAAAAAAAAAAAAAAAAAAAAAAAACCAAAACCCGGGCCCACAAATGAATTGGTATTTTCATAATATAATGCCCATACCATGAAGATGGCTCATGGATATCAAGGACAAAGCCTTGCTATATCTTTTTTGGCTATTTACAAATATTAAGAAATTATTAATTATTATATTAATTTTGTATAAAATGTCAAAAATAATATTATATTTTAATACACAAAAGTAACTATTTATTCTCTCCTTATTAAATGACAATTTTCATCATATTTAATTAAAGATATTTTTGAAAATAAATTATTAAATTATATTTAAAAAATATAAATAACTTATATAATGTAACATAAAATAACTTATACTCTTTTTTCAGCTCATACCATAAAGTAAAGATTGTCATAAATAAATGTTTTGAACTTTTGATACGACTACCAAAAAAGTACTATGCATCATATTATTTATATTAACTATTATTATTATTAAAGTTTAGGTGATACGACTCTTCTCAATTAAGGATAATGACATGCTACCGAACATATTACTCACGAATAAAAACTATAATAAGACTCAAACTCTCAATCTAATGAGAACGTTTGCTGAGTTTTATTAGCTAAATTAATTTTCGTAAAATATTAATAATAAGAGTAATTTAAAATAGATTTTCAATTTTAATTTAAAATTTAAAATTTTGTAAATTGATTCTAAAGAATTAATCCCCCGATTATTTCAACTTAGAATTTATTTCAATTTAAAATTATGAAATTTTAAAATTTAATAATATAAATTATATTATCAAAATTTAAAATTTAATAATTTTAAATTAAAATAAACGAGTACTAACATAAGTTTAATTTCGGAACAGACAAGCATAATAAAGAATAAGACCAAGAATGGGACAAAGAAAATTCAAGCAGGCAACCTTCTTGAATTTATAAAGAATGGTGATTGTGGTCGCCGTATATATCTATTTTTCTTGACGAATCTTCACGAGTGATAAAAAAGGGCTACCCGTTAAAGTTAATAAATTACGGGCTCAAACTACTAACTCCAGTCACTGCAAAAACTTCATGTTCTTTTCATAAAATAACTCTCTCTCTCTCTCTCTCTCTCTCTCTCTCACTCACTTGGGGGAAGTTCAAGAACAGTCAGGAAAAACTATGGGTAAGTGAAATTTTGATTAGTTCTTCAAGCAACAAACATTTTTTTTCCCTTTTACCTTTCAATATTAAGAAAAATATGAAGTTGGTGATAATTACGGTGCCCATATCTATGATTGTACCAAAAGGATTATCTTTAACATAGCAATTTCTCTAAAGATACCAACTTAGCAAGTTGAGGATTATAATTTAGTACTTCAAATGAAGTTCCGTCGGCGTAACTTCAATCTTCTAGCCCTAGATTTTCACACATCCATTTCTTAGTCATAGTTATATTCAGGAGCGACCACACAGCTGCGAGTATGTGTATTTTTGCTTTTTCTATGCCTATGTTAATGATGTTTGAAATCAATCTCAACCCAAAAAGTTCAACCTATAGTTTTAAGTGCCTACATGTTATTATATTCTTTGCTTTTAGACATAGACCAATCATGAGTACTTTTGTTTTACATAATAAAAAATGGTTAATAGAACTAAAACAGAAAACACCACACATTCACGATTTGAATTTTCAAGTACTGATCTAGCTATTATCTTTTCCTTGTATGTGTAAACTTACCAGCTCAGGCAGCTAATCCAGCTGAAAATGCAAATCTCAACAAGGGCAACAACAATCCCCCAGCCACTTCACTTACAAAATACGGCTGGTGGTTCCAAATGGTCATCTTCTCCACCCTTGTTCTCGCCAGCCAGTCCATTGCAACCCTCTTAGGGAGGCTCTACTATGACAAAGGTGGCAACAGCAAATGGATGGCAACACTTGTTCAAACAATAGGCTTTCCTGTTCTATTACCTTTGCTCTTTCTCGCGCCAAACGAAAATCGACAAGAAGAAAACTCACAGAAAAAACAACCTTCTCTTATGATCATAATGTCACTTTATGGCTTTCTTGGAGTTTTTCTTGCAGCAGATTGCATGTTATATTCAATTGGACTGCTGTATCTTCCAGTTTCAACTTATAATCTCATATGTGCAAGTCAACTAGGCTTTAATGCATTCTTTTCCTATTTTCTCAACTCACAGAAACTCACTCCTTTCATAATCAACTCTCTTGTTCTTCTGACAATTTCCTCCATTCTTCTTGTGTTCACTCCTGATTCTTCGGATTCTGTTATCCCGAAAGGCAAATACGCAATAGGATTCCTCTGCACCATCGGTGCATCAGCAGGATACGCGTTGATGTTGTCAGTGACACAGTTCTCCTTCCGGAGAATTTTGAAGAATGATTCAGTCCGCGTTGTTCTGGAGTTGATAATCTACCCAGGTGCCATTGCAACTTGTGTTATACTGATAGGCCTTTTCGCCAGCGGAGAATGGAAAAGCTTAAGCCAAGAGATGAATGAGTTCAAGCTAGGAAATCTTTCCTATATAATGACTTTGGTGTGGATAGCAATTTCATGGCAACTATTCTCTATAGGATCTGTGGGGTTGATTGTCAAGATATCTTCTCTGTTTTCCAATGTGATTAGTACTTTAGGTTTGCCCATTGTTCCTGTTGTAGCTGTTTTCACCTTCAATGACAAGATGAATGGGGTGAAGGTGATTTCCATGGTCTTGGCTATATGGGGATTTGTGTCGTATATTTATCAGCATTATATCGACGATTTGGAATTGAAGGCTCAAATTGCAAATGCTAATCGAGTTTCTGATGAGAGGAACGGCAATTTACCCACTGAAGTTCCTCTCATTGAGAGGTGTTAGCGGAATGAAACAGTCAGAACAGAGATCTTCACAGAGTTGCCCTTTTATGCAGAAACATGATGACGGTTCAACATATATTTTCAAATAGGAGAATTACATAATAACTTTAATCTGTAGAGATTTCTGTTTGTAGTAGGCAGTTAATAGTGGCATCATGAGGGGTGTGATAGAATGTTCAAAGACAGACCGACCTCTAGTATTTTCTGACTTTGAGATGGGGTAGTATCCCCTCCCCCTAACCTTTTTGTAATCAAAATTTTAAAAAAGAAATTCTCAAGCTAAAATGATAATTAGACAAAGTATCTTGCTACATCTGTTTTAAATTAAGTAACTTATATTTTAATACATCTGTTTCAAATTAAGTGACTTACCTACTATGTTATAGCGACAATCACTTTTATGTTAAATTTATTACACGTTAGATATTTAATATAAATTTAATTTTTTAATGATATTAATTTTTATCTTCCAAAGTTTTATTTCATTATTTTTATGAAATTAAATAAAATATTTAACATATATTAAATTTGTTAAGGAACTTATTTTAGGCGGAGGATGGAGTATACGACTTCAATTCTATGTTACAAATGAAATGAATGGAGTCGCATCCAGCAGTTCAAGCTTTTACAGATATGGCTCTACTGTCCTACATCAAGATATTGCATTATTAATTGATAACAGCCGTTTAAAATTCAATATCATGTGAGTTGTCCAAGTAAATATCTGTCACGCCCAACTCAGTAAGTACAGGTAAAAAAGTCTTAAAAAGTTGGCTTTTGATAAAAGAAGAACCACAAAGACCAAATCCGGAAAAACACCGTAAGACGCAACAAACTTTGGAATCTCTCAAAATGCTGCATGCTTGAGACTTATTCATGAGAGTTCCGTTCGTGCTTCCAACTTCGGTGATGGTTACATCAACGGATAGCAACTGAAAAGTATGTTCCAACAAAAGTTGTAACAAGCACTTACCATATCAACACAATTAAGTGCAGTTCAAATGAAGCAGGAAGAAATATATATAGTAGCTCAAACAAGCCCAAAAACAAGGACCAGTTTAAGGGTAAAACTTCCGCAAACCCATGTAACAAGATCAATAGGATTTTGAAAATTCTTTTTTTTTTTTCAATATAAAATTACCTACTTGAATTGCTTATTTATTTTAGTGACAACATAATGGTCCAAAAGGCAATCAGTAGTTAACAGCCTCGGTATCACTAACGTAGAGACACCAGCTGTTCGGATTTTGGAATTGTTCAGTCCCTTAAACTAAAGTTATCCAATGCCACCACCTTCAGATATTAGACAAGTTGGTACCAAGTCTGCCATTTATGGCACACCTTTTCTTCGATCAAGTTTTTATATAAATATATATGAAATCTCAGACTACAGTTACCATGATATATATCACAGAAACTACGATTCAAAAGTTTCGGCACAACAGTTATATATTGCCTTTTTTTGCAACAGATGGACTCTAAAACCCCTGCCGCACTTTTCCCCAGTGATGGCCATTCTTCAGTTCAAGCACTTGTGCAGAACGCCATAAAGTTAAACGAGAGATGCAATAAGATGCAAGAACTTCATATAGCAGTGATTGTTACACGCATGCTGAAATCAATCATTCACATTAGACGGCCCACATAATGAGCTCGACGATACTTGATTTGCAGCTGCGGCCATTGCACAAATAACTGATCAGCCATGCGTAACTTGTAAAGAAGTAAGCCACTTAGGGATAACCTCTTCACACGCGCTATACTCTCCACATAGAAAATAGATGACCATCTAATTCCCAGAACCTGTAACATTTAAAAGTTGCGCAACTTTAACCCATTTTATAGAAACAAGTTTAGCGGAGAAAATTTTGTTGCAGTAAAATCCAAACCTTGAAACAAAAGCCAATTGCGCACAATGGAATACAAGTCCCAGGGCCATTGCATAGAATCTGTTCAGCAATCCATTATTGAATTCAATATTTGTACATGTCAACACGGTGAAAATAAGTCAAACTGAAGCCATAGTAACTTCTTTTATTTTCATTTAAATAAGGGTTATGAAGTTACCACTTGAGGCTTAATTTTCATCATTAGCCACAAGGCATGAGCAATAGCAAGCAAGGTGGTCCCGACAGAGGTTAGATAAGATTGACCTACTTCACGGCTTCGATATATCTGCATGAACTGAGCAGTCTCGCCATCTTTAACTCCTATCTACAATAAATATAACCATTTAGAGGTTGCATTGTTCAGGAACAAACTGCCAGTAACCATCAGAACAAAAGATGCAATATCTAACTCAGCAAATCTACTTATGAAAATATGTGTAGGCGCCATTACCCTATCAGCTAAATGGTCCTCGTATATGTGTGCCTTCTGAAGACTCATATTATCAGTAGCAGCTGCAATGTAGTATCTTGGAGTGAATCGGTTTGCTTGCAGCACCGATAACAGATTAAGCATCTCTGTCGTGTGACCTCCTAAGGAAAATCAAACAGAAAATGCGAATAGAACTATGCATTAAAATACCCCCTCCATTCCAAAACCAGAGACGTATTTCAAATTTCAAATTCTAGTCAAACTAAATCAATATCAAGTTGATGTCATTTATTTTAAAATTCTACTTAGAAAACTTGCAATTAGTACTAATTTGTAGTTAATTTACAAATCTCATAATCGCATTAGCTATAGTAGATGACCTTACATCAACTTTGTATTGGGAATTTTTCAAATTAATTTTAAAATTTGAAAATATATCTTCAACTTCATAAAGAAAGTGGAGTATAATTAAATAGCAAAACTATTGAAATAATCCTTGTACTTTTATCTCACTTTTAATTTAGTCTGTGTACAATTTAACTTTCATAATCATCTTTATACTAATTCTTATGAGTTCAATTAGATCCAACAAAATTGCTAGAACATTCACGAGTCTGATATGGAAAAACAAAAATTATAAATTACCGATGATTTGGTCTTTTGAAGTAAATGACGAGGGTAAATATGTCTTTCCATAATTAATTTTCATGTCAAGTTATTTATGAGCTCTCTTGTCCTGATTCTTTAGAAATCAGATGCCAAGTTTGTTCTTTGCCCAAACAAAACATGATTAATTGTTTGGTGATCGTTGAAAACTCCATGATAATTCTAGTGCTTTCAAAAACATAGTATCGCATTGAAAATTCATTACATTTTGTAGAAGTACTTGCTCAAAAGTATGTTACTATAGCAACAAATTAATGTATGAACAGAGATATAAAAATTACATATAATACCAGTGACAATATTAATAATTAAATCAAGTAGTATATTCAAAAGTAATCTGGCAAGCCTAATATTATTAACGACAAACCTTCAATTATTAAAAAGAAATACATTTAGTCTCTTCATTTCAAAATTCGATATACATATATTTTTAAAATTAAACGGAAAGAGTATTATTCAAACTATATTTAATTATACCAAAATAAACTATAAAAATGCCTGGAGAGATTTAAACTAGAGAAAGAACATAATACCAAGTCCTAACACCACATAAATTATTGTATTGACAAACTTAACTCTGTTTGAAACAGAAGCTATGATTCACAGTATATATCAATTTATAATTGACAAAATTTTAATTTCAGTTTAAAATGATGAAAAATTAGAATTAAACATCCTTCAATTTTGTAATGTAAGCTATTAACTTTTGAAAGCATTTCGTTGGATCAATCCATGTTAATACGCCAAAAACACATGATAAACTCCATCTACTTTTCATTTTCATTTAAACATATACATTCAAACCAAAAACACATCATAAACTTATGTGAAAGAGTTTCAATTTTGAAATTGTACTTCATCACTCTTGGTTCTACAATATTTTTTAACCGCCGAAAAAGTTTTGCTAGTTTGGAGAAAGTTAGGGCAAAAGTAATTTGGGACTTGTTATCACGTTGATAACAGTAGAAATTAGAAAAACATACGACTTATTCTATGAGGACACGGAAAGACAAAAATAACCTTATTAATTTATTTAAAACTATAAGTAAGCATTATATTGAGCCCACTTTAAATTTACATCAGAATTTTTTAATAGCTGATAATGGTCTTATATTTAATTGAAAACAAGATTACAGTACAAGGATGATTATGAAAGTTAAATAGTGCACAGACTAAATTGAAAGTGAGATAAAAGTATAAGGACCATTTCAATAGTTTTGCCATTTAATTATGGTAAGAATCAGAAAACAAGAACAAAAACAGACAGCACAAATAGAATGGACAAGCACACCTGAACCCAGAATTATAAGTGTACTGACTGATCTTGTAGACTTGGTACGATATGGTTTGCTGCTCCAGTAGATGACATAAAGAACACGAAGCACAACTAAAATGGTAACTAAAGCAATTACCACAATGACACTCTTCAAGGCAGATAGTTTTTTGCCTTTCTTTGCCTGCAGCTACTTGCCACTCGATACCAGTATGAGAATCTACATTGTTGTCAAAGCAAAACATTAAAATAAAAGAAATGTTGTCAAGGAAAAAATTAAAGTAAAAAGATTTAATCAATCCAAGAGGAAAGGCAGAGACATTAATCATTAAAATAGCAGCTAGCCAACGAAGTAATGTCTATTCAACCGACAAGTATAAAAACCAAGTCAGATGATGAGGAAGTTCGTGACAAAAATAACTTAGTCAATTCTTGCAGCTTCATTTTGTCATTACTTACAAAAGAACACTCACCAGACCCTTATGTAAATACTCACCTTTAACATATACAATGTTGCAGAAATTCCAATACAGTACCGTGTGTTTCGGGGGAATATTTTTCTATTTTCATTATTATTATCTGTAATTTTAAAATCCATATACATACGAACTCAAAATTAATCATTATACTTATAATTTCCACATTACATGAAAACATATTGATTGCTAAAAAACATTACGAAGAGATAGACCCAGTCAAAATAGTGTACGAATTCAAAGTTTGGTGAGAAAATTTGCAGCAAAGCCAAAAGATCTATAACATTGTATTGTAGTACGGGGTATAATGCAGGCCGATATCAAGTAAAAGGAATCGATTTTGCATTTGATAAACAGCATCAATACCCCAACTATTCTAGTATAGAGAGAATCAGAGAAACAAACTGACCTGCTAATGGGGTTACGGAGGGCTTTCAAAATTTAGGATCAAGACATTGGCCGGCGAATTCCGAGAATTGTTCTCCGGCGAATCAGATTCATCGAAAGTGTCTAACTTATGACCGGCCCACTTATTAAATTTGTAGGGGTATGAAAAATCAAGTCGTCGTGAAAGGAAACATTCTTTTCCCCTAATCTCGAACAGCCAGAGGTATAAAACTTTACATGTAAAAGGGCCCAACCGGGTTCGAACCGGTGACCTCTTGATCTGCAGTCAAATGCTCTACCACTGAGCTATGGACCCAATCTGATACTAGCATTTTCTTCCTACCCAACTCACTGTTTGAGAGGAGCTGCTCGGAAAATCGATTGCGACTGACCGAATAGCAGCTATTCATTCAGTAGTATACAATTTCTGATTTTTTATACTAACATAATAAAAAAAAAATCCATTTGAGGTATGATTAAAAGACGTAATAAATAAAAGAAAGGTAACAAAAGCCCGGCCCCAAAGCTTATTATGAACTTCCAATACGTACTCAATTGGCCTTAAATAGCATTGTATTGCATGCTTTGAGTAGCCAATTCTAGTCTACCACCAGAAACTTAAACAGAACACTAAGAGATACACCAGAAATGCAAAATCCAAAACAAAACTATGAGAAATCTTTCTTGCTTAGAGTCTTAAATGAAGATTATTTTTTCTTATTTCAGAAATGCAAAATCCAAAACAAAACTATGAGATACACCTTTTTTCTTATTTTTTAAATGAAGATTTCAGTTGTACGTTGGAAGTTAAATGAAGATGTTTGCTTTATTTTGGTGCAGTTACTGGTTACATTCATCTGGACCCGTTAAAGAGTTGTTCTTATTTTAATGGTAACAACGTTTGTGTGCATGAAGTGTCAATTGTTTTTGTTTTTTTCCTTTAACCCATTTATTTCGTTTGAGTGAACATGTTCATCATTAAGCTGTCAAGATGAGTATGCAACTTGCAGGAAGGAAACAATGTCTCACTAGATCAGTTGCTCAAAAGTTGATAAATTATATATAGTGTAGTAATAAGTAATTCACAAATGATTTGCAACACGTACAAATCAAACAAGTCAATACACTCAACAATATTCTCTCTCTTCATTCTAAACTCACTTTCCGGGAACAAAGTTGGTGGCAAAAGCCCATGCGTTGTTGTTTACTGGGTCAGCAAGGTGGTCAGCTAGGTTCTCCAATGGACCTTTACCTGTCACAATAGCCTGAACAAAGAATCCAAACATAGAGAACATTGCAAGTCTTCCATTCTTGATCTCCTTCACCTTAAGTTCAGCAAATGCTTCTGGGTCATCAGCAAGGCCCAATGGGTCAAAGCTTCCACCTGGGTATAGCGGGTCCACAACTTCACCGAGTGGTCCCCCGGCAACACGGTAGCCCTCAACGGCCCCCATCAAGATAACCTGGGTAGCCCAGATGGCTAAGATGCTTTGGGCATGGACCAAACTTGGGTTGCCCAAGTAGTCAAGTCCACCCTCGCTGAAGATCTGGGCTCCGGCCTTGAACCAGACGGCCTCACCGAACTTGACGCCGTTACGGGCCAAGAGTTCGGGGAAGACGCAACCAAGAGCACCGAGCATGGCCCATCTACAGTGGATCACCTCGAGTTCACGGTTCTTGGCAAAGGTTTCGGGATCGGCGGAGAGTCCAGCTGTGTCCCAGCCGTAATCACCGGGGAATTCACCGGTGAGATATGATGGGCTTTCTCCGGAGAATGGGCCTAAGTACTTGACTCTGTCTGGGCCGTACCACGGGCTGCCGGAGGAGACAGGTGCTTTGGCTGTTTTCCTCATGGTAACTCTTCCATTTCCGGTAAGCTCAGATGAAGATGGAGCTACTTTCACCACCTTTCCGGCGAAAGCAGGGGAAGAGAGGGCCATTGTAGAAGCAGCCATTATATTTAACTGAACTGAGCAAGGAAGAAGAAAGCCGTGATGATGATGATGTTTGTAGTAAGTGTTAGTGGTATGAGATGGTGGTGCTTTGGTAGTTATTTATATGGGGTGGTCGTAGGCCCTCTTGCTTATCTCGTAATATCTGTATCTCTCCTTTCATTGGCTGTCAAGATTTTCTATCTGTTTTTGTTTGTCTCAGCCACTAGTTTTGATATTTCACTACTGAGATTCAATAATGTGTTGGTCCCAGATGAGAACTGGTGGATTACATTCATCTCAACACAATATTTTTGGCTATACTCATTGGTTATTCACTGATTCTCATCTTCTTCATTTAATTGGACCCGACCCTGCTACTTCAATTACTTGTTAAAATTAGATGGCTTCAATTTTCATGCCACCCATGGCATGAGCAACCGCATAGCTAGTGAACTAAAGCTGGAAGATATATTTATTTAAACTAATTATTTGTGATATGGATCTGCTTGAGTTTATATGGAGATCTTGTTTTCTTAAAGTATAATAACGGATAGGAGAAAACAATGCACAGTCGATTTTATGATTTAAGGATTTATTAGTGAGCTTTCCTTTCAAAGTCTTATAATTTGGTGCATAAGAAAAGGCCTGCAATAGAACAACATATATAGATACTAAAATTACAAAAAGAGTTCTACATTTGCAGAGGAAAAAAGAATATAAATAAGGATAAGGCAATTTATTACTTGTACCCTGATCTTCAAAGTCAGACTTGAAAATTAATTTGCTGTTAAGCTTTAGTTACCTTCTCTTTTTCCTTTCACTTTTTATGATATTATAAAATATTATATTAAAAAAAATAAATTAAACAGTTAACATGGTTTCTTTTTGCATCCTTCAATTTTGGGTAGAAGAAACTATATGGTCATAGAGAAGGATTCCCCAAAATTACCTTCAAGTGGTCTTAACACTTAAAACTTGATATTGAAACTGGCAAAAGCTATATCATCAAATCTGTATACTACTTGATCCAACGGTAATAGGGGCGGACCAGGCGTGAAATTGGTGGTTGTAACTTGGGAAATGAGTACAGACATGAAGGGGCAACAACCCACTTGTTCTAACAAAATAAGGAGCTCTCGCGAAGCAAGCGCACGATTTCAGCCACAGAAATTGAATTGATCGTTAAGCTGAGGCCCGTTCTACAAGTTGTAAAAGATATTTTACGACAAGCATTTGACACCACTACCATATATAAATGGTCCTAAACTCCTAATCTAGCCCCACGCATTTTCGCTGAAGACAACCGTGTGCATGAATATCTCTACAGTATGATTTTCTTGCAGCTCCATGAAAGATATGGCCTATCTGGTTGCTTTCGTGGCAAACGCTTATTGGTCGATACAATTAACTTCTTAAAATGCATGACACCTAATAAATCCATGGTTGAATAGAGGTTTAGAAGTGGGGAGCTGGATAATGAAAATCAAATACTCGATATATCATCATCCAATGGAAAACATGTTAGAGATCTTCAAAGATAAGGACTCCTGAATATCCAAGTCATATTTATACTCCTTGTTACAACCCATTCAACTCAAGCTCAAAACATTGTAATATATACAACTTTAATCAAGAACTATTCTTTCTTCTAGTGGTTCTTATTCATTTCTACAATGGCTGCTTCAACAATGGCCCTATCCTCCCCATCTTTTGCTGGGAAGGCTGTACAAGTTGCCCCTTCATCTGAGCCTTTTGGAAATGGAAGAGTGACAATGAGGAAAGCTGCCACCAAGTCTGTCTCATCCGGCAGCCCATGGTACGGCCCTGACCGTGTTAAATACTTGGGCCCATTTTCCGGCGAATCCCCATCATACCTCACTGGTGAGTTCCCTGGTGACTATGGTTGGGACACTGCCGGGCTTTCTGCTGACCCCGAGACCTTCGCTAAGAACCGTGAGCTTGAGGTGATCCACTGCAGATGGGCCATGCTTGGTGCTCTTGGGTGCATCTTCCCAGAGCTATTGGCCCGCAATGGTGTCAAGTTCGGTGAGGCCGTATGGTTCAAAGCCGGAGCACAAATCTTCAGCGAGGGTGGACTTGACTACTTGGGCAACCCAAGCTTGGTCCATGCCCAAAGCATCTTGGCCATCTGGGCAACACAAGTTATCTTGATGGGTGCTGTTGAGGGCTACCGTGTTGCTGGAGGACCACTCGGTGAGGTGGTTGACCCACTTTACCCCGGTGGCAGTTTCGACCCATTGGGTCTTGCTGATGATCCAGAGGCTTTTGCTGAGCTTAAGGTAAAGGAAATCAAGAACGGAAGACTTGCAATGTTCTCTATGTTTGGTTTCTTTGTTCAAGCTATTGTGACAGGAAAGGGCCCCTTGGAAAACCTAGCTGATCACCTTGCAGACCCAGTAAACAACAATGCCTGGGCTTTCGCCACTAACTTTGTCCCTGGAAAGTAAGAGGAGTGTTTTAAATTTCTTCAACTTGGTGGATGAATTGACTCTGAATGTGAGCAGTGCATGTCATTGTGATGTAAATGATCTGATTTAATGGAGAAAAGTGTGAATTTTGTGTGTCAGTGTCTATGCTTTATTATAGCTACTAGTTTCTTTTATGCATGCTGTTTGATCAAACAAGTTGCTTATTACGTTATTGGTGTTGTTAGTTTAGAAGTAGAACTACTACCCCAAACAGCAAATGCAGAAAACAGAAGTAATGTACCTCATTTTCCAGAAACACATGGCATCAAATGTTAGCCTTCAATTAATGCTCCAATATTTTCCAGCAGAACAACTTATAAAGTGATCCATCTTAGCTTACATATATCTTCATTGTTGCTATGAACTATTGACCACCATGTGAGATTACCCGGCCATAGTTTCTGTAGCTTAAGAATATATCAGTTCTATCGGTGGTTGCACAGCAAGGTTAAAAAGAAAATAAAGTACTATTGTCAACAAATCAAAAATGTAATCTTTGGAAAATCACATATATCGTACAAAAGAAGCAGTTAAGTTTATGATCAGATGTAACTTTTTGCAGTTATGTTCAGGTGTTCTAAGAGGGGAAAACAAAAGTAAAGGAAAGGAAAGAACAGAAAAAGGACATTACCAGGGACCGACTCTCTTTCACCAGCAGATTGAATATGATAGTGACATACTGCCATTGATCTTATATTCATTTAATCCTCAGATCACAGCTTTGACAATTAGTGAGGTGCGACTATCACATAATCCCCATCCCCCCTTCTCCTCTCTCAAAAAGTTGGAAGGGGATTGAAATTTTGAAACAGTACAAGTCTCCACAATTCTCACTACGAGTAATAATACTACTTCACCGCAACAGAATCTCTCACCTCTCCCACATACCTTAATTATGACAGATTAAACAATCAATACCAAAGGTTTCCAAGAAATTGATCCCCTAAAAAATTCCTCTATAAGTTTCTTGATTTCCCATAAACCCATGAAAACCCACCTCAATCAACCCATTGATCGCCCCAGAAATAATCAAACAAGCCAAAATCAAAGGAATCGACGACATCGAATTCGGGTTTATCAGATTACAAAAGATGATTAGCGAAAGGTGTTTAATTGGATTAGAATGGTCATTATGATGATGGGTTTTATGCTCTAGTGTTGTTAAAGTGAAAGCGCCCAAATAAAAGAGGTGGGGTGGGACGGTGGGTTGTGCGCTGAGAGATTAATAAAGGGATAGATTATGATGGCGCGTTTTATGATTTTGGCCAAATCGGGTAATGATGGGGTTGCAAGGTTTGAGTTTCCCTGGCTTTTCTTTTGCGGAATGATCACCCACCAAATTGGGTTACTTTTTCTTAAACAATATTAAGGTATATCAATGAGCAAAGAAAAGAGTTTTATCATTTTTCTTTCTTTCTTCGTATATACATTTTCTTTCTTTTTTCTTTGTATGTACAATTTTTTAACGTTCATTTTCTTTTTCATGGATACATATATGTTGTGCAAAGTGCCATCTTTATTTGGAAGTTGTGATTACTTGTGAATATAACAAACGTTTCCTAAGAAAAATGCCAGACTTTATGGATACAATAGTATGGTACTCCGTATACTTTACTTTCCCCAACTCCAATTTTATTGGAGAAAATATTCAAGAAAGCATTGATATCATGTCATATTTTTTAACGAAAGAAAAGAATATGGAATATTTTACCACCAATGATAAATGGATAGAGAAAATTATTAGTCCACGTACGATTTTTACGGGTGTGTCATATTAATAATATGATGTAGTGTCGCCATTACATTTAATATTATTCATTCACTTGTTACAAAAAAATTCTAAGAAGTAATGTTATTATGGATGGTGGGAGTGATTGTTGTTTCAGCAAATGTATCCGGTGGGTAGTGATCTGTTTTTGATTGAGTTGGCTTACTTGCTGATAGTAGATAAAGAAACGGAAAAGAGAAGTTGAAATTTTTTAGTTAATGTGAGTTTTCAATAGAAATTTTTGAACAATTTATTTGTTTCTTTTATAAAAAAATTTTGGGCATAGAGAAGTTGATGTGCAGCATTTGTTGTTATGTTCCTTGTTATATACAGTACATTAAATAAAGAAAAAGAATTATCCACCAGCCTGTATGAAATTTGTAAAGTAAATCGTTGAAAACAAACTGGAGGTTTGTTGTCCAGTTATCCACAAATCAAAAAACTAAACAAACTAAAAACTAATAAGAAAAAAAAATCATATTACAAGCAATCTTAGAACTGAATAATCCTGAACATCTTCAATCTGTAAAATTTTGGCTCTCCTGTGGGGATGTTTGTGTTAGTCCAGTGGAACTCCATAGATCCCAAAAAAAAAAAAAAGAAAAAAAAGATCAATTACATTTATTTACAAAATACTTTTGAATTATCTGTATTGTCCAACACTAATTAAAACTGCAAAATTTTATAAGCTAAGCCAAGTATCATAAATTAAACTTACTGGTACATGTTATTCATCTATCGGATACACGTTATATATCCACATTTGCAAATATAGCCAGGTGGCATCAGGCATATAGTTACGAAAATCTTATCTCAGCTGAGAAAATTTCTAAGATTTTTGGCACATTGTACACCTAATAAATATGCAGGTTTGTTTAGTGGTATAGAAACTACCTGTTGGATTTTTAAATTCCATTAACCAATGAATAGAAAGATCAAGATATCAAAGATAAGGACCCTTCTCAACCCAAGTAACATATTATATATAGACCGGATACAAAGCATGTAACATAAGCCAAGTAGCCTCTTATTTTCTCTAGCTATTCAAATAACTATTATTACTTTCAACAGTTTTTTATTTGAATCTAATAAATGGCTGCTACATCAATGGCTCTCTCTTCCCCATCTTTTGCCGGAAAGGCTGTGCAAGTTGCTCCTTCTTCATCGGAGCTCTTCGGAAATGGAAGAGTCTCCATGAGGAAAGCTGTAACCAAATCTGTCTCATCTGGCAGCCCGTGGTACGGCCCAGATCGAGTGAAGTACTTGGGACCATTTTCTGGTGAGGCACCATCCTACCTCACTGGTGAATTCCCAGGAGACTATGGCTGGGACACTGCTGGGCTTTCTGCTGACCCTGAGACCTTTGCCAAGAACCGAGAGCTTGAGGTTATCCATTGCAGATGGGCCATGCTTGGAGCTCTTGGATGCGTCTTCCCAGAGCTTTTGGCTCGTAATGGCGTTAAGTTTGGTGAGGCCGTGTGGTTTAAGGCTGGTGCGCAAATTTTCAGTGAAGGCGGTCTTGATTACTTGGGAAACCCAAGTTTGGTCCATGCACAAAGCATTTTGGCCATATGGGCAACCCAAGTGATCCTAATGGGAGCTGTTGAGGGATACCGTGTTGCAGGAGGACCTCTTGGTGAAGTTGTTGATCCCCTTTAACCTGGTGGAAGCTTCGATCCACTAGGTCTTGCTGATGATCCAGAGGCTTTTGCAGAGCTCAAAGTGAAGGAGATTAAAAATGGTAGACTTGCCATGTTCTCCATGTTCGGTTTCTTTGTACAGGCAATTGTGACTGGAAAAGGCCCCTTGGAAAACTTAGCCGACCACCTGGCTGATCCAGTAAACAACAATGCTTGGGCTTTTGCAACCAACTTTGTGCCCGGAAAGTGAGATCGAGAGGAGTTCCTTCAATTTCTTACCATTTGACTTGAGTGTGGTTTTGTGTGTGTGATTATGTGAAGTGGTTTGATGTAATGCAGAAAAATGTAAATTTTTGTGCTGCCTAGCACTTGCAAATAGTTCTTGTTTACTACATTTTGAGTTTCATATATACTGGATTCTATTTGTCATAACTTTACTATCTACATAGTATTTTACCTTGCATATGTAGTCCACAAGATTGTGGTTTTGAACCATTTTTGCTCTCAGAGGTTTCAAACATATGTCTTGGAAATCTGGACGCTGCAATATTGGCTTGTTCAGTGATATCAATCATGATTACTGTAGCTTAGAAGAAGGATTGATTTTGTTGGAAATTTCACATTTAAGGTAGAAAAGCATATTTTGGCTAAAGCTCTTTTAATTGACAGCAGAGAGGGGTGTGTGTGTGTGTATTTATTTATTTATTTATTTGTGTGTGCGCATTGTGCAATAACAACCCCACCAGTTTATTTAGCGTACTTTTCTTCCTCTTTTTGTAAATTTATGCGAGCGTCTTTTCATGGTGGTAACAGACCAAGAGTAGTAATTATCACGAAATTATCACCATCATTCAAAAGGAACATTGTTACATTGCTTCTATTTCAAAAATCTAATTGTGCATTGCTGCTCTAACCCGACATATATTGCCGATATGAAATGTATTGTATGTCCTGGTGTTCATGCAAACATAAAGACACTTAAGCATGTGTTTGTTTTCATCGCTAAATGTGCAAAACCAAGCCCATTGTATGTCCTTGTGTTTAAAGTTAATTTTTCGCTGTACTAGAACTTAGAAATCGAGTAATTGTTCAATTAATAAAAAAAAGAGGAAAGAGGGAGAGAAAAACTTTATATATATATATATTTTGGGGAGGGGGGGGGGGGGGGGGGGGGGGGGGGCGTAGAAGAAGAAGAGAATTAAAAAGTTCAAATAAAAACACTGATAAGCGCATTTTGCCCAAATGCAGACTGCAGTACAACGTTTCTGTTCAATCGAACACAAATATAAAACTTGCAGACAACCCAATCAATGAAATTAATTCATGGGATAGATACTTAGTTCCCGAAGATGAATAAGCGGCTTGAATTGTGGTTTCTTAAACAAAGGTTTTTAATGATTGCAAGATGCTGAAGCTTTTACTTCTAAAATGCACAATTTGTTCTGTTTTCAGAGAATGCAGATGGTTCTTTGAGCTTCCTTCATCAGCTAAAGATGGATTTGCATTTCCAAGAGTCCGAACTAGGTCAGTGCTCTCTGTTTCCGTTAGCTTTTTCTTTCTTGCTCTTCTTGTTACATAAATGTGAAATTGTTGATAAATGTCGATCGATTCTCTGAATTTGGGTAAAAAAGTTAAAATTTACAAGCTTTTCAACAAAATGTCAAAATAAACCACCGAACACGAATGGACTGTGTCCTAGATGGTGAAATACGGCTTAATTTGAAATGCCCAAAACCTTGATTTTTTGGATTCTTTTAGGTATCTGGAAGGGTAACTTTACCAGTAGTTAGTTATGAAGTATATTTATGGTATGGACCTGATTATAAACCTGTTTAAACATTTTTAGCTCAAATTCTTCTTGCTTCGAAAGCACCATAATCTGACAATAGAAGTTCTTTGGAGGCGTGGAAATTATTTGATATGAAACATGGAGTCATTATTTACATAGAGACAAGCCTATTGATCAATAGTATTAATAAAAGTTATTCTCTCCGTCCCCGAAAAGATGACTTAAGTATAATCAAACAGACATGTAAATTAAGGAGATGAAAGAGAGTGACACAAAAAAGTAAGAGGAAGAGAGTGTATGAGAGAAAATAAATGTAAAATATATACTTTTAAATATTTTTTCGGGGACAACTTTTGAGTTGTACTTAGGCCTTCCTTTTGGGGACGGAGGTAGTACGATTTTTGAACATCACTGTGCATTTGATGCTCCGTTGCTGAACCACTAGTACAGAGATAAGTTCACTCAGCTGAGAATCAACAGCTGACCATTGATTGGATATTACCTGCTTCTGTCTATTTTTTCTGAGATCTCTTTTGTCACCTTATCCAACTAATAATTCCAAGGATTGTTCTTGGCATATATTTTGCCAAATGGATTTTGGAATTATGCTCTCAGATATCAGATACCATTAACCAATGAGGCTAAAGATAATGATATTTGAAGATGAGGACCATCATCAGTTCAAGAGTTATATATATATGGGTTACAATTCACTAATACTCAAGCCCACTAGCACAATTCTGTAGCTATTCTTTCAAAAGGCTATTCCTTTTAGCATTACATCAAGTCTATAAGATGGCTGCCTCAAAAATGGCCCTATCATCCCCATCTTTTTCCGGGAAGGCAGTAAATGTTGCTCCTTCATCGTCTGAACTATTTGGCAATGGAAGGGTCTCCATGAGAAAATCTGTCACCAAGCCTGTCTCATCTGGCAGTAGTCCATGGTATGGTCCAGATCGAGTCAAGTACCTGGGACCATTCTCTGGTGAGGCCCCATCGTACCTCACCGGAGAATTTCCTGGTGACTATGGTTGGGACACTGCTGGACTTTCCGCAGATCCAGAGACTTTTTCCAAGAACCGTGAGCTTGAGGTGATCCACTGCAGGTGGGCTATGCTTGGAGCTCTTGGGTGTGTCTTCCCTGAGCTTTTAGCTCGCAATGGTGTCAAGTTTGGTGAGTCTGTATGGTTCAAGGCTGGTGCGCAAATCTTTAGTGAGGGTGGCCTTGACTATTTGGGCAATCCAAGTTTGGTTCATGCCCAAAGCATCTTGGCCATTTGGGCTACACAAGTTATCTTGATGGGTGCTATTGAGGGTTACCGTGTTACTGGTGGGCCTCTTGGTGATGTTGTTGACCCACTCTACCCTGTGGAAGTTTTGATCCTTTGGGTCTTGCTGACGACCCAGAGGCTTTTGCTGAGTTAAAGGTGAAGGAGATAAAAAATGGGAGACTTGCCATGTTCTCAATGTTTGGATTTTTTGTTCAGGCCATTGTGACAGGCAAAGGTCCTTTGGAAAATCTAGCCGACCATCTCGCTGATCCAGTTAACAGCAACGCCTGGGCTTTTGCAACTAACTTTGTACCCGGAAAGTAAATAGAACTTTTGCATTTGAAAACCATGACGAAAGAAACTTCTCTCATCATTTATGTTTCTTTTGAGAGTCGTGTCTGAAGTAGATAAATGTAAAAGCAAACAAGTCTATGAATTTTATGTACTAATGGGCAGTGATCTTAATTTTACCCTGGCTTCTGATTATTCTTTCGAAAATGTTCAACAATGTAGTACCTTTGATCCCAAAAGACATTACATTAAGCTAGAGGTGGAACCAGTAGAAGTGTAAGTTCTTCTTCCATACAGAAAATGGCGTAAAAATTGTTTGGAACCATATATTTACCACAAGAGCTGATACACGTACACATTAGATATCAGTCAATGGCCTTAAACCAAACTTTACTACCTTCTTATTTTTCTTTTTGAGGGTGCGCTTAAACCGAAGTTTCCTCCATCCCAGTTCTTGAACAGTGAGAAGAGGTTCGAAGGTTCCTAAATGTTCAGGCATTCAGCCAATTGTCCATTCAGTTTTTATTTATATACTCGTATGTATGTATCAGAAGTAATTCAGCAATTCAGTGGCAGATTCAATCTCCTCACTCGCACAAAAAGTAAACATGAAATCCACTACCTCTTTAAGATGAACTGCTTAGTGCTTAATTGCTCAAGTGAAAATTTGAAAAATATCTATGCCGAAGATAAACTAACGAACTCAGATGAACTGCAGAAGAAATTATGTTTAATAATCCCTTGTTTAGTTCTGGTAATTAAGCAAAAAACTTATGATAGCCATTTTGTTCCCACAGGAAAGAAGAAAACGAACAGAAAAATAATGTAATCAACATGAAAGAAAAACACGCTAGCAGCCTCAACGAGACTCTTGTTTCCTCTTGGGATACAGAAGCGTACTTGTAGACCAACAACTGCTATAGTATGTAAGCAACATTTATTATGTTCTAAGTTGACACTTTATTTTTGGATTTAGCTCCTCTCCATTACTTCATTTCTCCAATTTCCCTCAATGTACCTTCTAATTTTTTATAAAATATATTTTACATAATTTGAACTGTATGGGTGTATAGAATATGGAGAAAAAAAAGGATCTACCAATTCTCATGCAATTTGACGATGTAAAACCTGACTGGACATTAATAGTTTTATACATTTCACAAGCTTTAGTAACTTGACTGGACATTAATGGCTGCTAAAAATTAATCACACAAGTATTGAATCCCTTCTAGTTTAATGATCTAGGGGACCTCCAGTTATGTATTAAGAAGTTTACTTTGGAAACAACTTGGAACTAAATTTGCTGATGTCTTTTTTTTTATCCTGATGCAGAACTATTGTTTTGATCCCATTTTGTTCTGCCTTCTTCTGTGTTTGCATCTGCTTCTTCCATTATGCTTATCTTTGAAAGGGACGATAACACGTCGTCCATGTTTGGTCGATCCTCGGGATCTTGGCATGTGCATAACAGTGCTATTTCAAAGAGTTCTTTTAGTACCTGCTGTTTCCTGGAGACATTTGAAGCTAATTGAGGATCCACTACTTGAAGTAGTCTTTCAATTCCATTTGCAAGAGCTTTCTTAACTAGTTGGGGCAAAGTGATGGGCAGTCCATTCTCTTCAGAAAGTCCCGTTGGACGTCGTCTTGTGAGGAACTCCATCATTATTATGCCAAAGCTAAAAACATCTACTTTTGTTGTGACTTTCCTCATAAATGCATACTCTGATAAAATCAAAAGATGTGCTTCAGTTAAACGTTATTGACATAGGCCCAAGTTACTCAAAAGTCAAAACCAACTGGCTGAGTGACAGAGACATGAGATAGTTCCATACATATGCATGTAAATGTATGTATCTAAATGTATATATTTCTAGTGCAAAAGTGTTGCTTAAGTTCCCTATTCCAACACTTGGAGCTGTTGAATATATTTTTCATGAATTAGTTGCATTTGTATGCTTACTCTGAATCCATTCTTATATGATTTACATCTTATGCGTAATGGGATTCTGATTGAACTATTTGCGAAGTGATTTCTCATGTAGAAATATGCGACTTTTTGACTGTTAGATAATTAAAGCATAGGCAAATGATTGACAATATGGGTGATTTAAATATATGGAGCTGAACTATTTAATTAAGAAAAGGTGAATTTTACCTGGTGCCAAATAGCCAACGGTGCCCTCAAAGGCTGATGATGACGATGATGATGAAAAGTTGTTTCCATCTTGCAGATTGAGACCTAACATTCGAGCTGTACCAAAATCACTAACATGGGCATCCCACTCTCCATTGAAAAGAACATTTGAAGGCTTCAGGTCACAGTGAACTATTGGAGAATCATAACCCGAATGCAAGTAAACCAGCCCCCTTGCAATTGAAACAAAAACGTCAATTCTCTTAGACAATGTCCACTGTGCCTGATCCTCCCCTGAGTCATGTATAATGCCCTCCAAGCTCCCATTTTCCATGTATTCTAAAACTATGGCCTTCAGTTTCCCACTCTCCCAAGCATAACCAATTATCTTCACTAAATTCCTGTGTCTTAATCTGTGAAGCGTCCTGAGTTCTCTGTTGAAGCTCTTATCAGACTTCATGGACAACTGGTGCACCTTCATATTCTTTATGGCTATCATTTGTCCATCTTCCAGAGTGCCCATGTACACAGTGCTCAAACTACTCGATCCAAGAATATTATCCTCACTAAAGAAGTTACTGGCATCTTCTAGTTCTTTCTGATCAAACCTCTTGAGGGTTAAAGCTGAATTGAACTGTGGTTCTACATTCTCAGGCTCTTTTGTTTTCTGTTTTTTGAAGTATCTGCAGGATAATGGAATCACTAATAATAAAAGCAACATTACCCCAAAAGATCCTAATGAAGCAAGAATTAGCAACGTCTTCTTGGATAGCCTGCTCTCAGACTTTCTCTGGCGAATGCATGGCTGAAGAAATTTTGCTCCACAGAGGGATGGGTTTCCAAGCAAACTGGCTGCACTTAAGTTTCTGAATGGTCCACTCTCTGGAACATGGCCTTCAAGTTGATTGAAAGAAAGGTTGAGATACCTCAAGGTAGATATGTTGGCAAAGTTTTCAGGTATAATGCCTGTGAACTTGTTCTGAGAAAGATCAAGGGAGCTCAGATTCCTTAGATTTGCCAAGGTTTCAGGGAGTGCTCCATCTAACTGATTTCTTGAAAGATTCAGATTTGTAATCATGCTGAGCTGAGTGAAAATATCAGCTGGAATTTGACCAGAAAACTCGTTTCCTGATAAATCAAGCGTGAACAAGTTTCTGCAGCCTTTAAGTCTTCCAGGTATGCTTCCCGATAGATTGTTGTTTGAGATGTCAATGGCCTCTACCATTTCTAACATTCCAATCTCATCTGGAACTGTTCCTGTCAATGAGTTATACGAAAGGTTGAGATATATCTGCAGATTTTTCATACTTGAAATCACTGAACCTGGAATAGCTCCAGTAAGATTGTTACGTGAGAGATCCACAGTCATCAGCCGGCTAAGATTTGCCATGCTTTTTGGGATTGACCCATTAAGCTTGTTTCCACTGAGATCCAAATATGTAAGAGAATCAAGTTTTGACACAGTATCGGGAATTGGACCAATGAACTTGTTATTTTTCAATGTAAGATCAGACAGTTGTTTGAGCTCAAAAATTCCTTCAGGAACTGCGCCGTCTAGTAGATTATCATGCAACGAGAGGCCTTGAAGGAGTGTAAGCTTTGACAGTTCATGAGGAACTAAGCCTGAAAAGCTATTTGTATCGAGCGATAAGGACACGAGTCGACTAAGGTTTCCAATTGCTTGAGGGATTCTACCCAAAAAAGAATTTGAACGCAGAAGCAGAATCTCAAGATTAGAGAGCCTGCCAATACTCGGTCTCAGGGATCCACTGAGATTATTTTGGCTCAAATCTAGCTTAGTCAGACTTGTGCAATTGAAGAGGTCTTCAGGAATATCACCAGATAATTGATTCACGGAGACGGATAGAAAGGTAAGATTGGACAACTTCCCCAAGCCCAGCGGAATTTTCCCTGTTAGTTTAAAATTTTCAGCTAATCCTAACTGAAGTAGCTGCGTACAATTTGTGATACTAGGAGGAATTACTCCCTCGAGAATATTATTGCTCAAGATCAGGCTTTTCAAATTGTATAGTGACCCAATGTTTTTTGGTATTGCTCCTGTGAGGTTATTGAAACTGATTGACAAATAAGTTAGATTAGTCAAATTTGTAACTGATAAAGGTATCTCACCAGTCAAATAGTTTTCGTGAAGGGTCAGTACTTGAAGTGATGCCAAAGAACCAACCTCAGAAGGTATGCTACCAATCAATTCATTCCGTGAAATTTCCAAATATGTCAAAATTTTCAATTGGAATAACGAGAATGGAATTGTGGAATTCAACTTATTTCCGTATAATCGCAGGGCCTCTAAATTTGCCAAATTTCCAAGCTCTGGAGGAATAGCTCCAATGAAGTGATTGTTATATATATTAAGCGAGACAAGGTTCCTACATTGGCCCAACTCCCCTGGGATTTTCCCATCGAGAGAATTCTCATATAACTGAAGTACTTGTAAGTTTGATAAATTTCCTATCTCTGAAGGAATTGGACCAGATAATTGGTTATGGTACAGGTGTAGTTGTTGAATAGCTTTCAGCTCACCAATGGAAGAAGGTATGGAACCGACTAACTTATTATTGGATGCAACCCAAATTTGAAGATTTACCAAGTTACCAATGTCAGATGGGATTGAACCAGTGAGATTGTTAGTGTCTAGGCCAAGTGCTAAGAGTTCTGTGCAGTTAGTAATACTTTCTGGGATTGTTCCAGTCAAGATATTGCTTCCGAAATCTATATTTTGAACATTCATGAGATTTCCTACCTCTGCTGGGATTGAACCAGAAAGAGAATTATTATAAAAAGAAAGAACAGAGAGCCGTGAGCAAAGGCCTATTTGTGGAGGAATGTGACCAGTGAAAGAGTTTGAAGATAGATCAAGAACCTGGAGAAAAGAAAGATTTCCAATGAATGGAGAGATTGAGCCCTGCAGCTGCATTTCGACTAAGGAAACCGAGATGACACGTTTCAAGGATGGCTGACATTGGATTCCAGACCAGTTGCAATGATGGTTGGAATCATTCCAATCGTGAAGAGCTCCAAGAGGGTCACTGGCAACTGAGTTCTTGAAAGCTTTCAAGGCTTCAACTTCAACTTCCCAGATTGGTTCTGCAGTTAATACATTCGCAACTAGTGCTGAAAATATTAGAACTGCAATGAAGCAAGCATTGTGCAGTAACAGTGATACCATGGTTCTGTTTATATTGAAAATCTGGTAAGAGTTGGTACTGGTGGATTGTATAATGACCTGAAGTTGTTATATAATGTTCGGTCAATGTTTTTAGAAAATGTATGTCTTCTTTAAATGATTATATGGATGAAAACTGTCAAAGGAACAGCACCAATCAGAGAAAGAGAGATAGAATTTTGATTCTTTGAACCTTATACAAACGAGTTCAATGGGAAAAAAAGACGACGATAACTATCCGTATATCTGCAACTTGAGGGCACCATCCAAAATCTGACCCACCCATCTAGTCATCAACTGGCATTATTTGAAAAAGATATACATGAGTGGTAACATCCAATTTTTAAAAATTCCTTCAAAGTTGTACGTTCATTATAGTTTATTTGCCGGGGTTTGACGGTAAGAAGAATTTCAGTATCGATTCATTTCTGTTTTAATTGAAAACCTTGAATATGTCTATTTATATTCAACTCAATTCAGTTGTGACTTGGTAAAAAAATTCACAAAAGTCGGGAAAAAATTGTAAACATATTAATCACCTATTAATTTTAAAAGAAAAGGGAGAGAACTTGTAACATTCTACGGTCCTGCGGAACGAAAATTAAATATTATGTCGATATAAAGTGTATGAGTATGATGTGACATGTTGATCAATACATGGTATGGTGTACCAGACGCGGTTTGAGACAAATGTGTGTCCAGAGTGAGCATATTCATTCATATCATATGAAAGTTGACTGCAGAAGAGAGGAAACCAAGTGAATCCTACACACTGTTTGGATAGTGGGCGGAAAGGGTCCACGGGTGTTGTTGACCGTTGAAAAAAAGAGCGCGTGCAGGGTAGTTTTGTAATTCAAAGTATTTAGTTATTTGTTCATATAGAGTATTAAATTAATTCATCTCTAGCTTAGTATTAATTACAAAGTATTTAAAATTATTCTAAAATTAATTAAAAGTCGAATAAAATGGAATGGTGAGTGCAATGATTAAGATGGTGAATTAAAATAAAGTACAAACGTTACCCATGCATTCGGAAAATAAAGAAACTATATATATATATATATATATATATATATATATATATATATATATAT